>WOAB01000644.1:10810000-11410000 GCA_027886185.1 Rheum nobile | reverse complement strand
TGATTTTATTACAATAAGTATATCAGAAGATACTAACGTGATAAAATCCTTGGAATTTGATCGGTAAACAGATGGTGAACACAAGGAACGTTATCCGTGCTGGTGTTGGGCCGAGTAATGACCCTAGACCAAATGCAAGGAATGTTGCAGACCCAACAGGAGAGCGTGAGTCTGTCTTTAACAATAACCAGGGAGGCAATGGCCAAGCTCAGGCCAACGCTCCGATGTTGTTTGATGTTGCAGCAGTGGAGGCAATTCGAGGAATTGTCATGCAGGCAATCACAGATGTTATGCGACCAGTTGCACCACAAGCTCAAGGTGGTCCAGTTCCTCAAGCTACTCCTGAAGTTGAGGAGTCAGTGGAGCAAGTACCTCAGATCAATGTTGTCAGAAACAGAGGAACGTACGGGCAAGCATTAAAAGCCGTGAGTTCAATGAGGCCTGACAGCTATGACGGTACTGGCGAACCGGTCAGGGTGACCTATTGGTTCTCACATATGGAACGGTTGTTCCGGAACATTAATTGCACTGAGGCTGGAAAAGTGCACATCGCCTCTCTTCAACTCAAGGATGTGGCTAGCGAATGGTGGGAAAGCACCGGTCTGGCTGACCATCCCGAGCTGAATTGGAGCATGTTCAAAACCAAGATGACCGATCGTTTCTTTTCCCGAGCTATGAGGGAGGAGAAGCATAAGGAATTTCTGTACCCGCAGATTGATGGGTTAAAGGTGACTGAGCTCGCAGCTAAGTTCAATCACTTGATGCAGTACACTGGACCTGAGGTATCAACCGAGGAGCAGAAGATCTGGTACTTCCATGGATGGATGAATCCAGAGATCAAGCCTCTAATGTTGCGTCATGGCTGTACTACGTTAGAGCAATATGTTGATGCAGCCTACAAGACGGAAGTCACATTGGAGGAGTCTGCCTTTAAGAGGGAGAAGCAAGTTAAGGGAAAGGGTGGGCAATAGGATCGCCAGGTTGGTTCATTCAAACGACCGGCATCGCCTACCAAGTTTGAAAGGTCTGGTCGTGCTAAGACCGAGACAACTCAGTCAGACTCTGCCAGAGGCTCAGGTTGGAGCGGCGGAGCAATTCAGTGCCACAATTATGGTGAAGTAGGGCATAAAAGTTTTGTTTGCCAAAAGGATAAGAGGATGTGTCATAATTGTGGAAGAGAAGGCCACATAAAAACGTATTGCAGACTTAAGGGTCAGGGACCAATGCAGTCTTATCAGGCGTCAAATGTTGGAGGTGGACAGAACCCAAGGCCAGTGGTATCCACTCCTGAGCAGTCTATGGCTCGTAATAAAGGCAAAGTGCCTATGGGGTCTTCAGGCCAAGGGCAACGACTCTTCATAATGAGTCAAGCCAACGGAGAAGAACCCTGATCCATTAAGTTGTATTTGTGTTAAGACTTTCTTTAAGATTAAGGAGTAACGACGTGTGTCGGTAATCTCCGTGGTGTTAAGATCTGCCTGATCGACTTTTGTCAATTAATGTAATGTTTGGATGTTAATGAAGTGTTTCCGTGTTTTGGAAAATTTCTGAATGTGTTATCATCGCGAATTAGTTGTTCATACGAAACCTCGTAAGTGTCGAGAACAGCTTATGCCAAGTAAGGATAAGGACTGTCGGACTTATGGTGGTGAAGTTTTGTGGACAACTTAGATGTCCGTTCCCTATGTGGTTAATCCCAGGGTCGACTCTGTTGTTTAAATCTAAATCCACTCCTAAGATTCTTCTTCATACATAGAGTATGTCATCTACAAGGCTAGGTGCAAATCTTTGAGGAAGATTAAGTTGTGGAGCGGTCATGTTAAGAGGAAAGGTTGCAGTTAAGGATATGTTGATGATCCCGATGTATTAAAGATTCAGTAAGGAGAATTGTCTATATACATCTAAGGAGTACTGTGGTAAGCGTTATCTCATACGCTGAGTTCTTCCGAGATTTCTTAAGGAAAGGGAATGAACTTGTAGAGTTTTGTTCGGAGAGATCAGGAGCTATCTCTCATGCGTGAGTTTGTGTCATGAGCATTAAGGCGGATGAATCCTTTTCAGAATGATATCCTAAGGAATTAAGAATAAATCTCGTGTGATCCATTTCAAGGATGAAGTGATTAAAGATGTTGGATCCAGGTGGTAAGATTGGTGTTGAGGTAGTATCCTCATTGGCTTAATGCAAGTTTCGGGGTCGAAACTTATTTTAAGGGGGAGGTGATGTGATACCCCATAATTCTATAAGGATTATTCTGGGAATTTTTGGAATTTTCCCGAACACCCGTTTAGTACGTCGGATTTAATTCAGAAAATCGGAGACATTCTATAATGTGCTCTGTATCTGTAATATTTTTCTCAGTGAAGAATTATACAGTTAAGACCTGTTGGAAGTCTATACTCGTTCGTGTACGACTTTTGTTATCGCGAGTTAAGATTAATACCAAATCTCTACCCAATTGGTTATTGCCCAAGAGGTGCAAATGGATTAACCATGGGTTAATACCCAAGGGCACAATTGGAAGGCTTTTTGGCTCCCAACAAGCCTCATCTTTGCCTATAAATAGAGGGCTTGGGTGAAGCTAGAAAGGGTGTGAAAAACGCCATTACGCTGTCCATTTCTCGTCTCTCAAAAACGCTCCCAAAGAAAAACGCTCTCTCTCTCTCGGAAAGCTCTCGTGGATCGTTGGAGGCTCGTTTGGTGTCGTTCTCGGTGGCCAAAGGAGACTTGGAAGGCCCTTAGAAGCCTAGAAGCCAAGCAAGGCGAAAGGCGAACCAAATCGAGCGTCGCGGGTAAGATTTCTCGTCCGTTTTTAAGTTTCTGTTCAGCGACGGCGACCGCCGCCAGGGAGACGGCGACCGCCGCCAGGAACGGCGACCGTCGTGTTGTGGACGGCGACCGCCGTGTTGGGGACGGCGACCGCCGTGTTGTGGCCGGCGACCGCCGTGAAGTTCTTGGTGCCGCCGTGGAGGAAGCCGATGAGCGGCGCCCGCCGTGCTTGAGACGGCGACCGCCGTGATGGTGGCGGCGACCGCCGTGATGGTGGCGGCGCCCGCCGCAATTGTTTGGTGGTCGGCCGTGAAGGGTAGTTGCCCGGGAGTTGTGCGTTGGCTTCCGAGACCTTCGATCGGGTCTCGTATCCTTCGATTTATTTCGTCCTTTCGTATATTCGTACTATTATTTATCGAATCTAACCTAGGGTTCCTTTTTGGGTCGACTCGAAGGTGTTTATGCTAGTGGAGCTATACGCATGTCGAGCCCGGAATCCCGTTGTCTCTGCTTTGTTCCAGATCTGTGGACTAAGGCAAGTGGCGGTTCGCTCTTGCTCATCGTTCTATATTTACATTAATTATCAGCTGTTTATCTGAGTAATTAATTTGGAATGATTATCTGTGTTTGTCTGGAAAAGGTTTTATAAACTGTTTTGGAAAATCATATAATAGGTTGTATATCTGCTAGAACGACGCTATTATCTGTGATCGCCTTCCGGGCATTTATGTGGATTAATAGGAAAACTAATCCAAGTAAGGATTAGTTGTTTCTATTATCTCTTTGTTTAAGTCGTTTGCCTGGATGGCTTTAATGTGAATAATTGATGTGTTAGACTGTTTAGTTAATACGAGTGTTTGTAGGAACGCTAATCCAAGTAAGGATTAGTCGTTTCTTTATAACTTAATGTGCGTAGGAACGCTAATCCAAGTAAGGATTAGTCGTTTCTTTATAATTTAATATTCGTGGGAACGCTAATCCAAGTAAGGATTTGTCGTTTCTTTAAATCATAATATTCCTCGGGGTTATTGCCGAATAATTTAAGGGTCATGACCTATGCTTCTTATCCACATGTAAGGATCTGAAGTGTTTTAAGCGCCTTGCTAGCGCCAGTGGATGAGCTTAATTGCAGTCCTGTGTTTTAAGCACTTAGCTAGTGCATTGGGGTGGACGTAACTGTCACCCTGTAAAATAAACTGTAAGCGCTGTGGCAGTGCAAATCAGGGTGAACGTAAGATCACCCGGTGTCTTAATAACTTTCGTGTTCTCGGAATATTCTTAAAAGCCTCTACACTGTGTGTGTGTGTGTTGTAATTTAATAAGATAAGTGCAGTTAAACACATAATTAAACTGTAAGCGTTGTATAGTGCAATCAGGGTGAACGTAAGGTCACCCGGTGTAATAATAATTGCCGTTGTTTCTCGGCATAATAAAGTTAAGTCCCGCGTGTGGGTTGTGTGTGTTTTAATTTGGGTTGACATGATTGTCACCCTGAGATTTAAGCTGTGTGCCGCTCTTAATAACATTAATGTGTTTCAGTAATGTGTGTTTTGTAATTAAATAAGATATGTGCCCGAGTGCACATGATTAATAAACCTTTGGCGAGTAGTGCAGCTAGGAAAGCTCGTCTCAACTTGAATGTAGTACGTTCTCTTTCCGATCTGGATTCGCTGTATGCGATGAGGTTGGTCGTGAACCGAAGCATCTCAGTCAACTTTTAAATCATTGTTGTTTGATTCTGTTAAACATTCCAGATTTGTCATATTTCCTTAAAGACTCAATCTCTTGGAGTCTCTTTTCGAGTCGATTTCTGTGAAGATGAAGTCTTCCAGAATCTTCTCTCATGCATACCTTTGTTGTTATTCCGTGAAAGTGCCGGGTTATGTATCGTCCCTTCGGTTTTTATTCGAGGGACAATGATAGTAAACGGTTTCGATCACTCGAACCACTCTGTTTTTTACCCTTGCTAGTCTATTTAAGTAGACTAACCCACGAACTTTGTTCTCCGCATGTGGGCTGGTGTCATCCGTTCGATTCGGCACATCAGATAGAGTGTAGATGAGAAGACTAGAAGGACTATGGAGTCGACGGTGTTTTTTCCGACGTTTTTAATAATTTCTTTTAATCAGGTTGAGATCCTTGGGCAGGTGATCATTACGATCACAACCCTTTTTGTAATATCTTTTAAAAGTTTTCCGTTGTGCCTTGTTTAAGATTTCCGTTGTAATTTATTTAAACTCTGTGTTTGTCCTATTCGGGATTGGGATGTAATCCCGGGACTCGTGTTTTATGTAAATAAGGTTATCATTTTGTATCATTGTATTTAATGATTTGTATTTAAACGGTAAAGCCTTGGGTGATCTCGGTAAGGAACACTGGGGTCACTGGCGGTAATACATTTCCAAAAGGGTTAAGTTTTGGGGGTGTTACACGTACGGATACACAAATGTACGATCCTTTGTAAAAAACAGATTGCATCAAATAAAAGTCTAAGCATTTTTTTACAAATATGCGACCCGCGATGGTGGACGGGTCGCCAAAACACATTGTTCGCCTACACGCATGTAGGACTTCGAGTCAATCCACTAAACACATTCTGCGACCCGCGATGATGGACGGATCGCCAAAACAAACAATATCCTACCCACACACAGGTGGGATCACAAGTCAGATTACAAAAAAAAAACAATCAAGGATCGAGGTCTGCGGCGTTAACTTTAGCAGGGACCAAGTCAGGAGAAGGCTGGGGCTCAATCGGTTCGGTGTCGCCAGAGTGGGCCTCGTCCTTGCCGGCACTTTCATCCAAAGATTCCTCTCCGACACCGGCCAAGTGGAAGAGCTTCGAGCCCGGATTCCCCTTCGGAAACAGGGTCTTCATAGTCTCCTTCTCTGCCTTCAAGTCCCAGGTCCCTTGCTTGCCTTCTTCGAACTCCTCCATCATTTCGACACGCGACTTCAGCGCGTAAAAAGCGCCTACGTCGCCTGCGATCCGACCAGCCTCGATCCGAGCTTGCTTCACCTTCTCTTCGACACCCGATTGGCTCTCGCCAAGCTCTCTCCGACACGCATCCAAGTCATCTTGGCAATTCTTCAACTCCCTGACAAAGCGGCACTCAGCCTCCCTACAACGGCTCTCAGCTCCTTCCAACTTGGTCTTCAAAGACGCAAGGTCGGACTCTGACCTAGTAGCCCTATCCTCGGCCTTAGCGACCATTACTTTGACACCAGAATACGCCCCCAAGAGGTACTGAAAAGTCTAGAAGAAAACAAAGCCAGTCAAAGTTTCATCCGGCTGTGAGAAAGAAAAACAAAACAGACACGTAAAGACGACTTACCCTCCACGCAGAACATCCTGCTTCACCAATACAGTCCAGGGGAGAGACATCATCGACTTCAGACTTCAAAGTCGGGTCCTGGGCATGGAAAAGGTCGGCAATCGATCGACCGACCGCGTCGATCTTCTCGACTCCACGAGCAGCCGTCCCCTTCTTCTTTGGAGTCTCTACCGCCTTCACATCGCCGGAAGAAGCGCCTGTCTTTCTTTTCGAGTCGATTTTGGCCGAGAGCGACGACCCCACCGGTGTTGATTTACTCGACGAGGCCCTGGCCGCCGCCATCCTTTGCTCAATCAGGCCCTTCCCAGACACTCCCTTCAAACGGGCACTCGACCGACCAACCGGGGACGCTGACATGACAGACAATACATGAATCACAAGCAGACGATAAAATAAAAAAGATATACAAGCGTCACAATCAAAACTCACACTTAACCCGAGAAGATGAAACAGTCGACATCATGTCCTGAGTAGTGGGAGAAGTCGACAACAAGTTGACGTTTATAAATTTCCGCTCCGACGCATGGATGCTAAGGATGATATTCGTTAGGCCTTCTGACTGATTATTCGCCTCCAATTCTTCATCCTCAGGAACTACAAAAAAAGAAAAGTTAAGCAAGGGGTTAAAACACGTAAAGCAGGTAGAGAGAGGTCGAACACATACTCTCGACTCACCACTCTGACAACAAGACCGAACAGTCACCCCCCTTCTCCAGAGACGAACGCTCGACAAAGAAAAACTTCGACCTCCAACCGCGGTCGTTTACGTCCAAAGTGAGCACCAGAGGCTTCCGACCCGGGCGAATACGCAACTGGACGCGAGAAGAACTCTTCGACCCCAGCGAGTAGTTGTACCACAGGGCATCGAAGTTAAAATCGGCCCCAGACTGAACATTCAACAAGTCCAGAACCCTAAGAATTCGCCACACTTGTGGCATGATTTGACACGACGCAAGCGCTAGAGTCGCTAAGAAGTCCCTAACAAGGGGGGAGAAAGGAAACTTATGGCCAACCCTAAACGGGTAAGCGTAAAAACAAACCCATCCCTCGTAGCGAGTGTCGGCCCTCTCGTCCAGATGTGGCAGCCTCGCGACCGTCTCAGGAGGAAAGCCTCCGACTTGGAGGATCTGCTCCAACTCCGCCTCCGACAAAGTCCCCGTCAGAGCGTCTGCCTCCTTCAAAATGAAAAGGGAGGGAACCTCGTTCTTGCTCGAGTTCGAGCGAGTATTAGACGACTCAGAAGACTCGATGGAGACCATTTCAAAAATGGAGAGAGGAGGAAATCGAAGAGCATTTTTTGAAAAACCTAAAGAGACCTACCAGATGAAGAAACAAAGGAAGAAGATGAAGTCAAATCGTCAAAAGGCTGATTCGAATTTATGGAGGGAGACGGCAGGTTGCAGAAACGTCCCATCATGCCGCACGATTACCGCCACGTAGCCCTCGTCTGACGCGCCAAAATCGGAAGGTAGAGATCGTGTGAGGGGAAGTCGTTTGGACTCCACCCTATAGCAGCCTTGAGCCCAAAACAACTTGGGGCTATTGTTGGGCCCATCATTCTCCAAGAGGATCAAACGAGCAAGTTGGGCTAAGATCCAAACGGAGTCGGAAGCCAAGAGAAACCAGGAGGAGGCGTCGAACATTCCTCAGACGCATAGGATCCGACCAATTCCGAAGATCTCGCCCAACACATTAAATGCTCGAATCGATGGCAACGGCTATGGCATTAAACACAGAGATAATGTTGGCAATCAAGAGCAAATCCCGAAGATCTCGCCCAGAATTAATAAGAAATATTGCAAACGATGAA
This sequence comes from Rheum nobile, assembly GCA_027886185.1. Lineage (NCBI taxonomy): Eukaryota > Viridiplantae > Streptophyta > Magnoliopsida > Caryophyllales > Polygonaceae > Rheum > Rheum nobile. The sequence continues at coordinate 11,402,088 of WOAB01000644.1, read as the reverse complement.
GTAACGGACACAAGATGACAATTACCATATATAGATCACGATAAGGCAAGTAATGGACACACACGTCTACATCCTGCATTCGAGAACTTGCTCCAAAAAGAACTTGAGAGTGCACCCAGTCTAGCTCAGTCTCCTCGGAATATCGCTCAGTCACCACCGGTCGAGTCACAGAATCACAGATCGAACAGGATCCGATCTTTTGTCCTCCAAGGATAAGTTGTACTTCGATCTGATTCAATCATCAATAGATCAATAAAATTACCTTGCTATTTCGTATCTATTCTTTATTTGTTGATTGTCTATTTGGTTTGGATTGATTTATATTACCCGATCGACTCGTTACCCCGTCTAAGGCGATTTAGGTCGTCCGATCTTTTCGCCCCAAAACAACATTCCTAAAGATGAAAACAGATTAAGGGAAAGAACAAGGAGCAAAAAATGTGGGTGCACATTCAGATTATTGTGTCAAGAACAACCGAGAGATTCATGGAAGATCAAGGTAGTTGTTGGAACTAACAACCATGTCATTGGTGATGACTTGTACGGGCATGCATTCGCTAGGAGGATGACACCTGAGCAGAAGAAGTTGTGTAAGTCCATGACAGAAAATCATAATAAACCATCCAAGATTAGAACAACATTGAACGAGGACCCAAACAACTGCACTAAAATGAAGCAAGTTGATGCGACCCCGGTCACGACATTGACAGCGTCCAACACCGAGGTGCTTGGATATTTCCTCGGCACTTCTCGTGCCATTTGAGTTGTTTTGGTATTGTGCGGTTCACATGCCAATTTCGAGACATTCTGAGACACTTTCTATTTTTAGTATTTTTCGTATTTAGCAGTTTCCCTTCTTAGCAGTTTCTATTCTTAGAATGTTTCTAAGTTACTGTTTTTAATAGTTATTATATTTGGATGTTGCCGTATTTGGAAAGTTTCTATTTCGGGATGTCGGGCCTCTCTTGTGCCAAGAGAGCCGATCCACTTATGTTTTGAGGCCCATCGGGCAAGAACATTGTTTTGGCTCCTATTAAAGCCATTCTTTACCTAATTAATAAAGTACGTTGAATTGAATTAAACCCTAGGCTTCCGTTGAGCTTGCTCCCGCCGCTTGGGTTGATTCGAGATCAACCACGCCTCCGCCGCAACCGTCGACAACCGAACCATCTCGCAAGCCCACCGAACCCTTACGCCATAGCCCTCGATCCCCTTCACCCACTTCGGCTCTCGGCCACAGCCGAGATCCCCACCAATTCGGTTACGTATAGACCGGTTTGGACCCTGGATCGCCCCGGTTTGAGACGAGTAAGACGACGTACAATCCACTGCTGCGAGACCCGCGACTTGCCCCGCGATCGCGGTCACCACCGCGAGTCCTCCATACATCCCGCGGCACTCGCATCCCTTCACAACCTTCATCGAGCAAGAGAGATCCGTCCCGCCTTCTACCTAGATCCGCTCTGACTCGTGTTTTGGGAGCCCAGAACGCATCACAAGTGTACAATGAAGTGTACAAGGTCCGACATAGTGGGATGGAAGGAAGAACCGTGGTCCAGGAGTTCTTCCATAAGTGTAAGGAGAACAACTACTTCATGGAGTATAGGTCGGATCCAACAACCAATAAGACCGCCGGCATTTTCTTTGCCAGTCCAGACTCCATGAAACTCTTAAAGGCATTTCCGTACGTCCTTTTGTTAGACTCCACATACATCACAAACATGTTAGTATAACACATCTATATGCTATATCTATTTGCTTATATGTTTATTCATTATGCAATGACACATCTACTTGTGCAGGTATGACTTGCATTTTCTCAAAATTATAGGAGTCACGTCTACATGGAAGAACTACAATATGGCGGGGGCATTTCTACATCGTGAGCAAGAAGACAACTATGTGTGGGCCGCACATCAACTTTTTAAAATGTGTAAAAAGTGTCAAGTAACACCTACATGCCTAGTGACAGATCGTGAAAAGGCCTTGATGAATGCGTTAGATAGACTCTTTCCAAGTGCAAAGTCTATCCTCTGTAGGCGCCATGTGAAGAAGAACATAGAGGACCATGCTAAGAAGGAGATGAAGGATAAAAGCTTGGGTACAAGGTTTGCAAATGCATACTATAATTTATTCAAGCAAACAACTATACCCGAGTACGAGATGGAGTGGCGCAGAATTGAGTCGGAATGGAGGGCTTGGCCACGTCTGACTCAATATGTAAGAAACAGTTGGTTGATCCTGTACAGGGAAAGACTCGTGTCAGCTTGGACAGATACTGTTTTCACGCTTGGAACTTCAACGACAAACAGGTTAGTGCATTGTCTAATCTGTATTGCATTCTGTAATCACTGCATTCTGTTATCTTTATAAAATGTCCGTCACTTGCTAAATTTTCACTGCATTTTGTACTAACTATAGGGTTGAAGGAGCACACTCTAGTTTGAAAGACTTATTGACTACTCCACATGGTAGTCTAGACACGATATTCAGTCAATATCATTCAAAGATGGGTAACCAAGTAAAGGACATCAAGGGGACCTTCAACGAGAGTGTATAAAACATGATGACTCTTGTCATAGGAGCTGATGTTTTCAAGCGGTTGAAGTACAAAGTATCTAAGGTTGCACTTGACCACTTGACAGAGGAATATAGAAAAGGGGAAAATCCATTTTATGACAAGATCTGCAGATGCCAGATGAGGGTGAGAGATGGATTGCCATGTGTGCATGACATCGCTAGAAATGTGACGAGTTCAATCCCTATTAAGCCTTCAGCGTTGCATCCATTTTAGAGACGATCGAGTCTATCAGAAGTGCAAGACGAAGGTGAGGCTGAGGTGAAGCGTAGAGTCACGAGATCTTTGATGGATCAATTTTATACGGATCAGTTCCTCAATCTGTCAGCAGATGATCAAGAAAAATATGTCTCGCGACTTTACGACATTGCTCGCCCCGAAGGGACCAGTCTGCAAGAGCCGGCTATTGTGAGGCATAAGGGACGGCCAATGGGGGCTCCAACCAAAGATACCACTAAAAGACATCATTCTTCATCATGGGAGTACACATACAAAGATATGGAAGGGACACCTCCCAAGAAGCAACGAGGTAGGCCACCAAAGCCCACTAGTACACCTTCACCAAACCCTAAAGCTCCTACCACTCCTTTGAGGCCATCTCAGGTTAGAGCTCCCAAGAAACCAGTAGGTCAAATGTTTCCACCACCTTATCTATCTCCATGGTCCTTCATTAAAGACTTTGAGCCGTATAAGGGTATAGTTCCGTCGTGTATGCACGAACACTTGAACGGTTACTTTGATATTGTTGGTGATAGAAACTGTGGATACAGAGCCATTGCATATCAAATTGGCATCGGGCGGGAACAATGGAGGATCGTCCGACAAGCCATGATTGACAAGGTGAAAGAAATTTGGGAATTGTATGCTAAGACTTGCCTCTTTGAGACGACGCTGAAAAAAGTACTACAACAGCTTACATGGTTTGACTCTGGGATAGCCCCAAAGAAGACTTGGATGGTGCTTCCAGATATGGGTTGTCTGGTTGCTTCTGCATTCAATTGTGCAATTGTCATGGTGGGTGGTCTAAACACTACTTTCTTGCCTTTGCAAGCGGTTCCACATCATCCCAGAGGTGCTAAGCTTAAGACGATATGCATTTGCCATGTTGAGAAGGAGAGTCATTTCATTTCGATATGGTACTAATCATTTAATCATTTATACTTATTATTTGAACCCATGAACTAGGCAACTGAGTACATTCTCCATTCTTTTGTAGATGGCCCTATCAAAGGAGTCACCATTGTCGCCAATATTTGTCATGTGGGAGCATGTACATGATGCCTCTGCTGCTTGTCTGTATGATCCATTCGGTCCTCAGCTAATGGCGTATGGACCTTCTTCCACAAGAAAGAGATGAGGTCGTAAGCCAACTTAAATGCTATTGTACTTGCACATTGTAATCCTATTATGATCCATGTTTTATGTCCCGTCTTTGGATGCTAATGTACTCGCCAAGAGATCTATGTTTTTATGTCCCGTCTTTAGAGAAGTATAACTTTTTCTACGTAACGCCGAATTGAGTGATTCCAACGCCAGATTAAAGTAAAAGATGTCAACTATAACCCCTCCATATTTCAAGGCGTTTGGACAAGGATTTAGCTTCTGTAAAATGGCACGGTTTGTGACAAACCGTGGCACCAACCGTGCCACTTTACAGAAGCTATCCGCTCAAGTGTAAACCCCCATGACTCATCCGTGACGAGCAGAAGTGACTCATCCGTCACGGACCAAATCTTTCCATACGTCACGGACCAAATGTTTCTGTCTGTCACGGATAGAGCACTTTGGTACGTCACGGACCAAGCCTCTAGAAAGGTTTGTCATTATATGTAACATCCCCGATTTATACCTCGATAGTGCCACATGCCAGTGACCTCAGACTTTACCGCCCAAAGTCACCCCAGGCTTTTCCAGAACAATCATGCTTAAATATACAAACATATTAAATGAAAGATTAAACAGCGGAAGACTTTAGTACATGAAACTCAACCATTTTATTAAAAGATCTCTCTTCAAACGAGGAGATGATTTTACAACAGAGTGTTAATACAGTGGAAGACTTTAAATTACACAGCGGAAGACTTTTAATATTCTTAATAACTTAAAACACTTAACAACTTAAAACACTGACACTTAAATCTTCGTCTGCAAGCCTCTTATCCTTCAACAAGTTACTTTGAAATCGGGCACCAACCTCTGATGTGCCGAATCGAACGGATGACACCAGCCAACCATGCAGAGAACAATTACGGTTGGTTAGTCTAATGAAAGACTATGCAAGGGTACAAAGCAGAATGGTCCGAGTGATCGTAACCGTTTACTATCATTGTCCCTCGAATAATAACCGAAGGAACAATATATAACCCGGCACTTTCACGGAATAATATAACAATTAGATATGCACTGAAGAGAATATTCCAAAGGAATTGAGTCTTATAGGAAATTATGACAACTGTTTGGGAACGTTCATAGAATCACACACCAACGAGTTAAAAATTGACTAAGATGCTTCGGTTCACGACCAACCTCACCGCATACAGCGAGTCCAGATTGGAAAGAGAACGTACTATGATCAAAGTCGAGACGAGCTTTCCTAGCTGTACTATTACTTAGCTGCACTACTCGCCAAAAGTTTATTAATCATGTGCACTCGGGCACATATCTTATTTAATTATAAAACACACGTCACTGAAATATATTAATATTATTAAGCGCGGTAACAAAGCTTAAATCTCAGGGTGACAATTATGTCGACCCAAAGTAACACAACACACACACACACGAGACTTAAAATTATTCCGAGTAACACGGAAGTTATTAATACACAGGGCGATCTTACGTTTACCCAGATTGCACTGCCATAGTGCTTACACTTTAATTTACAGGGTGACAATTACGTCAACCCCAATTGCACTAGCTACGTGCTTAATACACAGGGTGGCAATTATGTTCACCCAATTGCGCTAGCAAGGCGCTTAAACACTTCGGATCCTTAAAGGTGGATAGGAAGCATAGGTCATGACCCTTAAATTATTATTCGGAAATTATCCCGAGGAATATTACGTTATAAAGAAACGACAAATCCTTACTTGGATTAGCGTTCCTACGAACACTCGTGCTAACTAAACAGTCTAACACGGCCATTATTCACATCAAAGTCATCTTGGCAATCAATTTAGCATAGAGATAATAGAAACGGCTAATCCTTACTTGGATTAGCTTTCCTATTAACCCACATGCTACTCTAGCATTAAGATTAACATTAAATTCACAACAATACCATCACGGTAATTATCACATATAATAGCGTTATTCTAACAGATATACAACCTATCATAACATTACTTTAATCACGTTTATTTATGAAATTAGTTCCCAAACAAAACAACAGTTCACTCTAATTTAATTAACAATTAAACAATTGATAATTAATAAAACATGGAATGATTAAGCAAGAGCGAACCGCCACTTGCCTTAATCCGCAGAGTTTGAACGAAGCCTAACGACGAGTTTCCGGGCTCGACACAGGGACAGATGTGGCAACACAGATTCCTTCGAATCGACCCATACAGAAATCCTAAGTTAGATTCGACAAAGACGAATAGAATAACGAAAGAAATCGAAAGAAACGACGTCCGATCGAAGACCACCAAAGCTGAGGCCAAACTAGGCCATCAGCCTTCTGGCGGCGGTCGCCGGCGGCCTTACGGCGGGCGCCGTGTGTTCATGGCGGCGGTCGCCGCCTTCATCACGTCGGGCGCCGCTATGAACATCGGAAAATTTAACGAGGCCAGAAAACTCACCGACGGCAAGTGATTTGGTCCTCTTTCTCCTTGCTTTGGATTCTAAGCTCCAATGTGCCTCCAAAGCTACTCCTTTGCAACTGGAACGACACCAAAACGAACTCCGACGATCGGCTTCAAAACTCCGACGATACCTCCGAATTCCGGCGAGACAAAGGTGAGAGATTTGAGGCTTTGATTTGTGCCTCAATCTGATCCCATTCCATCCCCATTTATAGCCTAGCTCAAGGGGATAAGAATTGGCAAGCCGAGCGACGTGGAGGGCCAAGATCGAAGCGCCGTCCGATCGCCAGCAACCGGTGAAGCTAGCTCTGCACAGAGGCAGCGGTCGCCGCCGATGGCCCTTGGTCGCCGCCGTTGACTTCCTGAAGCGGCGGTCGCCATTTTTGGGCAGCAGTCGCTGCTTTCCTAGGCCACCTGACGATGGTGTCAGATGGGCGGCGGTCGCCGCCAAACCCACAGCGATCGCTGCCAAGTCAACTCTTATCCGTTTAGCTTTCGATAAACTTGGCCTTAGTCCGGGATAAAAATAATCGTACACGAACGAGTATTAAGTCCCAAAATACGTTGACTGTATATTATTTCACTGAGAAAAATATTACAGAGATTGAGAACATTACAGAATGTCTTTCTGTCTCCGAAATTAATCCGACGTACCAAAACGGCGCTCGGGAAAAATTCCAAAATACCCAAAACTCCAGAATATCCTTACGGAAATACGGGGTATCACATTATATAGCTTTTGTAATTCTGCACGGTTTGTGACAAACCGTGCAGAATTACAGAAGCCTCTTTTTGCCACTCTCTATAGCTTTAGAGGATTTATTTTAGGACGGTAGAGGATTTAGCTTATGTAATTCTCTTCTGCCTCTTTTTGCCACTCTCTCTAGCTTTTATTTTAGGACGGTATAAATTTCATTTCGACCACTACGTGTTTTTGGAGTCCCATTAGAGATTTATGAAGACATGAAAATATCAAACAAGTTTCTGAATACAAATGTTTCATTCAAACTCTCAACAAACTTAACAGCAATCACAATTACCACATCCAGGTTACAAATGAAAACATCAAACAAGCAAAGACGTCCAAACTAATTGAGGCAACCTATGCATCTTCCTCTTCGTCGCCATCCTCATCATTGCGGTGTGCAAAGGGTCTAAAGTCTTGAATGCATTGTCAGACAGCCTCGCGCATGTTGTAGAATTGCTCTTCCTCCGCATCATGGAATGGATTGAGACGATGCAAAGCTTGTCCAATGCACTACAGAAATACGGAAAAAATAACTAAGGTAAAGCTTGAATTGTATATGTAAATTAAAAACAAACATACAACACATATTTTTACCTGGACAATCTCTGATGCCTGCATCCTGAGGCCTGACACATGGGTGTGTACGAGGTATGTACCAATCCATGTAGTTTGCACTGCACTCAAATCCATTTAAAGCAGGAGGGCCCATATGTTCGATCCAGATGGAGTGCTCACTTCTTGCATCCCAACTCCAGTTTGAAGCATGGTCATACTGTATTATATAACTCTTGATGTTGGGATATCTGGCAGCTTTGATGAGCTTTATAATCGGTCGGGGAATCCGCTGTTTATGTCCAAACTGCCTCGCTACGCGATCAGACATATATGGCTCTGTGATTCTCAGAAATGAGATGACCCCATGAAAGAAGGCAGAAGCCAACTCCGGCATATTGTAATTAACATAGCCATAAGGCTGCCAGTCAACCTATACAAAATTGGATGCAATTAACATAACCGTAAGTACCTTCACACAATTGTAATACTTTAATATGAGACATAAACCACATCATATGATACTTACATGCCAAGGTTGCATTAAATCTAGGTCATCCCTGTAGTTTCTTCTCTGCCTACTACGAGTCTGCACAGGGTTCCATCGTCTTGCATATGGCACATTGTCTTGGAAGCAGGGATTTTATGCAGGACGAAAGCTAGGGAAGTACAGACAGATCCAAGCATGTACATAAATACGTTTTTACAAACATATCAACATATACCTTAAATTTAAATAAATAATATAAAAACAATATGCAACACAATTCTTACCAGCAACAATGTGTAGCAGGTCGACATTCATGGCGTGAACACTCGCCCAATGAACGATACATGAATGCCAACGTGCCGGAACCTCGAGAAAGATTGCGGGTAGCATGAACGTCACTCACGTAGGTCAAATTAGGCATGGGCAACATGTGTTGGGACTTGTCGGGAAAGAGGGTCGAGCCCATCAGGTACATCAGATAACCCGACGCGATCCTCTCGTCATCCAGCTCTGTGTTCAAGCAATGATTTTTCAGGTTGTCTACGGTGAGCCCACGTGCAGCCATTTCGGGTGTCAAGGAAAAGAACTCCATTGCCCTCAGCACTTGTTCATTGAACAATTCATTTTTGCCCTTGATGCGATCCTGGAGAGGAAGTCCCATTCCATCCCTATCAATCTTGAGGCCCAAAATCATGTAGACATCCAGCAGAGTGATCGTCATCTCTCCAAATGGCATATGAAATGAATTGGTCTCCGGTTGCCATTGCTCCACAAATGCAAAAATCAAAGGTTGATCTACATAAGTGTAGATTAGGTCCTGCAAATGTGTGATGCCGCAGTTTCGGGCAAGATCGCACCATGAAGAGTGATCGTCTAGCCTCCATTTTCTTAGTTGCTCATGCCTGTGCTGAAACATGAGAGTTTCTCGCTCCTATAAAAAGAATATGTTAGATACAAAAATAAATAGGAAAATAATTTAATAACAACATCAAGTTTTGATAACTTACGATGCCCTGATAAATAAAGTATGTTGTGTGGGCTGTGAAGCTAAACAACAGGTCTGGGTTTTCTGGACCTCCCGCTACAGGTCCTACTAACTTCGGATCGATGGCATCCCGACCTCCAGCCTGTCTACGTTGTCTACCCTGCTGCCTAGGTTGTCTACCCTGTCTAGGCTGTCTAGAAACAGTCGGTTCCTCCGCCGGTTCCTCAAAGCTAGGTTGTTGAGCGGGCCAAACACCTTGCCCACTCATATCTCCTGACCACATGGGCCAACCACTAGGTTGTTCTGATACAGGAGGTACATACTATGTCGGATCCTATAAAACAAATTATTAGAAACAATATTAAATAATGTAATAGTTTAATTAACTAAGAATATATATAGTTACTTACCACATCTGGGTTAACATTCTGGTATATGGGTGGATCGTTAAACGGCATGGTGTTCAATGGTGGGTTTGAATATACCGGTTCATTTACCAGTTCATGTACCGTACTCGGTCTCGTTCTGTCGCCTTTTTTAGATTTTTTCTTCGAAGGTTGCCTTCTTCGGTATACGATGTCCTCCTGTTCTTGTTCTTGTCCCTCACGGACAGCGTTCCACCTTCGATGATGGACAGATCTTGTCTGGTTATCCATTTATAACTGGAAAAAACAACACATTAAAAGAAACATTAGTTCCATCAATTAGCAGGATAATCATATATTATTAAAAACTCGACATTGTAATCAGCACATTCAATCCAACAAAATTACCAGCTCAATATCCATCAATTTCAGTTCAAAAAGATGAGTTGAAATTTTCATCAAGTCGGATAACAAACCCTAAACTCAATGTTTTACAACACGAGAAGGAACACTGTAGATCCGTCTGTGACGGATCAAGACGATCCGTCCGTGACGGATCAAGCAGATTTGTCTGTCACGGACGGGGCTGAGCTTCTTCCCCAACCAAAAATGCCGAGATCGAACAACCCAAAACCTAATCTAATCCATCTGCAAATCCAGATTCAAAACCGACATTTCTCCATTTCAAACATGTTCAAATCCAACATTAAACACTTAATCATGCAAACCCTAAAACCTAACTCATCAAAATTTTGCAAACAAACTCAAAAATTTCAACACACCATTGAATTAAGCCAACAACAAATAAAGACTTAACTAACCTCACGGATCGTAATGGACAAATTCGGTTGATACGTGACGGATCAACTAGGCCTCGGCGTTGGAAGAGAGTGCGGACGGAAGAGAGTTGTTGTCGAAATGTTGTGTTTTGAAGAATGAATGGGAGCAAAGCCGAAGTTGTTGTTTTAATACCCAGCAAATCCGTCCGTGACGGATGAAAGGCATTCGTCTGTCACGGACAACACTCATTCATTCGTCACGGGCGGATGTGTTTCGTCCGTGACGAATGAGCCAGGGCGTTAAACAGCAAAACGCTCGGGGCGTTAAATAGCAACCGCCTTTGTATATTATAGTTATGAAGTTGGGGAATGTTTGAAATTGACAAAGGATCGTCTTAATGCAGTAACATGTTCTTACCTTATCATTTATCAATGGCCTTAAGTGCTACTTTATCAGTTTTAATCAGTAGAAAATATCATACTAATTTCAAACACAGTGTTTTTTTAAAGATGGTGAGTAAACCTTTTTAAAATACATACCCCGTATTAAGTTTTAACTCTTAACACATATCACATATGCGTATACGTGTATGGGTGAAGAAAATTTATTCAAAGGCTCCAGTTGTGAATTATAATGAAACTGAAGGATCAAATTGCAAATAGCTGCTAATAAACATGAATGTGAATCGGAATCGTCACCAAACACATCAAAGTGATGCTGGTTTGTCTGGGAGTCGTTCCAAGCGCGCGCACTCCATTGAATTCAGTCACACCACTCTCTCCCTATAAACCGGACTTCACTCGCCGCCCTACACGCGTCGCTGTAATCGCCACCGCTTCTGCCGGAGAGTCCGCCATGGCCAACTCAGTCCGCGTCGCCGTTGCTCAGATGACCTCTGTCAACGACCTCGCCGCCAATTTCGCCACCTGCTCTCGCCTCGTCAAGGTTCTTATTTTTCATTGATTGACACTATGTCGTCGTAGTCTTGACTTTGTAATGGTGGAATTATGAATCAAAATGGAGGATGTTTTGTGGTGGTGATTGTAAGTAGATATAAGTGAATTGAACTTGTACGACTTTTTTGATTTTTTTTTTTTTTGTTTTCATCATCATCAGACTAAGAATTGGTTACCCATGCTATTGGAGCCATTTGTGAACTTCCTTCGCTAAATTGGGGCTGACTTCTGACTTTTGAGTACTGAATTGAAATAGAAAATGCTTTTTGTTTCCCTGATTTTTTTGGTTCTAGATTTTAGTCATCAAGATTTGCTCTTGTCATATTGTACATGAATAGATCCTGAATTTGGATTGTATAGGAAGCATCTGCTGCTGGGGCTAAATTGCTATGTTTTCCTGAGAGTTTCTCCTTTATTGGCATCGGGCAAGGGGATAGTTTGAAGATAGCTGAACCCTTGGATGGCCCAGTAATGCAAGGTTACTGCTCTCTTGCTAGGTAAGTCACACTTTCGGTTTTCTAGTTATTCTCATAATGCCACTTTTTTTATGTGTCCTCTCATGTGTTACCTATTGATAATTTCAGCTGAGCAAACTGGTACTATGCAACTGTGGTCTATGATTCAGCTTGTTATTGAACTGGTTTTGGCACACTGCAGGGAATCAAGTATTTGGCTATCCCTTGGAGGCTTTCAGGAGAAAGGATCAGATGATTCTCACTTGTGTAACACACATGTTATAGTTGATGACAATGGCAACATCAGAAGCAAATACCGTAAGATACACTTGTAAGACGCTTCTTTATTTAAATCATCTTTTGCATTAGTTGCTCATTGTTCCCAAACAGCTACTTCTTCCGAAGTGCGTGCTACAAGAAAATATAACAAATGAAATGAAGACATCAGTGTGTGTCGAGAATAGTTAGTGTATTGCTTCATTAATCACTAAAATTTTATGCAACGATTGCACAACATGCTTAGATTGCAGCTCTCTTCTTTATCAGCTGGTACTACAACAAAAGTTTATGTAAGGAAAAACTAAATTGGTAAAGATTCAAGAAAGTATTGTGAAAGAGCCTTTTAAATCCTTCTTTTATCTTCTTGTTTTTGTTATCTTCATTTTTTTTAACTCTTTGAAGGTTCGACGTGGATGTTCCTGGTGGAATGGTATATAAAGAGAGCAGCTTTACAGAAGCAGGTTTGATACTGCAAATCTGGCAAATAAAAATTGAAGTCTTTTATCTTTGTGCTATTATTGTCATGGAAAAAAGGTGTTCTTATTTATGGTCTTGCTCTTATACTTATAGCCTCAAACGTGTTGCTACTTGTAATAAATGAGTATATTTATACACATAACAGTGGTGTCTCAAGTACTTAAAATACACAAATAGTTTCAGGCTTCATTTATCTTTTACTTTTGTTAGAGACTGAATTCCCGACAGAGTAAAAAGTGAAGTTGATGGAGGCATGGAGCATAAGAAGGCTAAAACATACAATAAAATTACAGCTAAGATGAATACAGCATTTGGTGTTTCACTTCAGTATTTGAACACATGGAAAAGAAATGCGGTGGTACAAAGGGCAACTAATCAAGATGACATCCTCATCTAAATAAAGTGCTTCTGACTGAAAACTTTATAGCTATGAAATGCTAGTTTTTTCATGTGAAGTTTCTGGCTTTGCCACTAAATCTAAACTTTAAATCTTTGCAGGCAAGGATATTGTTGTCATGGATAGTCCATTTGGTCGTTTGGGTTTGACAGTTTGCTACGACCTGAGATTCCCAGAGCTCTATCAGCATTTAAGGTTTCAGCAAGAAGCTCAGGTATTATAATGAAACTGTTCATCAGTGTTCTAATTTTGTTGAGTTGAGACAATTAAATATTTCATATAAATAATTCTACAGGTTCTGCTGGTACCATCAGCATTCACAAAGATAACTGGTCAGGCACACTGGGAGATTCTACTACGTGCTCGTGCTATTGAAACCCAATGCTATGTATGTATTTGAAATATTTTCGTGGTTAATTTTTTTTTGGGTAATCTATTTTCATGGTTAATTTAGAGTCATTGTCTTCTTTAGGGAGCTATATATTCATTGTGAGCTTTTTGAGTAAAGCTGCTAGCATGTACCTTAAATCTGCTAATCAACTGCTATATCTTATGGTGAATGTCGACTATTTTATGCAACTTTTGCTATTTGTAGTTTAGCTTCTGAATTTGACTGCTAATTCTAGTTCATATTTAGATTTGAATCCTTATTTCATGGAAGCTCTATACTTTTTCAGGTTATAGCAGCAGCACAAGCTGGAAAGCATAATGAGAAAAGAGAAAGCTATGGGGACTCGTTAATAATTGATCCATGGGGAAAAATAGTTGCTAGACTTCCTGGTGAGTCCTTTATGATGTAATGATATTGATAATTGAATTGCTTAACCTCGGAAGTCCAGAAGAGTAAGAAAAAATTGATCCTGAGTTGCATATTAGCTCCTATTTGCTTATTGTTGATTCTTGATTATTTTTGAACTCTTTGAGTGGAATTGTCTTTTTTTAACTCATGGAAATTAGTTGGGTTTCTCCCATAGCTTTATGGTTATAACTTGCAGAATGATAGTTTTTTTACGGTATTATAACTTCTGTGATTTTTTTTTTGCAGATCCAATTTCAACTGGCATTGCCATAGCAGATATAGACTTTTCATTAATTGATTCTGTGAGAACAAAGATGCCCATTGATAAGGTATGTCTAAGTTATGCAACTGAAGTAGACGAATAACATTTTGTAGTCTCTATTCGGTCTCACTTCTTAAAATCAGATTGCAACTTCAGTACATCCTTCCTGTTTTGTGATGTGAAAGAGTGACCTTCAAATCTTACAGTATACTTGTCTGATAGGAGTTCAAAGTTTTGGTACTGTGGATGTTGCTAGGTTTAAAGGTTGTGCATTTCACACAGCATTATCTTTTACTGTCATGGAAGTCTGGTTTTTAAATACAATCGTCCTACCTTCTTTCTCAGCAAAGGAAGCCTACTGATTTCTGGAAGACCGCCAACCTGTGAAGTAGACTACTCTTTCATTGCTGACATGGCGCACATAAAGCTGGGAAGAAACATTAATAAATGCGCAAAAGTTATGCAAAACAAGTCTTGCATTGTATATTATGTCATTACCTTTCTTTGTATTTGGACCTTCCACAGCTTCGTTATGTACACTGGTATGTGTGACAATAAATTGACTATAATTTGTCATCTGGGTAGTTAAACATTTTTACATGTTTTATCTTAATATATTCTTGCCTGACTGCCTATACCGATGCGAAGCCATAATAAAGCTGTAAAAGAGAACCAAAGGATCATTCCAAATGCAGATTTCTATTTAGATTGTCTTGCAACCAAGTTTAAAATGTAACTGAAACAAACCCATGAATAATCAATGAAATCTCCATTGAGGAGAATACTTAGTGCCAATGGAAAAAGTAGAAAAGTAACTAACACTATGAGAACTATAGACACTAAAAAGCTGTCCAGGAAAAACCACCACCAGTATGCTATGTACTAGGTAGGTCTGTCATTCTATTCTAGCTCGAATTCTTCTGTATGATCAGAGCTTGACAGCAGGTCAAATGGCTTCCCCAAGGAATCTTTAAGAATTGTGATTTGACCTTCTTTAAGAAGCAAATCCTCTTCAAGTCCTTCAATTCTCTTCTTCAAAGAAATCACCTCTGAATTCAGTAGCATGTTATTCTCACTGTACTGCTTGACCTCCCTCCACATCATGTCTCTTTCCTCTGTCACTTTCGGCAAAATTCCCTTTGCAACAGCCAGTTCTTTAGTACAATCCTCAAGGTCACTCTCGAGCCGGTTTATCCTCTCAACACACTTGAGCATCTGCATTCAAGGTTACCGGAATCCACATGTAAAGAAAGCAAAAAAAGTTCTAATAATAGCCAATTAAGGCTATTTAGCAATGAGTAGGCATGCACAAGATTAATAGAAGTTATATGGTTCGAGGGATCAATATCTGAGTTCCCAGTTAGAAAGTTATCAGAAACGCAAAGACAAACAGAAAATTTTACATACAAACGTTGAGAATATTCTTACCTGAAGTTCATGGCCTTTCATCTTGTGAGTAGTAGAGGAGACAGAGTCTAGTGCATTCTGTAGTTCACATCTAATAACATCATTTCCTCTCACAGCAGTTGCTAATTCAGCTTGCAATTGCTCAACTTCCAGCTCTTTGGCATATAACTTCTCTTGCAACAAACTTGTCAGTAACATCTCTGCTTTTAGCTTAAATGTTGTCATATCCTGAAAAAGGGAGGAATAAGGGAATCCTTTGTTTATTTAATAACAAGGAATATGGCAATTTCATAAGTAACAAGCATTTACAAAGATTACCTGTGACTGCTCATTTGGTTGCCTAAATCCATCCCCCTCCTGATTCTGTGTTTGAGATTCTGAGGAAACAAGAATTGATTTCTCATGGAACACAGAGGATACCGTTTGCAGGCTCCTGCTCATACTTTCAGTTCCCCGTCTAAGACCTTGAATTTTGATATCACAGTCAACAATAAGCTGACCATCTAAATTACTTCCTTTAACCTGAATCCCGTCTTTTGTTTCAACACTTGGCCCAGTCCTGCCTTTGACACGCTCCAGTAACTGTGAACAAAGATTGGTACTTTGTGCAAGCAAAGATAGCCCTTGAATTTGTAAGCAGCGAAGACGAGCTGATAACTCCTGGTCCAGCTTGAAAGTATGGGATTCGCCCTCTTTACCACAACATTTGAGACGGTTTAACAAGTTAATATTCTCATTCCTAAGAGAATCAACTTCATGTTTGTAAGAATCAACCTCTCTTCTAAGAGCCTGCTCCACTCCGACCAACCTCACTTGCTCAATTTGTAGCTTGTGAACATGTTTCTCAAGACTGTCAAGTGGTTGTTTTTTCTCAATTGACTCACCAAGTACTCCCTGAAGACCATCAATCGTCTTCTCTTGTTCACCGCAAGTTCTCAGGAGTCTTGTAATTGAACGGTGCAAATCCTTGCACTCATCTTCCTTTGCTTGAAAATTCCTCCGAAGACAGTCTCTCTCTTCTTTGGTTACTTTGTAGTTCTCCTGCAATTCACAGATATGATGGCGAAGCTCTTGATTCTCATTCGTTGTTGCCTCCAACGCAGCACTCAACTCCTTAATCTGTTCATCAGAATGTACCATCATGTTGCTCCTCTCTTTTGCCTTCTCACTCAAAGAGGAAACCTCCCTTTGAAGTGAAACATTCTGCTCTGCTAGCTCTTTGGCACGCTGACGGAGCCTTTGCTCTTCTCCATGGAACTTCTCCAGTTTATATGACCAATCACTAGACCTCCTATCCAGCTCTTTCTCTAATGTTGACTGCAGCTCACTCTTCTCCCTCTCTAGCCTCCTAAACCGTGAATTCAGTTCTTGCCTTTCCGCTCTCACTTCTTCCTTGATGGAAGATCTCTCATCCATATGGTTCCGTAGAGCCGAAGAAACCTCAATGGCCAAGCTGGTCTTCTCCTCGATGAGGCTTCTGATTTTGTGAGCTAATGCTTCTGGAACATGTCCAAGAAAGCTTTCCTGCTCAAGCTCGGATGAAAAAGAATAGATCTTCTGCTCCACCTCCCTTAACTTTGATCTCAATTTTGCATCAACAACATCATCTCCAGTTATTGCACTCGAGCACCCATCATTCTCATCAAAACCATAACAGTCCTTTAACATATGTGCATTATCCGGTTCATTTGGACAACAGACTTTTTGATCAATCTCGGTTGACCTCAAGCCAAATCTTCTATCTAAGGACCCAGCATATACATCTTCTATTGAGATTGGAACACCAGGATCGTGATTCTTCAATTGGGACTGAGAGAGTTTTTCAACAACACGTTTTGCAAGATCCTGCGACAAATCATGCTCCACTCCAGTTTCCACAAAATCCATTGGTGAAAAGTACTGCTGCATTCCCTTGGAGCATTGTACAGAATTGAGAATTGGCTTCTCGCGGATGCTACCTGTTGGTGAGGAGGGTGCTGTATATTGAACTCGGGGAGGCCGTTTTCCACCACCTTTCCCAGAACGACCTTTATGAGATGCTTTGTCCTTCTGCCCAGTACTTTCATGTTGTTGCTCTCCATCAATGTAAAGATCCAGGACCTTATTTGAGTCATTACTAGAGCTTGTTGTAGTTGAAGAGTTCCTTGAAGAATCACAAAGAGCTCTGGTAGTACCAGAATGGTGGTGACGCTTCTCTGGGGTACGTGCATGACGCCTAACACAGAAACAAGTGGAAATTACTCATTAAGCAATAGATCTAAAGCAGTACATAATATTTGTTTGTAGAAAGAAAATGTCTTACCTTGTATGGTTGTAGTTCTGAGTATGCAAACTGACACCACTACTTGAAGGTGAATCACTTGGGTCGCTCAAATCACGGAATTCATGTCCAATACCACTGGCCAGAAAGGCTCCTGAAGAGAACGAGTGGCACCGCCTAAGCGCTGGATTTGCTTCCAAGCACTCATTTCCAGATGCTAAAGTTTGATCATTGAAATGTGAGGACTTGAAACTCTGTGCACTATATTGAGCCCTAATGCTTTCATCCTCCCTGTATGCTTGTTTGTCAGTCACAGGTGGAGGAAGTGCATTGTTTTTGCTGTTACTTGACGCTGAAGATCTAAAAAAGAATCGCTTCATCTCTATATATGACTCTAACAAGAATGTCTGTCAACACTATGAGAATCACTTTGGTGAACCTGAAATGAAAATCCAATCAAATCAACAGCATCAGCAAAGGAATAAATGAAATAGAAAAAAGTCTACCTTTGCTGGTCAGTATGAATATATCCTCTAACAATGTCACATGTATCTACTACAACATCAAAGACAGATCATCAACTCTAATTAGGAGTTAGGCACCACACAGAGACGCACATTCACCACCATAGAAATGAGCAAATAAAATACCCACTTCATCGCAGGAATCAAATATAAGTGAATAAAAAATAGAACACTGATCTCATCTAAAGCAAGATAAATGACTGAAATAACAAAAAATGGACTCACGAATATCTCTAGCCTTAATTTCGACAGCCAAAAACAACACAACCCTCTAATGCTAAAATGGCATGCTCAAAACTTCAAAAGATGGCTATTAGCAATACAAAAATTAATACTTGGAATTCCTAAACCTCGTAGCAGTAATCAAGAGTCTCTTTTGTAAACCAAAAACAAACACAAAACCCTACAAAAATCATTCTGGGAAATTGAAAAACTTAATTGTAAATCCACACAAAATCTAATCTTACCTTTCAAGAACCAAATGCCCCTAGAATCCGAAAGCAATTTGCGGCACCGAAAAACCCATCAAACTAAAAGAAAGCAAGAAAAGCGAGAAGATAGAAATGAACTCACCCCCGCGCCACTTCCAGACCAAGAAAATTCTTAACTCTTTTATTGGTAAGAAAACAATCTCTCCCTCTCTAGAGAAACACTTACCATATAAATCCCTGAAGCAATTAATTCACACCAACGGTCGAGTGATTTAATACTTGAATCCATGCGGAATAATTTCGATGCCAAAATTCAAATTAGAAAAATTAGAGTGCTCTAGATTAGGAAAGAATTCAAAAGTTCATTACTTAACTCCCAATTCAATCATTTAACTTGACTAATCGAAAGATTGCAGTCCAATTGAACAGAAGAACCGAAACCAATGAACAAAGCGGTGAAAAAGGGAAAGATAGACGGAGACGTTACCGGGAACAGCGATTCAGTCGCCGGAGATTGGAAATAGAAGACGTTAACAGAACGGCGGTTTAATTCACCGGTGGGTGGAGGAAGACGAAGTTAACGGCCACGGCGTAATAGTTGGGGTGAAGAAGCGACGTAGAATTTAAGAGGAGGGAAATAGGGAATTTTGACGTTTCAAAAGTAAAAGGGGAACTTTGAGGGATAATCTTGTCATTTCTGAAGATTTAAAACTTCGAGGCCGCTCTTGGAGCGTAAAGAACGTTAGGTGTATAATCTAGTACGCTCCAGCACACTGAGAGAAACGTATGACCTCGCAAATAATTTTGTTATCCGTAAACACACAAATAATTAATTGAAAAGGTTTCTTTTACAATATTTTTTGTTGAAGTTTCAATCATGTGCTAAAAACACGCCAAAGTTCATTGCAAAAGGGGTCTTGCACGCTAAATGTTGTCTTCTAATTTAGACTCAACTAGCACACTTTCCTAGTTTCCTTGGCACGAATTTGATTGATTAAATATTTTTAAGCAATGGTTAAATATACGCGAAAATAAGTCTAAATACGCGAAACTACACGTTTAAGCTAAGCGTTCGGTTTTACACGCTTAGCTTAAGCGTGTAGGGGTATTGTTGGTATTTTAAAAAAACAGCCTACGGTTCTTACACGTTTAAGCTAAGCGTGTGCCCATACGCTTAGCTTAAGCGTGTGTTTTTTTTTTTTTACAAGTTTAAAAGCACGCGCTTATCTTAGGCGTACAGTACAAAAAAAAAATTCCCAAAATTGCATTTTTTTTCCCATAATCGTGTAGAGAATTTCAATACGAGTCCGTACATATAAAATTCGTCCAAAACGGACATCGTTTGCCCCTCCAAAAGCCCAAAAAACGAAGCCTTCAACTCGTGCGCATAACTTCTTCGAGCAGTCCATCCGTAAGCTTTTATAAGCTTCAATGGAGCATTTGGCAAATTTCTTGGATCCGATTGAAGCCATTAACTATTGGGCATTTAAGAGGGCCTTATCATACACGTAATTCCACATTTAATCGGATTGAATGTCGATTAAAATCGTAGAATTGTATCCCCAAAGCCACCGTGTCGTCCAAGGGGCCGATTTAAACAAATCCAAAATTGGATCAAATCCTCTTCAATTGGAGGGCATGAACCATAGGGCCTTGTTGAGGGTGTCCTAAGATTTAAAATGCATATAAAATCCCCTTTAATCGTTGCCCCAATGCATCCAATTTCGAAGTCAAAACTCATGAACCCTAAATCCCGTTACCGGTTGTTCTTGACCGAAATTCGAGCACATGGAAGCTTTATTCTTGCAATTGTTGGTACTACTAGCCTTGAAAATTGATCCTCTTTCAAAGCCCTCTCTTTACATCGCCGGAAAAAGACCACTTCCATTCAATTTGGAGTTTTTCCGACGAGGTGTCAAGAAGGTATTCCGGCGGAATTGAATTTGTGCCCATTTTGCGATTTTTTGGGTATTTTTCATTTGTTTTGTCTTAATCTTGGTTAAATTAATTAATCTAGATTAGTGAAAAATAGTTTAGGATCAATTTGGTGCCCGGCATATAATATGTAAGTAATAAGTTTATAATATTTAACCATAATGTTTAACTATAGTATAAAAGTAATAAGTACGTAATACTTAATTATAATGCATAATTATACTTTATAACTAATATATTTTGTAATACTTAACTATAATACATAACTATAGTATATAAGTAATAAGTTCATAATACTTAACCATAATGTGTAACTATAGTATATAAGTAATAAGTTCGTAATACTTAATTATAATGAAATACTATAGTAAATAAGTGTAATTATATGAAATTTCATGAAGTACTATAGTAAATAAGTCTAAGTATACTAGATTTAATGAAATATTATAATACATAAGTGTAACTATATGAAATTTAATGAAATACTATAGTATATAAGTCTAAGTATACTAGTTTAATGAAATACTATAGTGTATAAGTCTAAGTATACTAGATTTAATGAAATACTATAGTATATAAGTCTAAGTATACTAGATTTAATGAAATACTATAGTATATAAGTGTAACTATATGAAATATAATAAAATACTATAATATATAAGTTTAAGTATACTAGATTTAATGAAATACTATACTATATAAGTGTAACTATATAAAATATAATAAAATACTATAATATATAAGTTTAAGTATACTAGATTTAATGAAATACTATACAATATAAGTGTAACTATATGAAATATAATAAAATACTATAATATATAAGTTTAAGTATACTAGATTTAATGAAATACTATACAATATAAGTGTAACTATATGAAATGTAATTAAATACTATAGTACATAAGTGTAACTATATGAAATATAATGAAATAATATAGTATATACGTGTATCTATATGAAATATAATGAAATATTATAATATATAAGTCTAAGTATACTAGATTTAATAAAATTCTATAGTACATCAGTGTAACTATATGAAATATAATGAATTACAATAGTACATAAGTGTAACTATATGATATATAATGAAATACTATAATATATAAGTGTAACTATATGAAATTTCATGAAATACTATAGTATATAAATGTAACTATATGAAATATAATAAAATACTATAGTATATAAGTCTAAGTATACTAGATTTAATGAAATACTATAGTATATAAGTGTAACTATATGAAATATAATGAAATACTATAGTATATATGTGCAACTATATGAAATATAATAAAATACTATAGTATATACGTGTAACTATATGAAATATAATGAAATACTATAGTATATAAGTCTAAGTATACTAGATTTAATGAAATATTATAGTACATAAGTGTAACTATATGAAATATAATGAATTACAATAGTACATAAGTGTAACTATATGATATATAATGAAATACTATAGTATATAAGTGTAACTATATGAAATTTCATGAAATACTATAGTATATAAATATAACTATATGAAATATAATAAAATACTATAGTATATAAGTCTAAGTATACTAGATTTAATGAAATACTATAGTATATAAGTTTAAGTATACTATATTTAATGAAATACTATATAATATATAAGTATAACTATATGAAATTTAATAAAATACTATAATATATAAGTTTAAGTATACTATATTTAATGAAATACTATACTATATAAGTGTAACTATATGAAATGTAATGAAATACTATAATAGATAAGCGTAACTATATGAAATATAATGAAATACTATAGTATATACGTGTAACTATATGAAATATAATGAAATACTATAGTATATAAGTCTAAGTATACTAGATTTAATGAAATTATAGTATTTTATATAGTTACACTTATGTACTATAGTATTTCATTATATTTCATATAGTTACACTTAAATAGTATAGTATTTTATTAAATCTAGTATACTTAAACTTATATATTATAGTATTTTATTATATTTCATAGAATTACACTTATATACTATAGTATTTCATTAAATCCAATATACTTAGACTTATATACTATAGTATTTCATTAAATCTAGTATACTTAGACTTATATACTATAGTATTTCATTAAATCTAGTATACTTAGACTTATATACTATAGTATTTTATTAAATCTAGTATACTTAGACTTATTTACTATATTACTTCATGAAATTTCATATAGTTACACTTATTTACTATAATATTTCATTAAATCTAGTATACTTAGACTTATTTACTATAGTACTTTATGAAATTTCATATAGTTACACTTATTTACTATAGTATTTCATTATAATTAAGTATTATTAACTTATTACTTATATACTATAGTTACACATTGTGGTTAAATATTATGAACTTATTACTTATATAATACAGTTATGTATTATAGTTAAGTATTACAAAATATATTAGTTATAAAGTATAGTTATGCATTATAATTAAGTATTACGTACTTATTACTTATATACTATAGTTAAACATTATGGTTAAATATTTATGAATTTATTTCTTATATACTATGTATTATAGTTAAATATTATGAATTTATTACTTACATACCATAGTTACACATTATGGTTAAATATTGTAAACTTATTACTTACATATTATATGTCGGGCACCAAATTGATCCTAAAATATTTTTCATTAATCTAGATTAATTAACTTAACCAAGATTAAGACAAAACAAATGAAAAATACCCAAAAATCGCAAAATGGGCACAAATTCAATCCCGCCGTAATACCTTCTTGACACCTCGTCGGAAAAACTTCAAATTGAATGGAAGTGGTCTTTTTCCGGCGATGTAAAGAGAGGATTTTGAAAGAGGACCAATTTTTTAGTAGTACCAACAATTGCAAGAATAAAGCTTTCATGTGCTCGAATTTCGGTCAAGAACAACCGGTAACAGGATTTAGGATTCATGAGTTTTGACTTCGAAATTGGATGCATTGGGGCAACGATTGAAGGGGATTTTATAGGCATTTTGAATCTTAGGACACCCTCAACAAGGCCCTATGGTTCATGCCCTCCAATTGAAGATGATTTGGTCCAATTTTGGATTTGTTCAAATCGGCCCCTTAGACGACACGGTGACTTTGGGGATAAAATTCTACGATTTTAATCGACATTCAATCTGATTAAATGTGGAATTACGTGTATGATAAGGTCCTCTTAAATGCCCAATAGTTAATGGCTTCAATCGGATCCAAGAAATTTTCCAAATCCTCCATTGAAGCTTATAAAAGCTTACGGATGGACTGCTCGAAGAAGCTATGCGCACGATTGAAGACTTCGTTTTTTGGGCTTTTGGAGGGGCAAACGATGTCCGTTTTGGATGAATTTTATTTGTACGGACTCGTATTGAAATTCTCTACATGATTATGGGAAAAAATGCAATTTTGGAAAAAAAATTTGTACTGTACGCCTAAGGTAAGCGTGTACTTTTAAACTTTCAAAAAAAAAAACAAACTACACGCTTAAGCTAAGCGTGTGGGCACACGCTTAGCTTAAGCGTGTAAGAACCGTGGACTATTTTTTTAAAATACCAATAATACCCCTACACGCTTAAGCTAAGCGTGTAAAACCGGACGCTTAGCTTAAGCGTGTAGTTTCGCGTCCATTTAAACATATTTCCGCGTGTATTTAGCTTGTCCGTATTTTTAATAATATAATATTAAATTTATGAAATCAAATACATTTTATTCATAATATTTTTAATAATATACATTTTATTCATAATATTTTGTTCATAAAAATAATTGTCATATTATAAATATACATGGTTGTTATATAACAATCACTCTATATTTCTTTATAGCGAACACTCTACATCCGTGAATTGACCATGAAGGAACTGCGTCCGTTCGTAAATTGGCTATGGAGAAATTGTGTCTGTCCGTGAATTGACCACGGAGGAACTGCGTTTGTCCGTGACGGACGAAAGTGTTCCACCGTCACGGAGGAATGCATTCCATTCGTGACAGTGGAACGATGTCTTTTTCATTAGAAGACGGTGTGTTCATCGAGCACAATCAACCATTAACGAGCAATGAAATAATTTCAATGAGCAACAAGAAACCAATCCAAAATCTATCTAAATGATATCCATTACACATTTTATTCATCTATAGACTTAAAACTTCGAATCTATGACACAAATTAGTCACCCAAAATTCAATCTTGAAAATTTGTTTTGACCCCAACTACGAAATTATAAAAAATAGTTGGTAAACTTGCATTTTCTTAGAATGGTTGATTGATTCTTCAAGTGTGACATCTTCTTGATCCAAATTGATGGCGATTTAGTGTCTAAGTGAGGAAGAAAATGGATGATTTTTTATAGTTTGTGAGATGGGAAAGGGAAAATAGGAAGAGAGGGTGGGGAAGTGAGGAGGAAAATGAGGGTGGTAGAATTGTAATTTTGGAGCAAATTGCTTATATATGTGTAGAGGAGACTCTATAAGAAAAATAGAGTGGGCTCTATTTAGCAATGACTTAAATATAATTTTTTATTTTATCTTATACACCATACTATAAACCATTTTAGATAAATGTGTTCCAAATTTTGCTAAAATTATTTAGTAAACTTTAGTTTTATTATCATATGATAGTTTATATTACTGCTATTCTATTTAGTACTACGTTAAGAAATAGTATAATAAAACTAAATTTTGTAAGATTTGAAAACTTGTTTTTTTCTAAAGAGTAAGATATTCAAATCGGCTGCGACTTTTGATCACTCATTCTATTTTAGTAAGTAGTTAATAAAATTATTGACTTAAATAAAATCTTCTCAATATAAAAAAACTAGAATAATCAGAAAAAAATGGAGATCATAAAAATTTATCCTTACTTATAAAGCTATAGACATTTTATTGAAAAATCAAAAAAGTTTTAGATACACAATCCCGATCCTTGATTAACTCTCAATATTTAATTTAATTTAATATTATTTTCATTTTGTACGACTTTATGTATTTTTTATTTAAATATACATGTACATTTCGTATAAAAACAAACCTAGAACCTTGAAAGTCCTATCGGCAGAGCAAAAAAAAGAGTGCAAATATAAGCAAAATAGATTCAAAATAAACAAACAAACCGAAAAAAGTAAAGATAAAAGACTTAAACGAAAAGAAAGGCTCAAACATGGGTGGTTGAAAGATACCAAAGCAGTTGAAAAACAGATACAAGATACAAGACACAATCACACGATCATACTATCACTATCGATCTTAAAACAGGAACAACAGTCTGAAAATCAAACTCCACATCAAAAAGAGTGAATCTAGAAGTTTCATAAAATGTGGTGGCTATTGGGGTTCGTAGGTGGTCGTCGATGATGGTACAAGCAGCGAACTTCATCACGCATTGATGACAGATGGAGTCGGAGGTGTACGGACATCGTGTGGTCTGATTTTTTTATGTGGGTCGCGGATGAAGTCGAATCTTAGGGTGTCGCCGATCTCCCTGGTCAAAGGTGGTCGAAGCTTCTCGCTCGGGGGTGGCCGGAGCTTCCCGCTTTTGAGGATGGTCGCCGGAGATTTGACATTCCACTTCCCTTCGATGGAGATCTGTGGGTCGGTCTTGGTGTCGGATCCGGGTCAGGAGGCTAGACGGTGTGGGATGATACGGAAGTGGTGTGGTGGGCAACAATTGGTACGGTGTGGCTCATGGTCGGTTCGAGTGAGGCTTAAAGAGGGTGCGCGGAGATTCGTCGCGATACATCAGGCCGGTGGTGTGGGTCGGAGGGTGCGCATAGGCTCGGTTGTTCAGTGTGGGTGGCGTGGTGGTTCGGTGTGGCCGGTGAGAGGGGAAAGGGGTCGAAGCCATTGAAGGCTTGTAGCGGCAGCGCTGGACATGGGAGCCTTTTTTTAGGGTTTCTTTTTGTATTCCCTTATAAAAAAAATAGCTATCGAATATGAGAATAAACAGCAACCCAGGACAATTTTTTTTGTTACATTCGGTAGTTAGATTTGTATTTATATTTACAGAATCTTTTTTATAAAAGAAATACGTTTTTATATTGGAATTGTTTGGGCTAATTAGAATATAAATTAAATAATTAATGTTAATAATTTTTATATTTTAGCCATCTTCTTTCTTATTTTATGGTGTACAAAATTGTCATTGAAATATTTACGCAGATATAATGAAAGATTTGATTAAATAGAGGAATGAAACTATGATTTTATATTATTTTAATAACATGTAAATATTAGATTGAATGAGAATTATTAAATTTAACAATGAAAAATACTCACTAACAATGTACATTAAAATTAAATATTTTTTCGGTTAAAGTCAAATTTTTAGTCCAGTAAATAATATACAAATAATGTAGGATATAATGGATAAGATCTATATAATGGCTAAGATCTTCAGTATCGTGTATTGTAGAATTAGTCTATAATTTAGACGGAATTACTGCTCTATATTTTTCTAAAAAAGTTAGATGAAGTAAAATATCTTAGAGGCCGATATATAGTCAAAATAAATATAATAGTAACACATAAGTGAAATGAATATAAAGATAACACATAAAATTTAGATATTTTATTTAGTATATAGATATGTAAATTTCTTTAGCCTACTTTATTTACGAGTATCGGAATATGGTATCAAAATTAAATCAGGGTAGACACAGCAACATGAGTAATTCCATCTGACCCAAAAAAAGAACATGAAATAGTTCATGTATTTTCAATACATTTGATTAGACATATAACTTTTAATTGTAGATTAAAAAGTGCTTTGATATTAATCATAAATAGGTTTTTCTAGTTCATGTCTATAATAAGAATTAAGGGTTTATAACCTAGAGCTTAAAAGTAAAATGATAAATTATATTATCTTTCTAAATATGTCCAAATGACACAAGTCTGAGAAATCGATCATAAACTTATCTAATCTAGTCAGGTTGGCAAGGTTCTAAAATTTACTAGTTTGAAAATTTGTAAACACCAATCCAGATCATAATTTCTTCCTTATCAACTTAGTTTGAAGTTGATTCATGTAATATATATATATAGGACTCCATTCTGGTGAGAACATGTGAGACCGGTTCATTACATTGTCTTTAGATAACGTATATACATTCAGAAAAGTTCCGTTCCGACTGAAAAATACATGGCTTGATCAACTTTTTTTCGCTAAATTAGTTTTCAAAGTTTGGAATTACAAACATAAAGGCTCCTATATGTTCAAATTCGATATGAAACAAAAGCTGCTAAAATCCTATTCTAAATCATGGAAACGTAATAACATTGGTAATACGCTTTATCAGCTCAAGATGACGCAAGAAAAATTATCTAACCTTCAAACACAACTTCTCCGTAATCTCACAAATACTCGACTACAACAGTTGTACGATACTCATCTCCTTAAATATAACAAACTACTAAAATTCCAACATGATTACTGGAAACAACGTGCTAAGGTAAAACATGACCTCAATGCAGATATGAATACAAAATACTTTCAGACAATTTCTAAAATCAGAACTTACAAACAAAAAATCATTTCCTTCACATCTCAAAATGGCAATCATCTTTTTGATGACCTCTTAATTAGAAATACAATCACGGATGAACTAGCATCCCGTTTTAAACCAACACATTATGTTCCCTTAACAGATACGGATTTCACAATAATACACTCTGTAATTTCTTAACATGATAACTATCAACTCTGCCATTCTCCATCAGCCGCATAAATTAAACATACTGTTTTTAACCTGCCTGCGAACAAAACGCCGGGTCCAGATGGTTTTACTGCTGAATTCTATCAAAAATACTGGAACACAGTTGGAAATTCACTTATCTTTGCTATTCAATCCTTCTTTCATTCAGAACAGCTACTTCGCGAGTGTGCTCAGTCCTTTATTATTTTAATTCCTAAAACAGAAAATCCTAGTACTATTAACCATTACAGACCTATCAGCCTCATCTTACAAAATCATAACTAAAATTATGTCTAATCGGTTATCACCACTCCTCCATAAATTAATTAGTCCTCTGCAAGGTGTGTTTGTTCCTGGACGACTTATTCAGGACAACATTCTAATTGCTCATGAAATCTTTCACTCCTTCCATAAAAGAAAAAAGGGGAAATAATGATGGATGACTCTTAAACTAGATATGGAAAAAGCTTATGATAAACTCAATTGGAACTTTATTAGCCGTATCCTCCTCAATTTCGGATTTTCAAATTTATGGGTTGAGCCTGTTATGACTTGTATTACTTGTACTTCATCATTAGTTCTTGTCAATAATGAACCAGGTTATGTGTTCCACCCTCATTGTGGATTACGACAAGGGGACCCCATAGCCCCTTTCATTTTTATTCTTGCGATGACTATCTGGCACGTACCCTCATTCAAGAATCACGTTCTTCACAGAGAAAGGTCGGTATTCAAATAACGAAACATGATACATGCATTCCCTTCTTAAATTTTACTGATGATACATTAATCTTTGCAAATGCATGCCAAGATAATACGCTTTTCATCAAGTACATACTTGATGATTTCTCTCTCAAGTCAAGACTCTCTATTAATTATCATCAAAGTACATTCCAAACCATTAGTAATATTTTCAGGCAATAATCTCTTTCACTTGC
Organism: Rheum nobile; assembly: GCA_027886185.1. Classification (NCBI taxonomy): domain Eukaryota; kingdom Viridiplantae; phylum Streptophyta; class Magnoliopsida; order Caryophyllales; family Polygonaceae; genus Rheum; species Rheum nobile. The sequence goes on along the minus strand of WOAB01000644.1, from coordinate 11,372,937 downwards.
AAGTATTCTTAATTTATAGGTTACTCGATCTATGGAAAAATACCTAGGAATACCTATTATCAGGGGGCGAGTTAAAAAACAAATTTTCTCTGACGCAATTTCAAAACTTAAAAAGCAGCTTGGCAAATGGAAAGCTAACTCACTGTCTCAAGCTGGTCGCAGTATTCTTATACAATCTAATCTTCAATCTCAAACTAATTACTTAATGTAGAGTTTCCTTCTTCCGAAAGGAATCTATCAAGAGATTGACAAAATTAATAAAGACTTCTTCTGGAATCATTCAACCTCAAACTACCATTCTCTTATTAGTTGGGATTCTATTTGTCAACCAAAGTGTTTTGGGGGCCTTGATCTCGAACTTGCTTACAATATAAACATTACTATGCAAATAAAACTGCTCTGGAAATTAATTTCGGAACCTCAATGCTTCTGGGTTCGGCTTATCTCAGAAAAACATTTACGTCATTCTAACATTTTCTCCTACAAAAAGAAACCTTCAGATTCATGGCAGTTCTCCATACTTCTGCAACTACGACAAGATTTCCGAAAAGGACTATTCTGGCAAGTTGGTGATGGTACTCATATTAACTTTTGGGAAGACCATTGGATTTCTAACTGTATCCTTACACAGTTTGAGGGAAACCATGACCGTAACACTACTGTTTCCCAATATATCACTCTTGATAAAAACTGGGATTTGGGTGCTCTACAACTTGTTCTTCCATCTCACTTAATCCCTAAAATATTAAATATATATGTACCTATATCTTATATACATGATAAACTTATTTGGTATCCTTCAACTGATGGTACTTTTTCGGTTAAAAGTGCTCGCTCTTTAACTAGTCGTACTTATGCCTCACCAAGCTTTCCAACTTGGTTCTGGAAATTGCAAATTCCTCCAAAACTTAATTTTTTTTCCTTGGAAATGTTTCTATGACTCTTTACCTACAACATAACGTCTAAACAGGTATTTCTCCAAGGTTTCATCACCATGCATCCTTTGCGATTTTCATACCAAGGACTCTAATCATTTATTTTTTGGTTATTCCTTCACTTCACAATCCTTACACTTATTCCAAAATCTCATTGGTCACACATACAATTTTGAATTCAAAAATGATTTTTGTTCTAATATGGAATTCTTCCACTCCAAAAACAGAGATATTATTCCCGTCTTTTTTCTCTGGTAGACCATCTAAAAAGACCGCAATTCTACAATTTTTAGAAAAGTTCCTACTAATATTCAGAATACTATTAACAATGCTTACATTTCTTACAAAGACTGGACCATGTCTTTATCTCATATGTTTCTTCTACCAATAAAAGGAAGCACTCTAGACAATTTTCTCGATGGCAAAAACCTCCTCCTAACTGCATAAAATTAAATTTCGATGCATCAGTTAAACCTAATGGTTCTACACACATTGGATACGTATTCTGTAACCACTTTGGTGAGGTGGTCTTCTTATACCGTAGGCAGATTCTCTGTTCCTCCCTTATTAAAGTTGAGGCTTTGGCCGCTCTTGAGTGCCTTCGTAGGACTATTTTGCTTCATTTTACACGGGTAGTTCTTGAAGAAGATAATCTTTCTGTCATTAATTCTATCCGTGAATTTGGAAAATTCATTGGGAAATATCTCCTATAATTATGGAAATTCGATCCTTGTTATGTGGTTTTGGATTATTTTCAGGTTTATCACTGCTACCGAGAGTCCAACAAAGCCGTAAATTTCCTGGCTACTTCTAACATCTCCTCCGTCCTTCTACACGATACAATTACCGATTATCTTTCGCCGCGCCTTGGCCGTGAACAGCTGCATCGATCTTGTCTTCAATTTTTAGATTCGAGCTCCATTGTTTTCTCAGCTTGTAAAACATTCGTAAAAATCATCTGATGTGATAATTTAGGTATGTCTTCCTATTTGTAAGGAAACCTTTTGTTTGCCTGTATAAAAAAAATGTGGTGGAAGGGTGAGGGGAGCGTATTTACTTTTTTCTCGTTTTTAATTTGTTTCTTCATTTCTCTATTTTTAATTACCCAAGTAAACCCAAAATTTATCTTAATTATATTTTCAACCCAAATATTTTATTTTCATCCAAAATAGCAACGACTTAGGTTAAAATTTAAAATAATAATTATTTTGACTTTATTATCTAATATTTTATACAAATACATAAAAAATCAAAATACACATATGATATAATACCAAATGCACATATGACATATAGTATATTTTCATCTTTTCTTTCTTGTTTTTAATTTGTTTCTTCATTCCTCTATTTTTTTTACCCAAGTGTATTAATTATATTTTCAACCCAAATATTATATTTTCATCCAAAATAGCTAAGAATTATAATTTTTTTAACTTTTTTTTAAAACTTTTTGGGACATTTTTTTTTACAATCAATTTGTGCATTTTGTAACACCCCCGACTTATGTCGGTAGTGCCACATGCCAGTAACCTCAGATTGTTTTTACCACTTTAAAATTACTATTTTACCCTTCAATTTTAAGTGAGATATTACACATTTGGCGGACACCATTATGTGCATATCGTTATAACGTGAATGTGCATTTAGTTATATCGTGAATGTGCATTTGGTTATATCGTGAATGTGCATTTGGTTATAACGTGATACGTGATGTCATTTGGTTATAACGTGATACGTGATGTCATTTGGCGAACACCATTATGTGCATTTGGTTATAACGTGAATGTACATTTGGTTATAACGTGATATTTTTTATTTATTTTTATTTATTTTCGGGCCACTTTTTTGCCAATCAAATTGTGCATTTGGCGAAGATCATTATATGCATTTGGTTATAACGTGAATATCATTTGGAGAACACCATTATGTGCATTTGTAAAACACCATTATGTGCATTTGGTTATAATGTGAACACACATTTGGTTATAATGTAAATGTGCATTTGGCAAACACCATTATGTGCATTTTGTTATAATGTGAATGTGCATTTGGTGATAACGTGATGTGCATTTGGTCATAACGTGATGTGCATTTGGTTAGATCACGATGTGCATTTTGAATTTGTAGGATGTGCATTTGATTATAACGTGATGTGCATTTGGTCATAACGTGATGTGCATTTGGTCATAACGTGATGTGCATTTGGTTATTACATAATGTGCATTTGTATATAACTAAATGAGAATTTATTGATAACGTGAAGTATATTTGTATACTAGATGTGCATTTTAACTACATGTGCATTTGCTTAAAATGTGAAGTGCATTTGAGGGAAATTAGGCCCAAAAAAATAAAAATAAAAATGTTCAAGCAAAAAGTTGTTCAAAGAAGAAAAAACTAGATGTGCATTTGTATAGTTATGACCAAATGCACATCTAGTTATATACAAATGCACATCCTACAAAAAAAAAAAGTGTGCCCAGAATGTGTAACACCCCTAAAATTATCTTAGGAATATTACCGTCAGTGACCTCAAAACACATATCTGAAATCACTCAAGGCTTATAGTATTGATCGCAAATACGGAAAATAATACATAAAACTTTCATAAATTAATAATAATGTCTTACATATGACGTTGTGGAAAATAGCAACTGAATCAAATAACAATAGCAAAAGACTTAATGGAAAATAACAAAATTACACAATAGGTCATAAAGCTAAAATCTAACTTTAGGATCTTCAACCTTATTATAACAAAATATTAAAACAACAGTCGCCTTTAACGTCGGGATTTTGCTTCTTCACACTTGGGAATAATTACCTGATGTACCGTATGAGACGGATAACACCAGCCAACCATGCAAGGAAAAATAATGTTTAGTTAGTCTAATGAAAGACTAAACAAGGATATTATGAGAGGATCTAAGTGGTTGTATCCAGTTACTATCATTGTCTCTCGAATAAAAGCCGACAGTCGATATATAACTAAAACTCTCACTGAAACATAGAAAGATATATGATCTAAAAGAAGACTCCAATGAATTGAGTCTTATCGGAATTATATGCGTTTGTTTGGGAACATTTGTAATTATCACACCAAGATTTTAAAAATGACTCATTTGACTAATTGGGTCCTTAACCAACCTCACCACATGCGTGTGTGCAAATTCAGATTGGTAAGAGGACTTACTTATACAGGAGCCCAAGTGGTTTCCACATTGTACTTCTCGCCCGAAGCACTTTATCTTATTTAATTTCAAAACGTGCATTACGTTAAAGCTTTTAATCCACGTCATCTCGATACGAGAATTTGTTATGGGACGAATCCCAAATAATGGCACTAGCTAAGTACACAACCTCTTGTATTCGAATAAGGATACAGTCATGACCAAAAGTACTAGGGCAATAATCATCCTAATACCAAGTTATAAAGAAACAACTTAACCTCACATGGTATATAGCATTCTTACGAATACTCGTACTAACTAAGCATACAAGTCCACACCAATTTTCACACCAAAGTCCAACTAGCACCCTATGATAATAATAATAATATATATGTAAGGGTCATTACTAGCAATATATACAACCTAATATATGATTCATTTTTCCACACCATTATATCACACAAGTTATCAAACACAATTTTAACAATATTTATCTCAACTTAATTAAAACAATTAAATAATTGTCAATTAAGAAAAATATGGAATAAAGTGCAAGAGCGAACTGTCATTTGCCTCGAGTTAAAGTATTGGTTGAACAACGTACAGAAGAATCTTGACCAACGAACGAAATTCCTGATTCAATTTGTTCTCAATAGCGATTCCGAGATGTACCCAATTCAAACAAAAATAAATTATAATTAGATAATTTATTCATAAACGGAAATTGAACGTTACTCGTATCGATTTCTAATCGGATTGATTTAAATCTAAATAAATCAATTATCGAGGTTACACAAATATAACGATTACTTATACGATACCAGAGTTCCTTTAGTCGTATATTCAAAATAATCATATTACAAATAAATTAATTGTTTAATTTATTTACAACACCAATTAATTATTTAACCAAATATATTATCTATTTGTAATGTTAAAAATTAACATTTTACAACCTAAGATAATACCATAAGATTAAGTTTAATTTGATTTTAATATCAATAAAATTAAATTAACCCAAATTATCTCTAAGTAATCTAAATTAGCCATATAATAAAGATTAAACTTAAAAAAACACAAAAAACACAAATTCGGGGCTTTATCGAAACATGGGACGAACAGACCAGATACAAATCGGTCCGATTCAGGCTGGATTGACCACCAAACGGCTCGTGGTTAGCGGCGTTGGGTTCGTGACTTCGAGATGAAGATTTGTACACTTGAACCGTGAGTAGAGATGCTCTGAGGAGGGAGAATTTTACCCAAGAACAACCATAAGATTCTAAAATTCTATAAACCCTAAAAGTTGAAATTTGATGAATTGGGTGAACTATTGAAGGGATATTTATAGGGCAAATGTAGCTTTGAATGTCCTCGACATAATCCTACAAACCTCACCTCCCAATTCAATCAGATGAGGATGAATTTTGAAAAATTCAATCTGATCGACTAAAAAGTCGACAATTACTTTCGAGCAAAATCCTATCATTTTCGCCCATAATAACACCAATTGATTGAGAGGTTTGATGCACAAGACCCTCCTCTTCAATGCCCATGGAACAACTGAAAGAAACGAGTAAAAAAGCGATCGAAATCGTCATGGAAACGAAGTTTCAAACTCGCGTCCAACTAAAGGTTGAAGAACATAGCCTATTCACGATCGGTCTCCCCGTAATTATGCCTAATTATAAATTTTTGCCCAACTTTTCAAGTTGGGACAAAATAACCCTATTTTAAATTTCAAAAATTACAAAATTTCTCAAACTTATTTATACTATTACCCTAAGATAATACATAAAGAATTACTCGACTTATTTCTTTTGAATGACATAAACACGCATCAAGGCATGCATTTTTGCATGCACATTTAGTAATGCACTTTTATACGCTCAATGATGCATTTTACTAATAAGACATGCACTATTAGGCACTTAGTTATGCATTTTAATTAACAAAAAATGCACTTTTTTATTAAGTGACTTATGCACTTTAAATGACAAAGATGTGCACTAAATATACTTAGTTATGCACTTTTATTAACAAGACATGCGCTTTTACTAACAAGAAATTACTAGCAAGAAAAAATCGAAAAGATGAGCATGTCAAATAACTGGACGCAATCATCATCTTTACAATCTCAAAATCGGCGTTGGCGAGCAACTCAGAAGAACTTTAAGGCATGAAAACCATGATCAAGTAAAATCCCAAGGGCTTCCAAACAACCAACACCATAGCACCAAAACAACATGCATCATCAATACAAGTTATCCACGACCAAAAGGAGTCAAGGATCCTCAGGAAACTTCAGCACACCAACATCAGTACACGAAGACAACAACAACTAAAAGACAACAACGATTTATACAAAATTGACAACAGAAAGACAACAAGAAATTCATTAAACTTGGTCACAAAATTGCAAAAACTCAACAAAACTTTGCACAAAACTTGTAATCGCAACAATTTTCAACTGAAAATCTATAAACCCCTAGAATTATGAACGTTTTCATCATTTTTCACTTGTTTGAGCACTCCGAATTCTGAACATGTCCATTTATATATTAGAAACTGAAATTAATCCTTAGAAGAAGGTGTTTACCTCACATTTGATTTGTTTTCTCTTTTGAAGTGTTGGTATCCTTCGCCATTAACACAAAGCTTTCAAATGTAGGAATCGAGTGACAATATCGGCGATACAAATGGAAAGCTTGAGAAACCGAGAGGTTGTGTTGGTGAAGAAGTGTGGTTCGTGATCGATTTCGATAGGGAATTTTTAGGGTTTCTTTGTGTTAGAGAGGAAAAGGGGTGAATGCATTTGAGAATGAGAAAACGCACTTTGTGATTTCTGGTTTTGTTTCAAGTGCAGGGGTATAGAAAAGTTCTTAGTATTACAATTTGTGCCTCTGTTTAATGAAAGTCTAGCCATATGACTCGGGTTTTATGAATTTTGGAACTTTTAATCCTGGCCGTCCATGTTGGCAATCTAATGACTGAGAAAAAAATCACAATTTACACCCTATAACAACTATGCACATGTACGCCACTCAGTATAGTATATAGACAACATAAACGAAACTCGGTTTTGCTATGAGACCGCATGGTTTATCACTATATCCTTTATAATTCGAAAAAAGTAATGTTAAATATGGAAAAATACAACATATTTTTTTAGCAAAAATACAACATATTTTAGGAGAGAGGAAATCTATCTAAAAGTCATAAATATGATATGAAAAATACAACATGTTAAATATGAAAAATACAACATATTTTGGGAGAGAGGAAATCTATTAAAAAGTTATAAATATGATCTGAAAAATACAACATTTTTTTAGATCCAGAGAAACTATTATTACACAGCGACATAGTTCAAGTTACATGCCAAAGAATGAGGCATTTGAGATACATGATTAAATAAAACCATTGCCTGCACAAGCAAGGACCTACTGAAGATAGCAACACTATGGGCGGAAGTATTAAGCTTTTGAGGAACATGCACTATTTTACAACTCAAAAATTGGCCAGCAAGCTCCTTGATACGAGAAACCACCAGACCAGTTGAAGTCCTCGGACACGCATCATCGAGATAATAACGAACGATACTCAAGCAGTCAGTTCTAGCTTCCAAAACAGTGACGTCGTAATCCTTGGCAAATTGAAGCCCCCAAGCAAGGGCCTTAGCTTCCAACAAATCCACAACAACACTTGGTTTTGAAGCCTTACTCCCAAGAGCTACTAAGGATCCATTGGACTTGGTTAAAATAAATCCTAGGCCACCAGAGCCATCTATCCCCAAACTAGCATCAGAAGACAAACAAAAATCAGCACCAAAATGAGAAAGGGCCAAAGATTCATTGGATCAAACAGACATCTAGATCCTACTAGAAAGAGCCAATGGAGGATCAGAAGATGACAACGACCAAGAAGCAACATGTTGAAGAAGCTGGAAAGGATCCATCTCCTTCCCTTTAAATATTCGGGCATTTTTATTTTTTCAAAGTGCCCAGATAAAGATTGCCCAAAAACTAAGATCAAGCGGGGACAGTTCATCAAAGCAATGGGAGCACCATTCCCAGAAGGAAGAGACCGGGTACTATAGAACATTTTTGAGGTGAGGGACAAGCCTCCAAAATGATTTAGCAAAGGAGCATTTCAGAAGAACGTGTAGAATAGACTCATGCTTCCCAAGGCATAAAGTGCATCCATCATCCATGATTACTTTCCCGTATTTCAGAATCATTAAGCAAGGGATAAATCGGTTAAGAGCGCGCCAGATAAAGTTTTTAACCTTAGGAATAACCTGTAGATGCCATAGTTTCTTCCAAGAAAAAAAACCAGCCATAGAAGCCTCCCCCGAGGATCCAGCCTGATGAATAGTCCTATAGTAGCAAGAGCAACCTTGTAAGCAGATTTAACTGAGAAAACTCCATCCTTCAAATTATACCAGCGAAAGACATCATCAACTGCAGGGTCAACCAAATGAATTTGCGCCATGGTGTCCAAGTCAACTTGGAGGAGTAAACCAGATAACTCCTCCCACTTCCAGTCCTGAGACTCCCAGTCGATGAAATCGGAGACTCTCACATTAGCATCAGGGATCGTAGGATGAGAGATAAGCGAGAAGGTGCCCGGTCTCAGCAGCCACCTATCATACCAAATAGAAACCAGCCTTCCATTGTTAATCTCCCAATATAACCTTTTCAGCAAATGGGATGTAGCTTGTTGAATACTCCTCCAAGCGCAACTGTGATTGACACCTAAAAAAACATGTAAAATATTAGTACCAGGGAATTACTTGGCTTAGAGAATGAGCCCAACGATCGAATTAGGATCAACCAGAAACCGTCACACATGTTTAGCCAGATGGGCCTGATTGAAAGCCTCGAAGCATCTGAACCGGACCCCATTCCTCCAGTATCCTTAGGACAACAACTGATATGGGGGTTAGCCGTGTAGAAGATGGATCTAGGCAACGGATCTCAAAACAAAAGAAAACACAAGATTAGAACAATGGCGGAAGTGAAACTAATGGAAAGGATAATAGATAGAACCAATAGAAACGACGAGAAAACCCGCTTGCTTGATAGCAAGGAACCTTGTCGAACGATCTACCAACCCGATCTCTACAACGCCACACAACCAAGAATCGCTGACGAACTTGGAGCACGGAGAGGATTGCTTATGAAGTACGAAATCACCAACTCCAGAGGGACTTGACAAAGACGAAAACAACTAAGCAGGAAAGAACAATCGATTGAGACTCTCACGGGGAGCCGAGTTTTCAAAGCAAAAACCAAGCTCTGTTTTTGTGTTTTAACAATGAGAAATCTGACTAAATGAAGAAGACAAGGGCGCCTTAAATACCTAAGAGGTGGCCGGCCCTAGCTTCCTAAAACGGGCTACAATTGTTCCAAAAATACCCGAAAATAGAAAGCTGAAAATAAATAAATAATAATCCTAAAAATATCCAATACAGAAATTAATAAGATTAAACATATGTAACGTTGACCAATAAAGTCAACGCCTTGACTTTGGACTTGTCCTCTTCGTCATGTGATACATCATGTGCCATAAACGTCTCCAGCTCTTGACGTAGTTCCTTCAATCTTGACCTAGTAATCGGTCCATCAAAGGTTGGCACTAATGGCGGGGATGATTCCTCATCATTCTCCCCTTCTTGAAAAGGACTCGTCCTCGAGTCATCAACATCAGCGACTGCATAAGGGGTAAGATCACCGACATTGAATATCGGGCTCACGCCATAGTCATCGGGCAGCTCCAACACATAGGCATTGTCGCCTACTCTCTTCAACACCTTGAACGGTCCATCACCTCTGGGAGACATCTTCGACTTCCTCTGCTCCAGGAACCGCTCCTTGCACAGGTGTAGCCACACCAAGTCGCCGGGCTCGAACAACACTTGACGCCGGCCGTGATTAGCTCGGGCTGCGTTCTTCGCTGCAGTAGCTTCCAAACGAGCCTTAGTCCGCTCGTGCAGCTCCTTCATGAACTCAACCTGTCTATCAGCATCAAAGTCTGCTCGTTCCGGTAAAGGCAACGGCTTAAGATCCAAAGGGGTTAGGGGATTCAAACCATACACACATTCAAAAGGGGACATATTAGTATAAGAATGAATAGTCCTATTATAAGCAAACTCAACATGTGGTAAGGCTTCTTCCCAACTTTTCAGATTAGATTTAATAACAGCCCTAAGGATAGTACCCAATGTACGGTTAGTGACCTCAGTTTGTCCATCTGTCTGGGGGTGACTAGCAGTAGAGAACAACAACTTAGTACCAAGTTTACCCCACAAAGTCTTCCAAAAGTAACTCGGAAATTTGACATCCCTATCACTCACAATAGTACGAGGTACACCATGCAACCGAACAATCTCTCTAAAGAACAAATCAGCAACATTCCTAGCATCATCAATTTTATGGCATGCAATAAAGTGAGCCATCTTAGAGAACCTATCAACAACCACAAATATAGAATCTCTCCCCTTCTTAGTCCTAGGCAATCCAACAATAAAATCCATACTAATATCAACCCAAGGAAAGCAAGGAATAGGCAAGGGAGTATAAAGACCATGCGGTTTTGCCTTAGATTTAGCCTGTAAGCACTCAACACAGCGTTTGATAAAATTCTCTACATCCCTAAGCATGTGTGGCCAATAGAAATGAGTATGCAACATGTTATAAGTCTTATCTCTACCAAAATGACCCATCAATCCACCTCTATGGGACTCATCAACAAGTAACAACCGTAGAGAACAAACAGGAATGCACACCTTATCAACTCGAAACAAAAATCCATCAAACAAGAAAAACTTATCAAATGAACCCTTTTCCACACAATGCTTATAAATCACTCCAAAATCAGCATCCATATCATACAACTCCTTAATATAAACGAATCCAAGGACCCGAGCATCCAAAGTAGTCAAGAGTGTATGTCTCCTAGAAAGGGCATCAGCTACAACATTATCTTTTCCTTTCTTATACTTAATCACATAGGAAAATGTTTCGATGAATTCCATCCACCTACCATGCCTCCTATCCAACTTATCTTGACTCCTAAAATGCTTTAAGGACTCATGATCAGTTTTAAGCACAAATTCTCTAGGCCAAAGGTAGTGTTGCCAAGTTTTCAGCACTCTAAACAAGGCATATAATTCCCTATCATAAGTAGAATAATTCAAGCATGCACCTTTCAACTTCTCAGAAAAGAAGGCAATGGGCTTACCTTCCTACATGAGGACTCCTCCAATACCAATGCCAGAGGCGTCACACTCTACTTCAAAGGGGCGAGTGAAGTCAGGCAGAACCAGCAATGGCGCGTGTGTCAAACGATCCTTGAGAGTCTGGAACGCCTGTTCTTGAGCTTCACCCCAACGGAATGGAGTATTCTTCTTTGTGATCTCTGTCAGCGGGGCTGCAATGGTGCTAAAATCTCGAACGAACCTCCTGTAGAAGCCAGCCAGGCCGTGGAAACTGCGCACGTCACCTAGGTTCCTCGGGGTCGGCCAGTCACGGATGGCTTGCACCTTCTCTTGATCCACTTGCAGTCCATGAGCACTCACTACAAAACCAAGAAACACAACTCTGTCAGTGCAAAAATCACACTTCTTCAGATTTCCATACAACTGTACAGCTCTGAGAGTGGATAAAACTTCTCTGAGGTGCTCTGCATGTGCTTCCAAAGATTTACTGTAGATCAGAATATCATCAAAGTAAACTACAACAAATCTACCAATAAAAGATCTCAAGACATGATTCATAAGACGCATAAAAGTAGAGGGGGCATTAGTCAAACCGAAAGGCATAACAAGCCACTCATACAAACCAAACTTCGTCTTGAATGTTGTCTTCCATTCGTCTCCTTCCTTCATCCGGATTTGATGGTATCCACTGCGAAGATCGATCTTGGAGAAGGTGGAGGCGCCATGGAGCTCATCCAACATGTCATCGAGCCTGGGGATCGGGTGCCTGTACTTGATCGTGATGTTATTAATAGCCCTGCAATCAACACACATACGCCAAGTATTGTCCTTTTTGGGGACGAGTAAGACAGGCACAGCACACTGGGATCGGCTCTCTCGAACATACCCTTTATCTAGAAGGTCTTGGACTTGGTTCTGGATTTCCTGCTGATATCACCTGGGTCCGCCTTCCCATGGTCTGCCTCGATCGGCTCATAAAAGTGCACTTTTATGATGTGATCCGAGCCCACCTGGGTCCGCCTTCCCATGGTCTGCCTCGATCGACGGTCTGACCCAGCGGCCCAGCCCACGGTCTGCCTCAATCGGCGGTCTGACCGCTGGCGCCCTTATCACAGAGCAGGGCTGCAGCCCCTGCACCCCAACCTGGAGGGAGGCTTGTGCCTGTTAATCCCCCAGGATGTTGGAGGGGGGAATCGAACCCCCGACCCTTTGATATGAGGGCAGTGGAATACCCATCATATCACCAATTGAGCTGCAGCCCAATTTGTGATATGATGGGTATTCCACTGCCCTCATATCAAAGGGTCGGGGGTTCGATTCCCCCCTCCAACATCCTGGGGGATTAACAGGCGCAAACCTCTCTCCAGGTTGGGGTACAGGGGCTGCAGCCCTGCTCTGTGATCAGGGCGCCAGCGGTCAGACCGCCGATTAAGGCAGACCGTGGGCTGGGCCGCTGGGTCAGACCGCCGATCGAGACAGACCATGGGAAGGCGGACCCAGGTGGGCTCGGATCACATCAACAACATAATTAAATATGAAAAATACAACATATTTTGGGAGAGAGGAAATCTATTAAAAAGTCATAAATATGATATCACATAAACTCAGTATAAGTTCAAGGATCCGTTGACCCAAAAATAGAAGTTCAAGGATCCATACAATCTTTAAAAGAACTTTAGGGTTTTGAAAAATAATCATTGTATTTTTATTATTCGAACTCTATACTCACCTCTTAGAGCATCTTTAACGGTAGTCCCTTAGTGGGTCTTATAGATTTTTTTAATATAATATTCAAATTGGGCTATAAGACCCATCAAGGGTCTCAAATTTGGGGTAAAATATGGGACCGTCCCATACACAATTTTTTGGCATCAAAGTGCCACGTGGCACTCTGATTGGCGCGCGTTGTTGTACGCCACATGACAATCAACAGACGGTCAGGATTTATTCTTGGCCGTTCGTTATTTTAAAAAAAAATTCATATATTTAAAAGTTGGTTGCTTAAAAAAAATTAAAAAAAATACCATAATTCTAATTACATTTTTATCTATCCATAGACATCCATTTTGTATATATTTGGTTGATTTTAATATTTTTTCTGTATTATAACTATCATTAAGTGAAAATAAATCATTTTATTTTAGTATTGATATTTTAAAATAAAATAAATACCAATTTAATTTAGCTTTATGAAAATTACATTGTAGTTTTTATATAAAAAAATAATATAATTGTAATTTAAACTAAACTTAAAAGACCCATCTAAAAGAGACCCCAATAAAACCTCAAATAAAATCCCAAATACACCGCGGTGGAACTCACCGCGGGGCGGCGGTGCCTTTTTCAGCTTCTGCGACACTTTAGTAAAAACATCATAACTTTTGATTCCCAACTCGGATTGCGCTCATATTTTGAGGACTTGCAGTAGACTTCAAGATCTAACTCCTCGAATTGGAATCACTTCATTTGGACATCTGAGTAGAGAGAACGAACCATTTGAATTCAGCACATTGTTCTTCTACTCTTCAATACACTTCAAACCTCTATAAATCCCATGATTTCTTCACTTCTCTCCACAACTTCTGGATTACAGACTTAGCCACAATTAGATTGTTTCACTGTTTATGTGTTGTTTTTAATCATTAAGTCGTGTATCGTGTGATGTTTGTCGTTAAATTTCGTCATTTGGTTTAGTTCATGTTGTTTTCGCATGTTGTTTTATTTTCATAAATTTATGTATCACTTTTGTTGATTTGCCTATCGATGTATGTTTGTCTATCTTAATTTTAAATAAATAATATAATTAAATAATTAAAATAAAATAGCATTAATAAATTTAATGTATGATTTTTTTTATTATATTAATATATAATAAGGGGTAATAATATAATAAATGGTATATTAGTAATTTAATATTAACCTAAGGATATAATTGTAATTTAAACTAAATCTAAAAGACTCATCTAAAAGACCCCAATAAAAGGCCTCAATACACCATAGGTCCCATAGCAAATAATTCTCTCAAAAACCCTCTATAAGACACATCCTATAAGACCCCATTAAAGATGCCCTTAGTCTCTTACAAACACACAGCTACAAGCCTACCATTGACCAAAGTGAGCATGGGTTCATTAATTCATTTAAATGTTAATTTATTTGGGTCATCAATTATTATTATTATTATTATTATTATTATTATTATTATTATTATTATTATTATTGTTGTTCTATTTTAAATGTGGTTGTGTTGTAACTTGTAAGCTTCTAATATAAGTGGGTGTGATACTTTCTCTCCCAGAATGATTGGGTGTAATTTATGCAGGTAAACTACTAATATTGATAAAGTTTTTTTAATATCGATTTTTTTAGTGTGTGTTCATGGGCACACTCTAACAAGTTAAAGTATAAAATTACCTACAAAATATTCCCTAATAGAGAATGGATAAACCCTTAAGAAAAAAAATTAAACTAGTAATTAAAAAAATTATTGCTAAAAATGGGTTTGTTAGAGTGTGCCCATGGACACACACTAGAAAAAACCTTTTAATATATGTTCTTATGGACATATTATTTTTGGAAACTATTTAAAAAAAAAAGAATGTGTAAACTTTGTTTAAAAAAGTAAAATTATTTAATAATAATACCTAATCATAATTTTCTAAAATAAGATACCGACATAAATTAGATAGATACTCTCTCCGTTAAGTTTTAATTGACGTTCTAGGCTTAAGTCTTTGTTAAGTTTTAATTATCATTTTAGATTTTTTTCACCTATTTTTTCCAGATTTATCATCATGTTTAATAATTCTTTTATTTTTATTTTTTTGGGTTCTCAATTTTTTATTCATTGCTTCCCAATTTTGTAGGATCTACTAATTACTTTTTTTATTACCCTTATGATTAGTGACTAATTTCTTTTGATTTTCTTATTTTTTTATGAGATTTTATTAGCAGTAATAAAAAAATAATTAGTTATTAATCATAAAGATAATTTAGGAAAACAATTAATTTTTTATTTTGTCTGAAATTTACTAGAACATTAATTAAAACTTAAGGGAGAAGGACTACATATTAATATGACTCTAGAAATTAAGAAAATTTCGCGGAAATGTCTGCGCAATAATGCATGGTGTTCCCTTACATGTCTGACCAACACAAGTTTAAATATTTAATTTTGCTAAACAATTTAAAACACGTAACATGCAAGAAGATTGCCGTCCAGACCTACCACCCACTAGACTGATAATGACATTATTAAATTAGCTCCCAAAAATTTCTGCAAATTGCATTTGCTATAAACGAAAATGATGAAAAGTCATTTGAGACCAATTCAACTAGAGAATTTCGAAATTAATTAGTACCAAAGAGGAAACGAGTAACTAACGTACTAACTACCTTTTGTAAGTTGCACCCTCTCTCCCGCGCATTTTTATCCGTAGACCGTAGTGTTTGGTTAATCTGTTTGACCGTGTAAAATCAATTCAAACACAAATCCTTAGATAATGAATTGATACGGTATCAATAAAATAAAATAATAGTGCGTTCATATTACCAATATCGAATTGGTCTAGTGAATATTAATACTAAATTCATTAAACGATAAGCCAATGCAAATCGTTGTTTTAACTTAAAATGAAAATTCAAGAAGAAAAAGGGGCCACAAGCGTACAATTGATCGAGCAGCTGACGAGACACTTGGGTGGGCCACACGCGCCACCTTCAACGCATCTACTTTCTTCGGACAAATAGACGCCTAAAATCAACAAAAAAAACCGCCTTCTCAGCTGTTTCTCAAATAGGATCACCTCTTTATCTCTCCCCCGTGAATGCAATTTTGAACAAAAAGGTACAAAATCAATCAATTCGCCCGCTTGCTCTTTTTGGCGTTTATTCAGATTCAAATTAAACGTGCTACTTGAGTTTCTTATTCATATACATCGATTGATATCCGTTTCGTTACTGCGAAATCCAAATTCCTGCATTTTTCCGCTGGCGGGAAACGGTCTGCGCTTAATTCTTCTGCAATCAGCTGAGTCGAGGTTTCAATTTAGGTTTATGTGGTTTTCCTCTTTCCATATGCTGCTTCTTATGAACGCTTCGCTATTTGAATATCCTGAATTTTCCTTTTGTGTGTGTGTGTGATTTACAGCGCAAGATGAAATGGTTGTGTTTCGTTATTATATTACGCTGCTTAGTGGAATAATCATCATACCATATTGTACATAATGATAATTTATTGGCATCTACTGTTGCTTAATTGATGATGATAATGTTAAATATGGGTGCATGGTGCTATCTGTTTCCAATACTCTGATTTGTCCACAACTTTCTTCTTCTTCTTCTTCTTCTTCTTCTTCTTCATTCTATGCTTTGCCGAGCAGTGCAAGTGACGCGAATGGAGTGATGTGGTATGTAATCCGGCAATCTGAGTCGTTGTGATGGATTCACTCTATGCTTTTTTGCTATTTTCAGACTTTGCTTCATTCCCCAGTCTCCTTGCTCATTATTCTTGTATTGTGTGCTGAACGCTTTGGCTAGAAATCATCTCATAAGATGGAGAGTAAGAGGCAGACAGAGAGCGTTCTAGCGAAGTTGATGGGCCTCGAGAGGCCGCTACCTAGTAATCTTCAAGACATTGCCTTGATATCCCAGCATCACAAGTGGTCATTCGATGATACAATGCTAGAGAGAAGGGATTCATCTGAAGATCTGCAAAGTTCTTCTCGCTCGGAGGAGAGTCTAGAAAGATACAGAATACAAGATAAAATGTCTCAGAAACTTTGGTTGCTCAGTTCATCTCAGAAAGGCTACTCTTCACGCGGTGACTCATATTCGCAAAAAAATGCTTCTCAAACTCGTGTAAGGAATGTGCTTCAGAATCACAAGGTAGGAAACTCCCACTATGTGCAGTTGCTTAGCTCAAATGGTGGCAAGGCCGAAACCTTTTCCCCTATGAGAAAAAATGGAACCGGTTTGGGGAAAAGAGTAAGACATTGCTTAAGTGGTAGAGAAGCTCTTGGACATAGATCTGTGTCAACACATGGAATTGCGAAACAGGTTGCTCAAGAATTGCAGCATAGTGTGTGGCATGATTGTTTAAAAGCTCAGGATAGCTTTCCCCGGAACATGAACACAAACAGCTCAAAGTCTACGTCACTTCGGTCTTCAGAAAGCTCAAAATGCAGGAACAAGAATTTAGTTGTTCACAAAGATTGGTGCTTCAACTTGGTGAGTGAAGGTAGTTCGTACTGTAAAAGCTTGCAGAAAGTGAATTGTAAATCTGAAGACGACTTAAAGTCTACATCCATTATTACTAGCCTTCACTCAGAAAAGGATGGTTCTTGTGAAGAAACGCCCTCCACACCCACTGATCTCAGTGAATTTGCAGAGAGACACTTGTTTGAAGACTACCCTTCAGTTTGCGTGTTACCTAGAGACATCTCTACATATTCAGATGTGGAAAGTGTCTCAAGTATAAATAAGGAGTGTGTAAATGTTGATTCCATATCAGAACAGGTGAGTTCGGCTTTCTTTCTCTAGCGAAATGTGTATGCAATTCTAGTCATAGTATCTTTTTAAGAATTCGAGTAATAATACTCTACTAGAAAGATTATGCTCTCTGCTTTTTAACAAAAAATTATGATATGATTTATCATAAGCCTCAACTGTGGAATTCATGCTGATTTCTTACTACCAGGCATGGTAACTATGTTATCTGGACTGAAGGGTAGTTGATAGATTAGCATGATTTGCTAGATTTATTTTTAATAACTCTGCTAAAAGAAAGAGAAATAACTATGAGGCCTATCCCGCTTAATGGATTATTTCTCAAATCTGATGAACAATATGTGCTAATTGAATCCAATTTTGCTGTGCTTCTGTATTGTTCGAATTACTTTGCCAATTGCTGTTTGAAGCTAGTCCTCTTTGAACTAGGTAGACAAATAAGTTCAATCTTAGTGGATTTTCGTCTTGTCTGGTTACCATATTTAGACAATCCTGATCTGCACACTGATTGTTCTTTCCTCCATGGATAGAACTCTGAACATTTTGTGTGCTTTGTTTGCAGGTTGTAGATGATACTTTCATGCCCTTGCACCAAGCAGATAATGGATATCCGCTATACAAAATGGAAGCTTATAAACCAAATTCCGATGCAGCTTCCAACATCAAAGATATTTCCCCAGCTGCTTACTTCAGTGCCATTCATGGTTAGTGTAGGAACTAAAAGATTGGTTTCTCTAAGGTGAACATCATTTATCATATCTCCTGTTCTAAATCTCCATTATTGTCTGTAGGGTCAGAGGTTAAGCTTCAGCAAACAACATCAACTATCTTTTACTCGGAGGCTAAAAGACATAAGAGGATTGATGTTAAAGATGCTGAGGAAGGAGGTGATAAAAACCAGAGTGGAGAGATTATTACCGGGATTTACAAGAATGAAGAAACTCGAGCTTTGTCTTATCTCATTGACGTGTTAGCTGAGTCGGGTCTTCAGTGTGGGAACTTGGAGACATGCTACAAACTTGGGCAGCCGTTGGAGAATCCAATAAACCCTTTTGTCTTTGATGCACTGGCTGAAATCAGAGAGGAGACTCTTATTTGATCGCATAACGTGCGCTTTCTCTGATATTCTTCATCCCAGCACAGGCATCAACACATGGCGTACATACAAGACGAATAGGCTTCTCTTTCACTGCAACCAGGACATGATCAGGGAAGAGCTGCTGTCTGTGCTGGTTAACCAGGAAAAGCAGGCCAAGAGAGTGTCGTCTGAGAAGGTGGTTGGATTAGATCATTGCGATTGGCTAGAGTTAGAAGAAGATATGCAGATAGTCGTCAAGGAAATAGAGGAGGAGATAGTAAGCATGGAGTTATTCGTCGTCTTCATTTCATGCATGTAGCTAGGTATTTTCTTTTTTTATGAGTAGAACATTCAGCACATAGATAGATAGATAGATAGCACAGTTTTGGTCTCTTAGATTTGTTTCAAGAGGAAGGCGGAATTTTTATGCATTGCCTTTTGCATTTGTATGATAGATATTAGCTTCTACACGTGTGGTGTATACATACTCATATACATTAGAGTTTAAGTTATCATATCCTGCATGTAAAGGTTGTCATATGGTTTTTTGTCATTTAGAACTTGTATGCGTTGTTTGGGGTATTTGCAAGGTGAACCCGTGACCAATATTGTTAGCTATGTTTTGAAAGCTTGTGAAGAAGAAAAGGTGTCAATTTGTCATTAGATTGTGACAAGCACTTGAAGATACTGTGGGAGGCAGATTTCCCCCGCGTGGAATGCCTACGCATGGGACGCCAGGGCTACCAAAATTCTATTATAGAGAGAGACGGCGTGTCAGAGGAGACGAAGCTTCCATGCATGTGGAAGAATTCCATCAACCAGCAATCGACACTTGGCAGTACAAGAGTGGATATCAACTCTTATATATATCCTTGAGATCCTTGAGCAAGCGGAAGGCAATTTTTGGGCAAGAGAGAGAAAGAAAGAGAATTAGAAAACTCCATAGCTATTCTGGGTTTCGGGTTCTTGAGCTCTCTGAAGTTTGTGGCCATTAAGTGGATCCCCCTATATTTTCCCCCTTTTATCTCTCTTCTCTACCTCTAAACTCCTTGATCTCATCACTGACTTGGGCGTCGGAGGGTGTTCTCCCGGAGAAGCTCTCTCCGGGACTCGCAGGTAAATCCAGGAGCCGGCCAAAGAGAAGGGAAGTCGAAGCCAGGAACAGACCGCAAGGTGTAGACCCTGGCCCTCTCAGGTGACGGAACAACATGGTCGAAAAGCTGTCTTGAAGAGAAGAACAGATCCCAGAAAACCCAGCTTGGCAATCCAGATCCCACGCGAAGGTCATCAAAGGAGACAGCATCTGAGCACCTCCCCCGAATCAAACAAATCTCTAATACATTCGGGTTGGGGGTGTGTTGACCCTCAACATCTTCACGAAGGATTGAAACGGATTTCAACACTGGCGTCGACCGTGGGGAGGTCCTCACGCAACTAGGCTCGACACAACTCCTGAAGAGCAGCAACCATGAACAGAGACTCATCAGTGGGAATTGAAGGGGAAATGTCTTTGCCACAAGGAGTGCCCCATGACAGTACGCGAGAAGTGTTGATAAACGACGAAGAATGGGAACAATTCCGCTTATTCCGAAAGTGGCAGAAGGTCAGCCAGGAGCTCCCCGCGCCAGAAGCAACGCCCCCACAACATCAAACGATACGATCCCACCCGGAGCCGTATATCCCGCTAGATCCCCGCGAGGGGTATGGGGAGAGTTATCAAGGAGACCGAGCCTCCATTACTCACGAACACCATCAGTATTCGCCGTGGAGAGAGGCGCATAGAGGACGATTCCCAGAGTATGAGCCTCAGTACTATCCGTGATACGTGGCTCCAGAAGTGCCGCTGGCATTATTCGGATCTACAGCGTTCACAAACCATATCCTCCTGGAACCTCCGCCCGCGGACTTCAAGATACCCACGTTCAAGGAGTACACCGGAGACGAAGACCCAAGGGACCATTTGTCCAGATATCAGTACCTAATGCTTGCAAGCAAAGCAGACGAATCTACCATGTGCAAGTGCTTCCCAAACACCTTAGCTGGGCCTGCCCTAACATGGATGATAAGCTTGCCCGCGAAGAGCATAGAAGGGTTTCAACAGCTCGCGGACTCTTTCATGGCTCACTTTGGTTGCTCTCAAAAGAGGAAGCTCAGCATGCAAGAGGTTTTAAATGTCAGGCAACGTGAGGGAGAATCACTCGCCTCCTTCGTCAAACGATTCACAACGGAAGCGGTTCAGGCTCATGACTTCGACGAAAAGGTGGCGTGCATGACGTTCATCCAGGGACTCCGGAACGGACACTTCAAGCTCATCGTTTGCAAGAAACCACCTGTTTCGTACACCAAGCTGCTAGAAAAGGCCAACCAGCATATAGTAGCGGAAGAGTTGGCACGCGGGAATGCTGCGGTGGTTGCACCACCCGCGAGCGGTGGAAGGAGAAATGAACCCTCTAAAAGAGATACCACCGCATGGGAGCCTCGTCGACACCAGGTGAACGAGCGGGGAAAGGCATCCGAGAAACCCTTGATCGTCGTAGAAACAAATAGCCGAGAACGAGCTGCCACATACTCACAAAGGCCACCGCCTCTACAGACCAACATACCACCCCCACCTCATGCTCAACAAGGAAGGAAATTCTGTGTCTATCATCAGTCGACCGCACATGATGAACAGGAGTGTCGAGGCATGGACCCCCACGAGGGAGAGTAATGTCGACACCGGAAGTTCAGCTGACATCTTGCACTGGGAAGCATTTCAGAAGATGGACTTGGATCCCGCGAGCCTCGCGCCTACAGATTGCACCCTAGTCGGTTTCGCCGGAGAACGGGTGAAGCCCATTGGGGTAATAACCCTCGATCTAATCCTAGGAGAAGAAGGAAGCCCGCGAAGATGCGAAAAGGTGGAATTCCTAGTACTCCAGTCGCCCTCCGCGTACAATGCTATCCTGGGAAGGATCTCTCTATGTAAGTTTCAGGCAGTAGTCTCCATCTATCACTTTGCTCTAAAGTTTCCTACGCAGGTGGGAGTAGGCATTGCCAGGGGGCAACACGCAGAAAGCCGTACTTGCTATTTGGCGGCGCTCAGCAATAAATGTCTACCAGTGCTAGGCCTGAGAAACGAGCTTGATCAACCCGAGTTGTCAAAACAGGGAGAGGAGGCAGAACTGGAAGTCAGATGTAGGATGGAAATCATGGTGTCTGAGGGGGAAAAGCTACCCGTGGCTCCGTTTGCCCGCGAAGAGGAAAAATTGTACATAGGACAGGCCCTGAGTGCGAGCACGCAAGACGGGATCAGGAAGTTGCTAGGAGGTTCGCGAGATGTATTCGCGTGGACTCCAAAAGACTTGAAAGGAATCCCGATAACCCTTACGACTCACTCGCTTAACACGAGCCCAGAGATCAAACCGAAAAGGCAGAAAAAGAGGAAACAAGCCGGAGACAGAGCCCAAGGGGCCAGAGAAGAAGTCGAGAAATTGCTGAAAGCTGGGTTTATCCGTGAAGTTAAATATCCACAATGGATCGCAAATGTGGTTATGGTAAGGAAAGCTAACGGGAAGTGGTAGATGTGCGTGGACTTCACGGATCTGAACAAGGCCTGCCCAAAGGACAGCTATCCCTTACCCTCAATTGATCAGCTGGTAGATTCAACAGCGGGACATGATGCCCTGAGTTTTCTCGACGCGTACTTCGGGTACAACCAAGTCAAGATGAATCCAGCAGACGAAGAAAAAATTGCCTTCATCACGGAGCGCGGAACGTTCTGCTATACAGTCATTCCTTTTGGGCTCAAGAATGCTGGGGCTACCTTCCAGAGGCTGGTGGATCTAATATTCCGAGGTTAGATCGGCTCCTCCGTTGAAGCATACATAGACGACATTGTGGTAAAAAGCAAGCTTGAGGCAGAGTGTTTGCCACGTTACGGAAGCATGGGATGAGCCTCAACCCGGAAAAGTGCGTTTTTGGAGTAAAGGCAGGGAAATTCTTAGGATTCCTTATCAACTCAAGGGGGATAGATGTGAACCCCGAGAAAGTGGAAGCAGTGCTACAAATGGCCCCACCTCAAAGCGTCAAATAGGTACAAAGGTTCGTAGGATCCATCAACTACCTAGGACGTTTCTGCTCGAAACTCGCAGAACGCAGCCTCCCATTCTTCTCCATCCTAAGAAACCCTCAAGACTTCTAGTGGACCCCCGAGTGTGAGTCGGCGTTCACGGAGCTTAAAGCACACCTGATCAGCCTTCCCACCTTGGCCTCGCCAACCCTGGGGGAAGACCTACAGCTATAGTTAGCAACTGGATCTAGGGCAATCAGTGCCGTACTGGTACGCGAGCAAGAGAAACCGGTGTATTTCGTGAGCAAAGCGTTAGGGCCAGCAAAAACTAGATATCCGCCCATAGAAAAAGTTGCTCTAGCACTGATCACAGCCGCCAAAAAATTGCAACCTTACTTCCAGGCTCATCCTGTCCAGGTCTTATCAGATCTTCCGTTGCGAAGCCTGTTTGGTAGACCAACCATGTCTGGAAGACTGACTAAGTGGATAGTCGAGTTATCAGAATTCGACATAGAGTACAGGCCCCGCCCGGCAATCAAAGCACAATCCATCGCTGACTTCCTCGTAGAGACCAACTTCCGCGAAATAAACGGTGAAGAAATAACAGAGAAAGACCAGTGGGTCCTCTTCGTCGACGGGGATGTAAATGAAGAAGGAAATGGGGCCGGAATTACTCTCACATCACCCGGAGGGGAACAACTCGAATATGCACTATGCCTGGAATTTGAAGCAACGAATAACGAGGCCGAATATGAAGCGCTCCTTGCGGGGCTGGATCTAGACCTAACCAACGACGCTCGCAGAATTACATGTTACAGTGATTCGGAGGTAGTAGTGAAGCAAGTACAGGGGGAGTACGAAGTCAGGACCGGGAACTTGCCCGCGTATCATTCAAGAGTAAAAACACTTATTGATGCCTTTGATCACTTCAAAATACAGGCTATTCTGCGAAGAGAGAACACCAGGGTAGATGAGCTCGCGAAGGCGCGAAGCTCGGATAAAAAACCAGGATACAGAAAGGTCGAGTTTGGGTAGACTCCAGAGCCGCCCGGGCTATCAACACGGATCTAATGATGATCAACTCTGGAGAAGACAAAGATGACTGTAGAACTCCAATCTGCCAGTATATCATGTCAGGCATCGCGCCAGAGAACTCACAAGAAAGAAGGAAGTTGCAAATGAGAGCAAGCCGTTTCTATGTGAAGAACCAAGTACTATACAAGCGAGGGTATATGGCCGCGGGCCTAAAATGCATCGCTCTCGCGGAGGGAAGAAAGCTGGTGATTGAGATACATGGGGGACTATGTGGCGGCCACGCAGGGTGGCGATCTTTGGTATACAGAGCTCTACGCGCAGGGTACTTCTGGCCTACGATGAAAGGATAAGCTCTTCGCACAGCTCAGACCTGCAGCTCATGTCAAAAACACGCCCCCACTTCACATAGGCCCGGCGTCGAGATGCAAGCCATCAGCGCCCCCTGCCCTTTCGCA
Organism: Rheum nobile; assembly: GCA_027886185.1. Classification (NCBI taxonomy): domain Eukaryota; kingdom Viridiplantae; phylum Streptophyta; class Magnoliopsida; order Caryophyllales; family Polygonaceae; genus Rheum; species Rheum nobile. Next base: position 11,348,484 of record WOAB01000644.1, on the reverse strand, counting down.
AAATGGGGAATGGATTTACTCGGGCCTTTTCCGCGGGCACGTGGGCAGTTGCAGTTTATACTCGTGGCAATAGACTATTTCACCGAGTGGATTGAGGCCGTGCCACTCGCTGCGACAACAGTAGGGCAAGTCAAAAAGTTCTTATGGCAAAACATTATCTGTCGTTTCGGACTCCCAGAAAGCATCATCACCGATCGAGGCCCACAGTTCAATACCAAGAGACTGATCGACTTCTGTGAAGGTCTGGGCATCGAGTTGCACTTCGCGTCAGTATCTCATCCCCAGTGCAATGGCCAAGTAGAGAATGCCAATCAGCGGATCCTCCTTGATCTCAAAAGAAGGCTCACGCGAGCGCAGGGACAATGGGCAGAGATCCTTCCCTTGGTGCTCTGGGCTAACAGAACCACGTCTAAAAGGGGCACAGGGGAAACACCCTTCGCGTTAACTTACGGGTTTGAAGCCGTGATACCAGTAGAACATCTTTTCCCCAGCGAAAGACTCCTGAATTACAACGAAGAAAAAAACTCTGAAAAGTTGCAGCTAGAGCTGCAGCTAGCGGAAGAGATACGAGAAATGGCGAGCATACGCGAGAGTGAGTACAAGCGTCGCATAGCCGCCTACTACAACAAAAAGGTGAAACGACGGGGATTCGTGGAAGGCGATTTGGTACTTAGAAAGACCGACGGAGGAAAGCTCGACCCCGGATGGGAGGGCCCATATATAATCGCACGCGAAGTAGCCCCAGGAGCCTACCACCTCAAAGACCACGCATGGAACATGATTCCAAATTCGTGGAACGTAATGAGGCTCCTCAAATACTACCCGTAAAGAAAGGCACGTCCCAGGTATGATCCTTACTAACCTTAACTGGTCCGAAATTACGCGCTCCATACTAAGTCATAACCCCGGAGTTTTAATCGTACAGGCAAGCAACATCGCAACTCAAAGCAATAACTAGAAAGCAAAAAACCTGGGGGCGGAGTAAAAGAGAAATAATAAGGTATATCACGCAAAACGCTACAATAGAAACGCACGCGGGCTATCTAGGATATATAACAAACAACCAAAAAGATCTAAAGATCATTTCTTCTTGTATGAATTTCAGGAAAATGACAAAGCAATAACAGACGGTACTGGGCCTGGCAAGCATTGGCCAGTACGCGTAGCAACACCCAACGGCACTGGCTTGGCAAGTATTAGCCAGTGCGCGTAGCAACACCAGACGGTACTGGGCCTGGCAAGCATTGGCCAGTACACGTAGCAACACCCAACGACACTGGCTTGACAAGTATTAGCCAGTGCGCGTAGCAACACCAGACGGTACTGGGCCTGGCAAGCATTGGCCAGTACGCGTAGCAACACCCAACGACACTGGCTTGGCAAGTATTAGCCAGTGCGCATAGCAACACCAGACGGTACTGGGCTTGGCAAGCATTGGCCAGTACGCGTAGCAACTAGGGATGCACAACCGGGTCGGACCGGTGGACCGGATTTTTCTACAAAAGTGACCCGTGGATCGGACCGGACCCGACCTATCTGGTCCGGTCTTTTTCCGGTCCGGTCCACGGCCCGGACCGAAAACCCGAATTGTCATTTTTTGGTATAACGGTTGACGACCTGACCGATTCTGAGATTAAGCATACAGATTCTGAGATTCATTACTTATAGATTCTGAGATTCATTACTTATAGATTCTGAGATTAAGCATACAGATTCATACAGATTTTGATAATATATAGATTCATTACTCAAGAATCAAAATGCAGTGAAGGCAGTGAAGGCGTGAAGCACAGTGAAGCAGTCATCCATTAAGATGATTCTGAGATTGCGCTGCTCGGCAGGTATTATGAAGCAGTGAAAAATGAAAATAGAGGGAGATTGGAGGCCCGACCGGACTGAGAAGGATGAGGAAGCCGGAGTCTCGGAGAGGAAGTCGGAGAGGAAGCCGGAGAGGATAGGGATGCCGAGGTTACGCTGACTCGCCGGAGAGCTAGGAAGCGCTGAGTCCGATGGTCTAAGAGGTCGAGAGGATTGAGAGAGTTGAGACCGTGAGAGACTAAATTAGAATTAGGGAGTTTAGGGCCGGCTGAGGCCTAAGTGTGACTGTGTGAGAACTGAGAATGGAAGTGATGTACGGGTATATTTTTTTTTTATTAAAACAAAGCCAGTCCAATACGGTCCGGACCGGAATTTTCCGGGTCGGTCCAGACCCGACCCGGAACCCGATTTGATGAAATATAATGACCCGTGGACCGGACCGGAAATAAACCGGTCCGGTCCGGTCCGGGTTTCCGGTCTGGTCCAATTTTGTGCATCCCTAGTAGCAACGGCACTGGCTTGGCAAGTATTAGCCAGTGCGCGTAGCAACACCCAGACGGTACTGGGCCTGGCAAGAATTGGCCAGTACGCGTAGCAACACCAGCAAGTCCCAAACAAGTGCACGCGAAAAGCAAAAAGCAATTATCGCAAGCAAGAAACAAAGTAGCGATAAGGTACTTAACGCCACATTCTTTAAACCATACTGTATGCCATACGCGCAATCACTCACAACAATTATAAATTTGAACAGGGCAAGTCCAGAAAAAGCAAGCACACCCAAGAAGAAGCAAGTACGCAAGCATGAGCAAGCAAGCGAAATATGTAGATAGCACTAAAGGCTTTACGCCAGATCATTACATTATCGTTAAGGAACCATTGTAATTACAACATTGTTTTCTTCACTACAAGAATTCAGAAGGCATTTCGCCATTACCATCCAAAAAGCTTAGACCCAAAACTCGCATTACACGTCGCATTACATACATCCCCTTCAGGAGTGCAACATCCAAAAAATTCGCAACTTGATTAAATCACCCTCTATGAACCCCCCTTCTATCCTTCTTTTAATCCAAGAACTAAAAGAAGGATGGGGGAGGAAAGAGGGGGATCGCAAACAAAAACAAAAGCAAGAACAAAAACCCTAAAGACCAACAGCGCGAAGGCTACGAGCAGGAAAACCAGGTGGAGGAGGCGCGTACACAAAGACATGGACTGGTCCTTCTCGATCCAAACGAGCTATACGAGCAGTATCATAATTTGTCATAACCTCGCGCAGGCGTCGCCCTCTGGCCAAGGGACGAGGAAAATAGAAAACGCGCCCCACTCCCAAACGAACAGCCTTTGGAAAAAGGCGAGCCCGCATAACCTCCAAATCGAACTCTCCAACCGACTCCCCCACAATGCCCATATCCATGGTCCGTAGGTAACCACCGTCATAACGGTGAACAGAGGACAACCGACGATCACCACGCTGGCACACGATTCGCCCGTTAGAGTGGACAACCAGCGTCAACCTAACCATGACTGACAAAGGGAACGAAAGAAAGGAAGAAAAATAAGCACAGAGAAGCAAGGCAAAAGGATGCAAGAAAAGGGAGAGAGACAGGGTATTTATAGAAAGACAAAAGCGGTTCTCAGAAGCAGTTCTTCCCCCAATAAAACCGCTTACTTCCACCCTCTCTCCATAAAAGAAACCGGCCAAGGCAATAACTGCCCCTGAAAAATAGAACTCCTCCCCACCTCTGTTAAAAAGAAAACGGCATCAGAGACCGCGCCATGAAAAAACTGAAGTGACTAGATGCATTTAAATGGAAAACGAAAAGTCAAAGACTGAAGTAAGCTTAGTAAGAAGAATGATTACTGAGCCACCCCAGTCTAATCGCATTTAGAGCCAAACTGCGGAAAGTCAAACGCGAGCAGAAAGTGTCGAACGAAGCAATAAGCAAAACCAAAAGGCACGTCTACAAATAAAACAAAAATAATCAAGAAAATGCACGCGAGCTACAAAAGCCCCAAGGCATTAATAAGTGCAAGCGTCTGCCATACAAACGATTCGCGGAAACAAAAGAGATGAACAACCGAAATAGTCCCAAAAGCAAAGAGTATCTTACAGGCTTCGGCCAAACACCACAACCGCAAAAGAAGCAAGAGAACAACCTAAAAACAGTACGAAGCAAACAAAGACAAAACTAAAGTTAAACTAGGGGCGAGATACAACAGCACTCGAAACCTCCCCGCGCGGAGAGCCTTCCCGCGTGCGTTTGATTCCAATAGACGTCGCAGCAGGAGAAGATGGTTTCCTCACGAAGGGATCACCTTCCTTCAAAGTTGTCACGCCCCAGGCCTCTAAGACTGCATCATGGTCTTCCTTCACGTCCCCCACTACTGGGATCTTATAAAGAGCCCTTGGTTTATAGTCCACTCTCGCGGAATTGCGAGGATCAAGACGTATCAGTTGAAGCTTATAGTGGTCAGCCATCTGCTTAGTGCCAACCTTCAAACCGTGGAAGAATTCCCCGGCAGCAAAATACATATATCGGGCCTTCATACGGTAACCCGCCACATACTCTTCCACCCCTTCTTGTTTCCCTTCCTCCTTGGCCTTCTTACAGTTGTCGGTCAACACCATCACCCTCTCCTCCAACGCGGCGCACTTCTCAGCAAGAACTTTGAGTCCGCGGAGTTCCTCGACCTTCGTCCGAAGCAACGACTTCTCGGCCAGTGCAGCGTCCATCTCCGCCTTCATCCGGTTCATCTCTGCCTTCATCCGAGAGACTTGCTCACGAAATTCAGTTTCTGCATCATGGGATGTGCTTCTCCGTAAAGCTCGGCCAGTGCAGCGTCCATCTCCGCCTTCATCCGGTTCATCTCTGCCTTCATCCGAGAGACTTGCTCACGAAATTCAGTTTCTGCATCATGGGATGTGCTTCTCCGTAAAGCACCCAAAGCATCACGACACCCCTTCATAGCTTGTGCAGTAAAAGAAAAATTAATAAAGGGAACGGCCCGCGTAAGCCAACACGAAGAAAAGTGGAGAGCTCGTACAACATCTAAGTAACGAGCCATAGATCCCACGGGGTCAAACTGGTCTTTAGCATGGTGCCTCATTTTCTTTCCACAAGAAGATTTCCTCTTCAGATCAGCCAAGGGGAGTTCGGGGCTCTCCCTCAACTCTATCACTGGGCTTTCCGTCCCTGGGAAGAGGCACAAATCACATCACCAGTATCTTCCCCAACTCCCTCCGCGTGGTCCTGGGAGATCTCTACTCCGTCTAAAGCAGTAAGAGGAACCTGTTGGCCTTCACCCTACATCGGATCCCCAAATGCGAGGCCCGCCTCCAAATCCTCAAGGTCGTCCATGTAGTCAAACAACATAGTGAACAAAGATCCTGGAAAAATGGAAACAATAGCGTTAGCAAAAAGCATGTGACTAAGGAGAAAAAGAAAGGACAAATCAGTAGGCACCTCCGCAAACATCGCAAGTTCCAGCCCGCGGAGATCAAAGCCCAAGAATGGCAAAAGATCAACTCACCCCCGCGAGGGTGGGGAGAACTCAGGCCCAACTCTTCAAACTTCTCCACCGTCATCAGCTGACCATACTCGTAGCATGAGGTACGATCAAACTTTGCGAACAAAGCCTTTTTCTCGCTCTGTTGCCTCTTCTTAGTAGGACCAGACGCCAGGCAAGAAAAGTGGAGAGCTCTCCCAGGATTGATATTAACTCTGAATGCTCCCGGAATCCTAAGCATAAATCACTCATTCCTCCACGTGCCCAGATTGGTGGGTTTGGTGACCCGCTGTGTATACTCAACCTTCCAAGACCAGTACCCGTTGGTAATATCACGCGTAGATATCAGATTTCGAACGACTTCAAGAGAAGGTTCGACACTCAACTCACGACAATGGAGGAAGAGACAGCAGAAATTCCTCCACGAGTTCGGATGCAATTGAATGGGGCTAGTGCCTTGGGCATTCATAACCTCCTTGAAAAGTGGATGAATAGGCACGCGAAATCCGGCATACAGTGCTGGAAGGGATACTGCCATAAAGTTGGGAAAATGGTGAAGGGATCGCGAGCCCTCCTCCGGAAGAGCTAAAACAGATCCGGCAGGAAATGGATATGCCTGAATAATTCCCTCTAAATGCTCAAAGTCCAACACGGTCTCATCCCCGTCGTCCTCTCGAAAGAAAGTACTATCCGTAGACGGCAATCGCCTTACACGCCTCTTTAAGATCCAGAGGTTGTCCTCCCCGACATAGCTTGCGAAGGTGAGGACGTAGGGGCTGCGTTAGCACAGGGCTGACTCCGACCCGAGGTCGAAGGCGACGTTTCGTCTCGAAGCCCTTCCCCGTGAATACTCTTCGCGTCGTATCGAAGAGCACGATCGTGCTTAGCTTTATAACGAGCCTCGGGGAGGACAAGACGCTTCCTAGGACGCATCTCTGGTGTAGGCGACCCCTTTGACTCAGTAGACCCTCCAGATGAGGAGCATTGGCGCTGTTCACTGGATGTACGGACCTGGTGCTTAAAGTTCATCGCCCTCTCCGATAGGAAGATCGGACCCCGAACTTAACAAGAAGATGAAAGAAAAAACATCAGCCCCGATTAGAGGAACTATGCAAAGAAATAAGCAGATCGAAACGAAACACCCCAAAGGCAACTAGAAGGCTGGTCAGAATCAACGAAAGTAGGAAAGAACACATTTCGTCCCAGGGAAACCCTAAAATGACTAGGGAGAAGAAATGAGAAGTCACACCCCAAGAGAGGTGGTAAAACAGAGGGGGAAAAACTCAAAAAGTACCTCAAAATCGCAAGTCCACCGCCGGAGAGCGGCTTGGGTCAGATTTGGGTCTCAGCAACCGAAAAAAGAGGAACCTTTTTGCCTCAGCGATACGACCTCAACACCCCCCTCGCTCACCCAGAACCAGAAGAAAATCCAGAGAGAGAAAGTGAGGATAGAGAAAGGGAAAGAAGTTACCTGTTGAAGCGCAAAAACCACCGGAGATACGAGATTGACAAGAATCAGCCACCGGAGAATCGCCGGAGAAAGAGCAGTTGGATGGGAAGTTAAACGCAGCGGAGGAAAAACCCCGGAAGAAAACGGTTTATAGGGCTTGCTGGTTTGGTATGGCAGTTGAAGAGACACTTAAAACGCCACATGGATCACCCCGGATTAAAGACTTGGCAAGCGAAGAGGTTCTCAACGGGTATTCAAAATTTGAACCAAGAAAGCGAAAGGCGGGATAAGAAGTCTGCAAGAATATCCGACATCTGAGACAAGGAGATCTACGCGCAGAGAGTCCCGAAAAAGTTCCAGAGACTCCCACGAACCAAGCCTTCGCTCATTCTTCGCGAAGAGCTTGGGGGGCTGGCTGTGGGAGGCAGATTTCCCCCGCGTGGAATGCCTACGCGTGGGACGCCAATGCTACCAGAATTCTGTTATAGAGAGAGACGGCGTGTCAGAGGAGACGAAGCTTCCATGCATGTGGAAGAATTCCATCAACCAGCAATCGACACTTGGCAGTACAAGAGTGGATATCAACTCTTATATATACCCTTGAGATCCTTGAGCAAGCGAAAGGCAATTTTTGGGCAAGAGAGAGAAAGAAAGAGAATTAGAAAACTCCATAGCTATTCTGGGTTTCGGGTTCTTGAGCTCTCTGAAGTTTGTGGCCATTAAGTGGATCCCCCTATATTTTCCCCCTTTTATCTCTCTTCTCTACCTCTAAACTCCTTGATCTCATCACTGACTTGGGCGTCAGAGGGTGTTCTCCCGGAGAAGCTCTCTACGGGACTCGCATGTAAATCCAGGAGCCGGCCAAAGAGAAGGGAAGTCGAAGCCAGGAACAGACCGCAAGGTGTAGACCCTGGCCCTCTCAGGTGACGGAACAACATGGTCGGAAAGCTGGCTTGAAGAGAAGACCAGATCCAGAAAACCCAGCTTGGCAATCCAGATCCCACGCAAAGGTCATCAAAGGAGATAGCAGGTGAACACCTCCTCCGAATCAAACAAATCTCTAATACATCCGAGTTGGGGGTGTGTTGACCCTCAACATCTTCACGAAGGGTTGAAACGGATTTCAACAGATACAGACTAGTAGAATAAAGTAGAATCTCACACAAGATGCACACACTTGTTGTTGCTGTTGACCTGGCCGTTGAAGAGTGGGACCCCTTGGTTGTTGGCCTTGGAGAAGGGGATGTTGCTCGAGTCCGAGGTGGCTACTAGGACGCCGTGCATGAAGAAGGAAAGGGCAGGCTTGTCTGCTGGTGTAGGCTGGGCTTCAGGGACATCAGCTACAGGGGCTGGGGGCACAACAGGAGGCTGCAGCACGTCGATTGGAAGGCCCGGTACCTCAGGGGGTGCGAGAGGCGGTTGTGGGCCCGCCAGCTGGTCGAGGATTCGAGCACCATGGGTGGGCGCGATGGCGGAGATTAGGAGGAGGAAGCAAATGATGGAGTTTGTATATCGTTGCGATGTAGGGACTCGTAACCAGAAATTGAAAAAAAGAAACTACATCAAACTATTATCATATAGCTGTGCCCATGTAGTGCAGAAGCTGTTACATGCTGGAAAGTGTAACATAACGTGAACAAGGTAGAACCGAGAGTCACTCAAATCCATACAACATTCTGTAAATTTCTTGAACATGTAGCTGTGCAACAAAAACAGCTCTGCTGGCCTAGCACAATTGTTTCACTTGCGGGTGCATTAGCATTCAAAACAAACTCTGGTCATATAAATTGACTGCAATAAAATACCAAGTAGTCCAATAATAGAAGAAAGAAGAGCCGGGTTTTCAAGAAAAAGACTACCAAAAATGGGGCATGGTTCCAAAGGTGGCATCCAGAGCAGTTTCACTGTTCAGTTTCACAAAATAAATACTAGGCCATCTTCAGTGCAAGGAAGGCTTCTCCAAGCTGAGCTTCACAAGCTTTTTGAGATTCTTCATCCAGTGTCTTGAGGAACGTCTTGGCCATCTCATGGCTTGATACAATTTGGAGGATTTTGTTGCAGAATTTACGCACTGCAGCTCTCTTGGCTTGCTTCTCTGGCATATTTTTCACTAAAATTTGTACCAGATCCGAGATTTGTGCCAGATGGGTTTTCAAGATTTTCTTCGAGTTGTTATCAGCGCTGTCTGAAAGAAGAGACTTCAATGTTCCAAACAACAAATCAAGGGAATCTACACGCCGGTATTCAGATTTTGCCCCTCTACATCTATTCAGAAGGAAGCCAAAGAGACGATGACCGACCCAAGGCCTTCTCTTGAAAGCTTCTGTCAAGAATTCAGGTTTTATTTGAGACTTCTTACTGTCGAAGTAAGCCACCACCGCATTCTGGAAAACCTCACACACCTTGTCGTGTTCGGATTCTGAGAGTTTGCAAGCGTCTATGATCTTCAAGATCCAGTGAGTTGAGTTCTGTGCAAGAGAAACTATCATCTTGTAGCGGTTCCAGGAGGACGACCGTTTCTTTTCCGACAAACTGGCAATAGCTTTCTTCTTCTTGAAAGGCTTAGAAGCCAGCCTAACGTTCTTTTCCAACAGAGATACCAAGGTAGCCAGTTGGATGTCCGATTTTGGGTACCTCTTTGACTTGAGTACCTTCTGCAAAATTCCCCATATGCGCTGTCCAAGCTGTTCACTACTTTCCATGGTATTTGGGTTGATAAATATTTGGACTAAATTTGAGTATATCAACAAAACCTGTGAAGCATCTGCATAACGGAAATAATGATTACAAGACAGCATCAATGAACTGCAGTGTTGCTACGATTAAGAATAACTCAAGAACAAGTTCAAAATATAATTGTGAAGTTTGCAGAGTGAAGACTAGACAGAGAGGCAGAGAGCTGGGCAATTCAGATCGGTTAGGACTTGGGACACAGAATAAGATGAAAGTGCAGTTGGACATCTCAATGCTTTTTGATGATGATAACTGGTGATGTAATAAGATGATACAAAGGACAGAATTCCCATGGTGAATGAAAAAGTTAGCAAAAGATCACAGTGCATCAGACACTTTAAAAGGGACAAAAGAGACTGACCTGGATTCTCATGGAGGTAAATCTCAAGTAATGACAGCACACGAAGTTTGAAAAGGTTTAGCTGCGATATAGCATTGTCACCTCCAGCCTGATTCTTCTTTTCCTGGAATATTTTTGCAAGATACGAGTCCATTCTAAACATTGCATCATCATCCATGTCCTCATCAGAACCATCAGAATTTTCAGGCATATCATCGCCAACAGCCCCAAGTATGGCTACTCCTCCATCCGTTTGTGTATCATTTTCACCAACTTCACCCATCTCATCTACATCAGAGTCTTCATCTTCTTCAATATCGAGAAGATCATCTTCGTCGTCATCATCTTCACTCTCTTCACTTCTATGCCTAGCAGGTTTCAGATCTTTCTTCATGACACGCAACATCCGAAGTAGTCCATCATCTGAAATATCACTACACATGCCCTTGAATACCTGTTCAATGGCATATCGCAGTGGTGCTGATGATTGCGGCAACAAGGACAACAAAGTGTCAAGTTGAACATCCAGTGGATCGGGAGAATTATCAGTATCCTCGTCTCCAGATGACTCAATGAGTTCATTGAAACCAAAATTTTTGCTTATGCATATAGTAAGCTCAAAAGCGGCATCTGAAAGTTCCCCGGGCCGAAGAAGAAGTTGGAGGACCAACTGAATGAGCAAATACCTCAGTGCATGTACTTTCATCGTATCAGAACTACTTTCAGCATTTCTTTCCTAGCAACAAGGATTTTCAACAATGTCAGACATGACAAATTGAGCAAGAGCAATTTGTTAATATGTTTATGATCAGTAAACTTGCCAATGACATTTTTTAGATCAAGTCAATTGAAAAATTACATTCTCCCTGGAAACAGTTACTGAAGATATTTAGATGAGAAGGCTAAAAAACTCAACTCTTTGGATATTTAGATTATTTTGAATACAATCCCACATTATGCACCAGACATTATACGTACTACATGACTTATTTCGATGGGACAGTGCCAGCCAAATGGTTCAAGAAACAAGCAACAACTGATCACATCAGACTCCTAAATGCAAAATGCAGCAGTAACACACAATGCATCCCTCTCTATATTCAACCACCTGATAGGGGCGGGGCAATCACTTCCATATCCATAGGAATCTATGCAGCTATAAGGGAGGCTACAAAAATTCTGCAGCATTTCTGTATAAAGATCATATATATAAAAGAGTATGTTCAATAAAGTACTATATACAGTTTTAAGTTTCTTTTTCCAAGGAATATAAGCTCATAATTGCAACGAGAGAGTAGAGGATGGAGAGCTTCAAACATGAAGCTGATCATGCACATGGAAATGGTAAGGATATGGGTGGATTGGTATTAGAGTATTAAATCCAGAAAAGAAATCAACAAATGGCATCTCCACTGCAGTTCAGAGAACATAATTGAAGTAGCAGAAAAGCATGCAATGTATAATGGACGTTCATTATCCAGAAATCTAAACTTAAATCTCATTCTTTCCACACAAGACATGCAAAAAAAGGTACAGCCTGTATAAGGAGCAAAAGGAAATCTATGTACCTCTCGAGAAAGCCGGGACTCCAATGCCTGCAACTTTTTGAATGCCCCTTCATCCTCAGTGTCCAAGGACCTAAAAAGTGAAACTGAAGGAATGTTACGTAATGTCCCAAGAAAGCGCATGAAGAAAGAGCCGAGATCATTTTTCTCAAGGTTATTTGCCTCAGGAACCGCCCTTCCTTTTTGAGCACCAGAAAGCAACAATTCTAGCTGTTCAAGGCACACCATTGAAAGAGCATTTGAAATGGATGTCCTAGGCCATCTAAACTTCTCCTGTAACTCAAAGGATGTCACTTCTGTTCCTAGAGATGCAGAAAACAAGCCCTGAACAGCCAAAAATTTCATGACTTCCTGCTCGACCCGGAATTTCGCTTCTGGATCCAGATGCAAATGCTTAAGGATAGTTGGGAGGGATTCAATTATCCAACTTTTCAATAAATCAGAACCTCTAGATATGCCAGCAGATTCCTTGTCTTCAACCAAGCCTATCTCTGTATTGTCATCGGTTGTTTGACTTTGATCTGAAGGTTCATCTGACTCAAGATCCTCATCCACAAACATAGTCGTCAGTTTCTGAATGAACAGCATGCAACCTGATTCAGTTGTGAAGCTTGCCATTAACTCTCTGATAGTTTTTGTTTTGGTGATGCAGTCAAACTTCCCATTGCTATGCTTCTGCAAGGCGACAATTACATAAACTCTCCTGATGTCGTCATGCCTAACCCAATCTACTAATTCTTTGAGGAAATGCTCAGAAACTTTATGCAGCCATGAGTCTTTAGTTAATAAGACATCCATGAGGCACCGAACAAACTTTTGTGACAGAACAATTGGCACACAAGATGCTGGTAACCTTGGTAGCATCAAAAGAAGTAAATCAAAAGCTAAGTGTTTGCGGTCATGTGATGACAGCAGAAGGGATCCTTCTAGAATAACCTCACAAAAATTTGTAAGATTAGTCGCAACATCTTCATCAGTAGAATTGGGTCTACGGTTTTTCTTGTGCTTCTTAGCAGAGGTCAAACTTGAAGCAGCATTTTCATCCTCCAATGCTGTGTCAGGCAACAAAATACTTACTAGAACAGGCCAAATACTGTGAACTCTAGGCTGACAAAAGGTGGACTCCTGCAATATTGCAATTAAAAAACACGATTTAGCTTACTGATTTGTCTGTTACTTTTAACTTACTTTAACAAGCCAAACAAAAGGAAGAAAAAATCACCTTCAAACAGTTAGCAATTGAATATAAATGATCAGCAGCAAAAAGTCCGTGAGGGCTAAATGGATGTGGCAGAAGTTTGCCAAATATTTCACTATCAGTGGAAATCTTCTCCTGCAATTTCAATGCTAAAAGCAAAGCATCTGGATTACCAGTACCCGGAGCACCTTCAAACCACTCACGAAGACCTGGAGCATCCAGAACATGGTTGATCACAGCTTCACTAGGCAACTGCAAAACAATAACCATAATTCTTAAATACAAAATAAAACTATGGATATTATATATAAAATATATATATATATGCACGTGTAGCAAGACAAGAGAAGAAGGAAATTCATACAAACAAAAATTATATCAATGATTGCACAATGCACATAACTGATTCCCGCACTTAAACCATCTCTTGTACTCACGACCACCATTCCCTAATCCAAATGACAGGCAGCAAAACCATGTAGCCATTTTTCATAGAATAGATCATGCTAGGATACATTGTAAATTTCCATAATAGATCCCCGAAAGAATAACAGAGCAGAATAGCTTTAAGCTCAAGAAACTCACTCAAGCCAATTCATTAGAATTAGAACTAATCCTATTCTTTCTATTTGTTTAGAGAAATTGCATAACAAATCAGTTGGCATGTTACAGAAGCAGGGAATACACATCCTGTCCCTACAACAATCATAGCAATATCCTAGAGCAAGCAAGTAGACAAAAATATTTCTAAACAAATATAGATGATGTGGTAAACAATAAGAGTCTTGTCAATTACAAAATACTGCCAAATTATTACACTGTGAGCAATTACTTAAACGAAAACATTCAATTAAGAAGTTGCTGAGACCTAAATTGTTCTTTTGTCAAATATACTAGAAAATTTCATTGTTACACCAAAAAAGGATAGACCAGCTTCTTCAGACTCCAATAACAGATAGTTCTTTATTCTAATTCTGAGTAAGATATACAACCACCTTAAGACTAAATATCTCCTTAGAGCAAACACATAAGATCTTTAAGTTTTATTAGAAATGAACAGTGAAAAAACTTCTTTTTGGCTCTTTTTTTGCATAACCCAACTACAGAAATAAACATTAGAAAGTTACCATCTCGGCTAAGCTTAGAAGAATTGAGACAGCTGGTTCTTGCAAGTAGCGTTTTCTGGATGCAAGGCTGACAAGAAGATGGGTAACATCCTTGACATATGAAGTTTTATAGTTCGAATTCAACTCTTCTCCCAGTCTCCCTGACCTTGCCAAGGCAGCAAATGCAAATAAGCGACCCAAGAGACAGTCTTTAGCTTCCTGGTAAACCGAAACAGACAGCACTCAGCATAACTTTACCAATAAAAAAACTTAGAAGATAATGTTGCACAACAGAAGATAAAAATCTGACCTGTCCCTTCAATGAAGAAGAATCCTGACAGGTATCATCTATTAGTTTGAGCACAGAATCAACTTTGATTTTGGGAACCTTACCAACCAAGGCAGCCAAACCCAACGCAAATCCTTGTCTTGCACACTGTAACCACAACAGAAACAAATCTAAGTAACTTCACTCTAAGTAATTTTGCCTATGATGTGAAACATAGCATGCATAGATGGCTGAAGTTCATTTTAAGCATCCACCGAGTATTGTGAAAATGGAAGGAGAGAGAAACAAGAATGAACACTAGGATATAGTTTACCAATGATGTTATATGTACAGCAAAACTAGTAGTGTGATAAATTGATAGGAAATTCGGTCACAACCCCTAGAGATGGAAGATAACTCAATATGACTATTGCACAAGTAATTGCACACAGCATATAGGATAAGTACAAGAGAATGGACAAAAACAATAGAGAATCCAATTAAATCAATATTACCTCTCTTGATGAAGAAACACCTCGAATGAGCCTCCGAACAGCATACCTAACTGAAGGTGCACAATCGTCCAAACCATCATCCTTTTCAGCTTCTAACATGCTCCCACTTTCGAATTCTTTCTTATCACTGATTTCCTCGTAGGCCCTCTGAACTTCAACCAATTCTGACACCAGCACCTCAGCAGCCGCTTCTCTCTTGGAAGAATCAATTGATGACAGGCTGCTAAATACACTAATATGGAACTCGGGAAGACTTCTACCCGTCGTCACAGGTTGTGTTGTCTGTAACGGCTTACTACTTTGATCCCCCAATACCACTTGAGACGATACTTGCTTATTTGGATTTTCTTCATCATTGTTGCTCTTCAAAACAATGCTACGCCTTTCTTTATCCAATGCTTTCCTTTTTTTCCTCCTCTCCATCGGCATATTAGAACTAATGCTTAATTCACCAGCATCAGTTCCTACTGCACCTTCCTCCGCCACGGAATCAGAACTCCTTTTCTTGCTTCCCATTGCTCTCTTATCTCAAGTGTTTGGGGCTGAAAATTAGAAAGAAAGGATCAGAAAGAAATAACTAAAATAACATATACAAGCAAATTTCAAATAATTAGAACAACTTAGTAATTAGAGAATAGGGTGTTCCAGCAATTGCAAGGAAACGAAGACAATTGATCACGAATATGATATTAAAACAAAAAACAGTTCCAAAATATCGGAAATAAACACTTTTTATATAAAGAGAAAGCATTCAAACAAGGAAGTTGTAGAAAGAGCAAATTTTCATTGGTATAACTCTCTACATGAAGTGTTTGCAAAACAATGAGAAGTTAAACATGTTTTTACGAAAAGCTAGCACAGATAGAGTGCGTTATTAGTATACTGCACCAAAACTAAAACGACAACACAAAAAATTGGACACCTAACACATAACATATAAACTCAACATAAAAAAGGCACAAACTCTAACAGCCTTCACAAAAAGCGAGCTTTATAGGTTTAGAGGAGGAGGAAGACGAGCTAACCTTAAATGGAGGAACTGAACTGTGTTACTGAGATGCAGCCTCCCGGATGCTATCAATGGAGGTGCTGCTCTCGTGTCGGCGACCGGTTTAGCGGGGAGAGAGCGGCCGAAGTCAGGGTATTATTGTGGGCGGCGCGAGAGATAGAGAGAAGGAGCGGCCGACTCTTAACTGGGAGGGTTTGGGGTTTATTGATTTGAAACAACATAACAAGATTAAAATCGGGAAATTTCAGTAAACCACCCTCTTTTAGGCACTTTTTCATAAAATCGCCACTACTATTTTTTATTTAAAAAAAATCCTTATTTTTAGGTCTTGTTCTAACTTCTTATATCAATTTAAGACTAGCGAAAAAAGGTACTAACATAGTTCAAAGAACGGAAATTTCGCTTGATAACCCTGAATTTAATTTTTGACTTTTTCGCAAATTTTTCTAAGGTTTTGACATTTTTGCAAGATAACCCTGAATTTGTGTTTTTTTCGTGAAATACACCTCCGTTAGAGAGTACAGTTAACTCAGCGTTAAGTTAAATTAAAAAAGGGAAAACAAAATAAACCCACTCCTCTTCTATATGGTGAATCTGACTCCCTCCCTTCAAACATCTACGAATGATCTGGGCACTAACGAATTGGGTCTTGCGGTGACCATGAACACGACAACGAGGGTCTTGGAGGCGACCATGGTGCAACCTACGAAGGAGGAAGATGAGGCTTCCGTCAACCACAGCGGATGACGACCAGCGAGCACAGAAGGTTGTGTCTTATCCTTGGCTGGACAACGGCGCGAAGTCGGCGAGGGCTTGGACGACGGCTGACGGCGGGGCTTCGAGGTACGAATTTCATTACTCCACTTTTCAAATTTGGTGTTTAATTGCACAAATTTTAGGATTCAAACACTTAGGCCTGCAACCTGGGGTTTTAGAAATTTAGGGATTTCATTCAAAATTAGGGTTTATGACATTTAGATTTGGGGATGATTGAATTAGCTAGATTATGAACGAATTAGGGCTATTTAATTTGGCAATGGCTAAATACACGCGAAAATGGAGCTAAATGGACGCGAAACTACACGCTTAAGCTAAGCGTCCGGTTTTACACGCTTAGCTTAAGCGTGTAGGGGTATTATTGGTATTTTAAAAAAACAGCCCACAGTTCTTACACGCTTAGCTTAAGCGTGTAGTTTTTTTTTTTTTTACAAGTTTAAAAGCACACGCTTATCTTAGGCGTACAGTACAGATTTTTTTTTCCAAAATTGCATTTTTTTTCCCATAATCATGTAGAGAATTTCAATACGAGTCCGTACATATAAAATTCGTCCAAAACGGACATCGTTTGCCCCTCCAAAAGCCCAAAAAACGAACCCTTTAACCCGCGCGCGTATCTTCTTCAAACAGCCCATCCGTAAGCTTTTATAAGCTTCAATGGAGGATTTGACAAATTTCTTGAATCCGATTGAAGCCATTAACTATTGGGCATTTAAGAGGACCTTATCATACACGTAATTCCACATTTAATCGGATTGAATGTCGATTAAAATCGTAAAATTTTATCCCCAAAACCACCGTGTCGTCCAAGGGTCCGATTTGAACAAATTCAAAATTGGACCAAATCATCTTCAATTGGAGGGCATGAACCATAGGGCCTTGTTGAGGGTGTCCTAAGATTCAAAATGCCTATAAAATTCCCTTCAATCGTTGCCCCAATGCATCCAATTTCGAAGTCAAAACTCATGAATCCTAAATCCCGTTACCGGTTGTGTCTTGACCGAAATTCGAGCACATGGAAGCTTTATTCTTGCAATTGTTGGTACTACTAGCCTTGAAAATTGGTCCTTTTTCAAAGCCCTCTCTTTACATCGCCGGAAAAAGACCACTTCCATTCAATTTGGAGTTTTTTCGACGAGGTGTCAAGAAGGTATTCCGACGGGATTGAATTTGTGCCCATTTTGCGGTTTTTGGGGTATTTTTCATTTGTTTTGTCTTAATCTTGGTTTAATTAATTAATCTAGATTAGTGAAAAATATTTTAGGATCAATTTGGTGCCCGACATATAATATGTAAGTAATAAGTTTATAATATTTAACCATAATGTTTAACTATAGTATATAAGTAATAAGTATGTAATACTTAATTATAATGCATAACTATACTTTATAACTAATATATTTTGTAATACTTAACTATAATACATAACTATAGTATATAAGTAATAAGTTCATAATACTTAACCATAATGTGTAACTATAGCATATAAGTAATAAGTTCGTAATACTTAATTATAATGAAATACTATAGTAAATAAGTGTAACTATATGAAGTTTCATGAAGTACTATAGTAAATAAGTCTAAATATACTAGATTTAATGAAATAGTATAGTACATAAGTGTAACTATATGAAATTTAATGAAATACTATAGTATATAAGTCTAAGTATACTAGTTTAATGAAATACTATAGTATATAAGTCTAAGTATACTAGATTTAATGAAATACTATAGTATATAAGTCTAAGTATACTGGATTTAATGAAATACTATAGTATATAAGTCTAAGTATACTAGATTTAATGAAATACTATAGTATATAAGTCTAAGTATACTGGATTTAATGAAATACTATAATATATAAGTCTAAGTATACTAGATTTAATGAAATACTATAGTATATAAGTCTAAGTATACTGGATTTAATGAAATACTATAGTATATAAGTGTAACTATATGAAATATAATAAAATACTATAATATATAAGTTTAAGCATACTAAATTTAATGAAATACTATACTATATAAGTGTAACTATATGAAATATAATAAAATACTATAATATATAAGTTTAAGTGTAACTATATGAATATAATGAATTACAATAGTACATAAGTGTAACTATATGATATATAATGAAATACAATAGTATGTAAGTGTAACTATATGAAATATAATAAAATACTATAGTATATAAGTGTAACTATATGAAATATAATAAAATACTATAGTATATAAGTCTAAGTATACTAGATATAATGAAATACTATAGTATATAAGTATAACTATATGAAATATAATGAAATACTATAGTATATACGTGTAACTATATGAAATATAATGAAATACTATAGTATATACGTGTAACTATATGAAATATAATGAAATACTATAGTATATAAGTCTAAGTATATTAGATTTAATGAAATACTATAGTACATAAGTGTAACTATATGAAATATAATGAATTACAATAGTACATAAGTGTAACTATATGATATATAATGAAATACTATACTATATAAGTGTAACTATATGAAATACTATAGTATATAAGTGTAACTATATGAAATATAATAAAATACTATAGTATATAAGTCTAAGTATACTAGATTTAATGAAATACTATAGTATATAAGTGTAACTATATGAAATATAATGAATTACAATAGTACATAAGTGTAACTATATGATATATAATGAAATACTATAGTATATAAGTGTAACTATATAAAATACTATAGTATATAAGTGTAACTATATGAAATATAATAAAATACTATAGTATATAAGTCTAAGTATACTAGATTTAATGAAATACTATAGTATATAAGTTTAAGTATACTAGATTTAATGAAATACTATATACTATATAAGTGTAACTATATGAAATTTAATAAAATACTATAATATATAAGTTTAAGTATACTATATTTAATGAAATACTATACTATATAAGTGTAATTATATGAAATGTAATGAAATACTATAGTACATAAGCATAACTATATAAAATATAATGAAATACTATAGTATATATGTGTAACTATATGAAATTAAATGAAATACTATAGTATATAAGTCTAAGTATACTAGATTTAATGAAATACTATAGTATATATGTGTGACACAGGTGCTACCAGACATATCTGCTCTGACAAGGGATGCTTCACTACCTATCAGCAGAGCAAGACGGACGAGCATCTGTTTATGGGGAACTCGTCCACATCCAAGGTGGAAGGTTACGGGAAAGTGGTGATGAAGCTGACTTCTGGAAAGGAGCCGACTCTCACCAACGTCATGCATGTGCCTGACATAAGGAAGAATCTGATCTCCGGCACTCTGCTGAGCAAGAACGGATTCGCGACCAACTTCGTGTCTAACAAGTTGGTTCTCTCTAAGAATGGGGTGTATTTGGGCAAAGGATATGTAAAGGATGGACTGGTCAAAATGAATGTAATGACAGTCATCCTAAAAACTATTGTAACTGATGTTTCAATGAATAAGACTAATCCTATTGCTTATGTTGTTGAGTCTTTTAATATTTGACATGAACGATTATGGCATGTGAATAACAAGTCTATTCAAAGACTAATGAACATGAACCTGATTCCAAAATGCAAAGCAAGTAAAGACAAATGTGAAGTATGCGCACAGGCCAAACTCACAAAAACGCCATCCCCACATGTAGAGAGAACAACCGAACCTCTAGGTTTAATTCACACAGATTTGTGTGATTTAAAATATGTGCAAACTAGAGGCGGTAAAAAGTATTTCGTAACCTTCATTGATGATTGCACAAAATACTGTTATGTATACTTGCTAAGAAGCAAGGATGAGGCCTTGGAAAAGTTCAAGGAATACAAGTTGGAGGTTGAAAACCAACTTAGTAAAACCATAAAGATTATCCGAAGTGATAGAGGAAGAGAGTACGTTGAACCGTTCAACGCGTTCTATAGAGAACACGAGATTATTCATCAAACAACTGCTCCCTACTCCCCAGAATCTAACGGAGTTGCGGAACGAAAGAACCGAACTCTGAAAGAGATGATGAATGCAATGTTGCAGGAATCTGGGTTACCCCAGAACATGTGGGGGGAAGCGCTGCTTACCACCAATTATATCCTCAACAAAATACCGCATAAGGTTACTGGCAAGACGCCATACGAACTTTGGAAAGGTAACGTACCTTCGTACAAATACCTCAAAGTGTGGGGGTGCCTAGCAAAAGTGGCGGTACCACCTCCTAAAAAGGTCACAATTGGACCTAAAACCGTTGATTGTATTTTCATAGGATATGCACATAACAGTAGTGCTTATCGGTTTCTGGTACACAAATCTGATATACCAGATGTACATGCCAATACAATAATGGAATCAAGGAATGCGTCTTTCTTTGAAAACGTGTTTCCGTGCAAGGATAAAGAACATCCGAAACGAACTCGTGAACAGAGTGAAGCAGGAACTTCTGTAAATGAAACAGAAGATGAACCTGGACAGAGCAAAAGAGCTCGAAAGGAACCAGAAGCTGAACCTCGACGAAGCACGAGAGCTCGAAAGGAAAAGACTTTTGGTCAAGAGTTCATAACGGCTTTTCTCTTGGAGAATGAGCCTAGAACCTTCAAAGAAGCCATGTCTACACCTGATGCACCTTCATGGAAGGAAGCAGTTAAAAGCGAAATCGACTCCATTATGCAAAACCATACATGGGAGTTAGTTGATTTGCCACAAGGGTGTAAAGCACTTGGGTGCAAATGGATTTTCAAAACCAAATTAAAAACTGATGGCTCAATAGATAAGCACAAGGCGAGGCTTGTGGTGCAAGGATTCCGGCAAAAAGAGGGCCAGGATTTCTTTGACACTTATTCTCCAGTTACGAGAATAACTTCAATCAGAATGCTAATAGCAATAGCAGCATTACGAAACCTCGAAATCCATCAAATGGATGTGAAAACTGCCTTTCTAAACGGAGAATTAGAAGAGGAGATATATATGAAACAACCTGAGGGTTATGTGGTTCCCGGACAGGAACACAAAGTGTGCAGACTTGTGAAGTCTCTATATGGACTCAAACAAGCTCCAAAGCAGTGGCATGAAAATTTTGACAATGTCATGATGTCAAATGGCTTCAGCATCAATGAATGTGACAAATGCATCTACTTCAAAGACACACCATGGTTACATCTTGTTGTGTTTGTACGTAGATGACATGCTCATTATTGGAAGCAATAAGGACATGATCAACCGAACTAAGAACATGCTTAGTGGGAAGTTTGACATGAAAGATATGGGATTAGCAGATGTCATACTAGGGATTAAAATCACTAGACATTCTAAAGGAATTATCCTGTCTCAAGCTCATTATGCTGAAAAGGTACTTGAGAGATTCAAGAACTATTCAAGCGGGATTGCAAAGAGTCCCGTGGACCCTCATCTTCACTTGACTAAGAACTCGGGGGATGCAGTGTCACAATTGGAGTATGCACGTGTGATTGGAAGTCTCATATACTTGACCAACTGCACAAGACCTGACTTGGCGCACTCAGTAAATGTACTAAGTCGCTACACAAGTAATCCAGGGCACAAACACTGGAAATGGATAACTAGAGTATTGAACTACTTACGATATACTCAAAGTTATGGACTGCACTATGGTAAATACCCAGCAGTTTTGGAAGGCTACAGTGATGCAAACTGGATATCAGATTCCAGAAACTCAAAGTCCACAAGTGGATATGTATTTACACTTGGTGGTGCAACAGTCTCATGGAAATCTTCCAAACAAACACTATTGGCCAGATCCACTATGGAGTCTGAGTTCATTGCTTTGGACAAAGCAGCAGAGGAAGCTGAATGGCTTCGAAATCTGTTGGAAGATATCCCGATGTGGGAAAAACCAGTGCCATCAGTAAGTGTACACTGTGATAGCCAATCGGCTATAGCTTGGGCACTGAGTCGCTTGTACAATGGTAAGTCTCGTCACATAAGAAGACGACATAAAACCATCAGACAACTACTCTCGCATGGTATAATCTCAATAGATTATATCAAGTCGGCTGACAACCTAGCGGATCCATTTACTAAAGGTTTGTCACGAGATCAAGTTGTTAAATCATCAAGAGGAATGGGTTTAAAGCCTATGACTAAAGAGGATGCTTGATGGCTAACCCTACCTATCTGACTGGAGATCCCAAGAAGTAGGTTCAAAGGAAAAACTAAATCAAGTTGAATCACCATGAGCACTGAGAGATTTAAGTCTCCTCCCAGTTCCTAGGATGATGAACAGTGCTACCTGTATGAGTTAAGGTTAAGCTTGGCTTTTAATGATTCCATAGCTTGGAAATAAAAGTGGAGTATGACAGGATACTCTTCATGGAAATCACCTTATGAGTGTGAAATGGGGCCGTTTCTAGGAGAATTAAGAAAGGCTGAATTCTCCAAGTTCACTCATGAATAACCAGGGATGTTCAAGGCCAAAATGAACACAACAAGAGAACCTAGTTCTGTGAGAAGATGAAACTGTGTGATAGCTATTGTCTCGGTTTACATCAAAGCCCGGGTGGTTCAAGACATCATGTTCACTACCTGGTCGAGTAAATCCGATAGCTACTCACTATGGATGGTTCAAGGCTGAAACATGCTACCAGCCCAGATGCAGTGATTTTTCGACTATACTCTCAAAAGTTTTTATGCTTTTAAACCAATGTTTAGAATGATTTCTATTCATGTGGGGGATTGTTGGAACTCATTTAAATAATGTGGCGCCGGGCACTTTTCCGGGCACAATTCCGGTGGGCTCCGGCCATTGTCAACACCGGAAAGTGGAAGCATTGGCTTCCTCTACGCGAGCACATTCTCGTAGTGTGCTCATACGATAAATTCGAGTTCCGTTTGAATGAGAAATGATGGCTCAAAGGTGGTTGTTTGCAACACCCTATTTGAGTTTGGGGGGGGGGGGGGTGCAATTCTACATCCCATATCGGAAATGTGGGAGTAGAATTGAGTGGTTTATAAACCACTATCATCCAAGTCAAGTTAAGAACTTGGTGAATATGGAGAGAAGAGCTTTACCACGCACGCGCGCCGTCCGTCCGATCCGGTCGGGTCGGCTCAGGCTCGGGCTCGGGCTCGGGCTGGGGCTTGTGGGCTTGTGGAATGGGCCGAAGTACATGGGGAGATATGGGCTGCAGACCACATCTACCGCCATCAATACCAGAGATCTTCGCCATTAATCCGGACGATCCGTAACGTCCTCCTTGAATGCTGAAGATTTGCAACGGCTTCCTCCATGAATGCAGAAGATCTGCAACGGCTATCCTCCTCCCTCCTCTCTGTTTTCCGAAAATCGAGTCTGAGAGTGCTCCACAGAAACGGTTCGTAGCCTTCGGTCCTTTGATTGCGCAAGTCCGAAGTTGTTCAAGCAGTTGTATCCTGGGATTCGGAACGCCATCAACCGTCGCAATACGGGGCGTTTTCAGAATTAAGGAGAGAGATATCGTTCTCGACTCTGCTTCGTAATTCTGTTCGGTATAATTTCGTTTCGTTATTCTACGCTTTCTTATTGCAGTTTATATTTCGTATATGCGTTCCTACAAGTGGAAGCTACTCTTCTATACGATCAGTATTGCATAAGGAATGGTACACATTTGGAAACCAATTAAGCAAAACTCCCCATGATGTGATTTTGACAATAGCATATGAAATCTTGTTAGTTCTATAAATGAGATGGGATTTAGGAAAGCAGAGCAAACCCAAATCTAATTACACATTTATTGTATATGGTAGAGGTGCATTTTGTTGTATATGGTAGGTTTTTAAACATTACTAATCACTGTCTTTTTCTTGTGTGAGTCCTTGTAAATGTTGATCTTATCCTGAGCGAACCTTCTAGAGATGAGACGGCGATGCTCCGGGGCTGGACTGCAGGAAAAAACCCGAGCTTTTGGGTCAGGAATTTTGATATGAAATTGGGCGAGGCGCCGAAGGTGCTCGGCGCCTCGGTTGCTGCTACTTCTCATTAGATTACAGAGCTTGAAGAAGCCATATATAAGGAAGATTAGAAGCTGTTGTGTTTAGCTATTTATAATTCATAATAATGGTCAATTCTTGATACTAATATCGTATGTAATTTTCTGACAATTTCCATATACTACACTTGATCCATGGTATATTAAATTTCACCTTTGCAATGACATCCAACCTCTAACCAAACTAGCTTATATACATGAAAGAAAGACGAGTTATTACATTGTTCTCATATGATTCATCATCTTTTCATTTAACAATCACAACTCATATCAATTAAATTGATTTGTAAACTTAGGCAATCTTCAAGCTACATGTCCAATGTATATCTACTGAATAAAGAGTTATTGTACACATTCAATTTCAAGTATACAAACGGCATGATAGGACTTTTATAGGTGCATATAACAATATATAATTCTGGACAAAGGGATTTAATAAAGACAATATGCTATAAATTGTGGTTTCATTATTCCTTGTCTCAAGTTCCACATAAAATTAACACAGACATACACACACTAATCAAAAGTCACTTGAACTAGGAGCTTCAAACCCAACAAGCACATACATCATTTGCAGTCAAATTAAAGAATATGAATGATCTCCATCTTTTTAGTTTAAGGCCTACATAACATCACTATCTAGTCTAGTATAAATCCAAAGGAATTACACAACTTAATTTCTTGGGGATGCGCTAAGGAGTAGACATTGTAGTATTGGTGGAATTATGACCTAGTGTCTTCTTTTTTGTTAAAATTCCGGTTGAAGAGATCTGTGTAGCCCTCGGCTTGTTCAAGGTTTTTGTTCCACGCTCCGAACTCATGAACCGCTGGAGTCGGCTGGACCTCCTCCCTTGTGCTGCAAAATGATCACAAAATTGTCAAAATCTACGAACACAATTTTCATAGGAAAATAGTTCAAAGATTTATACTATTCTTGTTATCTATAAAAAAACTCAAATGTAAAGCAAGGACATGAAATCAGTCTATTAACAAATTTTCTATTATGTTATTCAAACAACTACAACACGAGTTCTTGGTAAGATATTTTGAGTGCTAAATTTCTACGTTATTCTTTTGTGATTATTTGACCTAGACATTGGATAAAATTACTTTTGTTTTGGGTTTTTAAAGATGATTATAAGTTGAGTGATTAATTAAAAGAAATTTTGGAATTAACCATAACCCCTAATTCGTTCATAATCTAATTCAATCAGCCCCAAATCGAAATGCCATAAATCCTAATTTTGAATGAAATCCCTATATTTCTGAAACCCTAAATTGAAACCCTAAGTGTTCGAATCCTAAAATTTGTGCAATTAAACACCAAATTTTAGAAGTGAAGTGATGAAATTCGTACCTCGAAGCCCCGCCGTCAACTTCCGTCCAAGCCCTCGCCACCTTCGTGTCCTCCTCCAGCCAAAGAGAAGACGCAACCTTCTGTGGTTGTCGATCGTCGTCCACTGTGGTCTCCTGAAGCCTCGTCTTCCTCCTTTGCAGGTTGCACCGTGGCGCCGCCAAGACCCTCGTCGCCGGCTTCGTGGTCTCTACCAAGATCCAATTCGTTGGGTATTAGATCGTTCACAGATGTTTGAAAGGAGGGAGTCAGGAGTCAGGTTCATCGGAGGGAGGAGAAATGGGTTTATTTTGTTTTCCCTGTTTTCAATTAAAAGTTAACGTTCAGTTAACTGTACTCTAACTGAGGGGTATTTCACGAAAAAAACACAAGTTCGGGGTTACCACGCGAAAATGTCAAAACATTAGGGGATTTTGCGAAAAAGTAAAAAACTCAAGGTTATCAGGCGAAATTTCCGTTAAAAGAATCATATGTCATATGTCATCTATATACTAATAATAAAAACCTTATTTTATACGGGGAGAATGTTCGCACCGCGAAAGTCTAGCCCCACACCGCTTTTTGGGCGCAACCAGGTTGCGCCCAAGAAGCGGAAAACTAAAAAAAAAAAAAAAAATCTTGGGCGCAACTTGGTTGCGTCCAAGTGAATGAACTGGGTTGTTGTGCTCAAGCACATGCCAGGATCCGTACAGTACAAGACGAAGGGCACCAAGACATTGATTTGGCAACTTCTTGACGAAACTCTCAAAATAGGACATTTGTTGTGTTTCATTGTGACTCTAACAAGAACTTGATGGAGATTTGACTAAAAAAGGAAATAGATATAACTCTCATGAATGAGGTTCATGAAGAGTTTGGGATAGATATCTCACGACCCTCGGATGCAACTCACCAAGAACCTTGAGACGAGGTTGAACACTCATGGATATGACACACCATAAACACCCAACCACCTTCGAATATGACACACCAAAGGGTGTTTCGGATACGACTCACCGAAACAAGACTAAGGCACTCAAGGATATCACACACCTTGAAGCCATCGTCCAAGAGGCTTGAAATGAACAAAACACTCACGTTTTTTTTAATCTCCAATTCAAGTCTACCAAATTACAATGCAAGGCAACCATTATATAGGTGCCAAAAGAACTTAAAAGAAATTACAAAAATGACTCCACTAACTAGCCACTAACTTAGAGCACTAAAGCCACTAACTTAGAGCACTAGCTTAACAACAACTAACTAGTAACTACCTAATTAATTAAGAAAATAACAAATAACAAAAACAAACAAAACACAATCATCTTCCTAAATAGCTCATGACGCCATGCAACTCGGTTGCTTCTTCCTCTTTATTGAACCGGTCTTGACATGTCCTTGAGGTGATCCATGGTCACATCATCCTCCCCTCCTTTAAGAAAGATTTGTCTTCGAATCTTCGTTGACTTTGCTTGTGAAGAACTCATGAGGAAGTAGACATTTGGATCTTGGATTTGCATCTTCAAGACACAACATGTGAGTAACAACGTGATAACCTCCAAGGATCAAGGTGATTCGGTGCAAGGCTAGCCCCTTTGATGGCTTCTCAGTCGGTGGCGCAGAGATGGTTTCTGACCTGACTTCAAAGGGTTCGTTCTCCCTCGTCCGTGATCGGAATTGGGTGATTCCAACGCCCAGAGCCAGATCTTGAGGTCTAGTTTCAGCCTCCAAAATTTGATGGTGATCGTAGTTGGGAATCAAAAGATACGGCACTTTTACTGAGGCGTTACTGAGAGGGGATGAACTGCTGCGGTTGGAGTTGCAATTGGTTCGGTGAGGCTGGATATGACTTCCTTAGGTTGGATATGACGCACCAACCCTTTAGAAGACTAAGTTGACCTCTTCAAGATGTGACTCACATTGAAAGGGATCAACAATTGGAGGTGGGTATGTGCGTGGGCTGGTGTGGGAGAAGTGGAGAATTTAGGGAAGTGGTTGGTGGTTGTTGGAAGGAGATCTTGGAGATCTTGTAGAGATACTTCTAACAAACCACTCGGCCACTCTTCTCTCCTTTTTTTTTTTGTATTCCATACTCAACTAATTAATACTAATTAATTAAGTAGGAAAATGGCTGTGGACGTGGGCTTCTTCATGGAAAGGAGAAATGGGTGAGCGGGCGTAGTGATGGGCTAAGGTGGGTGGTGTTTGGGTTAACCGTAGGCTAGACACATCAATTAGCCGTGGTCTCCCCTTTGCTCTCCTTGACTGACCCATGCCTTCCTACCTTGGTTCTCCCCATAGCTAGGACCTACACACAAGTATGCTTCGGAGACCAAGACGACGTGGTTGCAGCGATGGTGGCGAATCAAGCATCTCCTCGGCGTCGACTCGGCACTCCTTGCCCAATGGTGATGATACTTGGTAGCCATGCTCCATATGAGGAATGAGGGCTGCTGGTGCAAGATAGCTTCCGAAGGCTGTCACATGACCGATGGTGGCCGAGAGCCATAAGACTCCAAGGCCGCGCCGGTGCGCATGTATTGGCAACGTCCGGGGCTTCTTTGACGACAACGAGCATCCCTTTCGCCTTGAATGGCTCTGATACCAAATGTTGTGCTCAAGCACATGTCAGGATCCGTACAGTACAAGACGAAGGACACCAAGACATTGATTTGGCAACTTTTTGGCGAAACTCTCAAAATAGGACATTTGTTGTGTTTCATTGTGACTCTAATAAGAACTTGATGGAGATTTGACTCAAAAAGGAAATGGATATAACTCTCATGAACGAGGTTCATGAAGAGTTTGGGATAGGTATCTCACGACCCTCGGATGCAACTCACCAAGAACCTTGAGACGAGGTTGAACACTCATGGATATGACACACCATAAGCACCCAACCACCTTCGGATATGACACACCAAAGGGTGTTTCGGATACGACTCACCGAAACAAGACTAAGGCACTCAAGGATATCACACACCTTGAAGCCATCGTCCAAGAGGCTTGAAATGAACAAAACACTCACGTTTTTTTTAATCTCCAATTCAAGTCTACCAAATTACAATGCAAGGCAACCATTATATAGGTGCCAAAAGAACTTAAAAGAAATTACAAAAATGACTCCACTAACTAGCCACTAACTTAGAGCACTAAAGCCACTAACTTAGAGCACTAGCTTAACAACAACTAACTAGTAACTACCTAATTAATTAAGAAAATAACAAATAACAAAAACAAACAAAACACAATCATCTTCCTAAATAGCTCATGACGCCATGCAGCTCGGTTGCTTCTTCCTCTTCATTGAACCGGTCTTGACATGTCCTTGAGGTGACCCATGGTCACATCATCTTTTTTTTTTTGGACTAATAAGAATGAAAGTAATGAAAATAAAATGAACTACTTGATCAACCTATAGTGTACACACCTCTCGGAAGTTCCTCCACTTGACAATTTGGATTGAATATAACTTAAGGTGCTTTAGGTAGGTTGTTTCAAGTGCCAAATGAAATAAAATTAAAGACTCAAATTTCCTAAACTATATGCAGCTATTAAAGGTCACGGCTGGTTCAACAAAAATCACACGACAACTTTTAAGTTTTGAAATCAGATTTGAAGCAACAAACTCAACCACTTCTCCTAGATTTGTGGCACGTCTGATCTCCTAATTTTCGAACCCTAACTGCCATCTCCTACCTTGTTCAAGCCTGGTTTTGTGACGTTCAAACACCCTAAATGCAGATCTATGACACTAAGCAAAACAAATCACAAAAGCAACACAAACTGAAGACACTAGACACTAAACTTCAATCGGAAATTCAACAAAATGCAGGGCACGAAATCAAGAGCTATAAACTACGAAAATTGCAAGAATTTGAAGACAAATACGAGCAAGACTTTGTTTAGCAAGGTCCCGACAAAATGCTCAGAGTTGATATGTTTTGTGTTTATTTTTGGAAAGAGAAAGATATAACTCTTCTAGACGGTTCTAGACGAGTTTGGGATATAACTCTTCAAGTATGATCTTGAAGAGTTTGGGATAAGCAACTCACAATCCTCGGATCAAACAACCTTCTTTGGATATGACGCACCAAAGGGCGTCTTGGATATGACACACCAAAACAAGAACTTAAGCATTCTAGGATATGACACACCAAGAAGCCATCATTCACGTGAAGCTTGGAATTCAAACAAATCTGTTTTCTCTCAATTCAAGCTTACCTTACAAATGATGGGAAACATGCCTTAAATAGGCTACAAAAGTGAATTAAAGAAAATGCTAGAAAATGCTAATATTCTAGCACTAACTCTACTTACTAACTAATCCACTAACTTAGCTAATTTAATTAATAAATAAAATGCTATTAATCTAGCACTACTTTACCCACTAACTTAGCTAATTTAATTGATTTCTAAATTAAATAAATAACTAGAAACACTTAAAACAACTTCAACTTCAGCCTTCTCGTCTTATGCACGAACCGTGTAACACCCCCAAAACTTAACCCTTTTGGAAATGTATTACCGCCAGTGACCCCAGTGTTCCTTACCGAGATCACCCAAGGCTTTACCGTTTAAATACAAATCATGAAATACAATGATACAAAATGATAACCTTATTTACATAAAACACAAGTCCCGGGATTACATCCCAATCCCGAATAGGACAAACACAGAGTTTAAATAAATTACAACGGAAATCTTAAACAAGGCACAACGGAAAACTTTTAAAAGATATTACAAAAAGGGTTGTGATCGTAATGATCACCTGCCCAAGGATCTCAACCTGATTAAAAGAAATTATTAAAAATGTCGGAAAACCCCCGTCGACTCCATAGTCCTTCTAGTCTTCTCATCTACACTTTATCTGATGTGCCGAATCGAACGGATGACACCAGCCCACATGCGGAGAACAAAGTTCGTGGGTTAGTCTACTTAAATAGACTAGCAAGGGTAAAAAGCATAGTGGTTCGAGTGATCGAAACCGTTTACTATCATTGTCCCTCGAATAATAACCGAAGGGACGATACATAATCCGGCACTTTCACGGAATAACAACAAAGGTATGCATGAGAGAAGATTCTAGAAGACTTCATCTTCACAGAAATCGACTCGAAAAGAGACTCCAAGAGATTGAGTCTTTAAGGAAATATGACAAATCTGGAATGTTTAACAGAATCAAACAACAATGATTTAAAAGTTGACTGAGATGCTTCGGTTCACGACCAACCTCATCGCATACAGCGAATCCAGATCGGAAAGAGAACGTACTACATTCAAGTCGAGACGAGCTTTCCTAGCTGCACTATGACTTAGCTGCACTACTCGCCAAAGGTTTATTAATCATGTGCACTCGGGCACATATCTTATTTAAACACACATTACTGAAACACATTAATGTTATTAAGAGCGGCACACAGCTTAAATCTCAGGGTGACAATCATGTCAACCCAAATTAAAACACACACAACCCACACGCGGGACTTAACATTATTATGCCGAGAAACAACGGCGATTATTATCACACCGGGTGACCTTACGTTCACCCTGATTGCACTATACAGCGCTTACAGTTTAATTATGTGCTTAACTGCACTTATCTTATTAAATTACAACACACACACACACAGTGTTGAGGCTTTTAAGAATATTCCGAGAACACGGAAGTTATTAAGACACCGGGTGATCTTACGTTCACCCTGATTTGCACTGCCACAACGCTTACAGTTTATTTTACAGGGTGACAGTTACGTCCACCCCAATGCACTAGCTAAGTGCTTAAAACACATGACTGCAATTAAGCTCATCCACTGGCGCTAGCAAGACGCTTAAAACACTTCAGATCCTTACATGTGGATAAGAAGCATAGGTCATGACCCTTAAATTATTCGGCAATAACCCCGAGGAATATTATGATTTAAAGAAACGACAAATCCTTACTTGGATTAGCGTTCCCACGAATATGAAATTATAAAGAAACGACTAATCCTTACTTGGATTAGCGTTCCTACGCACATTAAGTTATAAAGAAACGACTAATCCTTACTTGGATTAGCGTTCCTACGAACACTCGTGTTAACTAAACAGTCTAACACATCAATTATTCACATTAAAGCCATCCAGGCAATTAACTTAAACATAGAGATAATAGAAACAGCTAATCCTTACTTGGATTAGTTTTCCTATTAATCCACATAAATGCCCGGAAGGCGATCACAGATAATAGCGTCGTTCTAGCAGATATACAACCTATTATATGATTTTCCAAAACAGTTTATAAAACCTTTTCCAGACAAACACAGATAATCATTCCAAATTAATTACTCAGATAAACAGTTGATAATTAATGTAAATATGGAACGATGAGCAAGAGCGAACCGCCACTTGCCTTAGTCCGCAGATCTGGAACAAAGCAGAGACAACGGGATTCCGGGCTCGACACGCGTATAGCTCCACTAGCATAAACACCTTCGAGTCGACCCAAAAAGGAACCCTAGGTTAGATTCGACAAAGAATAGTACGAATATACAAAAGGACGAAAGAAATCGAAGGATACGAGACCCGATCGAAGGTCTCGGAAGCCAACGCACAACTCCCGGGCAACTACCCTTCACGGCCGGCCACCAACAATTGCGGCGGGAGCCGCCACCATCACGGCGGTCGCCGCCACCATCACGGCGGTCGCCGTCTCAAGCACGGCGGGCGCCGCTCATCGGCTTCCTCCACGGCGGCACCAAGAACTTCACGGCGGTCACCGGCCACAACACGGCGGTCGCCGTCCCCAACACAGCGGTCGCCGTCCCCAACACGGCGGTCGCCGTTCCTGGCGGCGGTCGCCGTCTCCCTGGCGGCGGTCGCCGTCGCTGAACAGAAACTTAAAAACGGACGAGAAATCTTACCCGCGACGCTCGATTTGGTTCGCCTTTCGCCTTGCTTGGCTTCTAAGGGCCTTCCAAGTCTCCTTTGGCCACCGAGAACGACACCAAACGAGCCTCCAACGATCCACGAGAGCTTTCCGAGAGAGAGAGCGTTTTTCTTTGGGAGCGTTTTTGAGAGACGAGAAATGGGCAGCGTAATGGCGTTTTTCACACCCTTTCAAGCTTCACCCATGCCCTCTATTTATAGGCAAAGATGAGGCTTGTTGGGAGCCAAAAAGCCTTCCAATTGTGCCCTTGGGTATTAACCCATGGTTAATCCATTTGCACCTCTTGGGCAATAACCAATTGGGTAGAGATTTGGTATTAATCTTAACTCGCGATAACAAAAGTCATACACGAACGAGTATAGACTTCCAACAAGCCTTAACTGTATAATTCTTCACTGAGAAAAATATTACAGATACAGAGCACATTACAGAATGTCTCCGACTTTCTGAATTAAATCCGACGTACTAAACGGGTGTTCGAGAAAATTCCAAAAATTCCCAGAATAATCCTTACAGAATTACGGGGTATCACATCACCTCTCCCTTAAAATAAGTTTCGACCCCGAAACTTGCATTAAGCCAATGAGGATACTACCTCAACACCAATCTTACCACCTGGATCCAACATCCTTAATCACTTCATCCTTGAAATGGATCACACGAGATATCATTCTTAATTCCTTAGGATATCATTCTGAAAATGATTCATCCGCCTTAATGCTTATGGCACAAACTCACGCATGAGAGATAGCTCCTGATCTCTCCGAACAAAACTCTACAAGTTCATTCCCTTTCCTTAAGAAATCTCGGAAGAACTCAGCGTATGAGATAACGCTTACCATAGTACTCCTTAGATGCGTAGACAATTCTCCTTACTGAATCTTCAATACATCAGGATCATCAACATATCCTTAACTGCAACCTTTCCTCTTAACATGACCGCTCCACAACTTAATCTTCCTCAAAGATTTGCACCTAGCCTTGTAGATGACATACTCTATGTATGAAGAAGAATCTTAGGAGTGGATTTAGATTTAAACAACAGAGTCGACCCTAGGATTAACCACATAGGGAACGAACATCTAAGTTGTCCACAAAACTTCACCACCATAAGTCCGACAGTCCTTATCCTTACTTGGCATAAGCTGTTCTCGACACTTACGAGATTTCGTATGAACAACTAATTCGCAATGATAACACATTCTGAAATTTTCCAAAACACGGAAACACTTCATTAACATCCAAACATTACATTAATTGACAAAAGTCGATCAGGCAGATCTTAACACCACGGAGATTACCGACACACGTCGTTACTCCTTAATCTTAAAGAAAGTCTTAACACAAATACAACTTAATGGATCAGGGTTCTTCTCCGTTGGCTTGACTCATTATGAAGAGTCGTTGCCCTTGGCCTGAAGACCCCATAGGCGCTTTGCCTTTATTACGAGCCATAGACTGCTCAGGAGTGGATACCACTGGCCTTGGGTTTTGTCCACCTCCAACATTTGACGCCTGATAAGACTGCATTGGTCCCTGACCCTTCAGTGTGCAATATGTTTTTATGTGGCCTTCCCTTCCACAATTATGACACATCCTCTTGTCCTTTTGGCAAACAAAACTTTTATGCCCCATTTCACCACAATTGTGGCACTGAATTGCTCCGCCGCTCCAACCTGAGCCTCTGGCAGAGTCTGACTGAGTTGTCTCGGTCTTAGCACGACCAGACCTTTCAAACTTGGTAGGCGATGCCGGTCGTTTGAATGAACCAACCTGGCGATCATGTTGCCCACCCTTTCCTTTAACTTGCTTCTCCCTCTTAAAGGCAGACTCCTCCAACGTGACTTCCGTCTTGTAGGCTGCATCAACATATTGCTCTAACGTAGTACAGCCATGACGCAACATTAGAGGCTTGATCTCTGGATTCATCCATCCATGGAAGTACCAGATCTTCTGCTCCTCGGTTGACACCTCAGGTCCAGCGTACTGCATCAAGTGATTGAACTTAGCTGCGAGCTCAGTCACCTTTAATCCATCAGTCTGCGGGTACATAAATTCTGTATGCTTCTCCTCCCTCATAGCACGGGAAAAGAAACGGTCGGTCATCTTGGTTTTGAACATGCTCCAATTCAGCTCGGGATGGTCAGCCAGACCGGTGCTCTCCCACCATTCGCTAGCCACATCCTTGAGTTGAAGAGAGGCGATGTGCACTTTTCCAGCCTCAGTGCAATTAATGTTCCGGAGCAACCGTTCCATATGCGAGAACCAATAGGTCACCCTGACCGGTTCTCCAGTACCGTCATAGCTGTCAGGCCTCATTGAACTCACAGCTTTTAATGCTTGCCCGTACGTTCCTCTGTTTCTGACAACATTGATCTGAGGTACTTGCTCCACTGACTCCTCAACTTCAGGAGTAGCTTGAGGAATTGGACCACCTTGTACTTGTGGTGCAACTGGTCGCATAACATCTATGATTGCCTGCATGACAATTCCTCGAATTGCCTTCACTGCTACAGCATCAAACAACATCGGAGCGTTGGCCTGAGCTTGGCCATTGCCTCCCTGGTTATTGTTAAAGACAGACTCACGCTCTCCTGTTGGGTCTGCAACATTCCTTGCATTTGGTCTAGGGTCATTACTCGGCCCAGCACCAGCACGGATAACGTTCCTTGTGTTCACCATCTGTTTACCGATCAAATTCCAAGGATTTTATCACGTTAGTATCTTCTGATATACTTATTGTAATAAAATCAACTTAGAATAGATCAACTTGGTAATTTCTATTGATGAACTCAAACCGAGTTACTAGGTTCTACAACCTTAACTCAAAATGAGAGAACTGAGAATTCAAGCCTTATTGGGTATAGCAAAACCACCTTGGCTTCTCCCGGTTCCTCTGTAGAGAATAGAATGCACCCATATCATACGGGGTAACGAGGAAGGAATTAGTCTTTCTAGATATAGAAGCAAACTTACTATATCAGACCATATAGAAGACAAGACTATGAACGGTGTTTTCAAACTCTTTTCTCTTTAAAAAAATTCAGAGCCCTTCTTAAAGCATTTTCAAAAACGGATAAATGATTTATAAAAATCCAAACCCGTTTTAAAACAACCTTTGGCTCTGATACCACAACTGTAACACCCCCAAAACTTAACCCTTTTGGAAAGGTATTACCGTCAGTGACCCCAGTGTTCCTTACCGAGATCACCCAAGGCTTTACCGTTTAAATACAAATCATGAAATACAATGATACAAAATGATAACCTTATTTACATAAAACACAAGTCCCGGGATTACATCCCAATCCTGAATAGGACAAACACAGAGTTTAAATAAATTACAACGGAAATCTTAAACAAGGCACAGCGGAAAACTTTTAAAAAATATTACAAAAAGGGTTGTGATCGTAATGATCACCTGCCCAAGGATCTCAACCTGATTAAAAGAAATTATTAAAAACGTCGGAAAACCCCCGTCGACTCCATAGTCCTTCTAGTCTTCTCATCTACACTCTATCTGATGTGCCGAATCGAACGGATGACACCAGCCCACATGCGGAGAACAAAGTTCGTGGGTTAGTCTACTTAAATAGACTAGCAAGGGTAAAAAGCAGAGTGGTTCGAGTGATCGAAACCGTTTACTATCATTGTCCCTCGAATAATAACCGAAGGGACGATACATAATCCGGCACTTTCACGGAATAACAACAAAGGTATGCATGAGAGAAGATTCTAGAAGACTTCATCTTCACAGAAATCGACTCGAAAAGAGACTCCAAGAGATTGAGTCTGTAAGGAAATATGTCAAATCTGGAATGTTTAACAGAATCAAACAATAATGATTTAAAAGTTGACTGAGATGCTTCGGTTCACGACCAACCTCATCGCATATAGTGAATCCAGATCGGAAAGAGAACGTACTATATTCAAGTCGAGACGAGCTTTCCTAGCTGCACTATGACTTAGCTGCACTACTCGCCAAAGGTTTATTAATCATGTACACTCGGGCACATATCTTATTTAAACACACATTACTGAAACACATTAATGTTATTAAGAGCGGCACACAGCTTAAATCTCAGGGTGACAATCATGTCAACCCAAATTAAAACACACACAACCCACACGCGGGACTTAACATTATTATGCCGAGAAACAACGGCGATTATTATCACACCGGGTGACCTTACGTTCACCCTGATTGCACTATACAACGCTTACAGTTTAATTATGTGCTTAACTGCACTTATCTTATTAAATTACAACACACACACACACACAGTGTTGAGGCTTTTAAGAATATTCCGAGAACACGGAAGTTATTAAGACACCGGGTGATCTTACGTTCACCCTGATTTGCACTGCCACAGCGCTTACAGTTTATTTTACAGGGTGACAGTTATGTCCACCCCAATGCACTAGCTAAGTGCTTAAAACACAGGACTGCAATTAAGCTCATCCACTAGCGCTAGCAAGGCGCTTAAAACACTTCAGATCCTTACATGTGGATAAGAAGCATAGGTCATGACCCTTAAATTATTCGGCAATAACCCCGAGGAATATTATGATTTAAAGAAACGACAAATCCTTACTTGGATTAGCGTTCCCATGAATATTAAATTATAAAGAAACGACTAATCCTTACTTGGATTAGCGTTCCTACGCACATTAAGTTATAAAGAAATGACTAATCCTTACTTGGATTAGCGTTCCTACGAACACTCGTGTTAACTAAACAGTCTAACACATCAATTATTCACATTAAAGCCATCCAGGCAATTAACTTAAACATAGAGATAATAGAAACATCTAATCCTTACTTGGATTAGTTTTCCTATTAATCCACATAAATGCCCGGAAGGCGATCACAGATAATAGCGTCGTTCTAGCAGATATACAACCTAT
This sequence comes from Rheum nobile, assembly GCA_027886185.1. NCBI lineage: Eukaryota > Viridiplantae > Streptophyta > Magnoliopsida > Caryophyllales > Polygonaceae > Rheum > Rheum nobile. The sequence continues at coordinate 11,311,002 of WOAB01000644.1, read as the reverse complement.
TATATGATTTTCCAAAACAGTTTATAAAACCTTTTCCAGACAAACACAGATAATCATTCCAAATTAATTACTCAGATAAACAACTGATAATTAATGTAAATATGGAACGATGAGCAAGAGCGAACCGCCACTTGTCTTAGTCCGCAGATCTGGAACAAAGCAGAGACAACGGGATTCCGGGCTCGACACGCGTATAGCTCCACTAGCATAAACACCTTCGAGTCGACCCAAAAAGGAACCCTAGGTTAGATTCGACAAAGAATAGTACGAATATACGAAAGGACGAAAGAAATCGAAGGATACGAGACCCGATCGAAGGTCTCAGAAGCCAACGCATAACTCCCGGGCAACTACCCTTCACGGCCGGCCACCAACAATTGCGGCGGGCGCCGCCACCATCACGGCGGTCACCGCCACCATCACGGCGGTCGCCGTCTCAAGCACGGCGGGCGCCGCTCATTGGCTTCCTCCACGGCGGCACCAAGAACTTCACGGCGGTCGCCGGCCACAACACGGCGGTCGCCGTCCCCAACACGACGGTCGCCGTCCACAACACGGTGGTCGCCGTTCCTGGCGGCGGTCGCCGTCTCCCTGGCGGCGGTTGCCATTCCTGGCGGCGGTCGCCGTCTCCCTGGCGGCGGTCGCCGTCGCTGAACAGAAACTTAAAAACGGACGAGAAATCTTACCCGCGACGCTCGATTTGGTTCGCCTTTCGCCTTGCTTGGCTTCTAGGCTTCTAAGGGCCTTCCAAGTCTCCTTTGGCCACCGAGAACAACACCAAATGAGCCTCCAACGATCCACGAGAGCTTTCCGAGAGAGAGAGCGTTTTTCTTTGGGAGCGTTTTTGAGAGACGAGAAATGGGCAGCGTAATGGCATTTTTCACACCCTTTCAAGCTTCACCCATGCCCTCTATTTATAGGCAAAGATGAGGCTTGTTGGAAGCCAAAAAGCCTTTCAATTGTGCCCTTGGGTATTAACCCATGGTTAATCCATTTGCACCTCTTGGGCAATAACCAATTGGATAGAGATTTGGTATTAATCTTAACTCGCGATAACAAAAGTCGTACACGAACGAGTATAGACTTCCAACAGGCCTTAACTGTATAATTCTTCACTGAGAAAAATATTACAGATACAGAGCACATTACAGAATGTCTCCGACTTTCTGAATTAAATCCGACGTACTAAACGGGTGTTCGGGAAAATTACAAAAATTCCCAGAATAATCCTTATAGAATTACGGGGTATCACAAACCGAGCCATTGATGGGATCCATATTCACATCATCCTCTCCTCCTTTGAGAGGATTCGACCTCGAATCTTCATTGTTTTGTGCAAGGAAAGGCTTCGAAGTTCCTTCTTCAGCTCGGCCATCAGTTTCCAGAAAACAGGGCTGTCTTCAACTGGATCGTTCTCTCTCGTCCGGAATCGGAATTGAGTGATTCCAAAGCCCGGAGTTAGATCTTGAAGTCTAGTTTATTCCCTCAAAATTTGAGAATTTTATGGCTGAGGAATGAAAAGATATGCCTGTTTTACTGAGATACTGTTGAAAGATCCGGGATGGAAATCTTGGCTGGCCTTCTCTTGTTTCAATGACTTGGCTCTTGCTTCGACGCACCGACGAGGGTCCCTTCGCCTTGAATGGCTCTGATACCAAATGTTGTGCTCAAGCACATGCCAGGATCCAAATCAGTACAAGGTGAAGGGCGACGAGACTTTGTTTAGCAAGGTCCCGACAAAATGCTCAGAGTTGATATGTTTTGTGTTTATTTTTGGAAAGAGAAAGATATAACTCTTCTAGACGGTTCTAGACGAATTTGGGATATAACTATTCAAGTATGATCTTGAAGAGTTTGGGATAAGCAACTCACAATCCTCGGATACAACTCACCAAGAAATATGAGAAGATATTGATTGACCATGGATGTAACACACCAAGATCAAACAACCTTCTTTGGATATGACGCACCAAAGGGCGTCTTGGATATGACACACCAAAACAAGAACTTAAGAATTCTAGGATATGACACACCAAGAAACCATCATTCACGTGAAGCTTGGAATTCAAACAAATCTGTTTTCTCTCAATTCAAGCTTACCTTACAAATGATGGGAAACATGCCTTAAATAGGCTACAAAAGTGAATTAAAGAAAATGCTAGAAAATGCTAATATTCTAGCACTAACTCTACCCACTAACTAATCCACTAACTTAGCTAATTTAATTAATAAAGAAAATGCTATTAATCTAGCACTACTTTACCCACTAACTTAGCGAATTTAATTGATTTCTAAATTAAATAAATAACTAGAAACACTTAAAACAACTTCAACTTCAGCCTTCTCGTCTTATGCACGAACCGAGCCATTGATGGGATCCATATTCACATCATGGGTTGTTAAAAAACCCAGTTCATGGCCAATTTATAATAAAAAAATTCTGGTTTGCGCCCCCCCCCCCAAAAAAAACTTGGGCGCTACTACGCTTGTATTTAAATCAACAAATTTATTTTATATTTAAAATAAATTTACTACATACTCATCCCATTGTATTTATCCTGCTATTTTATATGATTTAGAAATTCAAATACCTAGTAGATTTGTATACTTGTGTGCATTTGACTTTAGTAATAGACGTTTTCAAGTAATCAGGATTACATGACAATAAATTCGTTTGTATCATGAGGTTTTAATATACTTTTATTCATCTAAAATCCATGTATGTTTCTCCACTAATTCATTTGCTATTAACTGTTTATTATTATTATTCTCGAAAATCACATATAAGTATGGTTATATTCAATTTGGTTATGTCTTATGGTTATATACTATGGTTATATTCTATAGCTATATACTATGGTTATATCCTATTATTATATACTATGATTATATCGTATGGTTATATTCTATAGTTATATACTATGGTTATATTTTATATTATATCATATAGATATACTATGTTTATATCCTATAGTTATATACTATGATTATATCTTATTGTTATATCTTATAGTTATATACTATGATTATATCTTATTGTTATATCTTATAGTTATATACTATGGTTATATCCTATATTATATTCTATAGTTATATACTATGATTATATCTTATAGTTATATCCAATTTGGTTATATCATATCGTTATATACTATGGTTATATCATATAGTTATATAATATGGTTAAATCATATAGTTATATACTATGATTATATCTTATAGTTATATGACTTATATCCAATTTGGTTATATCATATCGTTATATTCTATAGTTATATATTATTATTATATCTTATGGTCATATTATATAGTTATATACTATTGTTATATCCTATATTATATTCTATAGTTATATACTATGGTTATATCATATATTATATAGTTATATACTATGATAAAGACCCTAAACCCTAAAACAATCCCCACACACCCTTTGGGCGCAACTAGGTTGCGTCTAGAACTATGGGCGCAATCGCGCAACTAGGTTGCACCCAAGGGGTTTCTAGTGTTTTTTAGGGTTTAGGGTTAGGTTTTGGGGTTTAGGGTTTGTGGTTTAAGGTTTAGGATTTTCGTACTATGATTATATCATATGGTTATATTCAATAGTTATATCCTATATTACATTCTATAGTTATTTCCTGTAATGACATTTTATATTACTCCCCCAACCACCATCATATCTTTCAAGGTCTGAAATAATTTAGTAAAATATTCAGTCAATATATAGATATTATAAGTTATTTTTCCAACTTCAACTTGAAAATTTTAAACTTTGTAATGCAATGATAAAGACTCTAAATCCTAAACCTTAAAATAATCCCCACACAACCCTTTGGGCGCAACCTAGTTGCGCCCAAGGGGTTTCTAGTGTTTTTAGGGTTTATGGTTAGGTTTTGGGGTTTAGGGTCTGGGGTTTTCGTCCATTCGAGTACAAAGTCTAACATTGATTACTTGATTTTAGATTAGGGAGAAAACAATGATAAAATAGAGTTTAATCCATAAAATAATTTTATTTTTCAGTATGTGTTCCTCCAAATAGTTGAATATATTATGATTATATCTTATAGTTATATAATATGGTTATATCCTATAGTTATATACTATGGTTATATCATATAGTTATATCCAATTTGGTTATATTATATCATTATATTCTATTATTATATACTATGATTATATCTTATGGTTATATTCTATAGTTATATACTATGGTTATATACTTATATCCTATATTATATTCTATAGTTATATACTATGGTTATATCGTATACTTATATACTATGATTATATCTTATGGTTATATTCCATAGTTATATACTATGGTTATATCCTATATTATATCATATAGTTATATACTATGGTTATATCATATAGTTATATACTATGGTTATATCATATAGTTATATACTATGACTATATCTTATAGTTATATCCGGCCAATTTGGTTATATCCTTATGGTTATATTCTATAGTAATAACCAAATTGGATATAACTACAAGGATATAACCAAATTGGATATAACTATAAGATATAATCATAGTATATAACTATATGATATAACCATAGTATATAACTATAGAATATAACCATAAGATATAACCAATTTGAATATAACTATAAGATATAATCATAGTATATAACTATATGATATAACCATAGTATATAACTATAGAATATAACCATAAGATATAACCAAATTGGATATAACTATAAGATATAATCATAGTATATAACTATATGATATAACCATAGTATATAACTATAGAATATAACCATAAGATATAACCAAATTGGATATAACTATAAGATATAATCATAGTATATAACTATATGATATAACCATAGTATATAACTATAGAATATAACCATAAGATATAACCAAATTGGATATAAATATAAGATATAATCATAGTATATAACTATATGATATAACCATAGTATATAACTATAGAATATAACCATAAGATATAACTATATTGGATATAACTATAAGATATAATCAATGTATATAACTATAGGATATAACCATAGTTATATCGAGAATAATAATAACAAACAGTTAATATCAAACGAATTGGTGGAAAAATGCACATGAATTTTAGATGAATAAAAGCATATTGAAACCTCATGATACAAATAAATTTATAGCCATGTACACAAGTATACAAATCTACTAGGTACTTGAAAATGTCTATTACTATAGTCAAATGCACACAAGTATACAAATCTAGTAGGTATTTGAATTTCTAAATCATATAAAATAGCAGGATAGATACAATGCGATGAGTATGTAGTAAATTTATCTAAATATAAAATAAATTTGTTGATTTAAATACAAGCGTGGGCTACTATGTAGCGCCCAAGTTTTTTTTTCGCTTTTTTTTTTTCCGTTTCTGTGCGCAACGAAGTGAATCGGTTCAGATAAAGAACCGGTTCAATAATCTTTAAAAAATCATTTTTCAAAATAAAAAAAATTCATCCGGACCTAGTTGCGCCCAAGGAATTATTATTTTTTTAAAAAAAAATATCCCCTTTTTTGGCACAACCTGGTTGCGCCCAAAAAACAGTGCGAGGTTAAAAAAACGGGTGCGAACATGAATCCCCTTTTTTATATCTTATGTGTTGCCTTATGAAAAATGCCACATTAGCAAAATTTATTTACTTCTTCGTTTTACAAGTGTCATATTTTGCTTGTTATTTGACTAATTTCTTGTTCGTGCTCCTACAGTGTAAGAATTGATAGAGAATGCAACGGATTGGTATATCCCAAATCGATTCAAGACTTGGTACAATCCATATGTTTCATTCTTAAGGTCAACCTCATTTTTTTTTGATAGGGAATACATACGATATTATTAAGAAAAACCAGATAACCGGTTACAAGTCAAGGAACTTGGCATGAGAGAGATGATACATAACAACCATTGCCAATAAAGGCAAGGAAAGGCAAAACATAACATAAAACAGCCAAAAACAAAGAAAAGAGGAATGTGCTAGCAGAGGAAGGTCTTGGTAATCAACCCTTGAGGCTAACAAATCAATGATTGTGCTAGCTTTTAAAGATTTACTCACTATCACAATCAATGATCCATTAGACAGAGAGGGAGAACTGAAACCCGGCCTCGCAAACATGAAACCATCTAGCACCAAAAGGGGAATAACAAACAAAGAACAAAGCAGGCTCCTATACATAAACAAAATAAAACAAAGAAAAGAAAGAAAATCACAATCAAAGCAAAACAACATCCCCACAGCAAAAGGTGGGCGGGTCTTCCAGAACTGGTTAAACCCCACCGACGTCCGGAGAGACGGCGAGGTGGACAACCCCGAGCGAAAGAGGGAACCAACACCGCAAAGCGAGAAGGAAACGACGGCTTCCTTGGCGTGCTCGAAAGTGCCCTGTACCGCCTTCAGAACAGAGCCGAAGAAGAGCACACAAACACCTAAAACTTAATTACAATATACAAGCAAAATTTGTAATCCAGTATCGACGAAAGTTAAAGGGAAGGAGATGCACCAAACCCAGAGCTCCAAAATAGCTTCAATTGATGGAGGGCAGAAGGGGTGGACCAAATCCGATGTTGCAAAACACGAGCAGAGCTAGCAAGCCTCAGAGGGAGATCCGAAGGAAGCCGTTGCAGCCAAAGGGACACCGCAATCGCGGATAGCACCGGCAGCGAAGGACACCGGTTTGCAACTCGATGGCGCCAAAAAGAAACCAACCCCAAGCCCGGAGAAGCAGCAGCCAACTGGAGGGCACCATAGCAGGGGAACTTGAAAAAACCCAAAAGGAGATTGAAGGGAAGAGCAGACACCTGACGAGGGAGGAGCATCATCGGGGAAGAGGCTGTGATACCCCGTATTTCTGTAAGGATATTTTGGAGTTCTGGGATTATTCTCGAAAGCCTGTTTGGTACGTCGGATTAATTTCGGAGACAGAAAGACATTCTGTAATGTTCTCAATCTCTGTAATATTTTTCTCAGTGAAATAATATACAGTCGACGTACTTTGGGACTTAATACTCGTTCGTGTACGATTATTTTTATCCCGGGCTAAGCCAAGCTTATCCAAAAGCTAATCGGATAAGAGTTGACTTAGCGGCGACCGCTGCCACGTGGCGGCGACCGCCACAAGTCAACTCATCGGCACCTTCGTCTCGCCTTCCTCCTCGCCAGGTGGCCTAGGAAAACAGCGACCGCTGGCCAAAAGCCGCGACCGCCGCTTCAACAATCCAACCACGGCGACCAAGGCGACGACCAGGCGGCGACCGCCGCACCTGTGCAGGCGTAGCCTCGCCAGCTGCCGGCGATCGAAGCGTCGCTCCGATCTTGGCCCTCCACGTGGTTTTGCTGGCCAATCTTATCCCCTTTGATTTTGGGGCTATTTAAGGAGTGATTTGGGATCAGAATTGAGAACAATCAAAGCTCAAATCTCTCACTCTTGTCTCGCCGGAATTCTAAGCTCTCGCCGGAAAGTTTGAAGCCGATCGTCGGAGCTCGTTTTGGTGTCATTCCAGTTGCAAAGGAGAATCTTTGGAGGCCCTTAGAAGCTTAGAATCCAAATCAAGGCAAAGGCGAACCAAATCGATCGACGTGGGTAAGATTTCAGTTCTCGTAAAAATTCCCGATGTTCATAGCGGCGACCGCCGCCACGAACACCGGCGACCGCCGTGGTGCTGGCGGCGCCCACCGTAAGGCAGGCGGAGACCGCCACCCATCAGTTGTTGCCATGTGTTGGCTTTGGCTTCTGTAGCCTTCGTTCGGACGTCGTTCCTTTCGATTTCTTTCGGTTCATACTCGTCTTTGTCGAATCTAACTTAGGGTTTCTTTATGGGTTGATTTCGAAGGAATCTGTGCTGCCAGAGCTGTCCCTGTGTCGAGCCCGAAAACTCTTCGTCTACCTTGTTCCAGTTCTGCGGACTAAGGCAAGTGGCGGTTCGCTCTTGCTCATCGTTTCATATTTACATTAATTATCAGTTGTTTATCTGAGTAATTAATTTGGAATGATTATTATGTTTGTCTGGAAATGGTTTTGTAAACTGTTTTGGAAAACTAAAAGATGATATTATAATAGGTTGTATATCTGTTAGAACAACGCTATTATTTATGTTCGCCTTAAGAGCATTTATGTGGATTTATCCCGAACTATTGTTGTGCTAGAACTGTTTAGTTAGCACTAGTGGTTAGGAACGCTATGTACCTTGTGGGGGTTTAGCTGTTTCTTTATAACTGGTACTTGGTGGATTTTCCCCAGTACTTTCTTTCTGGTCATGACCATACCCTTACTCGGGGTTGGCGCACTTTGCTAGTGCCAAATCTTCTAAGGTTCATCCCTTCTATATCTCTTGTGGGGAGGTCTGATATCTCTTGCGGGGAGATCCGATATCTCTCGGGTGGAGATTTAAAAGCTTATAACGTAATGCTCGTTTTGGAATTTAATAAGATAAAGTGCCCGAGTGCACATAATTAATATACCTTTGGCGAGTAGTGCAGCTAAGTAAATAGTGCAGCTAGGAAAGCTCGTCTCGACTTTTGATCAGAGTACGTTCTCTTTCCAATCTGGATTCGCTGTGAGCGGTGAGGTTGGTCGTGAACCGAAACATCTAAGTCAGCTTTTAAATCACTGATGTCTGATTCTTTAAACGTTCCAGATTTGTCATATTTCCTTAAGACTCACTTTCGTTAGAGTCTTCTTTCGGGTCAATTTCTGTGAAGATTCAGTCTTCCAGAATCTTCTCTTGTGCATACCTCTTGTTGTTATTCAGTAGAAGTATGAAGGTTGATTATCGTTATCGATTATTATTCGAGAAACGATGAGTCTAACCTAATACAACTACTTCGAACCTTCTGCTTTGTACCCTTGCATAGTCTATTCAGTAGACTAACCAACCGCAATTGTTCTCTGCATGGTTGGATGGTGTCATCCATTCGATTCGGCACATCAGATAGAGCGAAGATATGAGGAGACTAGATTGACTATGAAGACGACGGTTATTTTTGGATGTTTTAATAATTATCTTTTAATCAGGTTGAGATCCTTGGGCAGGTGATCATTACGATCACAACCCTTTTTGTAATATTTCAAGAAAGACTTCCGCTGTAACTTATTTACTCTGTTATATATTTAAAAGACTTCCGCTGTAACTTATTTACTCTGTTATATATTTAAAAGACTTCCGCTGTAACTTATTTACTTTGTTATATATTTAAAGGACTTCCGCTGTACTTTGTTTAAACTCTGTATTTGTCCTATTCGGGATTGTGATATAATCCCGGGACTCATGTTTTATATGAATAAAGTTATCAATTTGTATCATTGTATTTCATGATTTGTATTCAAACGATAAAGCCTGGGGTGACTTTGGTGAGGAATATCGGAGTCACTGGCGGTAATACCTTTCCATTTGGGATCAGATTTGGGGGTGTTACAGAGGCGATGGAGAGGAAGAAATACACAAGAAGGATGGGAACGATAGGAAAGGGTGGCCTGGAAACCAGAAGAGGAAGGGAGGCGGTGGAAACCCTCACAGGGGAGGGAAAATCCTCACTGAGGAGGGAGGGAGCTTTCCTCACAAAGGAGGCAAGCTGCGAGATATCATGAGTACGTTAGAGATGGTCAACCTCATTTACTAGTAGTAAATACACTAAATCTAGATTCATAATCCATTCAATCAAGACTTGGCACACTCTGTATGTTTCATTCTTGGTCCAAAGTCGTAATATTTCAGTGAAGAATCAATTATTTTTCTCTATACGTAGAATTGGAAAAAAACTAATTAAGGTCCGCAACAAGTTTACTTGAGGAGCGAGACACGACTAATAATGTATACATGCGACACAAAATTATGGATAATCGAAATTCAACCCTTGGGAGGAATGAAATGAATGTATAAAAGATCTTATAATATCTGGCATCAATTCCCATGTTTTTCATAGCACTTTGTATTTCTCTTACTCTTGGGGCTTCTTATGACCTCCGAACCAGTCAAACAATAAAACAGAATCGTCACTCACGTCCTGTCATACATTGCAATAAGCAAAGTTATTAAAATCACAATCCACATTTTATGATCCTACGATCCATAAGCACTCTAACGATCCGAATTGATATAGTGGATCGTACATGCATAGAATAGTAGGTGAGATCTTAAGATCCTACGATCCTGTTACGATCCCACCAATTCAGCTTTATTTAGGCTAAAATTTAACAAATTTAATTGAACTCTCATTTTCAATTTGCTTAATCAATTGAGTCTTTTAGTCTTCATTTAAAATATGTACAATAAATCCATTGGAAGACTCATGTTGATTTTTTTACCAACTCAATCATACTCTTAGTATTTGGAGTTCTAATATATAAAGTTTGTCGTATTTACTTTAAATCATAAAAGAGTTGTCTTCTATGTTATTTAAATAAAGTAAAGATCCATTTTATTATTAATATTAATTTATCAATATGAAATATCATGACTAAAAATAATAATTTATCTACATTAACATTTTTTGTTATTTACATGATAGCCTTTATATACATGTTTTATTGACTTTGTAAGACCTTACGATCCTTTGATCCGATTTTAAGATCATATCCGAAAGGCCCCTTGCGATCTGATCCTAGGATCCCGATCCTAATAACCTTGGCAATAAGGCATTACACAATCACGTACCTGAAATAACTTAGTTTTACCTTGGCAGTATCCTTTCAGCTACTGCGAATGCAATTGCATGTTTGTTCTAGTCATGTCGATAACGCAGTCCATAACTATGAGTTCCATCAAACTTTCGAACCACGAACTGATATGTCCCAAGCAAAGATATCGATCTGGACAAGGAGAGGATCGCCACCCAAGCCACCGATTGTCGCCGCAAGTAGAGGAGGTGATCGTTCTATGGAGTGAGATGGCAGTTTTCGTGAACTTATGAGGGGATTAGGGAGAGATTTAGGGAAGGATAAGCAACTGGGTTCCTTGGATAAACCCACCAAGAAAATCAGATGGAAACGTGGTTTGAATTCTAGGATAAATGCACCAAATTTCAATCCACAAGGCTTGGATAAACACACCAAACTGGATGTTAATAAACTCAGGTTTCTCAAGGTTTTTCTCTGGAAAACTCAAGAAATATTCAAGCTAAAAACGTGCCTCAACAATGGCAAAGAGGCAGGTACTTATAGAAGGAAAACTCTTGAAGGAAAACTCAAGAGTCTTAGACACTTAAACTCAACCGATTTGTCTTCAGTGATCCGACGGGTAAACCGACTCCAAATGGGCTGATGTTTTAGTATGTTGCTTTGGAACTGATGGGCCAGATGTCCAGAAAAAATGGGCCCATTTGCACGAGACATCTGAGAGTTAGCCTCTAGACATTGGCCTTGCCATGGCCAACGTCGGGGAACTCTTGTCACTGGACGACTTCACTGGGCATTCTCCAACTTTAGTCGGACAACCTGGGTTACCTAGGCTTCTTTGGTCTTCAGTGGGATGTGGGAGAAAGTGGAATTCATTTGAAGAAGCTTTGTCGGGGAAACTGCGCAAGCCCATGAGTGTTGCCGCATACAGTGTCGACACTGTCTCTTGCCTTAGAGCGGTCACAAGGCACTTATCCATCCGTGACGATGCTCCGTGAGCAATAAGGCCTATGTGGAGGTCCCTAAGCAATCTCTTGGCTTGGGCTCGCGTGATCACACCTGGAACATGATGGGCGTCTTGCTTGTCTTGTTCCATGCGGGCCATTGCTCGGGCGCCCACGCGAGTGAGAGGCTTGGTAGGCACTTGAGATGAAGATGGCACATCCACATCTTGAATAAGCACTGGTTCAAATGGCAAAGGATTTTGAGGAGAAATGTTGAGAGCTTCCTCGTGCCCTAGCGAGCTCGCCACAGCCGCCGACGAGGGCTTGTCTTGCTCTTGATGTGAGGGTCGATTCACATCATCCTCCCCCCTTGAGAAAGATTCGACCTTGAATTTTCATGCTCCTCCGCATCCTCCTCATTGCCAACTACAAAAGGAGAAAGATCAGCCACATTAAAAACATCATGCACACCATAATCATTAGGTGAGTCAATTTGATATGCATTGTTGTTGATTCTCTTGAGCACTTGAAATGGCCCATCTCCCTGCGGCTTGAGATCTTGGAATTCCGCTGCGTAGGGAACCTCTCCTTCCTAAGATGAATCCACACCAAATCCCCGGGCTCAAAGATCACTTCCCGTTGACCCTTGTTGGCTTGTTTGACGTACTACGCAATGTGCTCTTCAAGCTGTTGGCGTGTGGATTGGTGTAGATTTTTGACAAATTGAGCATGCTCCTTGCCTCTCTGGTCCTCGGGGTCCTTTAGAGCATATGGAACTATATCAAGAGGTGTGATAGGGTTCCTCCCATAAACTACCTCAAACGGAGATATCCTGGTAGCCGAATGGATGGTGCAGTTGTAGGCAAACTCTATGAAAGCCAAGCATTCCTCCCACCTACGTAGGTTAGTACTCAACAATGCACGCAACAAAGCTCATAAAGTTATATTCATAACCTCAGTTTGGCCGTCCGTTTGTGGGTGGCTAGATGTGGAGAAAAACAACTTAGTTCCTAGCTTAGTGATTAGGGTTGTGCATCCGATCCAGACCGGACCAGACCGCTTTTTCCGGTCCGGTCCGATGGACCATAATTTTTTCAAACCTTGGACCGGAGACCGGACCGGACCGGTATGATTCGGTCCGGTCCGGTTCCGGTCCGGTCTTGGACCGATAAATATATTTTTTAGTTTTATATAAATGAAAAATTAATTATTTTTTCTATTTTTATAACTATTGTGTATAATATTAGATAATATATTTTGTTATTTATTTATATTTATAGTAAAAATTAATTTTTAATAATATTATGAGATATTAATATATAAAATTAAATTAAAAACAATAAAAAACTGGTCCATCCGGTCCAGATCGGAAACCAGCCGGGTTTGGACCGGCCCGGAACCGGAATTTTACAAATATATGGACCGGGGACCGGACCGTAATTCCCCCGGTCCGGTCCATGTAACACCCCCGATTTATACCGGTAGTGTCACACGCCAGTGACCTCAGACATTACCGTCCAAAGTCACCCCAGGCTTTAATCGGAACAATTAAAATTAGTTAAGTAACAAAAGATTAAACAGCGGAAGACATTTTAATATGAAACTGAACCCTTTTATTAAAAGATCCCTCATCAAACGAGAGTAGCGTTTTTACAACAGAGTAAACATTTCAGCGGAAGACTTTAAAGAATCAACCTATAACATGGCTAGATTATAAAGATATATTAAAGTAATACTTAACAACTTAAAACACTGACACTTAAATCTTCGTCTGCAAGCCTCTTCTTCTTCAACTGGTTACTTTAACTTTGGGAACCAACCACTGATGTGCCGTATAGGACGGATGACACCAGCCAACCATGCAAGGAATAAAACCCGGTTGGTTAGTCTAATGAAAGACTATGCAAGGGTGAAAACAGAATGGTTCTAGTGATTGTAACCGTTTACTATCATTGTTCCTCGAATAATAACCGAAGGAACGATATATAACCCGATACTTTCACAAAATGATTTATTATTAAGATATGCACTGAAAAGAGGACTCCAAAGGAATTGAGTCTTAAGGGAAAAATATATGAAGAGAAGACTCCAAAAGATTGAGTCTTACGGGAAATTATGACAACTGTTTGGGAACGTTATAGTTTCACACAAGCATTTAAAAGCGACTTGACTATTTGGGTCCACGACCAACCTCACCGCGTAATGCGAATTCAGATTTGGAAGGAGGACTTACTTTAATCGAAGCCCAGACGAGTTTCCACGTTGTACTTCTCGCCCAAGGTTCATTAATTATGTGCCTAACCGCACTTATCTTATTTAATTCCAAAACGATAATTATTGTTAAGGCTTTTAATATTATTTCAAGTAACTACGAACCTTTATGATTTCGAGTAACTACGAACTTTTATGATTTCGAGTAACTACGAGCTTTTATGATTTCGAGTAACTACGAACCTTTAATACACAGGGTGACATTACGTCCACCCAAATTGCACTAGCAAGGTGCTTAACACTTCAGATCCTTACACATGGATAAGAAGCAACGGGTCACGATCTTAAGAGAATTATAAAGAAACGACTATCCTTACAAGGAATATCGTTCCTACGAATACTCGTGCTATTCTAGCATTAAAGTTCACATTTAAATCCACAACAAGACCATTACAGTCATTAACAAGTATAATAGCGTTGTTTCTAGCAATATATACAACCTATCATAGTATCATATTTTAATCACGTTATTTATAAAATCTATTCCTAAACGAAAACAATAGTTCAATCCAATTTAATTAACAATTAAAAACAATTGATAATTAATAGAACATGGAATGATTAAGCAAGAGCGAACCGCCACTTGCCTTAAGTAGATTCGGCGATGAATCTAGATGAGACGACTACTGATGATATCCTTTCCGGGGATATGGCCTATGCTTCCGATAGCTCTAGCCAGGCTACGAGTCCACGCGTGATCCAGCAAATAACGTTATAACTGACAAATTAATTAATTTGTCTGGACGAACTCAAGGGATTAAATTTAATGAATTTTTATGATTTTAAATCATAAAAATATTAATTAAATTTTCCTAAAGAAAAATACGAATAAAAGTGAATCAAAATTATACCGCTCGATTGATCTCGGGTTAAATTTGGACAGAATGGCTAATTGGGCTTTCTCGGCCCAACAAAGAAGCTGGAAAAGGGGGCCCACCACGCTTTCTTCTTCCTCCCGCAACAACAATAACATCAGCTTCAACAACAACAAGCAACAACCACTACGCAGCAGAGCTCGCCGGGAAGGGCTTCTTGACGTCGGGGAGAGCAGCCACCAGCAGCGAATCAGCACTTTAGCGGCGGCTTCACGCAGCAACCAGCGGCTACAACAGCGAACAACAGCGGAGCATGACGGCGACGGCACGCAGCAATAGCTCCACAACTTGGTCGCGACTCGCCGGAGAAGAAGGAAGAGGTGGCTCGCCGACGGGAAGAGCAACGGAGAGGGAGATCAGATCTTGGGTGCCCATCACCCTCCAGATCGGCTCCATTTATAGCCCCAGGAAGAGACGGTCGACCTCCCCCCCTTCAGTGCATGGATGCCACGTTGGTGAGTATTTGTGGCAGGCGTGCAAATGTTATGGGGAATTGGTTTTGGTATGGGTTTTTAACCCCGAAAATTGTATGTTTGTATCCAAACAAATATTTTAAGTCCCGAAAATACATCGAATGTTTTTTATACCACTCAAGGAATTATTACGGAGATCAATGATGTTACAGAAAATCCGAATTCCTCTGAAAGCGAAATAATTACTGAACGAAGGTTGGGAAAATTACCCAAATATCCTTACTAAAAATGAGGGGTATTACATCACTACCCCTTAAAAATAGTTTCGACCCCGAAACTAGCATCGCTAAACTAATGACACCTGATTCGCCGTAATCTCACTACCTGATCTTAATATCCTTAATCACTTTACCCTTGACTTGCTTTCGGAAACGATCAGTTTCCTCAACCATACCACTATCTTGCATCTCCATATATTACACTTGTAGCAACTCGTAACTACATCCACAAGGTCATAATTATCTCATGATAATACCCTCTTAAATCTTTGCAACAAACTTGCCTTTCCCTTAAGCATGAGAACACGTCTTTCTCTGTCAACCTTTCCATTTATAACTTTTCTTAGTGTACGTACCTTATCTTCCTCATAATCCATTACCAGAACTTAGTGGTCCTCGAGACATCGCATTTCCTAATTCCTTCAAGTGTATACCCCATAATTCCACTACTCATTATCATCGGGTTTGGCCCTTATGCCAAATTCTAACTTGGGATCCTTTCGGTAATGACTTAACCTATTCCTTTAATCACTTTATAACTTAAACCTTTAAGATTCCTTAACTTTCTCCAGACATAATCACCATGATTTTATTCTTATGTTCCTCGAAACGAATTACATGAGGCATTACTCTTAATTCCTTAAGGTATCACCCTGAAAATGATTCGTTGCCAACCGCCTTAGTTACTTCTATTGGAACCTTTAATAGTTTATACGATTAACACTTGCTACTATACTCCTTATGCGTACATAGACAATTCTCTCCACTAAATCTTTTAATATATCAGGATCATTAACATATCCTATCCATAAACTGTAATCTTTCCATTTAAGTAGCCTACTCCCAACACAATAGCTTCATAGCTTAATCTCTTCCAAGAAGAGTTGTACCATAAGCCTTATAGATGACACACTCACATAAAGTCCAAATATCGAACCTTGCAACCTTATAAAGTATTATAACTCCTTATTTCCTGAAAGTACAACTTACCAAATTCAATCATTTGGCCCAATTAGGTTTGGCCCATACGCCCATTTCCTAACTTACATCCCAAAGGTTTGTTTAACTGTCTCAAATAACTTATTTCTAACTTAAGATCCTTATATTCCTCACACAATTTACTATCCATCCAAGAATTATTCATATCATTTCCTTATATTACCTCAAACGAACCTCAAATAGATCTTCCAAAATGATACCTATGATTTCGTACACTTGGTTGCTCCACAAGCTATAACCACTGGTCCTACACTGGCCATACTTACTTATAAATCCCGTAACCATAACTCTTGGTTCCACCGTCTCACTCAAGATCGCAATAGGGGAAACGAATTCTTGATGAGCTATCCTTTTGATCTATTTATTCCTTTCTCAACAATCTATCTACATCAATGCTTACAGCATGAACTCACAACTAGGCATTCTGGACTTCGCATTAGTCCACCACTATATACTTTATCAGAACGAATGTTCAAGGTACACATATGAGAGATAACTCTTAATCTCATAGAGCATTAACCACACATCATTGTTCCTACACCCTAAGGAATTTTGGAGAAACTTACTTACGAGATAACGCCCATCAACTCAGAAAGCAATCCATGTCATATAGATGTGACATTACTCCAGAAATGAAGAAAGAATCTTAGGAATGGATCTAAGGAATTGAAATACCCAAAAGATAGTATATATATATATGTCAAATGGTAATTTAAGTGCCACATCATCTAAGTTGATAAAGGCAAAATTGGGATTTTATTAAATCATCCAAAACAGAAATTGGAAAAAAAAAAATCAGAAAAAGGGAAAACCCTTGTCTTCTCCTTCGTGAAGCACTTCGCTGTGGACTCCCCTCCTCCTACCTGCCTTCGTGCTCAGCTCTCCTTCCTCCGACGAGCTCGATCAGCAGCGGCCACCTCTTCTCTTCCCCGGAGGCGAGCAGCGACCTGCTGTGGTTCTGCTGTTGCTTTGCTATTACACAGACTGCCGTGACCTGCTGTGTTGTTCGTTGTTGTTCGCCGCTGCTGTTGCTGTGTCGCCGCTGTTGCTGCTGAGTTCCGGCGTCGAGACGCCTCCCCGGTGGTTACGTAGTGGTCGACGACGAGGTAAGCCTTCGATCTGTTTCGGTAAGGGGCTTCGGATGGCTGATATATATGAGCATATATACGTATATATTGCTGAATTTTGGTGGCCAGAATTGGCTGATTTCAGTATATATTGTGCAGCAACTTTGGATTTATTAAGAGATGGAAATTTGGGGTTGAATTTGGATGTGATTTGGCCTAATTAATTGGAGGTATAATTTTTAGGATTTGAATTTGGGGGTTTTGTTAGTAGTGGAATTGTATGAGTAATTAATGCCAGGGATTTGCTCGGATTGATTTCGTAGGTTCGTTCGAGTTGGTTGGAGATCTCTGAGGCCGTGGTTGTCGAGCTTGAGGCAAGATGATTCTTGCTAACCCTTCGTATATTTTTATAAAAGTACTTTTGTTCCTATCTTGATTCAGTAATTAATTTTACTCTTGTTTGAGTATTTGAATTCGGATTATTGCTTGTGGAGTTACTTGGTTGAATGTGCGTGTGTTAGTATTTGTCTCGTGTTGTGTTTGATTAAATGTTGATGTGATAGTCAATTATGACTAATTGTGATTGATGTTGATTAAGTGATTGTTGTTGGTTGATGGTGGAGCCGGGGTGAGGGTGTGACCTCATCCGACCACGTGAGGGTATGACCCCGCGTTGGTAAAGGCTATGGTTGGATGGTGAAAGTCCCATCCGAAAGAGTGTTAATTCAGGGCCTCGGAGGGTGTGACCTCCGGTGGTCGGTGGGCCAGAGTGATGAAAGCCTCACTCAATCACGTAGGGGGGATGCCTATGGTGGTTAGGGCCAGGAACTCGGATGGTATGTGACCCATCCGCCTATCCGGATAGAGAGGAAGAATTGTCTCACCCGGTGATGTGGTGGTGAGACGGAGGAGATATTATGTGTTAAATGTTGGTTGCGTACCTGATTAAGTGGTATTGACAGTTGTGTGTGTTGGATTGTGTGTGAATTGACATCTGTGTGTGTTGACAGTTGTGTGTGTTAGACTGTGGGTGTTGACATGTGTGTGTGTGTGTGCAGTTGTGTGTGTTGGCAGTTATGTGTTGGATTGTGTGTGTGGGTGGTTGTGTGCTCGGTTATGGGTTGTGTGCTTGATTATTGGTTGTGTGCTTAGTTAATGGTTTTGTTTGCGGATATTGGTGGGGTGTTTGATTATTGGTTTTGTGTTAGACTTTGGTTGTCGGTTGGTTGTAGTTAGTAGTCGTTTGTTGATTGTTGTTAGTGGTGGTTGTGGGCTATTGTTGTCCATTGGTAGTGGTTGTTGGATCTTGGTGTGAATTGTTTGAGAAGGTTGGTTATGTTGATTGATTAGGAAGGTTGGTTTCCCATCTTGAGGGTGTGGGTCAATATGGGTTGGGTTGAGGTGTATGGGTTGCGGCCCATGTTAACGAACAGGCGGCACCGGAAGGGTGGCTGGCCTGAGTTGTTATTTTGTCATGTTTATATAATGTGATGATTGTCTTGCTTATGCTTAAGTGGTTGTTGATGCGAAGATTAATTGGACGTGTTAGTACAGTAGTGAGTTTTGTAAGTGGTTAGTCGTGGTTATACGTGTTAGTAGTAATATATGTGTATAGGTTCGTAGGGCTGATAATTGAGGTATTAGTAATAGAGGAAAGTTGGATTGGATCTTTTTAGTCGTCTACTTGTGTTGAGGTTGAGGTTGGATTAAGTGATGTTAGTATATTGAAGAGTTGGATAAGAGGGGTAATGAATGGTTATGTGATAGTGTGTGTTTATGTTTTTGATGTGTGGTCGATATTGGTTGGTTGATATGATAGTGATATTACAATGATATATATATATATATATTTATATATGGTGTGGCATGTTGTTGTTTGGTATTATTTGATTGTTGTGATAATTCTCTGGTTTTAAACTGTTTTGGCTTGAGGAGTCTTGCCAGTCTTGATGGAAGACTGACCAACTTCGGTTTACGTGTCGCGGTTGGCTGGGGTATCGGGTCCCCCAGTCAATCGGGCTTTGCAGGTTTGCAGCAACAAGCGGGTTCTGGATCACAGATGTGTCTTCACAGTTAAAGATTCAGTTTGCATCGGATTTGAAAATGTTGTATTCGCTTCCGTTGTTTTGGATATAAAATGATGCATTAAACTGATGACAGGTTTAAGTGTTGTTTCAAACTTGAACATGAATTTTCAGGTTGATAACTTTTGTGTATTTGGAATAGTTTTGGATTTCTTTTCTTTTAAAACCGCCTTATAGTCCTTCGGGACTATGGCACTGTAGCACCTCTGGCCCGGGGTGTTACAGGAATAAGTAACACTCGAAGCTTGCAGAAGTTTGAAAACCACTCATTAATAAACCTTATACCTTCAAGCTTTATACTATATACTATTAACCCTTTTATATAAAAATAATTATTTATAAAGTTAATTTCTCAACTAGTGATATGATTATCGCAAGACTCTTTCCAAGATCAAAATCACACTTTAAGAGTTACAACCATAAACTTAATTTAATCGCTTATAACACGATATTTTATAAACCAATTATAAATAGCTTTTGAAGTTCAAATAGCTAAATCATTATTTTAAATTCCAAGGAGTAAAGACAACTTTTAAATCCAAAAGTTAAATCTTCAAAGTTCTTTTTAATAGAAAATAGGTCGAAATTAGTTTCGAAATTAATTTTTCAAAAATTCTCAAACCTAATAATAGGCCAAGAATTTTAAAACCGTTGCTCTGATACCATAACTGTAACACCCCCGATTTATACCGATAGTGCCACACGCCAGTGACCTCAGACATTGCCGTCCAAAGTCATCCCAGGCTTTAATCGGAACAATTAAACTTAGTTAAGTAACAAAAGATTAAACAGCGGAAGACATTTTAATATGAAACTGAACCCTTTTATTAAAAGATCCCTCATCAAACGAGAGTAGCGTTTTTACAACAGAGTACACATTTCAGCGGAAGACTTTAAAGAATCAACCTATAACATGGCTAGATTATAAAGATATATTAAAGTAATACTTAACAACTTAAAACACTGATACTTAAATCTTCGTCTACAAGCCTCTTCTTCTTCAACTGGTTACTTTAACTTCGGGAACCAACCACTGATGTGCCGTATAGGACGGATGACACCAGCCAACCATGCAAGGAATAAAACCCGATTGGTTAGTCTAATGAAAGACTATGCAAGGGTGAAAACAGAATGGTTCTAGTGATTGTAACCGTTTACTATCATTGTTCCTCGAATAATAACCGAAGGAACGATATATAACCCGGTACTTTCACGAAATGATTTATTATTAAGATATGCACTGAAAAGAGGACTCCAAAGGAATTGAGTCTTAAAGGAAAAATATATGAAGAGAAGACTCCAAAAGATTGAGTCTTACGGGAAATTATGACAACTGTTTGGGAACGTTATAGTTTCACACAAGCATTTAAAAGCGACTTGACTATTTGGGTCCACGACCAACCTCACCGCGTAATGCGAATTCAGATTTGGAAGGAGGACTTACTTTAATCGAAGCCCAGACGAGTTTCCACGTTGTACTTCTCGCCCAAGGTTCATTAATTATGTGCCTAACCGCACTTATCTTATTTAATTCCAAAATGATTATTACTGTTAAGGCTTTTAATATTATTTCGAGTAACTATGAACCTTTATGATTTCGAGTAACTACGAACTTTTATGATTTCGAGTAACAACGAGCTTTTATGATTTCGAGTAACTACGAACCTTTAATACAAAGGGTGACATTACGTCCACCCAAATTGCACTAGCAAGGTGCTTAATACTTCAGATCCTTACAGATGGACAAGAAGCAATGGGTCACGATCTTAAGAGAATTATAAAGAAACGACTATCCTTATAAGAAATATTGTTCCTACGAATACTCGTGCTATTCTAGCATTAAAGTTCACATTTAAATCCACAACAAAACCATTACGGTCATTAACAAGTATAATAGCGTTGTTTCTAGCAATATATACAACCTATCATAGTATCATATTTTAATCACGTTATTTATAAAATCTGTTCCCAAACGAAAACAACAGTTCAATCCAATTTAATTAACAATTAAAAACAATTGATAATTAATAGAACATGGAATGATTAAGCAAGAGCGAACCGCCACTTGCCTTAAGTAGATTCGGCGATGAATCTAGATGAGACGACTACTGATGATATCCTTTTCGGGGATATGGCCTATGCTTCCGATAGCTCTAGCCAGGCTACGAGTCCACGCGTGATCCAGCAAATAACATTATAACTGACAAATTAATTAATATCAATTAATTTGTCTAGACGAACTCAAGGGATTAAATTTAATAAATTTTTATGATTTTAAATCATAAAAATATTAATTAAATTTTCCTAAAGAAAAATACGGATAAAAGTGGATCGAAATTATACCGCTCGATTGATCTCGGGTTAAATTTGGACAGAATGGCTAATTGGGCTTTCTCGGCCCAACAAAGAAGCTGGCAAAGGGGGCCCACCACACTTTCTTCTTCCTCCCGCAACAACAATAACAGCAGCTTCAACAACAACAAGCAACAGCCACTACGCAGCAAAGCTCGCCGGGAAGGGCCTCTTGATGCCGGGGAGAGGAGCCACCAGCAGCGAATCGGCACTTCAGCGGCAGCTTCACGCAACAACCAGCGGCTACAGCAGTGGAGCACGATGGCGACGACACGCAGCAACATCTCCACAGCTTGGTCGCGGCTCGCTGGAGAAGAAGGAAGAGGTGGCTCGCCGGCCGGAAGAGCAACAGAGAGGGAGATCAGATCTTGGGTGCCCATCACCCTCCAGATCGGCTCCAATTATAGCCCCAGGAAGAGGTGGTCGACCTCCCCCCCTTCAGTGCATGGATGCCACGTTGGTGAGTATTCGTGGCAGGCGTGCAAATGTTACGGGGAATTGGTTTTGGTATGGGTTTTTAACCCCGGAAATTATATGTTTGTATCCAAACAAATATTTTAAGTCCCGAAAATACATCGAATGTATTTTATACCACTCAAGGAATTATTACGGAGATCAAGGATGTTACAGAAAATCCGAATTCCTCTGAAAGCGAAATAATTACTGAATGAAGGTTGGGAAAATTACCCAAAAATCCTTACTAAAAATGAGGGGTATTATAGTCCGGTCCGGGCATTTTCGGTCCGATCCGGTCCAATTTTCTTGTCCGGTCCGAATTTGCACACCCCTATTAGTGATGACATCCATTTTATACACATTTAGGACATGCATTTAGGCTATAGTTTAGGCATTTCCACGTTTATGATTTTGCATTTTTAGCTAGTTGTATCATTTTTTTTAGTTTAGATGTCTACACGAGTTTTTGCGTGATTTCAGGTACATTGGTGGACTTCTGGGTGCAGTATGATGCATGGACATCATAGGAGAAGTGCACATGCGAATTTGAAGGCGAACGAAGACAAAGAAGACCACTCTGCAGCTTGGCACGGTTTGTCACAAATCGTGCCAACATGTCACTGTCCGTGCAGAACTGAAGACGCGAAGAAAAGGCGCCTCTGTAAAGTGGCACGGTTTGTGACAAACCGTGCCACAAACCGTGTTGTTATCCTTGCCATCCACTATAATTCTGCACGGTTTGTGACAAACCGTACGGTTTTGTCACAAACCGTGTAATGCCCCCGTGGACCCGATTTGTTATTTTTTCGACCCCTTTTATTTTAGGACGGTATAAATACTTTTTTTAGGGTTTTTTGGCAATCTCTTTTATGCCTTCTTTTGCCTCCTTTCTAACTCTCTAGACTTAGTTGTTTGCCTGAATTGAAGATTTCAACCTTGGAGATTGTTCTACTGGATTCAAGACTAAGTTTCTCTTTAATCTTGTTTATGATTCTCATCGTTAATATGAATTCTTTGGTTGATCTTGCAATTATGTCTAGCTAATTTCCATATTTCTAGGGTGGGGGTGATCCTAACTATGCGTAGGTAGACTTGTTTGATATTTGCCTGAATGGAAATCTAAACTTTGTTGATTCATTCCTAGATGCTTTATGTCCATATTAGCTTATGTGAATTGGATCCTATTAGGGTTTGCAACCGAGAGGTAAAAACATTAATAGGTAGTCAGATAGGGTTTGAGACCGAGAGGTAATAACTTCTATTGGAACCCTAGGAATTGAACTTGAGATTTTATTATTGCGAGAACATCTTGATTTCTCATATGGATTAATAACTATCATAGAAATCCTAAGTTTAGGTTGGATTTAGCAAGTCACGAGAGTGGATGTTAATTCAGTTTGACCTTAGATTCTAAGTGCCCAAAGGGTCTAGATCTTGATTAGCAAGTCGCGAGAGTGGATATTAATTGAATCTAGGCACATTTACTATCATCCAAGAAGAATTAGTAATTACCTAAGATAGTTACCTTCAACAAGGACAAACTAAATTCATACATTTATCTAGTTGAGTTTACTGAAGCATAGTTGCGGGGTTCCCTTGCCTTGGAAACTTTCCCTCCATTGATTACAATCATCACTTGCATTTGTTTCTTGATTTTAGTTATTATTTCAACAAAAAAAATCCAATCTTTTGGCTTAGCTTACCGATTTAAGATACAAACGATACTACATAGTCCTCGTGGGAACGATACTTGAAAAGCTACAACTGATCCCATACGCTTGTTGGTAGGTTTTTGTCCTATCACTTAGACCATAGAGTCTTCCAAAAATAGCTAAGGAACTTAACATCTCTATTCGACACAATAGTCTTAGGGACACCATGAAGTCTCACAATCTCTCCAAAGAATAAGTCAGCCACATGTGATGCATTGTCGGTTTCATTGCATGCAATGAAATGTGCTATTTTTGAAAACCGATCAACCACCACAAAGATAGAAACCCTACCCCTTCTAGTCCTAGGCAGTCCTAACACAAAATTCATGAAAATGTCTTCCCAAGGGGCACTAGGAATAGGCAAAGGGGTGTACAAGTCATGGGGGTTGAGCTTAGACTTAGCCCTAACACAAGTAGCACATAAAGCACAAAATCTTTTCACATCCTCAGTCATGTGGGGCCAAAAGAAATTCTCCTTAAGTGTTCCTAGAGTCTTAGCTACCCCAAAATGTCCCATTAGTCCCCCACCATGAGCTTCATGAATAAAGAGTTTGCGTAGGGACCCACTAGGCACACATAACTTTTCACCCTTAAACAAGTATCCATCATGTAAATAGAACAAGTCATGGCTACCCTTATTACCACATGCATGGAATATATCACAAAAATCAGCATCACTAGGGTATACAGATTTCATACAAGCAAATCCTAGCACTTTAGCATCAAGAGAAGTGATGAGAGAATACCTCCTGGACAATGTATCAGCCACACTATTGTCCTTAGTCCTTACCCTTCTTATGCTTTATCACATATGGAAATGCCTCAATGAACTCGACCCACTTGGCATGCCTTCGGTTCAGCTTGCTTTGCCCCTTGAGATATTTGAGAGCCTCATGATCAGAATGTATGACAAACTCCTTGGGCATGAGATAGTGTTGCCATGTCTTAAGCACACGTACAAGGGCATACAATTCCTTGTCATACGTGGGATAATTCAATTCAGCACCACTCATCTTATCACTAAAATAAGCAATAGGTCGGCCTCCTTGCATCAATACACCGCCAAGCCCTATGCTCGAAGCATCACACTCAATCTCAAAGGTTTTAGTGAAATCAGGCAGCACAAGTAATGGGGCATGTGTGAGCTTAGCTTTGAGGGTTTAGAAAGCAGTTTCTTGCGGCCCTCCCCATTGAAAAGCCACATTCTTTTTAGTGAGTTCAGTGAGAGGTGTGGCAATGGTACTAAAGTCCTTTACAAACCTCCTATAAAACCTAGCCAAGCCCAAGAAACTCCTCATATGAGTCATGGTCGAAGGAGTAGGCCACTCTCGGATGGCTTTCACCTTTTCTTCATCTACCTTCAAACCTGTTTTGCTAACAACAAATCCAAGAAATATTACATGATCCGAGCAAAAGTGACACCTCTTGAAATTTGCATATAACTTTTCTCTCCTAAGGACTCCTAGGACTTGTCTAATGTGATGAACATTCTCATGCAAGCTAGAGCTATAAATCAAAATGTAATCAAAATAAACAACCACAAATTTTCCTAGGAATGGCCTAAGCACATGATTCATTAATCTCATGAAAGTACTAGGTGCATTAGTTAGGCCAAAAGGCATTACCATCCATTCATAGAGCCCATATTTAGTCTTGAATGACGTCTTCCACTCATCTCCCTCCTTCATCCTGATTTGATGGTATCCACTCTTGAGGTCGATTTTGGAGAAGACTTGCGGGCCATGTAGCTCGTCCAACATGTCATCCAAGCGCGGAATGGGGTGCATGTACTTGATGGTGATGTTGTTGATAGCCCTATAATCAACACACATCCTCCAACTTAAATCTTTCTTGGGCACACATATAATTGGCACGACACATGGTGATAAGCTTTCTCTCATATATCCCTAGTCTAGCAATTCCTGAACTTGCTTTTGCAACTCTTTGGTCTCTTCTGGATTGGTCCTATAAGCAACCTTATTAGGGAGAGTGGCACTGAGAACAAAGTCAATTTGGTGCTCAATGCCCCTAATTGGAGGCAACCCACTTGGAATCTCCTCTTGGAACAAGTCCTCGAATTCCTGCAAAATAGACACAATTGGAGAAGTAGGGCACTCAATTCATTAGAAGAAAACAAGTTAGAACAAGGAATCATAAGAAAGCAAACTTGACTTCCCTGGACTACGTAGTCGACCTCTTTAGCCTTGGCTAACAACATGTGACCACTAGCTCCCGAGTTGGTTCCAATGGCTAGCTTTTTGTTGGTCCCCACCTCTTGCTTGCGTTGGCTTCTTCTTTGCTCACTAGCAACATAATCATCCATTATCTCTTGAGGGGCCATGGGGTGAAGGGTTATCTTCTTGCCGGCCATATGAAATGAATACTCATTAGTGACTCCTTGATAGATCACTCCACGGTCATATTGCCATGGCCTTCCAAACAACAAGTGACATGCGGTCATGGGTAGCACATCATAAACAACTTCATCCTTATAAGCACCAATAGCAAACTGAATTGTTGCTTGTTCTTGAACCTTGAGGGGTGTGGGTGAGTTGAGCCAATTGAGTGTGTAAGGCTGGTGGTGGGGTGTGGTTTTGATGTTGAAGCGTTGGACAACTTCTTGGTCAATGATATTACAGCAAGACCCTCCATCAATTATCACACTATACACCTTGCCTTGAATGTGGCACCTTGTATGAAATATAGTCTCTCTTTGTGAAGGCAGTGAAGGAGCATCACTAGCAACCAACGTCCTTTTCACCACAAAACAATCTCCTACGGCAGCCATCACATGAACTCCATCTTCTTCCTTATCATACTTTGGATCTTTCTAATCGATTTCCTCTTATTCTTCCTCAGAAATGTAATCACCATGCTCATTCAAGAGCACTTGTTTCCTGGTAGGACAATCCCTATTATAGTGTCCCCTCCCAAGGCACTTATAACATGTAACATCTCTAGTGCGTGTGGGATCATCTCTTTTTGGATTTGGTTCTTGATGAGTACCCTCACGTTTTGGAGGTGTCGTAGAACTGTCATACCTTTGCTCAGGCCGTCTTGAAGTTGACGAAGTGGAATGATTGTTAGTGTAACACCCCCAAAACTTAACCCTTTGGGAAAGGTATTACCGCCAGTGACCCCAGTGTTCCTTACCGAGATCACCCAAGGCTTTACCATTTAAATAAAATTTATGAAATACAAATGATACATAATGATCAAAGCATTCAATTCCAAAACATAACATTGTCAAAGAAACATGAGTTACGGGATTACAACCCAATCCCGAATAGGCTAACACAGAGTTTAAACCAAATACAGCGGAAGTCTTATAAAACACATTTACAACCAAAGTCATTGCCCAAAAGATCTAAACCTGATTAACGAAATAACTAAAACATTCGAAAACCACCGTCGACTCCATAGTCCTTCTATTCTTCTGAACTACTTTCTATCTGATGTGCCGAATCGAACGGATGACACCAGCCCACATACGAAGAACAAAGTTAGTGGGTTAGTCTACTTGAATAGACTAGCAAGGGAACAAAGCAGAAGGTTCGAAGTAGTCATATTAGGTTAGACTCATCATCCCTCGAATAATAACCGAGTACGATAGTCAACCACTATACTTCTACTGGAATATGACAAAAGGTATGCACCAGAGAAGACTCTAGAAGACTGAATCT
Organism: Rheum nobile; assembly: GCA_027886185.1. Taxonomy (NCBI): domain Eukaryota; kingdom Viridiplantae; phylum Streptophyta; class Magnoliopsida; order Caryophyllales; family Polygonaceae; genus Rheum; species Rheum nobile. The sequence continues at coordinate 11,283,240 of WOAB01000644.1, read as the reverse complement.
TCACAGAGATCGACTCGAAAAGAGACTCCAAGAGATTGAGTCTTTAAGGAAATATGACAAATCTGGAAAGTTTTAAGAATCAGACAACAGTGATTTAAAAGCTGACTAAGATGCTTCGGTTCATGACCAACCTCACCGCTTACAGCGAATCCAGATTGGAAGGAAAACTTACTATGATCAAAGTCGAGACGAGCTTTCCTAACTGCACTATTACCTAGCTGCACTACTCGCCGAAGGTTTATTAATTATGTGCGCTCGGGCACTTATCTTATTTAATTCCAAAACGAACAACACGTTAAGCTTTTAAATATATATGCCCTGTCACGCAGAACACATATCTAAGGAATGAACCTCACAGAGTCCAAATCTCATCTATATCGAAAGAATGAACCTCACAGAGTCCAAGCTTCTACTATCGCAGGGTCTTGCTCGCCCTTAACAGTTATAAAGAAACGAATGGACCTCTCAGAATCCAGGCATTCCTACGAATACTCATGCTAACTAACAGTTCAAGCACAACAATAGTACGGATAAATCCACATAAATGCCCGCAAGGCGATCATAAATAATAGCGTCGTTCTAACAGATATACAACCTATTATATGATTTTCCAAAACAGTTTATAAAACCTTTTCCAGACAAACAGAATAATCATTCCAAATTAATTACTCAGATAAACTACTAATAACTAATGTAAATATGGAACGATGAGCAAGAGCGAACCGCCACTTGCCTTAATCCGCTGAATTGGAACAAGTCTAACGAGGACGGGATTCCGGGCTCGACACGGGTATAGCTCTGATAGCACAACAACCTTCGAGTCTACCCATAAAGAAATCCTAAGTTAGATCCGACATAACAACAGTACGAATCTAAAGGAAGACGAAAGGATACGAAAGGAACGACTCCCGAACAACGACCACCCAGGGCCGAGGACAAAAGAAGCCACGACCTTCTGGCGGCGGTCGCCGGGTTCATCACGACGGGCGCCGCGTTTATCACGGCGGTCGTCGCCGAGAACACGGCGGTCGCCGCGGTGAACCCAGAACAAAACGGCGAGGGCAGAAAACTCACCAAACACACGCGAAACGCTCCCCTTTGGCCTTGCTTGGGTTCTGACCTTCAAAGGAAACCAAGAGGCTTCTCAAGGGCTACTAGAACACACCAACAACACCCCCGACGATCACCACTAAACTCCGACGAAGCAAGCTTTTCCGGCGAGAAGAGATTTGAGAGATTTAGGTTGAGATTTGTGCCCAATCTGACCCAAAACCTCCTCAATTTATAGCCAAAGCACAAGGGGACACCATGATGGTCTACAACGAGGCGGAGCAGGGCTAAATCGGCGCATCAGAGGCTCGCCGGTGACTTCTGGGTTTTACCCGCTAGCTAGCTCGCAGCGGGCGCCGCCATTCACCCGGTCGCCGCCTCACAAAACCAATATGGCGGGAAACTTACGGCGGTCGCTGCCCTTAATGCGGCGGTCGCCGTTTTCTGGTCTTCGCGCCCAGCTAGAAGACGAGGGCACTGTTGCCTCGAGCCCTTCGCGGCGGTCGCCGCCACCGTGGCTTTGCCCTTCTCAGCTTTTGGACGATATCGACTTAACTCGGGATAAAAATAATCGTACACAAACGAGTATTAACATCCAAAGCACGTCGTCTGTATATTATTTCACTGAGAAAAATATTATAGATAGAGAGAACATTACAGAATGTCTTAAACTCTCTGAATTAAATCCGACGTACAAAACGGGTACTCGAGAAAAATCCTGAAACTCCAAAAATAGCTTACAAAAATACGGGGTATCACATCTCCTCCCCCTTAAAAGAAGTTTCGACCCCGAAACTTAGGTCGAGAATAACTCGGGAAAACGCCTGAGCATATCTGACTCGGTTTCCCATGTTTCCCAAGTAACTTCTTCTGATCCGGACTTCGACCACAGAATTCGTACCAACGGTACGACCTTGTTGTGAAGCTGCTTCTCACGATGCTCCAGAATGCGCACCGGTATCTCTTCATAGGTACCATTCGCCTGAATCTCGATGTCCTCATAGCTCAGCACATGAGACTCATCTGGTACATACTTCCTGAGCAAAGAGACGTGGAACACATTATGCACTGGGTGAGCCCATGGCGGCAACGCCAAGCGGTACGCTAGAGATCCCACTCTATCCAGAATCTCGAATGGTCCCACGTAGCGAGGGTTAAGCTTCCCACGCTTACCAAACCTGAAAACTCCCTTCGAGGGCGACACCTTGACAAACACCTTGCCACCGACCTCGAACTCGACATTCCTATGCTTCTTGTCTGCATACGACTTCTGTCGACCCTGAGCGGTCAACATCCTCTGTCTAATCAAAGCAATGTCCGAAGCTGTCCTCTCGACTAACTCTGGCCCAAGCAGAATCTTGTCGGTGTTATCATCCCAACAAATCGGAGATCTGCATCTGCGACCATACAAAGCTTCGAACGGAGCCATCTTGATCGTAGCATGCCAACTGTTGTTGTACGTGAACTCAATCAGACTCAGGCTGTCTTCCCAGCTAGTCGGACGATCGAGTACACAAGCTCTGAGCATATCCTCCAGGGTCTGTATGGTCCTTTCAGACTGACCATCTGTCTGAGGATGAAACGTTGTACTGAACCTCAGCTCGGTTCCCATGGCCTTATAAAGCTCTTGCCAGAACCTTGACATGAATCGGCCATCTCGATCCGATACAATGGTCTTAGGAATGCCATGTAAACGGACAATCTCCTGGTGGAAAACTTCTACTGACCTCTGGGTCATCCAAGTAACCTCAGTTTCCAATGCAAACACTATTGCTGCTAGTTCCAGGTCATGTGTTGGTTAGTTTGCTTCATAGGTTTTCAATTGTCTAGATGCGTATGCAATAACCTTGCCCCTCTGCATCAAAGACACATCCCAACCCATTTCTCGAAGCATTACTATAGACCATATAACCATCATTCCTTCCGACAACGCCAAAACTGGTGCATAAGTCAAACACTGTTTCAACTTCTTGAAAACTGGTCTTGCACTTGTCATCCCAGACAACTTCTTATTGACCTTGCGGAACAGACTGGTCATAGGTGGAGTGATCTTAGAAAAATCCTTCCATGAACCGTCTATAATGCTCAGCAAGCTTTGGGAAACTGCGCACCTCGCTCACACCCTGAGGCTGCTTCCAAACAACTACTGATTCACTCTTCTGGGGAATAACCATAACCTCATTCGTATTGATCACATGGCCTAAGAAAGCCACTTCTAGATCCAACAATCGCACTTAGCCCACTTTGCGTACAACCGACTTGGTCTAAGGACTGATAAAGCAATCCGAAGATGTTCCCCGTGAGCTTCCTTGCTCGGAAAAAAAATCAAAATGCCATTGATGAAGACCACTATAGACTTATCCCAGTACTGGTGAAAACATCGATGCACTAGATTCAAGAAAACTGCTGGAGCATTCGATAGGTCCAGATGGCATGACTACCAACTCATAGCGACCATCTCTTGTCCGAAACGCAAACCTCGGAATATAATTCCCACGAATCCTGAGCTGATGAAAACCAGATCTCAGGTCGATCTTGGAGAAAACTTTTGTTCCTTGTAGTTGATTCAACATATCATCAATCCTTGGCAACAGATATCTGCTCTTGATCGTGACTTTATTCAACTCTCGAAAGTCAAAACAAAGTCAAAACGGTCCATCTTTCTTTTTGACAAATAAAACTGGGGCACTCCTACTTAAGGTGATGCACTCAGCTTTATATAACTTTTGTCAAGAAGATCCTTGAGTTGCTTCTTCACTCTTGCATCTCAACAGGAGCCATCCGGTACGGTGCCTCAGAGATCGGCGTGGTACTCGGCTCGAGATCAACGGCAAACTCCACGACACGATTCTGGGTATCTCAGGAATATCTTCTAGAAAGACATCCGGAAATTCTCTAACCACAGGAATATCAAAAACTGAAGTCGATCACTGCCTTATGACGCTTCCGTCAATCCATACCGAGAATAATTATCGTATGGGACCATGGTTATTTAGGTCAAATCGCTTTGAATTTCTTACCCTTGATGGTAATCGACAATCCCGACAGACGATTTGTTCTAACCAAATATTTCATATTAATAATATTTATAACCAAAGGTTCACAAACTTAGCCGCATACAGAACTTAACTTACAACCATCCAAAATGAAAGTCTAGGTAGCACCCACATCAACAACACATTAACAAAAGTAGAACGCAGATACAAAGTACTCTAAGCATTAGGAGCATAGGGTCCATCCGCCTCACGCATCACGTAAAGGCGTTGACTCTGACTTCCAAAAGACACTGGGGCTTTCCCCTTATCCTGCGCAGTTGTCTGCATCGAAGGAGAAGTCTCTGCTGGTGTAAACCTAGGTATGTTGTTTAGATTAACAAACCCCTGTTGTGACTCCGCTCCTTTTTGCATTCCCTGCCGACAGAACCTCTGCATATGTCCTTCCTTTCCACAACCAAAACAAGTCTTCTTCTCATTCCGACATGCAAAACTCTTGTGCCCAGATGCACCACAATTATGGCATTGGATCAGACTCTTACTCTGACCCGATTGCTGAGTTGACCCATCTCGAGTCGTTTCTGTCTTTGCCTTGCTGGACTTGGCAAAATCAGAAGGTGGTGCGAGATGTTTAAACCCACTTGCCTGAGGCTGGTTCTGCACTTGCCTCTGGCTATCACGCTTCCTGGTTGACTCCTCCAGAGTTACCTCCAACTTATAGGCCGCATCCACGTACTGCTCGAGAGTATAGCATGTGTGGTGCACCATCCATGGTTTAATATCTGAGTTCATCCATTCATGGAAGTACTAGATCTTCTGAGCCTCACTGGATATCTCTGGTTCAGCATACTGCAGCAAATGATTGAATTTAGTGGCAAGCTCGATCACCTTCAATCCATCCGTCTTAGGATACAAGAACTCCTTGTGTTTCTCCTCCCTCATAGCACGAGAGAAGAAACGGTCCGTCATCTTGGTCTTAAACATTGACCAGGTCAACACCGGGCTATCAGCTAAGCCGGTACTCTCCCACCATTCACTGACTTCTTCCTTCAACTGTAGAGAAGCTATGTGCACTTTCTCCACTTCAGTGCACTCAACATTACGAAACAACCGTTCCATGTGGGAAAACCAATGAGCCACTCTGACTGGCTCTCCTTTTCCATCGTAGCTGTCGGGTCTCATAGAGTTAATGGCCTTCAGTGCTCGGCCATAGTCACCTCTATTCCTGACTGCTTCTCCTCGGTGTTCATAAACATTAGGTTCCTCGAACCTATGAACTACTGGCGGAATTGGCACACCTTGTGCCTGTGGTGTGGCAGGTTGCCTAGCATCGGCGATTGCTTGCATCACAATTCCCCGAATAGCTGCAACAGCTGCTGCATTAAACACTATTGGAGCGTCGGCCTGAGCTTGGCCATTGCCTCCAGGGTTATTTTGGGAAATAGATTCGTGTTCCCCCACAGGGTCTGGAACATTCTTTGCATTTGGTCTGGGGTCATTACTCGGCCCAGCACCAACACGGATAACGTTCCTCGTGTTCACCATCTGTTTACCGATCAAATTCCAACGATTTTATCACATTAATATCATTCTGATATATTTATCGTAATAAAATCAACTTAGAATAGATCAATCTTGGTAATTTTTATTGATGAACTTAAACTATTTTACAACTTCACATTAGCCGATCTCTTTCTTCTAAGAGAGACATGCACCCATATCCCATTGGTGGGTAGTTGTTGTAGGCCCATTCTTCCTTGTCTTCCATCCACCATGAATAAGCAAAATCAATGAAGTGGATGGTCGCTATGGAGACTCGTTGTGCATCCGTGTATTGATAGTAATCAAAGACCGACTCAGTTTTGGAGAGCCAATCAAGGTACACTTCTACTTTGGATGTGTCAGCAAACATTTGAATTGAGAGCTTGACTCCATGGCGATGCTATCTTTCTTGGTATCTCTCATCTTGATGACCATATCCTCGGTTTCTTGGTGGTGGATCTCTTAGAGTACCTCATCTCAGTCTCACCCTTTTCCCTTTGATCTTGAGGCGGAAAAGGCTTGCGTCTAGGCTGCATGACTGGCCTTCCTAGTGGTCGATTAGGCCTCCTTAACATTCCTTCAAAGATAGGTGGACGGGTGATGGGAGTGCGCCTTGGTGATAGTGGGCATCGAGCATCCGGGGAAAAAGGATTTTCCATGTCATCTTCAAGAGCCTCCCTTTGGGATTGATCATGCTCTCTTGAGTGTCTTGAAGGGCCTACACCATGGGGGTCATCTTGAACATCTTCCTCAGATTGAGAGTCTCCATGATGATCCACGGTACATTCCCTTCTAGGACTCCCCATTCTTTCCTCTATATGGCATCCATAGCTTGAAGAAGGTCAAGCCTCGTCTTATCAAGGATGGCTTGAAGATATTCCAAAGTGATAGGTCTGCCAAGTACACTTTCGTTCATGGGTTCCTTATCCTTGCGGTTAGACATCTTGCCAAATAACAAAACAAGGAACAAACCAATTAGTAGAAAACTGAAATGACAAGTTCAAGTAAGGACACTTACCTTCCAAGTCCCTTACTTCTTCTTCTTAGCTCCGAGGCTTCACCTAGGCATAGGTGGTTGGCTACCTAGTTTCGTGTCAAGCCTTAATTGGTTCACAATCACAAAGTAATAGAAAACCCTTCAAGGCAATCACAATTCCCAAGCTTTGATAACCACAAGGATAGATGCAATACACACCAATTTTAGGGTTTGGCTCGAAGTGGTGTTTGGCCAAGCAAGCCTTGCTCCACACGTATTCTTAAACTTATAAAATTGTAAAGTTCAAACTCAAGTGTGCGAGAAGCTACTAAGCACTTAGCCCTTCACAATTCCGTTTTTGCAACCACTTACAACCCTAAACTATACTCGACTCTTTCTGGTTGAGAATGATTTTTCTTATGGCCTTCCCTTTTGTTATTTTTTTGGCCGGGTCTTTCTCTTACTCAACCCCTTTTTCTAGAGCTTTTAAACTTGCTTTATAGTTTACAAGGATCTCAGCTTACTTACCATTCAACTTCAATTCAGGACAATCACGAGATTACAATACTTTCCTTGATGTTCACTTATTTTGGTGCCTCAGAATTTTGCTCATGGGTTAGGCACGGTTCATGTATCTCGTATACTTGAATTTAAACTTCCATTTTTTTGGGTTAGGTTTTTGGTTATTAAAAACCGGGTTTAGTGCCCAGAGTTTAATTTTTTTTTGGGTTAGGTTTTTGCTCCAACAGATGCACTTTTTCGGGTCTGGAAATCTCACGCGATTTGGAGTTCTCTAAAATTAGGGCTAGGATTTCTGTCGATTTGGGGGTGAGGAGGTTTAGGGCTTTTGGAAATTGGGGGCGCGAGGATGAGTTAGGGCGCGAGGATGAGTTAGTTCAAACTTGAAGATGATTACGCTTGGTGGGGGGTTACTGGAGCTTTGTTGGAGCAAGAAGAATCTCCATTGAAGAAGGTTGATTTTTGAAGGTAAGTTTTTTTGGTGTTTGATTTTTACTCGAACATGGAAGAGTGAATTATTATAAGTTTTGATTACTGTTTTTGGGTGTTTGATTTTTACTCGAACAAGGAAGAATTGGGCATATGTTGGAGCAAGAAGAATCTCCATTGAAGAAGGTTAGACATTGAAGGTAAGTGTCTGAAACTCCCTCTGTACTTTGATATATAGAGACCAATAAAATATTATATCTTGCTATGTGTGCAGTGTGTGTGAGAATCTTTTCTGAATGTTGTTGAAGCTTTTCATTGTGTTGGTTGAGTCATTTATGCACTTAAAGAACACGTGAAGTGGACCCATTGACTCTGCTTTATCTTGTTGACCAATTTTTTGCCTCTTCCTATGTCATAAATCTGTCTTACTCTTGTGTGTGGCTAACTAATATTTGTGTGTTTTAATGTGTGAAAATATGTGCAACAGTGTGTGTATTGTTGGTTAGATTATGTGTTAATTTATTTGATGGACGCTATACTTGCTTTATTTCAGATGAGTGTGTCACTTAGATATTTGATGGACATCTGAAATATGATGATCATATTTCAGATGAGGTTGATCATGGGACCAAGACTTATGTTGTTGACCTGGCTGCAAGAAGTTGTGGATGCAACCTCTGGGACTTGACTGGAATACCATGTAGCCATGTTGTCTGTTGCATTTTGAAAAGGAGAATGAATGTGGTGCAGTTTATGGACCCATACTATAGTAAAGACACATATATGAGGGCTTACAATCAGACATTGAATCCTATGCCCGGGGAGGATCAATGGGAGAGAACTGAGCAAGCACCCCCACTACCACCAGTATTCATAATACAACCAGGAAGGCCAAAGAAATCAAGGAAGAAGGAGCAAGGAGAAGGCAAGAAAGGAAAACAAACAAGGCTAAGGCAAGGAAAGAATAAGTGTTCTCATTGTGGGGGAAGAGGGTCATTACAAGAACAAGTGCAAAAACCCTCCAAAGCAACCTGCACCACCCACAGTTAACCCTAACAAAGGTGGGAGACCTGCAAAGGAGAGCACAGTCACCTTCACTACTAAGAAGAGAAAATACACAAGAAAGGTATCAACTTGTTTTAACAATTTTCATGCACATCTTTACTAGTGAATTTTCTAATATTGTTCTTGGTCATTAATAGGTGAGGACTGATAATCCTGGAACTGAGCCTCCACATGATCTTTTTATGGAACAAGAAGAGCCCCTCATCCCAACCCAAAACTCAATTGTAACAACATCAACAATGGTATAAACTCTTGAGCCTCCACATGATCTTTTTCTAATATTGTTCTCTTCATTGTAGTCAGTATATTCTCTCAATAACAATTCTGTATAAACTCTTATTTTTCATATATTCTGTACAGGTACAATTCACTGCTGATGCAAATGAAAGGCAGTCTAGTACTGCACCACAGAGAAAGAAGACAAGGAAGATGTACCCCATACGACCACCAAGTGCAAATATGGTCACAACAAGAGGTCACTTGAGCTCAATCATGAAAAAAACAAGGAAAAGCAAGAGGTCAAAAGGCACCAATAGTCAGGTTTAGGGTGTGTCTTCACTTCACTTGCACATGTATGTGCTGAAAACAATGGTTATGTTTAGGGTTCAACTTGCACATGTATGTGCAGAAAACAATATTTATGTTTTAGGGTTTAACTTGCACATGTATGTGCACAACTCAGGTTTTATGGTTTGTGTGTGGCTTTTTTCTGAAACAATGACTTGCATTATGTAATATTGAATGGTTTGTCGACTTTTGAATTATTCAAGTTTGTGTGTACATGACTAGCATTCAAATCTTGTGTACAAACTAAGGATGTCTACATGTTTGTGGCACCTTTCAATCCTGATCATATACTTGGTTTGTCCTTAGCTATAACACAATTAGTTCCATGCCAGAATTCGATTGATATATCACCAAAGTCTATATATATCACCAGTGCAGTCATGTTAATATATAGGTCGACCTAGGCAAAATAAAAATTGATCAACTAATCAATCTATCTACCAAGCAACAAGATTTGTAACTACGGATGGACATACCTAATGAGCAAAGAAAGCAACTATCTACTTTTTAATTTTGTCTTACAATCACGGATGGCTTACAATCAAGGAACACGTGCACAACTTGTACCTATATTTGCATCAATTCAACCTGTTTAGTGCGATGCAAAAGCAACATAGCAACAAATGTGTCAAGGAACTTTATACTTGTCTACACAACATGGAAACAACAATGAAACAACTGTCAAAAGACCACCACAATCATCTAACTCTACTTGCCAAAAGCATTAAACAACAAATCAATTACAATAACTCCTAATATAACTATATTGTTGAGGTTAACTGAAGCCTTCATCTGGATCAATTCTGCATCTCTAGTTTGAAGTTTTTTTCCAGTTTAATGTTTTTTTCTTGTAATTCCTTTTTCTGGTTAGCAAGCTTCCTAATGACTATTGATGCCTGGCTATCATATGGTCCATCTAGACAGTTGAAGAATGCACACCCCCGTCTACATTGGCTTGATATCTTGCACATCCATAAAACCTTCTTCCATAGTTGTTTCTAGTGTAAGCAGTGTACACTCTTGCTCTAATATTGCAATCACACAGGTAACATGTTCTAGTTGACACATAGCTTGAGCTTGACATCCATGGAACAAAAGTGATCAATGAATTAGCCTTACACAATCCAACTGAATTTCAAGTAGCAAAACTGAACAATTAATACAGGCAACTCGGCCAGATGCCCAATTCTTCCTTGTTCGAGCAATTCCACTGCTCAATTCATAATCAATTAAATGGCCAATTCAATATGAACAAGCAATATGAACAAGCAATTCCACTAAACAATCAATATGAACAAGCAATTCCACTGCTCAATTCAATATCAATAAAACGCCCAAATCGCCCAGATGCCCAATTCTTCCTTGTTCGAGCAAAATCAAACACCCAAAAATAGTAATAAGAACTTATAATAATTCACTCTTCCATGTTCGAGTAAAAATCAAACACCAAAAAAACTTACCTTCAAAAGATCAACCTTCTTCAATGGAGTTTCTTCTTGCTCCAACAAAGCTTCAATATCGTCTTCAACTTCGAGTTGTGGTTCCCTTCAATGTCCAGAAACACTAACTCATCCTCGCACCCCCAATTTCCAAAATCCCTAAAACTCCTCACCCCCAAATCTTGACAGAAATCGTAGCCCTAATTTTACAGATCCCAAATCGCGTGAGATTTCCAGAATTTGGAAATGGTTTGAGGGACACTGAATTCGTATTAATGGTTTGAGGGGCACTAAACCCGGTTTTTAATAACCAAAAACCTAACCCAAAAAAATGGAAGAACCGCCCACAAAACCAGATAAATGAAGGGTATAAAGGTAATTGCACACTAGATAACGGAGGAAATGAACGGATTTGGGGTATGGGTGGTTCGTCACTAACGAAATGCATTTAAAGGGTGGGCTCAAGTAATTACGCATATAACGGGTGGTTGTGGGCAAATAGGCATATTTAAGGGGTGATTTTCTGCAAATCCCTCTATTAAATAATGTAATAGTTTAATTAAGTAAACATATATATATATATATACTTACTACATCCGTGTACGGTGTCTGGTATATGGGTGGATCGTTAAACGGCATGGTGTTGAGTGGCGGGTCTGCATATACTAGTACAGTCGGGTCATGGACCGTACTCGGTCCTGCTTCGTCGCCTTTTATTTATTTATTTTGTTGCCTCCTTCGATATACTATACGATCATCTTCTTGTTCTTGTCCCTCACGGACAGCGTTCCACCTTCTGTGATAGGCAGATCTTGTTTGGTTTTCCATCTGTAACAGAAAAAAACAAGACTTCAGAGGGAGCAATAACAACAACATGAACAACAACATCATTATCAATAACAACAACATCATTATCAACAACAACAACAACAACATGAACAACAACAACATCATTATCAACAACAACAACATCAACAACAACAACAACAACAACATCCAGATCTGCAGGGACCCGTCCATGACGGATGAAAAAGACTCGTCCGTGACGGATGAGAAGGGTCCGTCCATCACGGACGATTCCAAAAGTTCAAATCCAGATTTGTCAAAGAACAGATCTGGAACTGTTGTTTGTGCATATCCAAAATCCTAAAACAATCCATAAGTGCAAATCCATGTTCAAAACCGACATTAATTCAATTCAAACAACATTCAAACATGTTAAATCCAACACTAAAATCCCTAAACCTAACTCATCTAAAATTTGTTAACAAATTCAATACTTTCAACATCATTAAACTAAGTGAAGAACAAGTAGAGATTTAACTAACCTCACGGATCGTGACAGACGGATTTGATCGAAACGTGACGGATCGAAATGCAGAGCAAAATCGCGAGAAAGAGGTGTGAAATGGGAGGTATGGGTCGGGGGAGACAAAGTTGCTACTTTTATATGCAGCAACTTTGTCCGTGACGGACAAAAGGCATCCGTCTGTCACGGACGAAAAGCCTCCGCTCATCACGGATGGCCCTATTTCGTCTGTCACGGACGAAACAGGGCGTGAAATAGAAATTTCACCCGTGCGTGAAATAGCAACGGCCTTCATTAATTACTGAAGAATCTTCAAGATCGAGTTGAGTCTGATATACGTAGAAAGAGGAGACAAAAACCTCTTGCATTGTTTTTTTGTCCAAGGTGGATGATGTTCTAAGACACACACTAGTGTATTAATATATAATCAGTTAACAAAACACATTTTAATTTCATCTAGTGTTTTGTTTGGTAATTGATATCGAGTACGTAAAGGTATTAATATGTCAATAATGTACGTTATATAGATGGCATGCTCTTCTGCTGCCGGCATTACTTTCTACCTACAGACTTTGTCAACTTGAATAAACAAACTAGGGATTCCCCATGACGATGAATGCATTATCCATGTCAATCCAAACTCACCCCAACGAGATGCATGAATTTCACATCCCTAAAATTTATTGGCGCACTTTCACTCGTGTTCATGTTCATGTTCATGTTCATGTTCATGTTCATGTTCATGTTCATGTTCATGTTCATGTTCATGTTCATGTTCATGTTCATGTTCATGTTCATGTTCATGTTCATGTTCATGTTCATGTTCATGTTCATGTTCATGTTCATGTTCATGTTCATGTTCATGTTCATGTTCATGTTCATGTTCATGTTCATGTTCATGTTCATGTTCATGTTCATGTTCATGTTCATGTTCATGTTCATGTTCATGTTCATGTTCATGTTCATGGAGTAGCTTTTTTCCTTTTCTGAATCACGTCTCTGCAGCTTGAACAGAAGAAAAAGTATGGATAATTAGAAGAATGAGGCTGGATAGAAAACAGAGATTTGAAATTAAACAAGATGAAATAAAAGAGATTGAAAATTGAAGCTGAGTAAATGTAATGAACGGGGTTGTATTTGCACCAGATTTATTTTATTTTCACACCATTTTTAAACGTTATAAAGTGGCGTTTGAATAAAAAATTCAAAAAACATGTGCACCACCATGTAGCGTTTAGATTAGCGGTTAACAAAGTTGAATCAGTTCAACTTTAAACGGAATGATGTAGCTTTTAACAAAAAAACCAGTTCAACTTAAGACGAACCCTTATCCCGGTTCATCTTAAGTTGAAACAGGTTTAAAAAAACCCATAAACGCCACTACATGGCGTTTACTTTGGATGTTATATTGTAGCATTCAAAAATGCATTTAAATAACGTGAACACTTTCCTTTCCCCGTCTCCATCTTCAACCTCTATAAACCCTAAAAAAAGCGAGCGACGGAAACAAATTTTACAGCGATAACGAGGCAAATCCAGGGTGACGACGAGTCGAGGGCAACGACAAACGAAGCGGTGGCTCAGGCGGAGGTCTCCTCGACGAGATCTGTGGAGTAGGAGTAGGAGGCGGTGGCTCAAGCGGAGGTAGTGGAGGAGGAGGTGCCGAAGACAAAATCAGAAGGAGACGCGATGGAGGAGGGGCGGTGGGAGGAGGGGAGACAGGAGGAGGGCACGGTGGGAGGAGGGTCGGGTCGAGGTGGGGCAGGAAAGCACTTTGTCGTTACCGGCGGCCCGACGGTAGTTGGAGTGGAGACAGTGGGATCTTTTTCGGCGGCGGCACCATTGTGTTGGGCGGAAGAGCCAGAGGCTCGGGCTAAGGTGAGTGGATCGAAGGAGGTTTCGACCGTATCAAGCGAAAATGGTGTGCTCCGATTTGTCGGCATACTTTTGAACGTTTTATTTAATTAATTTTGATTTAAATGTATTTAATATATTATTAATTGTTTAGATATTATAAATAAAACTAAATTTATTTATAACGATAGAGTATTAAAAGGGTCGGATTTAAGAAGAATTTGATATATGAACTAGTTTAAACCCTCGTGCCATGCACGAGCCGACTTATATTTATGAAAGAAAATTTTAGTATACGAATAAACGTCACATGAGTACAAATTAATGACTACGTGAATATAAAAGATAAGATATACAGGAAATGAGAATATATTGACATGTAGTTATATTATATTTTTCCAAACATATACATACTAATAGAAAGAAAGTGATTGAAGATATATATATAAACATTATAGGAAACAAATTCATTCTAAATATATGTAAAAATTACGATTGTACATGTTACTTAACCGATTCTCAAGAATATTTTATTTTTGTATATTTAGAGTGAAATAGTATTCGAGATTGAAGTTATGAATCGAAATATACTATTTTTTCTTCAATTTAATAGGTTAGTACGATGTTATTTATCAATCTTCCAACAATATGTTACTGATGATATGTTGAGATCTAGATTCTTTTTAAAACTTCTTAAGTTTGTTGAAAGAATATTACTTTTGTTACCTTTGGTTTTTTTACCTTTTGTAATATTCAATTCGGGTTTTAGACATTGAGATGATATTATTGAAAATAAAATCATATTAATTTTCTATGTTCGAGACTTATATTTATTCATAATTATTAATATACTAAATTAACTCAATTGGAGAATCAAATGAAACCCAATTGAATTATATTTCAAATAGTATATTGATATTTTTTATTCAATTATTTCAAGTTCATAAATAATTTGTAATTAAATCTTGCAAATGTGAAATCTATCAAGTGAAGATTTTATTGTTATCAAATTTACGTGGGTTTATTTAAATTTCAAAATGTGAATGCATTGTAAGTAAATAAAAAATCATTAAAAATATATGATATCTAAAGGCTCTTACCAATTAACTTACGTGGGTTCACTAATCTTGTTGCTATGTCAATATACTAATTAACTTACATGGGTTCATTTTATTTGCTAATAGTTTGTCACTAATTTGTGATATTTACCAGAAAAATCATTAAAATATATGGTATCTAAAGTTAAGTATATAACCTAATCTTATACAATATTTAATATTTACATTAATTAATTAAATAATTTTTCATGATGTTAAATGTCAATTAATATTATTGTTTCATTAACAAAAATATATGCATCACATTTACAATTCCGTCAAATAGAAAATTACGTTAACATTTATTGCAAAAATAAGTTAGTTTGATGAGATTTTGGTCAAGATTTGATAAGATTTTAAAATTTAGAGCTAATTAATTTGCAAATCTTGTTAAGGCTTTTTTGTTAATTTATATTTTGCCGATTATTTAATATAATAAAAAAAACCTAAAAGTTTAAGCCTAAAAACACTCTAGTGGCTTAAAAAGAGCCAACTTTAATATAGATAG
The DNA here is from genome assembly GCA_027886185.1 of Rheum nobile. Lineage (NCBI taxonomy): Eukaryota > Viridiplantae > Streptophyta > Magnoliopsida > Caryophyllales > Polygonaceae > Rheum > Rheum nobile. The sequence continues at coordinate 11,267,892 of WOAB01000644.1, read as the reverse complement.
ATAGATAGATACATACATAAATTGATGGTTAAATTTATTTACAATGTTATTTGTCACTTTAAAGTTTGGTTGGTTATGAAAGTAATTGTAATCTAAATATTATATATATGTACATGCGATTAAAATTGATAAAATGTTCTTCTTCACATATATATAGGCCCTTGCTATTTCACGCACGGGTAAAATTTCTATTTCACGCACTGTTTCGTACGTGACGTACCAAATGAAACCAACCGTGACGAACTAAAGCACTCCGTCCGTGACGGACCACATGAAACTGTTTGTGACGCACCAACCCAATCCGTGCGTCACGAACGAAGTCGCTACATATAAATGCAGCGAATTCGTCTCCCCTTTGCATCAACCCTCATTTGCAGCAACCCACTCGCGATTTCGCTCCCAAGGTCAAAGGCTTCGATCCGTCGCGTTTCGATTCAATCCGTCCGTCACGATCCGTAAGTTTAGTTAAATCTGTATTTGTTCTTCACTTAGTTGAATTATCTTGAAATTATTGAAGTTGTTAACACATTTTAGATGATTTTCATTTAGGGATTACTTGTCTAGTATTGGATTTAAACATGTTTGAAGGTTGTTTCAATTGATTTAATGTCGGTTTTGAATATGGATCTGCATACGAAATTTGTCAAAAAAAAATTTGAACTGCACAGATCCAGATCTGAGATCTGTCAAAATTGATCCATCCAGATTTGGTCCGTGACGGACGGATTGACTCCATCCGTCACGGACGGATCAAGCAGATCTGGTTTAGCGCATTTGTTGTTGTTGTTGATGTTGTTTTTGTCGTTGATGATCTTGTTGATATTGTTGTTGGTGTTGTTGAGGATGTTGATGTTGTTGTTATTGAGGGTGTTGTTGTTGATGTTGTTTTTGTTTTTGTTGTTGTTGTTGTTGTTGTTGCTCCCTCTGAAGTTTTTTTTTTCTATTTCAGATGGAAAACGAAACAAGATATGCACGTCACAGAAGGTGGAACGTTGTACGTGAGGAACAAGAACAAGAACAAGTAGACGATCGTATAGTATATCGAAGGAGTAAGAAGAAATCTAAAAAAGTGATGAAGCAGGACCGAGTACGAACCGTGACCCTCCTGCTATACCGGTGTATGCAGACCCGGTACTCGACAACACGATGCTTAATGATCCACCTATATACCAGAATATGGGAAATGTGATAAGTAACTATACATATTCTTAAACTTGTCGGTTAATTAATATTTTTTCTAATAATTTGTTTTATAGGATCCGACATGGTATGTACCTTCTACATCTGAGGAGCGTAGTGGTTGGTACGTACCTCCTACACCTCAGGAGCCTAGTGGTTGGCCCATGTGGCCAGGAGGTATGAGTGGGTAAGCATATTGGCCCGCTCAACAGCCTCATTTCGAGGAACCAACGGAGGAACATGTTGCTCCTACACAACGTAGAGAGCCTAGGCAGGGTAGAGAGTCTAGGCAGGATAGAGAGCCTAGACAGGCTAAACAGGCTGGAGGTCGGGATGTTGTCGATCCCAAGTTGATAGGACCTGTACCGGGAGGTCTGGAGATCCCAGCCCTGCTATTTAGTTTCACTGCCCACACTGCATATTTCATTTATCAGGGCATTGTAAGTTATCAAAACTTGAGCATGTTATTAAACTATTATCTTTTTTTTGTATCTAACATGTTCTTTTTATAGGAGCGAGAAACTCTCACGTTTCAGCTCAGACAAGAGCAGCTAAGAAAATGGAGGCTTGACGATGACTCTACATGGTGTGATCTTGCCAGAAACAGCGGCATCACACATTTACAGGACCTGATGTGCACTTATGTAGATCTGCCTTTGATTTCTGCATTTCTGGAGCGATGGCAGCCAGAGACAAATTCATTTCATATGCCATTTGGAGAGATAACGATCACTCTCCTGGATGTGTACATGATTTTGGGCCTCAAGATTGATGGGCACGAAATGGGACTTCCTCTCCAGGATCGCAACAAGGGTAAAAATGAATTGTACAATCAATAAGCGATGAGGGTAATACAGTTCTTTTCCTTGACGGAAGAAATGGATAAACATGGTGTCACTGCAGACAACCTGAAATATCACTGCTTGAACAATGACCTAGATGATGATGAGATCGCGTCTGGTTATTTGTGGTACCTGATGGCCTCGACCCTCTTTCCAGACAAGTCCCAACACATGCCTTATGTGATCTACGTGAGTGACATTGGTGATACTTGCAATCTTTCTTGGGGTTCTGGCACATTGGCATTCATGTATCGGTCATTGGGCGAGTGTTCACGGCATGAGTGTCGTCAGATGTCCACCTGCTACACTTTGTTGCTGGTAAGGATTTTGTTGCATATTGTTTTTATATAATTTAATTACATTTAAGGTAAGGTTGATATGTTAACCATGTTATTTATGTACATGCTTGGATCTATCTATACTTCCCTAGCTTTCGCCCACAATAAAATCCTTGCTTCGAAGAAGTTGTGCCATATGCCAGCCGATGGAATCCTGTGCAGACTCCTAGTAGGCAGAGAAGAAACTACAGGGAAGAGTTGGATTTAATGCAAGCTAGGCATGTAAGTATCATACGATGTAGTTTATTTCTCATATTAATGTATTACAATTGTGTAATACATTAATTGCACCTTTTTTTGTGTAAGAGTTGGAGTTAATTGCACCTTTTTTTGTGTAGGTTGACTGGCAGCCCTATGGCTACGTTAATTACAACATCCCGGCGTTGGCTCCTGCCTTTTTTCATGGGGTCATCTCTTTTCTGAGAATTATCGAGCCATATATGCCGGATCTGGTATCGAGGCAATTTGGAGTGGTACAGGGGATTCCCCGACCAGTTATAGAGCCCATCAAAGCGCACAGACATCCCAACATTAGGAGATATATAGTGCAGTATGACCCCGCTTCAAACTGGAGTTGGGATGCAAGAAGTCAACACTCCATCTGGATCACACATATGGACCCTCCTACTTTAGAAGGGTATGAGTGTAGTGCCGACTACATGGAGTGGTACATACCTCGTACACACCCATGTGCCAGGCCTCATGATGCTGGCATTAGAGATCCTGTCCAGGTAAAAAAATGTGTTGGATATTTGTTTTTACTTTTCTTATACAATTAAACCGATTCTTTTTAATTTATACGTATTTCTGTAGGTCATTGGACAAGCATTCCAGCGTCTAAATCCTTTCTATGATGCGGAGGAAGACCAATTCTACAACATGCGCATTGTTGTGCGACACTGCATCCAGGACTTCAGACCCTACGAGCATGGCAATGAGGAGGACGAAAATTAAGTGCATTCAAGTTTTCAATTGCTACTTTGGTTTTATTTTAGGGAGTGTCGCACCGTTTATGGAATTGTAGTTTCTTGACTAGTTTTATGATGATAATCAAACTAATTTGCATGTCTTTGCCATAACTTTTATATCGCACATTTGATACTTTGTTGTTAATTGTTGGTCGATGCAATAGATCTCCACAAATACCCTTCAAACATGGCAATGATGAGGGTGGAACATAGTGGTCCTTCACGCGTGGTTTGGCTTCGTTCGTCAGGGCCGAAGCCAAAAACTGGCAAACAGCTGTATACAGCTGTATACAACAGTTGTCAAATACGTGGTTATTAGCTGTCAAACACCTGGTTATTAGCTGTCAAACACAACGCCTCTCTCCTTTCAATATATAAGAAGCATTAGGGCTACTGTTAGAAGCCAAACACTACAACAAATAATGGCATCTTCATCAAAACCATCAATAAATGCAGATAGGCTATGCTACTGTAATTTTAAAGTCGTTGTCCGATCTTGGGATTTGCAGTGGAACTATGGGAGAAGGTATTGGGGATGCCCAGAAGATACATGTCGTTTCAGGGAGTGGATTGATCCAATGTACGAGGAGAAGGCACATGCGGTTATTCGACAACCATGGCAGGAAAAACAAGATCTTGTTAAGGAAAATCAAGATCTTGATAACATTCGTAGGTATAACTTCAATCTACTAAATGATGTACATCGTAGGTGATTCATGTCGTATATTTTGTGTAATGTTGTTTATGTACTATCAACCTTTGTAGGGAGCAAGCAAATTTAGCAAAACAGAGATATCATATGAAGCGAACGTTCACCAGAGACTACCCTAATTTCTTCAAACGCTAAACCAGCGTAATGAACAATTTGTATTGTCTTCAACAATAATGGTCTGTCATGTACAAATTGTATTGGTTCGTCACGTACATATTGTATTGGTTCATCACGTACAGATTGTATTGCTTCGTCACGTACAGATTGTATTGGTTCGTCACATACAGATTGTATTGGTTCGTCACGTACAGATTGTAGTGGTTCATCACGTACAGATTGTCCTAAACCGTGCCTCTTTACAAAAGCTAAATCTATGTCTCATTAAGGGAGCACGGTCTAGGGCACGATTTGTTGCAAACCGTGCCTCTTTACAGAAGCTAAATTTACATCGCGATGAAATTTATAGTTGACTCCTGAAAAAACAATTCGGGATTACGTAAAAGTTATACTTCTAAAAATCCATACAGAAAATAGAATATTAAGTTGCCCTAACAATATCTTTACAATGTGCGATTACAATAATATTTAAGTCGGTTTGCGACCTCGTCTCTTTCTTCTGGAAGGTCCATACGCCATCAGTTGAGTAGTGAATGGATCATACAGACAAGCAGCAGAGGCATCCTTTGCATGCTCCCACATGACAAATACTGGAGGCAACGGTGACGCCTCTGATAGGGCCATCTACAAAAGAATGGAGAATGTATTCACTTGCCTAGTTAATGAGTTCAAATAATGAATAAAAATTGATTAAATGATTAGTAACATACCGAAATAAAATGACTCTCCTTCTGAACATGGCAGATGCATATCGTCTTTAGCTTAGCACCCCCGGGATGATGTGGAACCGCTTGCAAAGGCAAGTAAGTAGCATTCATAGCACCCAGCACGACAACTGCACAATTGAATGTAGAAGCGACCAGACAACCCATATCTGGAATCACCATCCAAGTATTCTCCGGGGCCATCCCATCGTCAAACCATGTAAGTTGTTCCAGTACTGTATCCAGCGTAATCGGAAAGAGGCAAGTCTGAGCATACAATGGAAAGATTTCTTTCACCTTATCAATCATGGATTGTCGGACGATCCTCCATTGTTCTTGCCCAATGCCTATTTGATCTACAACGGCTCTGTATCCACAGTTCCCATCACCAACAATATCAAAGTAATCGTTTATGTGTTCGTGCATACACGGCGAAACTATATCCATATACGGTTCAAAATATTTAATGAAGGACTGTGGAGCATGAAACAGTGGTGGAAACATTTGACCCATTGGATTCGTGGGAGCTCTAACCTAAGATGGCCTCAAAGAAGTGATAGGAGCTATAGGGCTTGGTGAATGTGTACTAGTGGGCTTTGGTGGCCTACCTCGTTGCTTCTTGGGAGGTGTCCCTTTCATCTCTTTGTCTGTGTATTCCCATGAAGAAGGATGTCTTTTAGTGTTATCTTTGTTTGGAGCTCCCATTGGTCGTCCCTTATGCCTCACAATAGTCGGCTCTTGTAGACTGGTCCCCTCGGGGCGAGCAATGTCGTAAAGTCGCGAGACACATTTTTCTTGATCATCAGCTGACAGATTGGGGAACTCATCCGTATAAAATTGATCCATCAAAGATCTCGCGACTTTGCGCTTCATCTCAGCCTCACCTTCGTCTTGCACTTCTGACAAACTCAATTGTCTCCAAAAAGGATGCAACCTTGAAAGCTTAATAGGGATTGAACTCGTCACATATCTAGCGATATCATGCACACACGAAAATCCATCTCTCACCCTCATCTGGCATGTGCAGGTACTGTCATGAAATGGATCTTCCCCTTTTTTGTATTCCTCAGTCAAGCGGTCAAGTGCAACCTTAGATACTTTGTACTTCAACAGCTTGAAAACATCAGCCCCAGTCACAAGCGTCATCATGTTATGTGCACTCTCGTTGAAGGTCCCCTTGATTTCCTTCACTTGGTTAACCATCTTTGAATGATATTGACCGAATATCGTGTCTAGACTGCCATGTGGAGTAGTTAAGAAGTCTTTCAAACTAGAATGTGCTCCTTCAACCCTATATTTAGTACAAAAGAGTTTAAAGTTTGATCATAGAAGAATGTTTCTGTTATCAAATGAGACGTGGCCACTAACATGTTTGTCGTTGAAGTTCCAAGCATGAAAATAATATCTGTCCAAGCTGAAACAAGTCTTTCTCTATACGGGATGAGCCAGTTGTTTCTTACATACTGAAGTAGACGTGGCCAAACTCTCCATTCCGACTGAATTCTACGCAACTCCATCTCGTACTCGGATATAGTTGTTTGCTTGAATAAACTATAGTATCCATTTGCAAACCTTGTACCCAAGCTTTTATCCTTCATCTCCTTCCTAGCGTTGTCCTCTATGTTCTTCTTCACATGGCGCCTACAGAGGATAGACTTGGCACTTGGAAAGAGTTTATCTAATGCATTCATCAAGGCCTTTTCACGATCTGTCACTAGGCATGTCGGTGTTACTTGACACTTTGAGAACATTTTAAGAAGTTGTTGTGCGGCCCACACATAGTTGTCTTCTGTCTCACGCTGTAGAAACACCCCCGCCACATTATAGTTCTTTCATGTAGACGTGACTCCTATTATTTCGAGGAAAGGCAAGTCATACCTGCACAAGAAGATGTGTCATGCATAATGAATAAACATATTAACAAATAAATGTAGCAAGTAGATGTGTTACACTAACCTGTTAGTGTTGTATGTGGAATCTAGCAAAAGGACGTACGGAAATGCCTTTAGGAGTTTCATGAAATCTGGACTAGCAAAGAAAATGTCGATGATTTTATTCGTCGTTGGATCCGACCTATGCTCCACAAAGTAGTTGTTCTCCTTGCACTTATGGAAGAACTCTTGGACCACAGTTCTTCCTTCCATCCCACTATGTCGAACATTGTACACTTCATTATAAATCTGATTCATTTTAGTGCAGTTGTTCGGGTCCTGGTTAAGTGTTGTTGCAATCTTTGATGGTTTACTATGATTTTCTGTCATGACCTTAACCAACTTCTTCTGCTCAGGTGTCAACCTGCCAGCAACTGCATGTCCGTACAAGTCATCACCAATGACATGGTTGTGGGTTCCAACAACTACATTGAGTGTATATGAGTCCCTCAGATTTTCTTGACACAACAATCTGAAGGGACAATCATATTTTTTGCTCCTTGTTCTTTGCCTTATTCTAGTTTCATCTTTAGGAATGTAAATTCCCACTTTTTCACACAGCAACCATGACTTCCGAAGGCTTCCTCCACCAAATTTTCTATCCCGAACAATAGTGAGGCAGAAGTGATTATCAAAGGCAATCTGTCTAGCCCTTTTAATTGCATCATCTTTGGAGCCGAATACTTCACCCGTGGTGAACTTCTCTGAATAATCTTCAGAAACAATCACTTCTTTAGGTGTAGGATACCTAAACTGCGGTTGTGTGTGTAATGCCGGAAACCCAAACTTAGGTGGAGCTTGCCACCTTACGGACGGAATTCCACTACGAGCAAAACAATCTATTCTCGGCAACCCAAGTGAGAAGGACGGTGGTGCCATGTCCCATGCATCATTTAGGGACAGATTGTTAATACCGTTGTTCACGATATTGTTCTCCTATTGAAGTAAAAAAACAAGTTAGCGAAGTATCCAGTTTCTGCCAAACACAACCATACGTGACGAATAAACACACTCCAGCCGTCACGTATGGATTTATCTGGACTGTGACGTATGAAGTACATCCATCTGTCACGGATGAGGCGAATCTATACGTGACGGACCAACACCATCCAATCGTCACGTACTGTTTTTCTTTCAAAAAACATTGGCTGAACAAGGATGAAGTCTTGCAGTTTTGCACTCAATATAACACCGCCGAAACAATCAAACATGCAGTTTTGCACACAAATTCTATAACTTTTTAGTATAACTTAATCAAAGATGAAGTTTTTATGAACATGTACTCACAACTATTGAAATTACCTTAAGAAAGTGTTTGTTTTGGGTTAAGAACAACTCAATCATATACATTCACAAGAAAGAACCATAAAAAATCTAAACTGTTACTAACATGTAAAGTAAAAGCTTAAAAAACATACCTCATTGTAATTGTAACTCCTTGAAACATCTTCTCCACCGTTGAAGTTGGAAAAATCATCTTCATTTGCCATGGAAATGAACTCTTTGAAGATGATGAGAATGGAAGATGTGTTGTGGGAGGGAAAGGGAAGAGTGATGGAGATGTTTAGGGTTTAATTTTGGACGTAATATTGATGAGATTTGACGGGGTAGTTAATGTAGTTAGGTGGGGACAAGTAACATTCAATTTTCTGATTTAGAGGTTCGTCTGTCACATACCATATGAATCCGTCTGTGACGGACCAAGTTGATACGTGCGTCACGTATGAATTCATTTGGTCCGTCACGGACGGATGCATATGGTCCGTGACGGACGAACCAGTGCGTGAAATAGGAATTTTGTCGGTGCGTGAAATAGAAATCGTGTATATATATATTATACTCTTCAATTCCCGTATCTTTTTCATTCTTTTGTTTCATTATTATATACGTACGATATCCTGGGTTTTAGATTGTTTAAAGGGAAAACAATTAAATCCTTGATATATTGTATGTTACACGTTTATTTTATCAGTAATTATCTGAGATCTACTTGGATAAAGATTTTTTTCCCACGTAATAAATAATAAATGAGCCTAAGTTAAGTTTAGAAATAAAAATAAAATTATAAAAATAGGGCCTATGTTTTACAAATAAGATAGTTAGAGAAAATAGGATTGTGAAATTGTGGTTATAGACTCAAATTTTCAAATCTTAGGTTTGAATAATTATTTAAAAAATGATAAAAATTGTTAAGATTATTTGTTAGTTAGAAAAGAAAACGAATAAAAAAATAACATGTAAAAATGATAGGTCCAAAAGTGTTCTAATAACTTAAAAAAAAAAGCTTTAATATATAGTAATAGAAGATAGATTATGAGTGTATGGAATGAAAGAAACATCGTACTATTATAAGAAATGAATTAGAAGTGTAGGAAGTATTAGAAGGATTTTCACGATTTTATTTATATGAATTAGAAGTGTACTTACAAAAAGACCTAACTAGACATCCATTTATTATTAAATATCGAGATTTATTGCTAAAACAATTTTAACGTACTCTACGTGTTATAAAATACTGCATATATAGTGATGTTTGCATGGTTTGAACTTCAACGTACAATAAACAAAAGTAATACAACAAAACCCAACTTTATATACGAAATATATAGTTTCATAGAAACAAAAAAAATATTAATACTAATATATAGTGGCGGACTCAGGAGGGCTTGAGTGGGCGGCTGCCCCCGTTTGGCTCCGCCGAGAAGTGTAATTTTTTGAAAATCATCATATGGGACAACAGTTATTAGCCAAAAAGCGTTGTTTCGCCCCCCATTCACAGCTCTTTAAAGACAAACAAACAAAGCGTTTTTTATAAAAAGCGTTTTCCCAAACCTTTATACCCATTCTGAAAACACTAAAGACAGTATTTTCCTAATAAAACCGCTGTCCCATACCTTTACAACACTAAAGAGAGCGTTTTTCCTAAATAACCGCTGTCCCAACCAATCTAAAAAAAATTGTTTGATGTTGTTTATGATTTATTGATGTTAATCATTTATTAATTTTTTCTTATGATTTTATTGATTTAAATTATTTATTAAGTGTTGTTAATGATTTATTTATTTATTTAAATTATCTATTAATTTACACTCTTGTTTATGATTTTAATACTTTATTAATTTAAACTCTTGGTTTTGATTTAAATCATTTATTACTTTAAACTCTTGTTGAGTAATTTAAATCATTTATTACTTTAAACTCTTGTGTATTAATTTAAATCAGTTATTCATTTGCCTTTTTTCTTACAAAAATTGTATGTTTTTGTTAATGATTTGTTTCTTAATTATTTAATTAGATCAATTAATTATTAGTTATATAGATTTTTTGTGTTCAGTTTATGGACAAATTTATTATTTGTGGAGATCATTAGTTATAAATACTTAGTCTTCAAATAATCATAATAAATCAAATATTGATAATCTTTCAAAAGCTTGTGTCAAAGTCTTCTCGTCTACCGATCTGGGACAAAAGCCCTATGTTTACCGACCAATGTTAATATATCGAATACTAAAAGGAGTAAAGGCTTTGTACTACATGTATTTCTGCCCCCCCTTTCGAGCAATCCTGGATCCGCCACTGCTAATATATATATATATATACTAAATGAGATGCCTAAATTCGATGTGTCGACCTCACGTTCAATTCGCATACGTGTCATCACTTATCCAGCCATAATACGTCACCTCATCCATCATTTTAAAAAAAGTTATAACAATGAGTCCGGTTTAATTATATATAAAATTTATTTAATTAAAAAAAAACATCCAGAATCCGCCACATCATTCATCCTTTAAAAAAAGTTATAACAGTGGGTTTGGTTTAATTATATTATATAAAATATAATTAATTAAAAAAAATCATCCAATTTAAATTTTGGAAAGATATTATGATTTTTTTTTTTAAAGATATGATTTTAATCATATCATCACGAACTAAACGTATAGATTTTTTTTATCTTCTAGCTATTAAATTTGGATATTTTTAATATATATATATATATCTAAACTTATATGTTATAATCTGTGGTATCACTAGATAATAACTTGAACAAGCTTTCTTTTTATAACAATATTATTTGTTAGTATCTGTATAACACGTAAAAGATATTACGAATATTAATAACACGAATTGATTAGTTTCATTATTTGTTACTTAGTAAATTATTGGCTTTTTAGGAGATATAATTAATTTGATTGGTCAAAATAATGTCAAAGGAACTTTAACATCTCCATTATAAAATATCATATGGGTTTAAAAATTTATATAATTGTTTATATAAACACTAATGTCAATTGTCAAACATATATTTAACTTATAAAAATAAATTGGGTTTATAACTTTCGTTTAATTATATCACCCACTTCATTCTCAATTTTTTAGTTACTAATAAATTATTCTATTACATTCTATTGAAGAGTTCGAGTTTAAGACTAATATAATCTGGAAAACAATATCTTTAATAATTAATAAAATAATTTATAACCCTACCGGGCACTATACTAGTTTAGTCCTAAAGAAATAGAACGGATTCGGATTTAGTAGGGTATAATTAAGCAAGAAAAATTATATATTTTGATGATTTATTTTTTAACATCAGACAATATTTTGGCTAAAATAATGATCCTTTTTTGTTTTTATTATTAAACCAAAAGGATGACACTTAAGTGTCCCTTGTTGTTGTTATTATTATTATTATCTAAAAAAAATTTCATACAATAATTATATATAAATAAAAGGATTATAATATTAATTATTCTACATCTATAATAAAATTATTTTAAACCTATAATTGATTAATGGGACATTAATTAATACTAAAAACTATTACCTTCACATGTTGTTAGAAGATACATCTCAAAATCTAGCTCTGGTTGACTCAATTGTCAATAAGAAAAAAGTAATTAAAAGAAAAGAATAAAAAAAACCAACATCTTTCTCTCTGATTTTCATTTTAGTTGTCGTTACCTGCTTGGTGGCTGTCAAACGTCGTCGTTTGGATGTTGTGAGGTGAGCTTCCTCCCTCCTTCTGCTTACCTGCTAGCTTGGTTTCCACATTCGTCCTCTTCCCTCGAGTCTGTCGAACACCCCCCCCCCCCCCCCCCCCCTCCTCTTTTTCCCTTCCCTTTTCTTCTTTTCTCTCTCCACTTCTCCTTACGATTTTCTCTCTCTAACTTTACTCTTTCGCGCTTCACTTTACCCCCGCTCCACCATATGCAATCCTAGGGTCTCGATCACCATGACTAAGGATATCGAACAAGGTAGATTTCTCGTTTTCTATCTTTAATTTTACAGTATTGAGCTTCTATAACTTTCTACGGCTTGCAAGCGCGAATTCTTTCATGCTCTAAGCTTTAATCCGTTGGATTCCTGATAAGCTTTCAGCTTCTTGGAGTGTGTATAAGTTTTCGTTCCCCGGTCTGATCGTGAATTAGTAATTGTAGAATTGGGGTACGGAGAAGGTGCTTCATCGTATATGATTTATTAGTTTATCTTCTTTGTGCCCCCAATCCGTCTTTATGAAAATTTGTCTGTTCTGTTTATACTCGTGGAATTCAATTACTTCCTTAAAGCATGCTGTGGTTGGATTTCTTCTTCTTTTGCTTGTGATTCTTTAACCCCTTATAATAGTTTCTGGTATTGTGTTGCCTTTCCCTTTTTTCTTGCCAAAGTTGATTTATGCTGACTGGTTTTATTGTTTGTAATTGTTGATGGATTGTTGCTAGCTTGATGATCACCTGTATTATGCTTTCTTTGCAGTTGGAGGCAAAGACTTGGAATTGGGTGAGATCACTCCACCCCCAATCTCAAACCCCCCTACAAACCCGTATCCATCCCCATCGCCCTCTCCAACCTCCACATCAGGACCAGCCTTGGTACTCTCCAACTCTGGCAAGCGAATCAACCAAGCTGGGAAGAAAAAGTACGTCAAGAAAGTCAGTGGCCGTCATAATGATTCTGAGCTTCACTTGGCAGCTCAGCGTGGTGACTTGGCCGCCGTGAAGCAGATTCTCAGTGACATTGGCAAGCAAATTGAAGGGACTATCAGTGGCGCAGAGTATGATGCGGAGGTTGCTGCAGTGAGGGCATCGGTGGTGAATGACCCAAATGAATTGGATGAGACTGCATTGTTTACAGCAGCTGATAAGGGGCATATCGATGTGGTGAAGGAGCTGATACAGTATTGCAATGATGATACACTTAGGAAGAAGAATAAGTCTGGATTTGACCCTTTGCATGTGGCTGTGTGCAATGGACACCTTGGTGAGTGACTTAAACTCTCACTGTAGTAGGATGATGTTAGTATCATGTGATTCAGCATAAGCTTACTTGCCTTACAGGCATGTTTTCTGATGGTTAGAAGATCTAAGTTACTAAGTAACAAATTTATCTGGTCATATTGGGACCATATTTGGCTCATATCTATAGTGGAGTGGTTCTCTTTTCAATATGCATCAAATGGAGTAGATGGGTGGGTTATTTCCAACATAAACTGTTTCACTGGAGTTCTAAGAAGGGACTTCATCTCTTATCATATTTGCTGAAGGATATAACTTGGAAATGGTTTTCTACACAATGTTGTGATTCTGAAAGTTACTTATTCTTTCATTTTCAGAAAAATAGTTGTCATAGAATTACTTCTCTTATAATTGCTACACTTATCCAACTCAAACTGACAGACCAAGTCCGGGTCTTTATTTTTGATTCATTGCAGCAATTGTCCAACTGCTATTAGACCATGATTCTGGGCTAATTAAAACAGTTCAGACGTCAAATGCTACCCCTCTTATAACTGCTGCAACAAGGGGACATACTGCTATTGTTAATGAACTTCTATCTAGGGACAGAAGTTTAGTGGAAATTTGTAAGTCCAATGGTAAGAATGCACTTCATTTTGCTGCAAGGCAAGGTCATGTGGAGATTGTGCAAGCATTGCTTGAAAAAGAACCTTCATTGGCAAGAAAGACAGACAAGAAGGGTCAAACCCCTTTGCATTTGGCTGTGAAAGGGGTCAACTCTGAGGTTGTCAAGTTAATTATTGAGGCAGATCCAGCAATTGTGATGCGCCCTGACAAGCTTGGAAATACAGCTTTGCATGTAGCTACACGAAAGAAGCGAGTAGCGGTAGATCCTCCTACCTTTATTATCCAGCAATGCAGTAGTCTCTACCTTTATTGTGTCTACATCCTAGATTGATCTATAAGTTTTATCCAGCAATGCCATGCCTAAAAAGAAAAGTACGTTATTTTGTTTACCAAGAAATGAAGAGCATAGTAATTCGAATATTTGACTATTGGAACTTCAAATACCAACAGACTTTTTTACATAGCTTATGGTATATGGTAACTGTTAAGTACAGGTGTTATGCTTATAATAAGCTGAAAATAGATTGATTTTAAGGGGGGAAAAGGTAATATAACTCAATAGACAACTAGTTCCTGAATTGAATATTGAAATTTAAACAGATTTTAGAAAGAAAAATTTAGTCATTCCTTGTCTCTTTCGCTGCAATGCAGTATGAAAGTTTAATGCTTTCTGCTCATGTTGCATTCATACTTTCGACCTCCCCAAAAGTACACTTCTATGTTTGGTTCCTAAACTTCTTGTTGGCAATGCAATTAAATAGTCCTTGCAAATTTAATTATGGATGGATGCATGTTTATTACTAATCTTGAATTGCATAAATCATCCCCAACCTCCATTCTGTAGAATGTGAAGTTGTGGACTTATATTTTTGCAATGATAGAGGTTGGAAGTGTTGGACCTTTTAAATGCGGCATGTTGCTGTTGTCAGTAGGCCCCAAGCTAGCTGCCTATTCAATGTTGCTCTTGTAACTACGAGTTTTCCGCTGAGAATCCACAAATATAGCTGGTTAACCTTTAATATAGTAATATATACTTTCATAATTCTCACCTGTTATGTCTGTTAACAAATTATTTTCTTCATCCTTGCAGATAGTGCATGTGCTCTTAACTGTTCGTGATATCAATGTCAATCCAGTAACCAGTCAGCATAAAACTCCTCTTGACATAGTTGAAGACCAGAACCTTTCTGAAGAATCTTCAGAAATCAAGGAAGCCCTTCTTCAATACGGAGCTGTTCGAGCCAATGAGCTGCACCAGCCTAGGGATGAGCTAAGAAAGACCGTTACCCAGATTAAAAATGATGTTCATATGCAGCTGGAACAAACTAAGAGGACAAATAAAAACGTCAGTGGAATTGCCAAGGAGCTTAGGAAGCTTCACAGGGAAGGCATCAATAATGCTACCAATTCAGTAACGGTGGTGGCTGTTCTCTTTGCAACTGTCGCGTTTGCAGCAATTTTTACTGTACCTGGTGGCGATTTGGACAGCGGAGAGGCTGTGGCTTCTAGGACAGTCGCGTTCAAGATATTCTTCATTTTCAATGCCATTGCACTCTTTACATCCTTGGCAGTTGTGGTGGTTCAAATAACACTAGTTAGAGGCGAGACCAAGGCAGAGAAACGGGTTGTGGAGATAATTAACAAGCTGATGTGGTTGGCATCTGTGTGCACTTCAGTTGCATTCATGGCCTCCTCGTATATAGTGGTTGGCCGGCACTTTGTTTGGGCTGCAATCTTGGTTACAGTCGTTGGGGGAGGCATCATGGCTGCAGTTCTTGGCACTATGACATTCTACGTCGTCAGATCAAAGAGGCAAAGGTCAATGAGGAAGAGGGAGAAAAGCACTAGGAGGAGCGGATCTAATTCTTGGTATCATTCGGAGTTCTCTAATTCAGAAGTAGAGCCTGATCGATTCTACGCCTTGTAAGTACTGACCAAGTAAATCTTGACCTTTGTGGGGAAAGTCATGTTTTAGTGGGGCCAAGAAAGAAAGCCTCTGCATCAACGTCACAGTTTCGTTGTTGCTCATAGACAAATGGAATGTCAGCTCAGTTTACAAACAACTGCATCAAGATTGTCATATTCCAAGTCTTGGGTGTCGTATAAGCTACTTTTTACCGTTTTATAGAACAACAATTAGCAGTTACTCTTGCTGCTTCCGGAACCATTATTAAACAAGTATCCTTTGTATGAGGTTATGGTTCAATCATTATGTATCTGATTCATACTCCGGTTTTTGAACTGGGTTTGCTTTATAGGATGGTAGTAGGTCGGTACAAGCTCATTACAGTCAATCTACGTTTCTAACCAAATCTTTTCGGACTCATAAGAAGAGATATGTCAATCCATCTTCAGTTCTTGGGATGTTGTAATAGGCTATATCATTAAGTGAGAAATTTACAGCCTGTATATTTGAAAACCCCCACACATTTCATGTGCTGATTTGCAACAGCACCTAAAATAGGATGAATGAGAATGACTGAGTATCGTTTGCATATATTGTGCTGGTTCATCTTTGCATTTATTCATTAAATGATCCCATTTCCAAAAAAAGCAAGAAGAAAAAACGAACTTAAATGCAAACTTAAAAAGACTTAGTATTATCCCATATTGTGCTGGTTCATCTTTGATTTGGTTTTGTAATGTGAAAGGGTGAAAGTCTGTAGCCAATGTGGATCTATACAATGATTCTACACTTAAAACAAAATCTGGAAGTCCACAAGAAGCTTCCATTGACCTATGTTACAAAGCATGTTTCTTTCTTGACACAGCAGCATTCTATGCAAAATCCACACCACAACTTAGATACTCCTTGACACAAAGCAAAAAAGTTCAATCAGTTGATTGATCCAATTCATATGATTTGATGAAAATACCGATCATCTAACCACTTACCTGCAGGATTCAGATAATGAACTTGACAGGCAACTGAGAATACCATGGCACAAAACCAGAGAATCCTTGTATTATTCCTTCCAGGATCAGCAGATTTGGTCCATCAACCTCTGATCAATGTTAAGCCAATAGCCGTGACAACAAGAGTGGACGGCAACCCGAATTTGAGATGGTTCCAAAAGGTAAGGTTGTATCCCAAATGAGGGGCCCGCTGCGCCTGCTCACAGACAATCAGGTTTGCAGCTGACCCTAATAGCGACAAGTTCCCAGCAACAGTGCTCACCCAAGCTAGGATGAGCCATGCTTTTCTCTCCTCAGATGCTGAAATCGCTACAGCAGATGCAGCCACTCTTCCTCCAAGCAACAGAACTGTTTAACAAATGTGTCATGCAAAATCTGGTAATTCAAGAGTATTTTGAGGATCTAGTCTATGTCTCATGATCAAAACAAATTGATTCTAAAATTCCAAATTCTGTAAATGTCCAAAGAAACTGATATTTATAACCAAAGCTGAAAAGGGAAGGGCTTAGATACCTGTAGGAACATTTGAAGCCAAATTTGAAAGGACAAGTATGACAGCAGCCAAAACAGCTATCCCACCAGGATGATCAATCTGTGCATATGGCTCCATGATGTCCCACACCTTACCAGGAACTCCGGTCTTGTTGAAGCCGTCAACAGTGATAAACATTCCACAAAAGAATATCAAAAGCGAGTACGAGACCTGCCAAGAACCAAGTAAAAGATCCAAAGGATAAGATTATGTGTAACAGTGACACTTAAGACAAACATTACACTTGTATTTTACCTTTTCTATGCACGGCATAGCATCCTTGAAATCAAGAACCACAAGGGCAAGCGCGGCAGTTAGGGCTGTCCATGACATATTCAGACCCATCAACAAAGCTATTAACATGCCTAAGGTAACAAGATAGACGCACGTCTTCCAAATCATTCTCCTCCATTTCTCATTCATCTCTTTCCCTTCTAGAACCCTCCTTGCTTGTACATATATCTCTCCACTAACGGATTCAGCCCCTCTCACGGAAGCAGCATCTTGCTGCTGAAGGGATTCATCATTGACCGTGTTCTTTGATGCAGACGAGCTTCTAGCAGACACAATGCCACCGCTGGCATCCCTTTGAAGCTCACTTTCTGCTGTGCTAATCCTGTTCCTGAGGGTTTCAAGTTGCCCTGAGAGTGACTTTGGGCTAGCTGAGTTATGGTCATCCATCATTTCAGCTGGCCCACGGGGAGAGTCAGAGAGCGACGAGTGTGACATTCTTGCAGGTGAAAAGCGGTGGGAAGTAAGATCCTCCTCGGCCACCACTTCAGACGTGGCATCTTCTACATCTTTATGAGTAGACAAGACCCTCCAATACATGCATAACAGGATTACTGCATTTACAAACACACCTAGGATCATAGCTGGAAGAACCCCAGCCAAGAACTTCAAAAATGGAATCTTGCTCTGAACAGCTATCACAAGGTTCTGAGGATTCCCAATTGGTGTGGCCGAGGATCCAATGTTTGCGCTAGAGGCAAGGGCCAATAGAAAGGGATGGGGAGGCAGATTGTGTTGCCTAGCAATCTTCAGTACAAATTCAGTTAAGACAACACAAGATGTATCATTTGTGAAAAGAGCACTTGAGATTGCAGATATCAAGCATACTCTAAACAGCATATCCTTGGGGCCTTGGCTTCTCCAAGAGATTAATTTTCCAAGGTATAGGAACATATCTGCCTTTTCAAGATACACACTGACAACCATTGTGCCAAAGAGAAGTCCAAGTATAGGGAGATCAATTGCAGCATAGGCCTGTTCCGGGGATATGACCCGAAAAATGACCATCAATATGGCCCCAAGGAGGGACCCAGCTGTCCTCCCAATTGGTAGGAAAGGAACTGCTGGAAACACAGCCAATACCCAGAAGACTCCAAAGGCAATGGACCCAAGAACCACTTTTTCTGCAGAAGCCATGGCCATGTTTCTCCCTTTGTTAAGTCAACTCTTCCTCCATTCAAATGCTTAGATGATCAAATCATCCTTACTGCCATGTTGCTTCTACTAGAGGGGAAAGAAGGCAGCATCCTGAATGAAAGAGGAATCAAAGGAGAAGATTTGAATAATTATATAGCGTATTGGAGAAAAGAATTGACATTAATCAGAACAAACTTAACCCTTTAATCTAGATCAACACAGATACAATGGTGTAAATCTTCACTTGGTCAAAAACACTAAATTATGTTTTCCAATAGCCCACAACAGGAGAGACTTCTCAAAAGTTCAGTTATTTAGTGTGATGATTTGAGAGAGAATAAGGTCAAATTAGATACAGCCTTCCATGAAAGTGACTTGATAGTTGAGACTTTGGACAACGCCTTCCCCAAACACATCCATATTCCATAGGCACAAGCCTTCCTGCAAAGATTGACACGCAACAACGTCAGAAGTCTTCAATCTTCATAGAATTTGTCTATAATGGGCATATTTAATTGATTAATGACAATCAAAACAACAGACATTTGATGTACATCATAAAAGATGTGTAAAATAATACAGTTCTCAGTGATTGCTAATCGAACTGAATAGAATAAACAATAGTAAGAATAGGTAAGGAACAACTTTGATCGATGTGTACACGAGCAAGCTGAAGTACTAAGAATCTCGATGAGAGGGGGAGCTTCAAATTAATATATGGCGGTGGAGAATACAACAGCGATTTCTTCTAGTTTGGGGCCTGTGAAGTTTTCTCCTTTTCTTGCCGTCACAGAAAGGGAAAAGAGACGTGAGTGGCTGTCTAAATGATCCGATATTGTACAAATAAAATCATGTAGGAGCTTCAAATTACAGTTATCACATTAAGTTTGCTTTTGCAGCCTTCCTTTTCAGCTCCAAACAGAACTTGCTTGGTTTGTTTAGGCTAATTGCATATGTTCGATCTTTCACAAGCGTTTCACAAAAGAACAAGAAAGAAAGTATCGGAAGGGACAGCAAAGGGCTAAAAAGATGATGCTATTCATATTCAATACTCCAAAATTAAAGATATAGAGCCAGCCCATATAAACCTGCATCTTTCACACGATGTGATAGCAAAAACAAGGCACGGAAAAGTCCTAAAAAAGTAAGAACTTGTGTTTATTTTTCATCACAAAAGCAAGGTTTCGTCATCTGCTCAAGGCTATGAAGAGAAGTAGTCTCAGCAACAAAATCAGATGGACAGCAAAGGTCGGAGAATTTGATCAGTCCTCAGATACTCTACGCCTGATCTTCGTCGGTGAAATTGGCAGCAAGATCAAAGTAATGACCAACGCCAGCATCGGCTAGGAATTTGCGGGCTGCAGCTTCAGTTCTGCACTCCTGTTTATGGAACCTGTGGAAGCTTGGCTTTGCAACGCTTCCTTGCCAGACTAGAAGGCACTTGTTGACAAGATTTTCCTCGTCTTCCTCTTCTTCTTCGTCATCTTCAGTTGGCAACTTGGCAGTCCAGTTTATGCGCCTGAGCATCAATTTACCATACCTCTTGATGGATTTGCCTCCACCTTCAACAACCACGATGCTGAAATCATCATAGATCAAAGCACAACCAGTCAAGCGATTCTCCTGTGCATTAATATCAACCTTGAATTGGTTTTGCTTGTTAGAGAGGTCATTGATCTTATAAACGGAAACAATCGTCTCCAGTGTACTTGGATCATCAAATAATTTCCTCTCTTTCTTCTCACGCCGCTCAGCAGGAGTCAGCTTACGAGCAATATTCCTGTCAGCATGAGCCTGTTCACGTTCAGCAGCTGCACTACGGATTTCCATTTCAAGTCTAGTCGGATCCTGGGTTGCTTCTGAGCCCAATACCCTCATGAGGTTGCTCATCTTGACTTTGGGTTTAGGGGGCTCAACGATACCTTGCCTTATCATCTCCTGCCTATCTTTCTCCCTGGCTAGACGTCGTTGAGTTTTAAGTTTCTTCTTTTCCTTCTTTGTAAGCTTCAGTGGTTGGGGTGGTGGTGGAGCAGGCTCAGCAGGGGGTTCTATCGGTCGGGGATGCTCTACATAAATTGTTATCTTCTCAGTTTTCAGTTTCTCATGAACAGATCCACCATCAACAATGTCAGAGTAGTTTCCAGAACGCAGAATTGGCACATCCCTACATGACAGATTCAGATAATAGTCAGTCTCAAAACAAAACGAATCAAAGAGACAGGTAGTATAATGCAGATTCTGGCACTAAGATAAACTGCAATTACAATAGGTCAGAAGTCTTGAGATTCAGCAGGAATAGTGAAAAGAATACAAATCAAAAGAATTTGTCATCACATTGCTGCAATAGTTTGTAAATTGTAGAAGCTTGTAAAAACAGGTAGTAGCTCACATAAAACTGGCAAATACATTAGGATTTGCATCCTGATAATCATTTGAGAACAAGGCATAATTATAGCTATATACATATATCTATCTGGATTCGCAACCCATACTTGCATAATTATAGCTATATACATATATCTATCTGGATGACTGGATTCGCAACCCATACTTCTCACTATGTATGAAAAAAAAGAGCATGCACATAGTTGAATCAATATGTTTAACAAACAACTTATGTTCCTAAGGGAACTAAAAGATTTTACGTTTCCTCTTCCAATTTGCCAAGACACAAATGCAAAAGTCAGCAACAGAAAATAACATTAGTGTATAATAGAGAGCTTAGCAGACACTAGACCTAGCAATGAGAAAGTCAAAATGAAACCTTCAATTAATTGCACTGAAAATGTTACATGGAAATTCAGAGAGCATGCAAAATAGTCATAAAGTCATTGCACATATATATAAGAACAAGGATTTGCTGGTCTAATTAGATAGGACTAGATTACTTATAGGATCAGCATTCAATATGATTTCAAGGAAAAGGGTTTATAGTAATAGTGAACTTTCTAATGATATATATCAAGTGGCAGAGAACACTAACTATATCATTACTCATAAAAAAGCATGGAAACAGACAAATAGTTATATAGTGTGAAGGAAAGTTTTTGCAGATGCAACATCAATGTAAAGAAAGAGACAATAACTTACCACCACTCAACTTCAGGAATTGGTTCTTTTGGCTTCTCTTTAGTGATAACTCTCTCTCCTATCTCTATCAGATTTGGATTTATATTAGGCTCAGCTTTTGCTTTGGCCAACTGTGCTTGCTTGGTTTTCAGCTCTTTAGCTTGTGCATCTCCAAATTGACTCTGCACAGGTTTTGAAACATCATTCAGATCAGCCAAGAATATATACTTAATATTCATTATTTCTTTCAGTTTATAATCAATGTGTAATCTTTTCCTTTTAAGGAACAAACTTAGAAAGTAAAAAGAATATACCTTCAATTTGATGATCTCTGCATCTTTAGACCATTTTCCTTCCTCTACAAATTGGAAAGTCATCCTCTTGGGTCGAAGAATTTTGGTCTTATCAAGACCCATCCTAGGATCAAAGTGTGGATTCGTTTCAGGATCCACCTCCAATTCTGGCTTAAGAATTTGGAATGCATCTTTCTTTTGCTTGTTTATATTCACCTGAAGAAAAAATTGAAATCGCAATCAGTATACCAACAAACTAGATAAAGCAATTTAACTTAAGGAAATAGACGAACCAACCTTCAGAGTGCTGAGATTGTTAATCTTAGGGACATTCACAACATTTCCCTGCTCATCAATTTCCCGACCTAGTGCATCAAGACGAAGAACAGGAGCCTTTGCAGGCTTTGGAATCACAGATACATCCTGGGGCATTTGTCCAGGAAAGAAGTTTATTATGGGAGCAAACTGAGGATCTTGACGGAATCCCATTTTTGCAGCAAGTTCCTGCGCACGTTTTACAGCTTCGATTTTTGCAGCATCCATACCACCTACAGGCTTTGCAGCACCAGCACCTGTCACACTATCTGGCGTAAGTGTAGATGCCGTTACAGTAGCAGATACAGATGGTGTTGGCAGTACACCGGCAATTGATGGTGAAGCTTCCTCATTCGAACTTAATTGTCGGCTGATTTCAGTTTTTGAACCAGCACCTTTGTTCAACTGGCATCACCAAAAGCAGAATCCCAATAGAACAGTTAGGTAAGATATATTAATAGAATACAAAAGTGCTGATTAAAATCAGACAAGGAACAGAATGAAGATATTTACATAACCCAAAGAGCAGCACCAGTTAAACAATGCTTAATGAATTAGTTATACATCACTTACGAAGGGAAGTTTCTTCAGCTTCTCAGACAGCTCCTTTTGCATCTGCAAAGCTTTCTTAGCTTTTGCTAAAGCATCAAGAGACAAGTTCCCACTCTTCGCAGCAGCTGTAGTTGTCCCATCTGTACTAGATTTTCCAGTAACCGCATGAGATCCGGTAATATTAACTCCCTTATTTTCATTGGTGGTAGATATTGAAGATACCTTGGTTGCAGGAAGATGGCTTGGGGCAACATTTTCAATAGCATTCCTAGATGATTCAGCAACACCACCCTAACAAAAACACACAGAATAACACAAGTCAGCCAACTTTGAATCAATTTAAACATGCCCTGGTCGATCATAATAAAAAAAATTCATATAATAGATTTTAAACACAACAGTTCATCAATGAGAAAAAACAGTAGTTAAACATGCAGATTTATTGAAAACCTTGGTGTCTTCAGATAGAAAGAAATAAAATACAGAATTTCATAGTGTGGAACTGACTTGTAGTCACATTTTTATGTGTTAAGTACTAGGAAATATGCATTCCTTAAGAGTGAACAAACTTTTAAGATGCAAAACCCTTTGTGTTGCAAACTCAAGCATTAGCAAGCTATATGGAAAAAGAATAACAGAATAGAAAAAAGACACGGCATGATGTACAACTTAACCTTAACAAGGCAAATCAGATTCTGCAAAAGCTGAAGTCTAGGAAAATCAACTACCCAGTGCCAGTGTCCACAATAAGAGACAGAAAAAGTACCAATCCAGGACTAAACCTTCACAAGGCATTTCAGGTTCTGCAAATGCTAAAGTCTAGGAAAATCTACTACCCAGTGTCCACAATACAAGACAATAACTATCCAGGACTATAACGCATGGATGATGGAACTATGGACCAAGTAACTCCTGCTAACAATTCATGCAGAATATGGTGAACAAATCACTAGCATGAAACACTAAACAAAATAAGCAATCCTTAAAGAAAGTTATATGCAATAATGACTAGTGTTGTTATGAAACTCACATTGGCATTGGAACCACCCAAGTTAACATCTCCACTTTCTTCCTCCACTTTCACATCTTTACCCTCAAACCTTCTTCTGTCTCTCTTCCTGCCATTCCCAAGATCCTCTTGTCTATCTTCTTTCTTAACCTTCACCTCTTCACTAAACCCCGAATCACCTTCTTCCTTGACTCTGTCCTCGAATTTCCTCTTCTCCCTCCTTACATCATTCCTTTTATCCTTTCTCTCTTCTGCATCAACAGCCGATTTATCATCCTTCACAGCATCAGAAACCCTAACACGCTTCTCAGCCGCATTATTCCGATCCTCACTTTCCCCTCTATCCTTCCTCTTGTACGAATGGCTAGGTTCTTGGCTCCTCTCTCTACTCCCCTCTCTCTCATAAGATTTCTCCCGCATCAACTCGCGACCAGAAACCCTATCCTTACTCCCCTCCCTATCTCTCCTCGAATCCCGATTCTCCGAATACTCCCTCGATCTTCGAATGTCGTCGGAAGACTTCTCTCTCTCCCTCCTCGATTTACGGTGCCTGTTGTGGTGGTCGTGTTCGTACCTGTCGTCATCTTCCCCACTGCTAACACCGTTGTGGCCGCCGTCGCGGTCCTTGGACCGGTGGCGACGGTGCTCCTTGGAACGGTGTTTGTGGTCTCGAACTCTTCCTCTCTCCTTGTCCTTGTCCCTCTCACGATCCTTGTGGTAGTGATCTTTGTGGGATTCTCTCTCCTTTCGGCTTGATTTCTCCTTCTCCAACGATCTATCCATAGGTGGTTTTTAGGGTTTGCAAGGGAAGGAACGGACTGGCAGTGGAATTGGAAATGACTACGGAATACGGATGCGAATAAACTCTTACGATATCTTTGTAGCTATTTTTTCTTAATAGTGCATCTTCATGTCATAATTTTAAGTTAATACATTATACAAATATTTTATTCCTTAAGGCTCGTTTGTTCCCATTTCTTGGGATCCAAAATGTAAATGAGAATTGAGAATGATTGATTTCTAGAATTGTGTTCGGTAAGAATTGAAATGGAAATTATTTGGTTTCATTTTAAATAATATTTTCTCTGTTCTTAAATGTTTGTCTTGTTTGACTTTTGAACATTGTTCATCGTTGAAGAGGATCTTTAAGATTTCTTCCAATATATAAGAAAAAACATAGTCATGTGGGGTCTTGTTTAATTCGTCTCAACGAGTACTTTAATAATATCAAAAAATTATAATTTTTAGGATTATGTAATTAAAGATATTAACGATACAAAACTCGCCTCGACATTTGAACCCGGTCAAATCAGGACCATCTTTGCGGGACAGAGGGAGTACATGATTCCAAACTTAATGAAATATTTGACTTAAGTATCATCCATTTCAACTAGATATTTTAAAAATCGATCTGATCAGGCTCAAGTTGTTTTAGGATTGAGACCCGACTCGAAAATCATTGGGTCAAGAAAGACTTGAACTCAAAAGACCCGACCCGAGCTCGATCCAAATTTAATGGACCCGTTATTTCATATATATTATCTAATTTCTATCAAATATTATGATATATTTTATTAAATAATTAAATAATATTAATTATGTTATTATTAATAATCTTTTAATTTAAAAAAAATATTATAGTAATCATAAAAACTGGACATTTTTAACCCGTTGGGACAACCAGAACCCGAGCAAAACCCGTTATGACCCAATTGATCAACCCAAAATTTAACAAACCCGATCGATCCGAATCCGATTTGATATGAACTCGATTCCACTCGAACTTGACTCGCCTGACCCACTTACAAGTCTAAGTAATTTCTTGTTGATAAAGAGTATGTCCAAGAACCGTTCATTCCGACAACATACCAAACAATAAGCTACATGAATCGGAATGAGTCATTCTTGATTCAGATTCCAACCCGATTCTCATATCATACCAAACGAGCCCTTAAAAATTTTTACAAGGTTAATTAATTTCACTTTTAATAAGTTTTTTAGCCAAGTTTTAAACTTTTCTCTTTCCGACACATCATCTAAAAAACTTTTCTCTTGCCAAATGATCATCGACGATGCACAAAATTAATGATCTATCCAGCAACAACAAATCTAGCAGGCTTCTCATTACAACATCTTCAAGACAAGAGTGCTTTGTCTTCCAAGCAATCAAAGCCATGCACTGATGCACACCAAGAATCTTCTACACATAAATCAAGTCGGTGTCATCAAGAGAGCTTGTCTCTTCTTCTTCTCCATCATTGTTTGGCCAATTGAAGAGTCTTCTTTCTTCCTATTTAAGCTAGAATTTTTCCTTCATTGTTAGAATAAGCTTAAGGTGAGAGTTTTTGGAAATGTTTCACTGATTCAAACCCTCATATTTAAGTGATTCCATTTCCACCGTTGGTGAGTTTATCCCGCATATTCTTGTGAGTTTATCAAGAACAACCAAGTCAATTCCTTTGGTGTGTTCATCTTTAGGCGTTAATTTGTCTTTCGAGTTCCTTTGGTGCGTTTATCCAATTGAACCACAATTGCCTATCTTGTTCAAGTTCTTCAATAAAAGCATATTGTGTCTCAGTTTGCCATCATTTCAATTCAGCCAAAATACTTCAAATTTTGTAATTCTTGAAGATTTCAACGGAAAAGGACTTCTTCAAAAGCAACGCGAGAAAACAACGATTTGATTGTCATCAGGTCGTCCACACAAGATCTTTATCCTTCAAATTATTCTCATCAAATATCAAAACAAATGAACGTATGAAAGACTATTGATGCAAACATTTAAGTTATTTAAGGACTTAAAGTTTAGGGATCAATAAAAAAATATAATAACTAAAAATTTAGAGACTAATAATAAATAAGTGACAAAGTTTAGAGACTAATAGTGTAATTTACCTTATAAATTAGAAAACTTACTTTCTAACGATCTATTGATCTTTTTAAGTGGTTGTTTAGTCAAATACTAAATTCTTATAAAGTATGAATAAAGTATGAAATACCAAGATCTAATATCAAATATAATTGTATTGGTTGATTTTTTTTGTTAAAAACTCATATATTTTGATTGTTGGATTTTCAGTTCATGCAAATACAAGAATTTCAATTACTTAGAAAATAGTGAGTTAAATTTTATTTCTCATAAGTTTTCATGTTTTGAGTTTAATCAAATTTGGTTTTTAATTCCCGTAAAATACAATTCACAGGAAAAAAAAATATTCCTCCATACTTTTCCAAGATTTTGATTTTGAACTAACATAATTTGTGGACTTTTTGTACCTTTTACGGACCTAAAGATTAGATTAGGAGCAATTCAAACGCTCTGAATGAACCCTTCACGCCCTACCTTGCCGGCCGTCGGAGCACCTTTCCTTTCCTCATTGGAGGAAATTGACCTGCTGAAAAGATCCACTAAAAAGATGAAGCGAGGCAGTAATGAAGCCTTTAACTTGGATCTGAGGAATTTCCTGAACTTGGCGAAAACACAACGAAGACTAATCGGAAAACGCCGTCGTCCTATAAAGACAAAGTTGCAGGAGATTCCTCTGTAGAAAATATTAGGGCATACAGCAATCCCTTATGGGAAGAGGAAGTGGAGGACGTTGACTTGGCGGATGATATCATGCCACAAGATGAGTACCCTGCATGTCTTGTCATCCTCCTCTCTGCTGAAGATAAAAGGAGGATTAGACACCCATGGCGTAATGCACTCATCATTAAAGTCTTTGGCCGTAATGTGGGGTACACGTACTTACGGAAAAGCCTGGTGCAAAAAATGGAAGCTGAAAGGAGAGTTCATCATGGTTGACATAGGGAATGACTATTATGTGGTCAAATTTAGAAACAACGAAGACTTCAATCACGTTCTGATCGATGGCCCCTGGACTATTGGAGACAGTTAT
This sequence comes from Rheum nobile, assembly GCA_027886185.1. Classification (NCBI taxonomy): domain Eukaryota; kingdom Viridiplantae; phylum Streptophyta; class Magnoliopsida; order Caryophyllales; family Polygonaceae; genus Rheum; species Rheum nobile. The sequence goes on along the minus strand of WOAB01000644.1, from coordinate 11,240,225 downwards.
TTGACAATCCAGAGATGGCGGCCGAAGTTCGTTGCCTACGAGGAGCCCATTAAATTCCTCACAGCATGGATCCGGATTCCAAATCTCTCAATGGAGTACTTTGATGCTGCTATTCTCAACAAGATTGGTTCCAAAGTGGGTCATGTCATGAAAATTGACAGAACAACAAGTGTTGCTAAGAGAGGGTGTTTTACTCGTCTAAGTGTGGAACTGGACATCTCCAAACCTCTGCTTGCCAAGTTCTGCCTCAATGGCAGGGTGTGGAAGATCCAATACGAAGGGCTGCGTATAATATGCTTTCAGTGCGGAAGGATTGGACACGTCAAGGAACAATGCTCAGAACAGTCCCCGATAGCAATAGATAACTCTATGAATGGAACGTCTGCTCCTGAGATAGTGGAACCATTTGGTGGTTGGATGCTGCCTGACCATGTTACTCGGAAGAAAACTACCCCGACGCCTGGGAATAAAGCGAATGCAGGGGAATCAAACAGGACATAATTTTCGGTGGCCGGAGTTAACCCATAATCTTTTGATCCGTCCAAAACACACCAGGATCATGCTGAACCCACTACCGTGTCGAACCCGGTTTCGACATCTTCCCAAGATTCGCAAAAGATTGCGTCGATGATTTTGGAACCAGGAAAGGCAAGTAATTCAGGATCCCGATTCCATCTCCTCTCTCCTCCGAATGGCGAGATTGATAACGAATCGGTTGTAGAGGATATCACGGAGGCAGTTCCCAATAAGACAATCCCAACAAAAGGAAAAGATAAGAAGATAAAAAAGATTTTGGTGGAATGAAAATTTTGAAAGACGACCCAAAAGGCAAATCCACATCCGTAAAAGTAGGATCAAAAGGGCCATCTATTTCTAAGGAAATCATTATATCAAAAGAATCTCCAAGTACTGCCAAGAAAAATCAGTTACGGGGAAATCCCAAGGATATTGGAAAAGAAGGAAAGAGTGGACGACCCCACTCCATTGTCCCGGAGGTGAATGGAATTAATAAAATAGGCAAGGGTTTGGGAGGGATACCAACTCCTAAAACGCAAAATCAAGTTCGGCACCATATCTCCATGTCTTCTCCGCAAAGATCTGTCTTCTCCGCAAAGCTCTGAACAACACTTGGGGAAGCACACATGAGACCTGCCGTTAAGTCATGACGGTTCCATGGAGGTGGATGCACTCGCCAAACCAGATCAGGGTGGGTTGGATTCATCTTTGGACTCCCGAATGGAAGATCCAATACAGGAAGATGAGCACAAGGAACAACCGCCAGATGACGGCGTACAGGATGGTGATGCCGACATGGTCGCGTCAGATGTCTGATGCGATTGCTACATGGAGCACACACGACCACCTTCTCTCTACAGTGTTGTCCATGATTAGTACAGATTTACGTATTATCTCATGGAATGCCCAAGGTGCGGGCATCAAGGAGTTTCTCCGTTCGCTCAAAGACTTGATCAGACTTCATGATCTCACCATCTTGGTTTTACTGGAAACGCGCATTAGCGATCCGCAAGCAGATAAAGTCTGTACACAAATTGGCTTTGATGGTGTTGTTTGGTCGGAAGCCACTGGCTTTCGTGGTGGAATATGGGTGCTTTGGCGTCGTGATAGAGTTAAGTTGGACTAGATTGATATTCACGCACAAGTGGTCTCACTGCAAGTGTCTAGGACAGGGGAGGCATAATGGTTGTTCTCTGCAATCTATGCTAACCCAACTCCCTCTTCTCGGGAGGAACTCTGGAGTCGGCTGCTGGACTTCAACAATAGCAATCACCTTCCTTGGCTGCTATTGGGCGATTTTAACGAAACCAAATCTTTAGCTGAAAGAACTGGGATTTCTGATAACATGCATTGTAGGTGCAACAAATTCAGTAGCTGGATTGATGACATGTGCTTGTTGGATCTCGGGTACTCGGGACCAAAATATACATGGAGCCGTGGACTTGATCCTGTCTCTAGAACTTGTGCGCGATTGGATCGCGGCTTATGTAATATGGACTGGAGGAATCTGTTCGAGGAGGATTCAATTCGGCACCTCCTTGCTCACCAGTCTGACCACTCCCCTCTCCTTCTGAGCCTTCGTGGATTTGAGAACTACATGCCTTTTAACAACCCATTCTGTTTTCAAGCTGCCTGGATGTTGTAACACCCCCAAATATTACCTTGAAAGTATTACCGCCAGTGACCTCATATTTCACATCCGAAGCCACCCAAGACTTAACTACTTTATACAAAACATAAAATACATTGATAATATGAAATATCATAATCTTTATTGAAACCAAAGTCTCGGGATTACATCCGTAAATTCCAAATACAACAGAAATACAGAATATGTTTAATACAACGGAAGTCTTAAATAAATAACATAAGGGTCTTGATCATGCGATCGCACGCCTAGGATCTTCAACCTTAATAAAACTCTTAAAAACTTCATCTGCCTTCATTGTCAGATTCTAGCCTTCACGGAACGGGAGTTTACTTGATGTGCCGTATGAGACGGATGACACCAGCCAACCATGCAAGGGAAAATAACCGGTTGGTTAGTCTAATGAAAGACTATGCAAGGGTAAAACAGAAAGGTTCTAAGTAGTCGTATTAGGTTAGACCCATCGTTTCTCGAATGAAAGCCGATGACGATAGTAAACCTTGATACTTCTACAGGAATATACGAAACAGAAAGATCACGAGAAGACTCTAGAAGATTGAGTCTTATGGGAAACGTGTGAAGAGAAGACTCCAAAGGATTGAGTCTTATCGGAAAGTATGACAAGTGTTCGGAAACGTTATAACTTCGCACAAGCGTTTTTAAAAAGACTTGACCATTTGGGTCCACGACCAACCTCACCGCGCAATGTGAATTCAGATTTGGAAGGAGGACTTACTTTAATCGAAGTCCGGGAGGTTTCCATGTTGTACTCCTCGCCCGAGGGTATATTAATTATGTGCATAATCGCACTTATCTTATTTAATTCCAAAACGCACAATTACGTTATAAGCTTTTAAGATATATCATCTCAACACGAGAGATATCAGAGGGGATAAATCCCGAGTGTCGGCACCAGCTGTGTGTACCTACCCTGAGTAAGGGTACAGTCATGACTAGAGAAAGTACTAGGGAAAAATCCTCCTAATACCAGTTATAAAGAAACGACTAGACCTCGCAAGGTACATAGCGTTCCTACGAATTATAACATCCCAGGCCAAGCTACCCCAGCCACCAAGCCGCCCAGCCACCCAACGGTGCCGGCGCCGGTACTGGTGCCGCCTGGTTGTCCAAGGGCATGCAGCCCACACACCCAACTCTTCCCCCATTTAAATGGGTAGGTTGTTGCCCACGGGGATCAAACCCGGGACCTTTAGATATAAGGGCATTATCTTGCCACTTATATCACCAATTGTGTTGGTGGCTGGGGTAGCTTGGCCTGGGATGTTACAAAAAAGTACACTTTATGTTGGTGCCTGACCTTGCCGACAACGGGCCTGATAGACACCCCGGCACTGTCATCCTTAACAGGCCTGCAGGCCGTGTACCCCAACCCTTCCCCCAACTGGGTAGGTTGTTGGTGAGAGTCGAACACGCGACCTCTCCACCCTTTATCAAGCGCCTAAACACCTTGATACCAATTGTGCTGCATATAACACCCCTAATTTATACCGGAGATATTACATGCCAGTGACCTCAGACTTTACCGTCCAAAGTCACCCTAGGCTTTTCCAGAACGATTAAGCTTAAATACATAACATAATTACATATTAATTGAAAGATTAAACAACAGAAAACTTTAAATTACACAGCGGAAGACTTTAAAGAGCCAACTTATAACATGGCTAAATAATGAAGATACATTGAAGTAACACTTTAACAATCTTAAAACACTTAACGACTTAAAACACTGACTTTTAAATCTTCGTCTGCAAGCTTCTTATCCTTCAATAGGTTACTTAAACTCCGGGAATCAACTCCTGATGTGCCGAATCGAACGGATGACACCAGCCCACATGCAGAGAACAAAGTTCGTGGGTTAGTCTACTTGAATAGACTAGCAAGGGTACAAAGCAGAGTGGTTCGAGTGATCGTGACCGTTTACTATCATTGTCCCTTGAATAAAAACCGAAGGAACGATATATAACCCGACACTTTCACAGAATGATTTAACAATTAAGATATGCACTTAAGAGAAGACTCCAACTGAAATGAGCCTTATAGGAAATTATGACAAGTGCTAGGGAACATTAAAGTTACACACACCAATGATTTAAAAGTTGACTGAGATGCTTCAGTTCACAACCAACCTCATCGCATACAGCGAATCCAGATTGAAAAGAGAACGTACTATGATCAAAGTCGAGACGAGTTTTTCCTAGCTGCACTACTCGCCAAAGGTTTATTAATCATGTGCACTCGGGCACATATCTTATTTAATTACAAAACACACTTTACTGGAGCACGTTAATGTTATTAAGAGCGGCACACAGCTTAAATCTTAGGGTGACAATCATGTCGACCCAAATTAACACAACACACAAACACACACACGCATGCGCACACACGAGGCTTAACATTATTCCGAGAACAACGGAGTTATTATTACACAGGGTGATCTTACGTTCACCCAGATTACACTGCCACAGTGCTTACACTTTAATTTACAGGATGACAGTTACGTCCACCCCAATTGCACTAGCTAAGTGCTTAATACACAGGACTGTAATTATGTTCATCCAATGGCGCTTGCAAGGCGCTTAAAACACTTCAGATCCTTAAAGGTGGATAAGAAGCATAGGTCATGACCCTTAAATTATTATCCGGAAATTAACCCGAGGAGTATTACGATTTAAAGAAACGACAAATCCTTACTTGGATTAGCGTTCCTACGAACATTAAGTTATAAAGAAACGACTAATCCTTACTTGGATTAGTGTTCCTACGAACACTCGTGTTAACTAAACAGTCTAACACAACAATTAACCACATTAAAGCCATCCAGGCGATCAACTTAAACATAGAGATAATAGAAACAGCTAATCCTTACTTGGATTAGTTTTCCTATTATCCAACATGCTATTCTATCATTAAGATTAAATTCACAATAATACCCTCACGGTAATTATCACATATAATAGTGTTGTTCTAACAGATATACAACCTATTATAACATTACTTTAATCACGTTTATTTATGAAATTAGTTCCCAAGCCAAAACAACAGTTCACTCCAATTTAATTAACAATTAAATAATTGATAATTAATGAAACATGGAATGATTAAGCAAGAGTGAACCGCCACTTGCCTTAATCCGCAGATCTGGAACAAAGCAGAGACAACGGGATTCCGGGCTCGACACAGGTATAGCTCTGACAGCACAACGACCTTCGAGTCGACCCATAAGGAGACCCTAAGTTAGATCCGACATAAACTAGTACGAATCTAAGGAAAGATGAAAGAAATCGAAAGGAACGAGTCCATAACGACGACCACCAAGACCAAGCCAACAAAGGGGCTTCTGGCCACTAGCGGCGGTCGCCGTTCTTGGCGGCGGTCGCCGCAGTTCATCACGGCGGTCGCCGTGAAGAACTCAGACGACAGAACGGTGAGAAAACTCACCAATACACACACGAGGGTCACTCCTTTGGCCTGGCTTTGGGTTCATACCTCCACTAAGCTTCCAAAGGGACCGCTAGGCTACAGGAAAACACACCAAACAACACCAGCGATTGCTCCAAAGAACTCCGGCGAGGGCAAGCTTTTCCGGCGAGACAAATTCTGAGATTGAGCTTCTGATTTTGTGTGAAATCCGATCCCCAAGCCTCTCCTTTTATAGCCACAGATCGAGGGAGCACAATGATGGCCTAAATGGAGGCGTGGCGGGGCTAGTTCGGCGTCGTCAGACGTTCACCGGCGACCTTCGGGCAAGGACCTCCGGACAACAATGACGGCGGGCGCCGTCATAAATACGGCGGGCGCCGCCATCAATGCGGCGGGCGCCGCCATAGGCCTGGCGTCCCCAGCTAGGAGGAGACTCGCCGGCTCCTCGAGCCCAGCGACGGCGGGCGCCGCCATACCCACGGCGGGCGCCGCCACCCTGGCTTCGCCTCCTCAGCTCTTAGACGAAAACGATGTTAACCCGGGATAAAATTATCGTACGCGAACGAGTAATTAACATCCAAAGTACGTCGTCTGTTTTTTATTTCACTAAGAAAAATAATACAGAGATATAGCACATTACAGAATGTCTTAAACTCTCTGTATTAAATCCGACGTACCAAACGGGTGTTCGGGAAAATTCCAAAAATTCCCAAAATAACCTTACAAAAATACGGGGTATCACACGAATACTCGTTCTAACTAAACAGTTAAAACCACACAATAGTCCACATCAATACCATTATGGCAATAACATATATAATAGCGTTGTTTCTAGCAGTATATACAACCTATTATAATATCACTTTTTATATCACATACGTTTATCAAAACTGTTCCCAAACGAAAACAACCTTCATCCCAATTTGATTAACAATTAAAAACAATTGATAATTAATGAAAACATGGAATGATAAGCAAGAGCGAACCGTCACTTGTCTTAGTCTAGACGAACGATTGAGCGACGATGGATTTCTGGGTCCGGAACAGGAACGGAAATCGGATTATAGATTCCTACGACAACGACCCACGACGAAACCCTAGGTTAGATTCGACAATTAATAATATGAATCTAAGGAAAAACGAACGGAACCGAAAGAACGAGGGTCCCGTCCGAGACCGGTTTGTCCAAGGCCACGATCGCGTTTGCTAAGGCAAACCGCGGTCGCGGCTTGGATTCCGCGGTCGCGGACGTCTGGACATCGTCCGCGGTCACGGCAGTTCATGTCCGCGGTCGCGGCCGACTGGACATCGTCCGCATTCGCGGCAGTTCATGTCCGCGGTCACGGCCGTGAACTCGACGACCCCAAATCGGCTAAATTCTCACTGGTGACGACACGACGGGGCTCGAGGCGAGAGGGCTTCGACTCCTATCCTCACCACGCTTCCAATGCACCACCCCACGACCACCACAACTTCCGGCGAGAGCTCCGGGAATACCACAAATTTTCGGCGACGAAGAACACGAGAGAGAGAGGGGAGATCTGATTTTCGGATGCCCAAAACCCTCCAACTCGGCCCCCATTTATAGCCAAAGGAGGAGCATCCCCCCGACCAGATCGACGGCAGCTCAGAGGATCGACGGCGACACGTTCGACGAGGCGCGGAGGAAGATGAGGCGTCACACGCATGTATTATTCCGCGGTCGCGGAAATCTGCCGCGGTCGCGGAAATCGTCCGCGGTCGCGGAAATCTGCCGCGGTCGCGGAAATCGTCCGCGGTCGCGGAAATCTGCCGCGGTCGCGGAAATCGGCCGGGGTCGCGGAAATCTGCCGTGGTCGCGGAAATCGGCCGCGGTCGCGGAAATCTGCCGCGGTCGCGGAAATCGGCCGCGGTCGCGGAAATCTGCCGCGGTCGCGGAAATGTGCCGCGGTCGTGGAAAATTCCATTGCCCAGCGTCTCTGAGTGCCATTTATCCGCGGTCGCGGAAATGCTTCCGCGGTCGCGGAGATGCCCTTTTTCGCGTCCGCTTGCTCAGGGAAGGATTTAGCACGGGTTTGAGTCCCGGAAATTATATATTTATACCCAAACAAATATTCTAAGCCGCGAAAATACATCGAATGTATTTTATACTACTCAGGGAATTATTACAGAGATCATACACGTTACAGAAAATCCGAAAGCGACACGATTACAGAACGAGGGTTGGGGAAATTACCCAAATACTCTTACTAAAAATGAGGGGTATTACAGATGTTGCATCATGAATTCCAGGGGTTCCTTGTGCGTCATTGGGATCATGCCCCCCCCCCCCCCAACCAACCTGGCTTCCAATTTGGAGAGTTGGAACAAAGAGGTTTTTGGCAACCTCTTTCGAAAAAGGGATAAACTATGGAGACGCCTTGAGGGGATCCAACGACACATTTGTGATCATCCTTCGAGAGGGCTTCTCAATCTAGACCGCAAACTCCGGTGACAATTGGATGCCGTGTTGGAACAAATCCATATGTTCTGGATGCAGAAGGCAAGATCCGATGCGCTTCTTGATGGGGACTGAAACACTCGTTTTTTCCATGCCTATGCTATGATATGTCACAAACAGAATCGGGTGGAAGGCCTTCGTACGGAGTCCAATGAATGGGTGTGGGACAGAACTGCTGTAAGTAATATGGTTTCCTCACATCTTCGCAAGTTGTACACTGATGAGGTTGAGTTGGATGGCCCGTTCGACATCCCGCGGGGACGATTTCCGGCCATTCCTCATGCTGATATTGAAAGGCTTTGCCGACCATATTCAAATATCGAGATCAAAGAGGTTGTTGATAACATAGGGGCCCTAAAAGCACCGAGGCCCGATGGTTTTCATGCTATATTCTACCAGCGAAATTGGGCCACAATTCATACTGAGGTGGAAGACACTGTGCTGCAGATTCTGCGTGGTCAGGGAGTGTCGGATAAACTGAATGAGACATTGCTAGTGTTAATCCCCAAGGTCGAGAATCCAAAAACTGTGAATCATCTGCAACTCATCAACCTATGTAATGTTGCGTTCAAGATCGCTACAAAAGCTATTGTCACCCGGCTCAAACCGATCATGAGGAAGGTAGTGGCACCTACGCAGGCAAGCTTTGTCCCAGGGAGACAAATTACAGACAATATTGTTATTATGCAGGAGGTGATGCATTCGATGAGGACAAAGCATGGCCCTCAGATCATGGCTATCAAGATTGATCTCGAAAAGGCGTATGACCGGGTCCGTTGGCCGTTCATTCGGGACACACTACAAGATTTATGCTTGCCCTCTGATTTGACTCGTACGATCATGGATTGTGTTTCGTCCTGCAGTATGAGGATCCTCTGGAATGGCGAGATGGGTGACTCCTTTGTTCCTACTCGGGGCGTCCTACAAGGTGACCCCCTATCGCCTTATTTATTTGTGCTGTGCATGGAGCGTCTTGGACAAATCATTGATGAGGCTGTGACGTCGGGGGCTTGGCGTCCTATACGTCTATCGGAACATGGGCCGAGCCTTTCACATCTCTTTTTCGCGGATGACTTAATCTTGTTTGCTGAAGCTACTGTTGATCAAATGCAAGTCATTCGATTCTGCTTAGAGAAATTTTGTGCTGCTTCGAGTGCAAAAATTAACTTGAACAAATCCATGCTGTGTTTCTCCAATTCTACTCATGAGCAACTGGTTGATCAAATTAGTTAGGTTGGGGAAATGACCGCTACGGACGACCTTGGTAAGTACTTAGGTATTCCAATGTCCAAGAAGCGCCTGTCGAAGGCCTCCTTCAAGCATATCATTGAGCGTGTGGATTCTAAGTTGACGGGGTGGAAATCTAAACTACTCTCTATGGCTGGGAGTGTAATGCTTGCTATTTCTGCACTTGCTACGATACCTTATTTCACAATGCAGACAACCCAGTTACCTATCTTCATATGCGACACGATTGAAAAGAAAACAAGGAATTTTGTTTGGGGGTCTACGGATGAGAAGCGTAAGGTTCATTTGCTTAATTGGGAGAGCTTACGACGCCCAAAATCGGCAGGCGGTCTCGGGATGAAGAGCATGAGACAAGTGAATTCCGCCTTCATGACTAAAATGGGTTGGCGTTTATTAACTAAATCTGACTCGTTATGGTCGCGTGTGGTGAGAGGTAAGTACTATCGAGGCCGTTGCGATCGAGACATGTTCTCTTCCACTACTGGTGCTTCTAACTTATGGAATGGTATCGTCAAATCTAAGGCTCCCTTGCTGCAGGGAACTAAGATTGTGATTGGTGATGGATCCAGTACTTTATTTTGGAGTCATCCTTGGGTTGAAGACTGCCCCTTGGAGGACCTTGTTACGGCACCGATAGAGGAGGACCATCTAGGAAAGACAGTAGCGGAGTACTAGGGGAACGACACCTGGAACTAGCATGAATTCTCGCATCTGCTTCCGTCAGCAACCCTTTTGAAAATTGGCAATCTTACGATCCCGAATGAGGTGGTGGCTGATAACTTCTGTTGGAAGGAGACCGGGTCCGGTAACTTCTCACTGAAATCTGCCATTGACATTATTAGACAGCAGGTCGAGGATGTCCATGATGGCTTTTGGAAGAAAATCTGGAAAATTCAGTCCACCGAGAGGATTCAAAATTTCATCTGGCTGGTCTCACACGATGCTATTATGTGTAATGCTAACCGGGTCAAAAGACATTTGGCCTCTGATCCGTCTTGCAGTCATTGTATGGGGCAGTCGGAGACGACGTTGCACCTTCTTCGTGACTGTCCAATTGCAATGGAGATGTGGAGAGATCTCCTACTTGCTTCTGAACTGCATAGGTTATGTTCTGCAGATTTACGATCCTGGATTGATAGAAATATTTCCTGGTCGGGAAGGTGGCCGACGATTTTCGCCTACGGTATTTGGTGGTTGTGGCGATGGCGGAATGTGCATGTTTTTGGTTCCAACCTTATCGTGTCCGAGCCTCGATCTTCGTTCATCCTTGATCGTGCCACTGAGTATCTGAATCTCACCCGTTCAAAGGTGAGCAACCCGCACTCCTCGGTGCTTGCTGGCTGGCAACGACCTCCTATAAGCTGGCATAAGCTGAACTTGGATGGTGCTTTTAGGGAGGGTGAAGACTGTGTGAATGCTGGGGGTATTATTCGCGACCATTGTGGGAAATTCGTTCGTGGGTATGTTGCCGAGGCGGGTGGGCGATCGGCGTTTCGCGCTGAGATGTTGGGACTGCTTCAGGGTTTGACAATGGTTGAGCTGATGGGTATTTGCAAGCTTATTGTGGAGATTGATGCCATGGAGGTTTTGGAGGTAGTCACTGTTGAGGATTCCTCCCCGCCACTTCACCGGGAGCTTGTTTCCCGCAGTCGCTCCTTGCTTTGCACCTCTGGTTGGGAGATCACTATAAAACACATTCCTCGACTCACGAATCAGTCTGCGGATTGGTCAGCGAAGTTTAGCCCATCTTGTGCTGGAGAATTTACTTTGTTTTTTTCTCCTCTTGATAGCCTCCTTACTTTTTTAGATTATGATAAACTCTATAGTGAGCCTATGTAATTTGCATTATTATTGAATAAATAGGTATAACCCTCCTTCGCACCAAAAAAAAATTAACATAATTTGTAAATTGCCATAACATACAATTTACAACATATAATTTCGCAGAAAGTATCTTCTTAGGAACCACACTTCATATATTCAACCAAAAAACACTAATTATAATATTATAAATAATTTTAATACTCTTTTTAAACTACCATTCAATCAAACTATCTATAACTATATATTAAACCTCAACCTTTTCGAGCTACGAGAGTGTTTTTAGGCTCATATTGTTGATGTTTGATTTTTTAGTTTTTCAATTTACCATTACATTAAATAAATCTTTCAACCTATAACATCTTTACATAATAAAATACTAAATATTTATTGATTTTTATTCAATTTTATTAACCTATTTTTTCTTTACATTAGTGATTACTGATTAGTATATGGGTACTTCTTCTTTCATTTTAGTGTATTTATTTTAATTAACTCATCAAAATTTTGAATTAGATATTATTTATATATCATGTATATAATTTAGATATCTTGAACATTCTTATAGTGTTTTATTATATGATATAGTTATTAATTAAACCTTTTATCTCAATTTAACTATAATTGATTATTAATTATTCTTAAAATTTTATTCTTAAAAAATTATTGTCATTCAATTCATTCTCAATCATGGACTTATAGTGATACAAATATTTCATTATTATAATATGCTTTTATGTTTTCTAGCTAATACTACAAGTTCGAATGGAATCTATCTATACATATTTATTAAACCATAAAACATCTTAACAAAATTTGAAGCATATAAATAGGCTATTGCTATTTCACGCATTGGCAAAATTGTTATTTCACGCATCGGTTCGTCCGTGACGTGCCAAATGAAGTCGCCCGTGACGAACGAAAGAACTCCGCCCGTGATGAACGAAAGCACCCCGTCCGTGACGCACCAACCCCGTCCGTGCGTCACGGATGAACATTCTGATTTGCGACACGATTTTGGAATCACTATAACTTTTGATTCTCTGGTCCAAACGCGCTGAAATTTGGAGGAGTTATAGTTGACATCTTGATCTTTAATATGACGTTGGAATCACTCAATTCGGAGTTACGTAGAAAAAGTTATACTTCTCCAAAGACGGGATAAATAAATAGAGATCTCTTAAGCGCCAAGGCGAGTAGAGATATCTCAAACCATTAGAAAGAAGAGATATATATGATTGCTTCAAAACAAATGAGAAATATTTGACAATCGAGATGAAAGAAGCTTTCTATTATTTTTATGTATGGCCAATCTTATTGAAATTATAAGCATTATCAAGACTCTAATTTGGCCAAACATAGTTCATTTTAATGTCGGTGTGTATATTAATTACACTATACTTTTAGATTCTTACTTTAATAACATATGATTTAATGTCGGTGTGTCACATAGTTTTTTTTGCAATATATATACATAAAATATATTTTATATTGTTTCATGAATATATTACTTAAAGTTTTGTTACCTTTATGGAATAAATCATTCTCATGCATATTTATAAAAGAAACTTATGTTTAATTGTCTGATTCTTACTTTAATAACATATGATTTACTTGAACTACATAATCCTTCTCTAATTTTTTAGCATGCTAAAACAATTTAATTATTATAATATTTTTTGTTATTCAATAGCATCTTATATTATCAATTGATATACCGTTAAATATATAGTATATATTTATCCAAACATGTACATGATACATGGACATATAGTAGTTATGTACTATTAACAGACTCTAATAAATGTTTTTCTTTTCAAAAACCGGTTTATCTAGGTCTTTGTTTTGAATTACAATGCAAACTCTATCAAGTCATATAATTTAAAAACTGAACATAATTAGAATATGTTTATAAACAGTTACTTTATTGATGTTAACATCAATAAAAGAAACTTAATTTAACGCCTTGGTTCATTTGTGACGGACGAAACATGTTCATCCGTGACGGACGAAGCATTTTCATATGTGACGGATGAACATGTTTCGTCCGTCACGGATGAACATGCTGATCTGCAACACGATTTTGGAATCGCCATAACGTACTTTTGATTCCCTAGTCCAAACGCGCTGAAATTTGGAGGAGTTATAGTTGACATCTTGATCTTTAATCTAACGTTGGAATCACTCAATTCGGAGTTACGTAGAAAACGTTATACTTATCCAAAGACGGGACAAAGAAATAGAGATCTCTTAAGCACCAAGGCGAGTACAATAGCATTTAAGTCGAATTACAATAGCATTGTAATAATGGATCATAATAGCATTACAATGTGCGAGTACAATAGCATTTAAGTCGCCTTACGACCTCGTCTCTTTCTTGTAGAAGAAGGTTCAAACGCCATCAGCTGAGAAACGAACGGAGAAGTATCTCTACTCGCTTTGACGCTTAAAAGATCTCTATTTCTTTGTCATGTCTTTGGAGAAGTATAACTTTTTCTACGTAACTCCGAATTGAGTGATTACAACGTCAGATTAAAGATCAAGATGTCAACTATAACTCCTCTAAATTTCAGCCCATTTGGACCAGAGAATCAAAAGTTATGGCGATTCCAAAATCGTGTCGCGGATCAGAATGTTCATCCGTGACGCACGGATTGGGTTGGTGCGTCACGGACGGAGTTCTTTCGTTCGTCACGGGCGGAGTGCTTTCGTTCGTCACGGGCGGCTTCATTTGGTACGTCACGGACGAACCGGTGCGTGAAATAGCAATTTTGCCGGTGCGTGAAATAGAAATCGTGTATAAATATTATGGATTTGGATTTTGATTTCTAATTTTGGTATTTAATTTTTTTGTTAATGTTTAATCTAAATTATGTACTTTGAGTATCTTAATTTTGTAATTTATTCAATTCATAGTCAATAAATTCAATTCTTTTTGTTTGTTATTAACAATTCATATGTAAATTTATTGTTTATATTTATAAAAAATATCTATGATTTCACTATGAATTATTAAATAATTCCAACCTTCTAAATTTGAATAATTGTTCTCTATTAGTTGATTTGTTTCCCTTAAATTAATTGATTTGAATAATTATAGGTATTATTTAAACTAAAACTACATAAGCTGTAAAGCTGGTAATTAGCTAATTTTTTAAAATCTTCAAATTTGTCAAACAAAATAATTATTTTAATTAAAAAAGTAATTAGCATAATAGATATGGTTTTTAAATCTTAAAATCATTCAAAAGTTCATCACAAGATGACCAATACTGGGTTGCAAACTTGCAATGATTGTATAAGGTTAGACTATAATTTAAATTTAAATTGAATTTATATTGTTTACCATAAAAAAATTAAATACGTGGACAATATGCAAAAAATAAAACTAAACCCATTTACGATTGTAACTATGGCACCACCAAAATCCTTGATCAGCAATTTTTTAGATAACCAATTCTACTAGTGATATATATACACGATTACTTTTCGGCGCATAGGTATTTTGCCGTTTGGCACATAGACTCACACGTAACGTGAGGGTACAAACCACACATTACGTGTCACAGTGTTCCACACGTTACGTGTGGGACAATTTCACACGTTACGTGTGGTTTGTACCCTCACGCTACGTGTGGGTTAGTCAATAGGGTTTAGAATGTTTATTTGTAGTATTTATTTGTTTATCTAAAACCCTACAAAAAATACCCCAAAATAATCAACATAGAAGATAGAATAGAATTGTTCATTACGTTGGATGAATACAATCACATACAAGAAATAATACAAGTTCTTCATAAACTTAGAAAACCTAGCACAAAATAAATGACATCGTCTAGTTGCGTTTGAAAAAATTAGGATAGTCTCTTGTAAAACTTCGCGACATATCATGTCTCTGCTTTGATAAAATTGCTTGCTCCCTACAAATGTTGATAGTACGTAAACAACATTACACAAAAGATACGACATCAAGGCATTATATGATGTACATCATTATATAGATTGAGGTTATACCTACGCATCTTATCCATCTTATCCATATCTTGTAAAAGTTCTTACTTAACAACATCTTGATTCACCTTAATAAGATCTTGTTTTTCCCGCCATTGTTGTCGAATAACCGCGTGTGCCCTCTCCTCGTACACAAGATCAATCCAATTCCTGTATAAACACCCTAGTCTTGGGCATCCCCAATACCTCCTTCCGTAGTTCCACTGCAAATCCCAAGTACGGACAATGATTTTCAAATTACACTCGCATTGTGGAGCACTTATTTGTTGATGGTGCCTATTTAGGTTTGATGATGATTCGGATGAAGATGTCATTATTTGATGTAGTGCTTGGTTTCCTACAAATCCATTAATATGAAAAGGCCAATTAGGGTTACTAAATCGAAAGAAACTGGAAGAAGAAGCTTACCCACAAATGAATCTTCAATCTCGCTTGTGTTGGAAGTGTTGTAGTGAACAAACAACCCTAATGCCTCTTATATAGTGAAATGATATATACAGCTGTAGTAATTAAAGACCACAACCACAAAAAGTAAAGACCTCAACCACTAGCATTAAAAACCTCAACCACTAGCATTAAGGACCTCAACCACTCTTACCCTAATAACCCTAAACCCTAAACGTCAACCACTCTCATAAACAATGTAACTCGCATACCCAAATTCACCCTTAATAATTAAAGATAAACTCTAAACTCAAACCCTAATCATAACACTAACCCTAAGACCTAAACCCTAACCCTAACCCTAAACCCTAAACTTAAAACTCATTATTCTAAACTCTACCGAAATGCCATAACCCTATACCACAAAAAACCTAAACCCTACCCCTATCCATCCTATCCTACCCTACCCTACATACGCCTAAACCTTAAACCCTAGTAATCACACGTTACGTGTTAGTGTGTTTCACACGTAACGTGCCAATCTACTTCACTCGTAACGTGTGGAACGGTTTGACACGTAACGTGTGGTTCAGTCTGTTGCAAAACGCATTGAATTAACCGTCTTGTCCCCACCTAACTGTAATAATGACCCATCTTCTTTGTCCGCTAACAACCCATTTCGAATCCATTTCGAACCTAAACCCTCATCCTAAACACTCCCAAAATCTTGATTTTCACTCACATTTTTTGTACAAAAAATGGACAATCCGAACAACGAGTATTGGAGCAACAATGGGGAAGATATTCCACTTTGGAACGAGGTAATTTCTATAAGTAACCCTAAAGTTGTCTTTTTTATTTCTTGTTTTGAAAATGTTTAAAGTTCTTAGCTTCATGGTTAGGGTTTAGAGAAGTTATTTTTGATGGCCTATTTGTTGTTTAGGATTTAGGAAAGCTATTTTTGATACTTATTGTTTAATATTAAAGATCTCATTTTATTGTTTAGGGTATTAGAAACAAAGATTGAGCGTTGTTTAGGGTTTAGGGCTACGAATTTGTTGTTACATTGAAGAACAGTTTCACACGTTACGTGTGAAGAATGTTCACAAATAACGTGTAAAGGTGTTGAACACGTTACGTGTGGGTGTGTTTCACACGTAACGTGTGGACACTCTTCACACGTTACGTGTGTAATCACCACCCGAAACCAGGTTTCATTCTGTAATATGGCACGGTTTGACAGTACGTGCTTTTTTATAATCAGTGTACTAATTGATGACATGATTTCGTGTATGCAGACGAACTATCATTTATACGAGGGGTTAAACAATATCTCCCTCAATGACTGGAGCACTCCACAGAAGACATTTTCGGTTTGGAAAACGCCGGAAAAACTACAGGATTGGAACACGCACATTCAAACTCAAGTTATAACATTCAAACTTCAACAAACACATTCAAACTCAAGTCATAACATTCAAATTTCAACAAAACATTCAAACTAATGCTCAAATGACGAAGCAGCCAAGTTCAATGGTTCGAAAGGAAGGGATACATTTGCTCCAATGATTGCCGTAACGCCTCGGCTACGTCTTCACATCGGTCATCTCCATGGTGATGATCGCGATATGGATCCATACGTGAATATCAACTATCAAGGCACTGCACAGAAGATAAGTGGATACGATTAATAAACATACACGAAGTCAAAAATAAACAGGATATAATTACATGATTACTTACCTGCTGCTGAGTGTAACGATCCTCTTGAGGGATGATGAATGGATGTGTATGTTGGAGGTACCACTGCATGTAATCATCGGTACACTGGTGGTGTTGACGAATTGGAGGACCCATGGCTTGCAGGCTAATGGAATGTTCATTGCGGGCATTCCATGCATGTAAGGATCTATCGTACTCCACCGTGTAACTGCTAATCTTCACGCCCCTCCATGCCTTAATGGGAACAATCGGTGGTCTTGGACATTGTTGTACACGCCCAAACTGCCGAGCTACTCGATCCGGCATGTAAGGCTCGGTGACCCACAAACAGGATATGACTCCATGAAATCGCGATGAAGCAAACATCTCATTATTGAAGTCAATGGAGCCGTATGGCATCCACTCAACCTAAACACAATTGAATTTCAAACAACTTATAATGCATATATATTTTAACATAATAGATAAGGACCGTATATGCACTTACACTATCAGCATGCATCCCATCCAGCTCCTCCCTATAATTCCTGGTCCGGTTGGGTTCATGTGACATGTCCCATTTTCTGGCGTATGGGATCGGCTGTTGTGGGTCCCAGTAAACACTCTGTGCAGGTCTAAACATGGGAAAGTACTGATATATCCATGACTACAAAATAATTACACATATGTCAATTCCCTACATAACAAACATATAATATATCTATAACAAAAATTTAGATATTTTTATTCAAGCCATTTAATACCTAGATCAGAGTGAAACATGTGGACATGACCCGTGCCTCTTTTCTTGTGCACTCGCCCAAGCTGCGGTACACGTGTGCAAGAACACCGGTACCCCATGCATAGTTCGTGACTTTTGTGAGATCAGTCACGAACGGAGTGTAATAAACGGGCAAGCGATGCTGAGACTTGTCAGGAAAGAGGGCAGACCCCACCAAGTACAGCAAGAACCCAGCCGCCAGCTTCTTCGACGCCAACTCCTCGCAATGAGTCTTAAAATCTCCCGCGTGCAAGTTACCGGCGACGATAGCACCATCCTCCAGCTCAAAAAACTCATGCGTCTGCTCCATCAACGCCTTCTTCAAATCATTGCGGCTCAGCTGCTCGTGCCATTTCTTTGGGGGACCCATGTCTTGCCCTTGTATGTTAAGCCCAAGGATCATCCACACATCATGGAGAGTTATAGTCATCTCACCCCATGGCATGTGGAATGAGTTGGTTTCCGGTTGCCAACGCTCGACGAAGGCACCAATCAGCGTCTCATCCACATGCTCATGCATGATGTCCGATAGATGACATAGCCCGGACGCCAACGCCATGCTACCCCACGCGTCTTCCGTTGTGAGACGCCATGAGCGTAACTGCTTGCCTCGCTGCTGGAACCTCAAGGGTTGCACCGACTGTATATGAACATAATTAAGCAATCATACAGACTTATTTAAAACAAGATTAATAATTAAAAAAATTGTGTTACGTGCAACTTAAAACGCGCTGGTAAAGGAGGTACGCCACGTGGTTTACAAAACTCTTTAGGAGTTCAGGTCTCTCCGGACCTCCAGGAACGCTCACCACCAGTTCAGGGTCGTATCTGACATTCTTCTTTGACCGGGGTGGTTTTCCCCGCGAAGAAGAGGCTTCCTGAGGCTCCTCGCCCGACTCCTCGCCCGCCGTGTTTGGGGCGTCTTCTCTTGGAATCCAGGCATTGCTGGACTGGGCCTGAGTCCCCTGGTCCTGAGTCCCCCATGTACAGGCATGATCCTACATTTATTAAATAGATCAGATGCAATAATGAATTGTAAACAAATGCATGTTATACTAAATGTACTTACCATAGGCTGATGATAGGCAGCGTTCGGGTACACTGCCGGGTTCTCCCACGGGTTGTCCTGCTCCTCATCTCCCTGATAATAATCCCTCGGGCTATGATGAGGGCTCACATGCGGCGGTAGTACCGGCAGACTAAAATTCCGCCTGTAATAGTTATTCTGATCTATTGTATCAGAATAACAATGCAGCGGACTTCCTTCATAGTCTGGGTCCCTCGGAGGCTCAGAGCCTGCTCTACCCCCAATAAACGACGGCACTGCCATTAGGCTATGCACTCCTATCATGCCAGTATCGCCAGCAGCCCCACTACTGCTACCGACTCCAGTTTGAAACCCTAAACCAGCCCCAGTACTGCTACCTGCTCCAATCTGGTATGCGCCGGTCTCATCATCCCGGTAGCACACATCCCTCCGTTGCCTCCTTTCCGACCTTTTGACCTCTTCGCCAGTCACATACGACTGTTGGCGTACAAGGTTGCGACGTATCCTGCGTTCAGTTCTTTCCCCAGGTTCCATCTGCGTTTACATATCAACACATTTTAATCAACAAAAATCAACGAACAGAAAATCAACGTTCCAGATATCAAAAGAAATGCAAATTCACACGTTACGTGTGACTTGTTCTCACACGTAACGCGTGGTGCACATTCACACGTTACGTGTGACTTGCTCTCACACGTAACGCGTGGTGCACATTCCAATTTCACCGGCAAGCCGCCGGCGACTTTCCGGCGATATTCCGGTCGACTTCTCCGGCGAGACAGTCCGAATTTTAATCAACAAAAATCAACAAACAGAAAATCAACGTTCCAGAAATAAAAAAAAATGCAAATTCACACGTTACGTGTGACTTGCTCTCACACGTAACGCGTGGTGCACATTCACACGTTACGTGTGAATGTGCACATTCCAATTTCACCGGCAAGCCGCCGGCGACTTTCCGGCGATATTCCGGTCGTCTTCTCCGGCGAGACAGTCCGATTTTTTTTTTTTTTTTTATCAAATATACCCAAAATTCAACAACAAATCCACAATTTTTACCAATCTAACAATATCATCACTTCCACTTTCATTTTTCCACACAAAATGTCAACAAACCTAGATCTACCTAACCAAAACCCTAAGCATCACAAAAACTTCTACAAAACCTAGATCTACCATCCAAATCATCTCCAAATCGTAGATCTACCATCCAAACCTAGATCTATCTAACCAAATACTATGTATGGATCTACATTTCCTAACCAAACACTTTAAATTTATTAAAAACAAAATCAAATAATTATTTCTAGGAACTAACCTTACGCGGGAGGGGCGAGGAGGCGTTACGCGGGAGGGGCAAAGAGACGTTACGCGGGAGGGGCAAGGAGGCGCAGCGGCTGAGTGCTGATGATGAAGAGGAGGAGCCGAATCTGGCTTTTATAGCCAGATTCCCACACGTTACGTGTGATACAATGTCACACGTAACGTGCGACATGATCCCACACGTAACGTGTGGAGACAATTCACACGTTACGTGTGGGTCTTGAATGGGTCAGTATCGACGCGTAACGTGGGAAGTCTATTCTCACGTTACGCGCGGCCCTATGCGCCAAAAGGCAAAAATGCCTATGCGCCGAATAGTTGAGCCCTATATATATTCCTCTTTTTTTTGGAACAATATTTTCTCTATATTTAGATTTGAATCTTCTCTTATGATCTTCCTTTTAATTTGAGTTTGCTTGATTAATAAATGACAAATTTTAACAAATTTTAACAACCTAGACCCGAATTTGCTATGGGTTTGCTTGATTTTTTCGACATTCTTAATCTTTAACTAATAAATTTTATTATGGGTTGAGATCTGCTGATGATGGGAAGGGAGGAGAAGAATGAGGACTCATGAGAGCCGTCAGATGGGAAGTAAACGGAGTGTCCAGATCGCTTTTACAAAATTTCGCAAAAAATCGATACGACCGAATTATTCACGAAAAAGACGGATTTGCTTGCACGCAAAGTGCAAATTTGTACGCATGGCAAATACACTGTTGTGTGCTTGCCAAATACACTACGGTGTGCACGTAAAATTCATTTTTGTGTGCATACATAAAACGCGTGCGTTTATATGGAATGAACAAAACTTGTGCATATAAAAACACGATTGTGTGCATGTGAAGTATATTACCGTGTACATGCGAAGTATACTATCGTGTGCATGTGAAAATGACATGTTTGTGCATACGAAATGCACTACATGCTATGTGTGCATGTGAAACAACGTAGGTGTGCATGTCTACATATGAAAATAACATATGTGTGCATGCAAAAATGACTCAAAGCGCGTACGAAATAACATGTGTGCATACGTATAAAATCAACGAAAATAACCTACGTGTGCATACGGAAATGACATGTGTGTGCACATGAAAACAACGTGTGTGTGCATGCGAAACAACATGTGTTTTCATACAGACCAAAATGAATGTGCATGCAGGACGTGTTTTTTTCGAGAAAAATTCGGCCATGCCGAATTGTAATTGAATTTTTTCGAATCTTTCCTTAGTTGATCTGGATGCTCTATTTCTTGATCTGATGGTCTTGGAGCGTTCTCACTCCTCTCCTAAATCTCATCATCACTTTATCTTTTTCCTTTTATTATACATACTCGCTCTCTTTAGTAATAAGTGTCATTCTAACCTTTAAATTTATTAATCAATAATTATCATTTTATATATAACATTTTACAACTAAATTGTTATGATTGCTCTTCAAAATTAGAAAAGTTAATCATTTCCCTCCCATATGCATGTTTCTATCTATTAGGTTAAAAAAATGTTTGCAATAAATAAGTGATAATAGACACAAATAAAGTAACTATAAATAAATATCTTAATCCAAATCATGACAAAGCTAAAAATGATATTTCCTATGAAACACAAGGAGTGGTAAATATAATAATCTACTATCTTAATATTTTCATCTTAACCTTAATAGTCATTATTTTTATTGTTAGAAACTTTTAATATTTATCACATTTTATGTTATAATTTGATTTGTATCATCAGTAATATGATAAATTCCTTACATTATTTAACTATAGATTTTTTTACATATTTTAAAATATGAGATCAATATATTTTCTATAATTATAAAAAATATTTAATTTATGCGTACACAAGTACGATGAGGCACATGTACTAAGCTAGTACGTAATAAAGGTGTCTAATGTCAAATTTGCATAAAGAATCAGCTAGTTGAAGTAAACAAATAATCGTACACTATCACTTCATAATCACCCTATTGTTGACAATCAGAAGTATCTTGATGTCATACATTATACATAGCATATATTAAATTAGAAGATTCGACAATGTTGGGTTGCGTTGTGGTATTTTGATGCAAGATGTCAATAATACGGTTACAGAGCTGCACACCTAAACCACCGTAAACTAGCAATACATGATTATGAGAAAGCTGCAAACTTGTGTTTAAATACTTAAAAACACATTCATATGAACAATTTCAACATGTTGTCTACGAGATGTATGCCTTGGCAAGTTCTGTATAGTTGCAGACCTCACCTGTCCTAGGGCAAGTAATTTTCCCATTGTTCTTACTCGCCATTTCTTCGAGCGCCTGCATCAACAAAAACAAAAACGACACAAATCAGTGCAACTAGGTCCAGCCAGCGTGGAGGGAGGACTGTCGATGTAGATGTTAGAATGTAAACCTTTTTGCTGTAGACATAGCCATTTGGCAGCACCATAGGCGGGTTCTCGGTGTCCATGAGCTCTTTTGTTATGTAGCAAACTAGCTTTGAGTGATGCTGCTTTGAGAATGGTAATGATGATGCAAGCTTGCGGAAACTTTCCTGGGATAGCGGGTCATCTTTTGGGCAGTCATCTTCATAGCAGAATCTAGATACAAGTTAAGTGCAGAGAGAACTAAAGCGGGCAGGAACAATCAGTCGGGGGCAACTAGCTAAATCTCAAGGTCAACAAATACAAGTATGCTTGACTATTATTTGAAGGTTCAGAAATGAAGGATAAACCAAAAGAAAGATTCTCCAACGCCACACATGAGGAGTTATACCAATGATGACATCTTATGGTTACTAAACCGATTATCAGCATGCCACTCGAATGATGAAATGAGTGAAACAATTGTCGTTTCAGTTGGTCACATCTAGCAACAAACATGCAATCTCCATAAATCATAACTCATAATTGAGCCTAAATTATATCAAGATAAATTAACATGTGATACAAAATTAGAAACAGATTAGCTATCTGATGAGCAACAAAGTGAATTAAATGCAATAAACAGAAGGATACGGAGTTTTTAGAGCAGATAACCCAGCCTGAAGGTAAATATTTAACAACGGTTCAAGGGTCATGCCATAAAGCCTACAGAATTCCTGCTTGAATTGTTCTACCAGGCAATCCCATTGTTTATGTTCAAAAAGAACCTGCAAATAGAGTTAAAATGACATCCGAGAGAAGGAACTTATAAAAAATGATAGAGAATCATCACCCCCAGTATCAACCTTACAGAACACTTTCCATCACAGGAAGAGGTGGAAAAAAACATAATGTTGGACAAACAAGAACCGTAAATAATTAATAATCCTAGCGGTAAACCTGACCTGATCCGAAAAAAACAACCTACCCAACACACCCAATAGTCAAATACAAATCAAGATATCATTTAAAGATGCTTAAATAGTCGAATTTGATCAAGCCTGAATTGAAGAACACATAACCCAATCAACTGACCCGAGTCATCCAAAACTTAGATAAACACTGACAAAATTGCTTCAAACCTAAAAAATCCAACTGAAAATGGCCTACATGTGATTCAAACTTTGATGAGACATAGAAGGGAAGATAAACATCCCACTTCATGTAGAATTATATCAACTAGCATATATATATATATATTGCTTTCAGTTTTTCAAATAGTATCAAGCATGTACAAACAACTTATCCTTAACAAAAATACTATCTTACAAGATATTTTCTTCTTCTTTCCTTACTCTCCTCTTGTTCATCAAAGACATGGTAAATGTTTTATGTGAATTCAGAAAGAAAAGAAAGATTAGGATTTTACAGCTTATCCTTCTTACATGTAGAATTGGCATGATCTACTATGCATATTAATACATTACCACTTCATGACTGCAGCATAACTTCCAACGATGCAATTTACAACCACAAGCACCAAGCAGAACAACAGAACAAACTGACCTTGTAGGTTGCACATTCAGTGTTGCTCTTAAAAGCCAATGTTGCCACAACTCTCTGAAACTCTTTCATATGGATGGTTCCCCATTGAGCAAGATATTTTCGAGCATATTGAATAGCCTGCAAATTTCTATCAGCTCTTACCAACTCTATGAACTCTTGAAGTCGCAGCTGAAATTCAAGCTTGCTCTGCAATCAAGAAAAATAATTTAGTCCAAGTGTCCAACCATGTTAAAGCAGTAACATTGTAAATGAAATAATACTATTACTTTATTTGCTTTTTGGCAGATCCCTAACCTAGTTGTTATACTAGCATGGAGAAATGGGAAATTCAGAAACAGCTAAAGTCAGTTCAAGGTTTCATTCCAAGTAGCACACCTTTGCCTTCTTCAGTCTGGATTTGTTCTCAGCACACCAGGCTAATGCAGGGCCCACATCCTTACTCTCCAGAGCTTCGATCACCTTTTTGGCTTCATGAAAGACATCAATATCAACGAGATCCTGCATGGAGAGGAGATATTATGAGAAATGCAGGTTAGAAAATATTAACAACAGACACACACCTGCTGAGAATAATAGAAAAATAAAGAAGCTCATATGGTAACAAAATTGTCAAATACAGCATTTATCAATGTATCACAGTGAAGATCATTCCAAACATTGTTGATCCACTCACGGCTGCAGTCTAGTTAGGAAATTCATCTCTTCTCAGGAATTTCCAAAATCTGGATACCCAAATGATGAAAAGATATCATGGAAAAGGCAAAGAAGTTTACATACCTGTATATTGCTGGTCTCGGCCAACTTCTTTGCACTTTCATAATATGACATGCGTAGCATGTAATCCACCAAAATTCGCTTCAACCTTGTGTTATTCCACTCTGACAAATTTTCCACATCAACAGTTTCCAAATGATCTATCCTTACTCTACACCTTTGTGCCTGCAAGTGTTCTGTTCGGTTTCCCTCCTCAAGCTGAAGAATTACAATGATAAAATTATGGTCAATATGATAAAACATTAGCATATTCAAAGATAACTCCCAACCATTTTCTCTTCAAAAGAAAAAGGGGAAAAAGTATAGAGTTTCAGGAGGAAATTAAAGATTTTTAATCAAATCCTTGAAATTTTCTGAGGACTACAAATTGTCAACAAGATCAAATCACTTGTGTTCTTCCATATATTTCTGCCCTTCATTATAATTCAGCGACCCTGCCTACAATCTTTTATAACCAATCCGCCACTCTCATCTGATATTAAACACTAAAAATTTGGAAATTGAAGAAGCAAATAATAATGTTATCAAATACTTTGACATTTAGCACTTCTAATGTCCTTTTCCTAGTGTCTGTTTTGTCTGCTTGTGCAGTTGCACATACAAGCAGTTGCACATATTGATCGTGCTCAATGGATGCAATCAATTAAACTTCATAGACGCTCCAGTTGATTCAATTGTAAAGCTCTAAAAAAAACCTTGATGGGCTCCTCAAAAGCAAAAAAAGGTAAGAGGCAATGAATCTGTTACCAATACTTCGAATTTTTCAGCACCTCCATACCAAATTCAGTGTCATATATAAAATATATTGAGCAACAGAATCCAGTGCCCAACTCTAACGGCTTAACATAAAAATCAAAGCTTTCTTTGATAACAATCACCGAGTCAGACAAGAATACCTAAAGATTATCATCCAAACTTCAATAACAGGTAGATGATGCAGCGGTTCATAAAATCCCTAACATCAACAGTAGCAGAAACACAAAATTCCCAAATGGTCACAAAGAGACGGGCCCCCAGAAAATAGGGCACGTACCTTTCGCTTGAGGCCTTGCAATCTGGAGACGAGAGAGGTAAGGTGATTGACGGCCTCGTCGGGGCCAATGTCAGCGGCGGCGGCGGCATCGGAGACGCTGGAGATGACGGCAGAAACCTCCTTCTCGACGGAGCGGTGGTTGGCTCGGATGGTCTTCTTGTAGTGTTCGAAGGGAACCCTGAGAAACTGGTGCTCGAGCTTGAGGGACTCAGCCAATTGGGTGAGATTGGAAGATGGAATAGTGGATGCGGCGTTGGAAGTGGCGGTGGAGATGGCGGCGCTGTCAACAGAGGCGGTAGAGGTGGGTGTTGAGTTGCCGTTGGGAAGGGCGTCTACTTCCATTGTTGGAAGGAGAAGGAAGGAATTTCTGAGTCAGATCACAATTCACAAACGCAAAAATGATTGACAGCAATTAGGAACGGCCGAGCCCCGGAAGAGATCGAAAGTTACCAAAACGACGTCACTTACTACTTACTAGCTATACAAATCTAATATATTATTGGTCTGTGTATATACACACGTTTTATTGTCTAAATGTACACTATTTTGTACGTTTAGACTTAACGTATAGGTTGATGCGTTTAGACTTAACGTACAAGGGATACAATTGACACAAATAGTGGAAAATATCCAGACCTGGTGCGTTTAGGGTTAACGTACGGTACTGTTCATGTGCGTTATGGCATAACGTACAAGTTTAGCCTTTCAAACTCCAACGGCTATGAACATGAAAAATCCGACCGTTGGGTGCGTTAAGACATAACGCACCAAAGGGTCCGTTTTTTTAAGCCCCGATTTTAGCCTATATATACACACACTTTCATTTGCATTTCTCTTGCACACCAAATCACAACATTCAACATGAACTATTCTAATCATGAAAGTGAGGAATGCAATTGGGTACAAGCACGAGAAGATGAAGAAGCAGACGAAGAGAACGACTCTTGGATGTCGGGTTCCGAAGACGAAGGAGACGATTGCGATTCGAGCGGCGATTTATTCACTGTTAGTGTTGACTTAATTTTCATTTGAGTAATGAATCATGTCCTAGTTTTGTATGAAGTAGTTATAATGAAATATAACAATTAATTTCGACTGACATACGATAAATATCGAATATAATTAATTTTGTATGAAGTAGTTATTATGAATGTTAGCCATTAATATGATATTAGGTATGAAGTAGTAGTTTCCCTAGTTGCGCATAAAATTCCTGGATTGTGTTATGAATTATTAATGTCTTTGCAAATTTGTTGTATTTTTAGTTTGTTATAATTGTAGATAGTATAATAATTCGTAAATAACAATTAATTATAGGGGGAAGATTATGGAGATTATTTTCGTACTGGCGTAGAGTGGGGGAGTATGAATGAAATGGTTGAATGGGCTAGAGCTACCACAAAAGAGTTGATGATAGTTTTGGTGAAACGTACCTCAAATCCGTACGTAGTTAGTTTGACATGCGATAGATATGGTGAGCCGAGATCTGGGAGGCCTAAAGTTAATGTAGAAAATCCAGAGTTGTCGGTTCAGAGGATTCGGAAACGTAGATCGAAGAAGTGTGGTTGTAGATTTGAGCTATACGGGTGCCGTTTGAAAAACAAGACAGGATCCCTTACTGAAAAATGGGTCTTGGATGTTATACATGGCACCCACAACCACAAGCTTTATGCTAGTTTTCATGGGAATGCATTCATGGGTCGAATGACCCAAGAGGAGGAGGTGATGGCTAGGAGATGGGGTGATGTTTAGACTTAACGTACAGGTTGATGCATTTTGTGCGTTTAGACTTAACGTACAGGTTGATGCGTTTTGTACACTGTTTTGTGCGTTTAGACTTAACGTACAGGTTGATGCGTTTAGACTTAACGTACAAGGGACAAAATTGACATAAATAGTGGAAAATGTCCAGACCTGGTGCGTTTAGGGTTAACGTACGGTACTGTTCATGTGCGTTATGGCATAACGTACAAGTTTAGCCTTTCAAACTCCAACGGCTGTGAACATGAAAAATCCGACTGTTGGGTGCGTTAAGACATAACGCACCAAAGGGTCCATTTTTTTAAGCCCCGATTTTAGCCTATATATACACACACTTTCATTTGCATTTCTCTTGCACACCAAATCACAACATTCAACATGAACTATTCTAATCATGAAAGTGAGGAATGCAATTGGATACAAGCACGAGAAGATGAAGAAGCAGACGAAGAGAACGACTCTTGGATGTCGGGTTCCGAAGACGAAGGAGACGATTGCGATTCGAGCGGCGATTTATTCACTGTTAGTGTTGACTTAATTTTCATTTGAGTAATGAATCATGTCCTAGTTTTGTATGAAGTAGTTATAATGAAATATAACAATTAATTTCGACTGACATACGATAAATATCGAATATAATTAATTTTGTATGAAGTAGTTATTATGAATGTTAGCCATTAATATGATATTAGGTATGAAGTAGTAGTTTCCCTAGTTGCGCATAAAATTCCTGGATTGTGTTATGAATTATTAATGTCTTTGCAAATTTGTTGTATTTTTCGTTTGTTATAATTGTAGATAGTATAATAATTCGTAAATAACAATTAATTATAGGGGGAAGATTATGGAGATTATTTTCGTACTGGCGTAGAGTGGGGGAGTATGAATGAAATGGTTGAATGGGCTAGAGCTACCACAAAAGAGTTGATGATAGTTTTGGTGAAACGTACCTCAAATCCGTACATAGTTAGTTTGACATGCGATAGATATGGTGAGCCGAGATCTGAGAGGCCTAAAGTTAATATAGAAAATCCAGAGTTGTCGGTTCAAAGGATTCGAAAACGTAGATCGAAGAAGTGCGGTTGTAGATTTGAGCTATACGGGTGCCGTTTGAAAAACAAGACAGAATGCCTTACTGAAAAATGGGTCTTGGATGTTATACATGGCACCCACAACCACAAGCTTTATGCTAGTTTTCATGGGAATGCATTCATGGGTCGAATGACCCAAGAGGAGGAGGTGATGGCTAGGAGATGGGGTGATGGTCGGAAGACTCCGAAAGAGATTGTTTCGGACTTGAGGAAACACTTTCCGGGAAATGTGACATCAATGAAGCAGGTTGTAAACTTTTTGCAAAAGCTCCAGTACGAGGATCGTGGGGAATTGACGGTTACCCAATGGTCCCTTCAATTTCTGAAAGAGAACGTGTATCTTTTTTATCCTCTTAGGGATGTGAAGAAAGGGCAAGAGGTGGAGATCCTGTTTTTTGCTCATGCGGAGTCGCTACGCTTGTTGAAGAAGTTCCCGCACGTGGTGATCATTGACGCCACATACAAGACAAATAAGTATGTAAAACATTTTAATAATAGTTAGTTTTTTTATGTGCTAGGGTTTAATTAGTTATATTGACAAGTATTAATACGTTTTTTTTGTTTTGTGTATGAATAGGTATGATATGCCTTTGGTGGAGATTGTTGGTTTTACCTACACTAATAAGACGTTCAACATTGCGTACGCATTCACCCGAGCAGAGAAGTTTTTCCATTACCAGTGGATAATGAGTGCCCTTCGAAACTTGTTTCAGCAGTTAGGAGTTATGCCCAATGCTATAATGACCGATTGTGAAAAGGCTCTCATCAAAGCTATTAAGGTAGTATTCAAAGACGCCCCGGTTAGGCAGCTCTTGTGTTGGGTCCATATTAGAAACAACATCAAGGCACATGCGGACAAGGTTATAAAAGATAGTGCCAAGGTCGATATGTTTACAAACCAGTGTTGGGGACTATTTTGCTCGACCACGGAGGAAAGGTACGAGGAGAGGCTCAGAGCATTGAGAAAGTCGTGGAAGAACGGCCTTGTTGGATACATCGAGAGGGAATGGCTAACTCCTTACAAGGAAAGTATAGTAAGAGCCTGGACGGATGACACCTTTCACTTCTTCACACGAACTTCAAACAGGTATCTTTTGAACATTGTGTAATTAGAAGAGTTTACAATTTGGTATGAATGTTGTACTAAGGAAAAATATTATTGTTTTGATAGGGTTGAGGGGATGCATCGTGTGTTGAAAGATATTATAGGGTCTAGCAGAGGCGGCTTTAACAGAGTGATCATAAGGATCCACCATGCAATCATTCTTCAAATAGACACGATTAAAGCGACCATGAACAAGTCGTTGTCTACACGTCCAATGGAGTTCAACGATCCAGGGTTTCCGGAGCTTGCCCGAATGGTCTTTTCAAGGTTGTTTTGCAGAGTGTCAGATAGGTGTTTTGATTTGTTGTTGGCCATGTATGATTAGCTAGTGAAGGATGAGTATTCAGAAGTATGCGATGATCATTGGGTGAAAGACTGCCTTGGGTTGCCGTGCGTCCACGATATTGCAAAAGCCATCATTACAAGGACGGCTCTCACTCCAGACGACATTCACGACTTCTGGAAGGACTTGCATTGGGAAGAGGATCCAACAACATTTGTGCTTGCTGATGACAGTGTATCTATTTCCATTCCAGAGTTGAGATTGCGTGAGATGTGGTTGAGAGTGCAAAGTCGTACTTTGACCCAAGCCACGTTATGGCAACTGAGTGAGTTGTACATGGCCTTGGAGCATCCGGAACAGAGTACGTTTATGGAGCCAACGAACATCTGTAGAAAGAGAAGGCCAAGTGGTGCGAAGAACAAGGCAAAGGGGTCACCGAGTAGGGAAAAGAGCCTGCATGAGCACGTAAGAGAAGACTTATTGAAGTCTGAGAAGGCAAAGGCACAGGGAAAGGCAAAGGAGAAGGTGAAAGGGCCAGGCCGTCCCAGAAAGCAAGCAAGTTTCGTGGTGCTGGACGCTGAGGACATGCAATCCCAACCGCAACCAGAAGAATCACAATTTGAGGACGACCATGTGGGAGTCCGTCAGTCGGAATGGCCCGAAGAACCCATGATTCATTTTGGGGTGGACTTTGGGGTTCGGAATATCGATTACTTCTGGTTTGGGTACATTAACGGTGCTATGGATGTACGTTCAGACGAACACTGTGGCTATCGGTCTTTGGCTGTGCTTATGGGGATAAGTCAGGGTCAATATCCCTTGATCCGTAGCGCGATGGCAATGGAGTTGCGTGTCAACCGACAAACGTGGGAGCCGATACAAGCTTATGCAAGACCAGGGTCATGAGACGATTTAATGGTTCAAATTAAGTATGTTAATACCCCTTGTGGCCCGAATTATTGGCTTGACATGCCATTCATGGGTTTAGTGTTTGCCACGGTGTATAACGTTGCTATCATCGTCATATCTGAGCACCCTTCATTGTGCTTACCAATACGAGCGTCTGGACCAAGCTTCGCACCTCCCATAAATTTTGTGGGGATAGCACACGTAGGGGATCACAACCACTGGATACCGGTAACATATCTCTACTTGTACTTAGATGTTTCATTTGCAATATTGTGTATGCTAATTGCATTTTTTTTTGTATTCCTATAGGTGAAGGTCATTAACGACTCTCCATTACCACCCATTATGGATGCGTGGCGAAGACATTGTGATCCGAACATCCGCTGGTGGGAAACATTGTATGTTTCGAAATTGCAAGAGTTTAGGGAATGCCGCATGTCAGCCGACAAGAATCCAGATTATGTGGCGTATTAGATCCACATAGTGAATTGTAATACAATATAAAATGGGAAATTTGATGTGAGTCTCTTTTGGTTATTTGCTCATTATTTTTGCTTTGGTGGGTTTCAGAGTAATCCATACGTAATCAAAAAGACATTAAACTTATGCAATCATAACATTGGAATTTATACATGCTGTAATAATAACATTATTCATACAATTTGAAGACATATCTAATAAAAAACATGGTTATAACTTATTTCGTTATATCAATACCCCGATAATATATCTGTCTCTTTAACTTCCAACATTTATCGGAAAGGGTATCCCACAGTTCCTGAAGCTTATTTCTTTCCTTCACCAAATCTCTGATAATCTTGGCAGCATTGTCGTCATACGGTGGATCGAGTCACTTAAAGGTATGACACCCTCTCATATCTTCATACCGCTCCGTTGGGATGTAATCCTTGCATGCGAGATACCTTCGTTTATAGTGATTGGGCCTGTCGCAAGTGTATAACACGATCGGGAAATTGCATTCGCACATTATAACCGGAGGCAATGCACTGCTGGACGATGAAGCCATCCTCTGATATGGAATATGAATTATTGTATCAAAAGATATAAACTCTTGCAAAAACTAAAGCCAAGAAATGATGACCAAAAAAAGATGACAAATGTTACCGGAAAGTTTAATAATGCTGTGCAAGGCGGATCCAGAGCTCGTGAATGCCGAAAAATGACCGTTGACAATTAGCTTCTTAATAGGTGAGGTGATTGTTGTGTTTGGATGTGGAAGAGAACGGAAATTGACATGGGTATATATAGGGAGGAGGGAAATTCGACCGGTATAAAATTCGACCGTTGGTGCGTTTAGTCTAAACGCACAAACAACGGTCGAATATTGGCCGTTATGAATATGACCGTTGGTGCGTTTAGTCTTAACGCACCAATGGATGGGCTTGAATTTGGGCCCAACACTGTTTGGGCCTCTTAGGAGCCCAATGGCTATGTGTGCGTTTAGGGATAACGCATAGTGTTGTCATAATTGTTTCGTGATTTAAGACATAAAAATCATAACAAACTATATGATAATGTTAAATGCTATTTTATGCTTTTTTATATACTTTCCAAGTATAAAGTATAAAATTCATATTGAATGAATTAACATTATCTTATCATATAGTTAATAAATGTCTTATATAGTAATGTGATAAGAATAATTGTTACGAAGTTATAATATAAACTTTAAGGCTTTGCTTAATATAACTAATTATATGATAATGTTAATTGTTATTTTATGATTTTTATACTTTATACTTATAAAGTATTCATTAGTCATGGTTTATACTAATGTATTGTACTAAATTCCTAAGCAAGCAATACTTGCACTATATACTAACATGAACTTCATACTAACGATATAGCATTAAGTATGAAAAAGTTGTACGTATAGGTTATAATACTATATTATTATAATATTTTACTAATGTATCACTCGTATTATAAGTTAATGGGCCCATACAAAGTTTTATGAAGTTATAATGTGATGAGAGTAAGTGTTATGAAGCTATAACATGAACTTCATACTAACGATATAGCATGAAGTATGAAAAAGTTGTACGTATAGGTTATAATACTATATCATTATAGTATTTTACTAATGTATCACTCGTATTATAAGTTAGTGGACCCATTATGCGTTTTTTGGGCCTAGTTGGGCCCATTAATAGTTTTTTGATCCTATTGGGCCCATTATGCGTTTTTTGGGCCTAGTTGGGCCCATTATGCATTTTTGGGCCTAGTTGGGCCCATTAGGCATTTTTTATCCAATTGGGCCTAGTTGGGTCCATTAAGCGTTTTTTATCCCACTGGGCCCATTATGCGTTTTTTGGGCCTAGTTGGGCCCATTAGGCGTTTTTTGATCCTATTGGGCCCATTATGCATTTTTTGGGCCTAGTTGGGCCCATTAGGCGTTTTTTGGGCCTAGTTGGGCCCATTAGGCGTTTTTTAATTATCTTCTTCGATCTTCTGTTATACGGTTGTCTGATATGCTATTTTTCTATTAGTTAACAAATTTTGCTCGTATATTTTGTGCTCTTTAATTCATACCTTCTATATATTATT
The DNA here is from genome assembly GCA_027886185.1 of Rheum nobile. NCBI lineage: Eukaryota > Viridiplantae > Streptophyta > Magnoliopsida > Caryophyllales > Polygonaceae > Rheum > Rheum nobile. The sequence goes on along the minus strand of WOAB01000644.1, from coordinate 11,206,380 downwards.
GTACGACATGGTTGTAATATATATTATTTGCATATTGCATCTAACCTACTTCTTTAACTGATTGTAGTTTATAGGTTTTGATTGTCTACTCTTTTTCTACTATTGTATCTTGATGTTTTCCGCCCCTTCATCGTTGTTGGTGTACGTGTTTGGTCGATATTAGCTTTGTGATTATTGGACATTTTGTTTGTTTCCTGAATGTTGGGGAATCTCTTAGTTATATAACTTCTATAATACTTAATTAAGGTTGAGGCTATGTGTATGATTATGTTTTTTAGGTATGCTATGCATATGATGGGTGAACGTGATTCATATAAATTGTGATGTACGCACTATTGAGGAGACAGATTATATTGCGTACTGGGTATGCTATGCATATGGTGAATTTTATCACTAGATAAAAGTGATAAAGGCTATGTTCGGTAAAATAATGTTGATACTGATGCTGTAACAGATGCTGAATTATGCACTTATTAGATGCTGATACTTATGCTGATATTGATACTTATTTTCTATATGAGTGTTCGGTAAACAATACTTATTTAAACTTATTTTTTGTCAAAATTACCAAAATATCATTAATTTTTTTATCAACATCACGTGCATATCACGTGATGATGTTATTTTGAGGTTTTAGGGTATGCCACGTGAAGTGCACGTGACATGTTCAAAGCAGCCTCACCCTTCTCCTCGAAACAACAGCAACCTCTCCTCTCCAGCTTCACCATTCTCCTCAAAGCAGTAAGCTGGTGGCGCACGGTGACTCCGTAAGCAACGAGTTCGCGACGGCGACTCCAGCTAGGAAGGGCGGCGTTTGCATCGGTGGTCTAGTCCGGTGTCCGAGAGGCTCGCGACAGGTCGCACTCGTCCGCCGTTGTTCGAAATGACTTTGGTGAATTTGAACATATGTAAGTCGAGCTTCATTCTTCGCCTATTTGACGTTTAATCCTTCGCCTATTTATGAACATTAGTAAGTCGAGCTTGAATCTCTTGTTTCATGTGTAAGTCGAGCTTGACTCTTGAAAGGGAGATTTAGGGTAATTTTTTTCTGAAGATTTTAGGGTAATTGATTTAGGGGTAATCCTTATCTAACTAATTTAGGGCTAATCGTTAGTTAATTTTGCCTATTTCACTGAATTTAGGGTTGAATTTAGGGTTTAGCTAAACTAATTGAATTAGGGCTAATCATGAGGTAATTGAATTAGGACCTTACTCTTGTTTATTGCCATGATGTTTCCTATATTTCTCTACCTTGCTTTGCTTGAATTCAGTTCTCTTTGTGATCTGTGTTATCCTGATTAGTTTTGTGGTCTTCCATGGCAGCCCTTTTGATCCATCCCTTAGAGGATTGAACATTGGTGGAGGTGCTGAGATAAAGCTCAGGCTGTGAAAGCAGAACCGATAGTGGGATTTATTTCCTTTTGAGAGTGTTCTTGACACTATGCTATATGAGCTTTGCCACAATGTTCATGGCCCTCACAATGGAGACTTCTACAAATTATTGGATGAAATTAGAGCGGTTAGTAAATCTTTCACCTATGAATTAATGATACATTGAAAAAAAAATAAGAATAGGGCCTATAAGTGGGGACTTGGAAGAATATGAGAGATGAGAAGAACACATTTTGAAATTTAGGGAATGAAAGGATGAGTCGAGTATTGTCATTTGAATGTATTTGCAGGCCTTCTTCTTAGCTTATTGTTGAAGAATAAAGAGTTTCTGAATGCTATAATTCAGCTCACGTATCATTGAAAGAAGAACATAAATCTTGATTGAACAGAACAAAAAAGTTGTCAAAGTTCAGTTAAAATTGAAAAGCTTTCAATGTTATCTATGTCTCCAATTTTAGTCGAATACGCGTGTATGATTGGATATTGGATGTGATATAATCATTGATGGCTAGCTTGTACTGTTCAGCTATCTAGTTTGATTTGCAACATCATTCCATTTATCTGCAGGAATTAGCAGAACTTATGATTACAGGAATTGGTGGTTCAGATCAAGGCTTTAATCTTCCCCGGAGACAACTGGGTGAGTTGCAGTCTCTGACATCGTTAAGACAAAATGCCCTGGGAGCTGCACAAAACCGAGCCCGTCAGGCAGGTTTGATGCTAGCTGGTCCCATCCGGGTTGGTGGTGACATCAGCGTCAGGGCTGCTCTTAGTCCAGCGGAAGCTGCAACAATGGCTGCTGAGAGAAGACTACACGGCGACTTATGGTGTGGATCAAAGTCAAGGGACTAAGGGAATATCAAACCGGAAATCAATTAGATGTAAATAAGTGAATTATGGTTCATCCCTATGGAAACTCAAATTTGAACACCCATATTATAGTGTTAACATTTTTACTTTGAACATTCCAAATATCCCATTATATGGTAAAAGATTATTACTGCATCAGGGTGACACAATTCATTTCTCTATTTTTGTCTCTTCTCTTTTCTCCATAATCTTTTAAGTTTGATAACATATGATGGACCCATCAAGCAACAAGTAATTGATCATAAAATCTTTGAATTTTAAACAACCAAATGCACAACTTGCCCATATTTTCTTGTTTGTTTGGATGATTCTTTGAACTTATCCAATGAGGGAGAAACCGGAGAATTATACATAGTACAACTTCCTCCAACTATAAAATATGAGTTTAATGCTCAGTTTATGGAGAATGGAGATACTCCAATGGCCCCTTGTCAGTGGATACACTCCATTCAGCAACACTTGAAGAGCAGTACAAAAGATCATATACTCATACAGTAATAAAGCATTGAAACGTAGGCATTTTGAAGCATTGAAACATAGGCAAGCCGAACGCACCAGCCAACTACTTTTTTAGCCAAAAAAATCAAATGAGCACAAATAAGTACTCAACAGAGGCGAACCGAACGGAGCCAAATTCTCAATCCCCGAAGTGATAAAACTTTTAATCCGTGAAGTGATAATTTTCAATCGGTAATTTTCAATCGATAATTTTCAATCCCTGAAGTGATAATTTTCAATCCATGAAGTGATAATTTTCAATTGGTAATTTTCAATCCATGAAGTGATAATTTTCAATTGGTAATTTTCAATCCCTGAAGTGATAATTTTTAATCGGTAATTTTCAATCCCTGAAGCGATAATTTTCAATCCTGAAAGCGATAATTTTCAATCCTTAAAGCGATAATTTTCAATCCCTGAAGCGATAATTTTCAATCCCTGAAGCGATAATTTTCAATCCCTGAAGTGATAATTTTCAACCCCTGAAGCGATAATTATGTATGTATGATCCCTGAAGTGACATTATTTTGTAAAAATTTACTTTATCTCTTGAATGGGATATACATTGTGAGTCAAATGACGTCTCTGTAGTGACGTATATTATTCTTGAAAGTGGATAGAAATAAAAGACTCAAATTAACTTATTCTTGTCATATACTAGTTTGTTTATTTCATTGTTGATGATAATTTATGTGTTCTTTTATATAGTTCTTATATTAATTTGATAATTGACATTCCCTGGAGAGGATGCACACATAATATATTTGTCAAGGTATAGACAAATCCAAAAATACCCTGAAGTAGACGAAACAATAAATCATATTACTCTTTGTAGTGAGTAATTATAGAAAATATCATCTCCTGAAGCAGATAATAAAATGATATATTAGAAATAACCCCTTGTAGTAGGTTATAAAATGATCAATAAATTTGGTATTTAATTTCTTGTCACCCAAAGTTGACAACAATCCTCTTTATTTAAGTAATGTTGTTTGTGTTTTTTTTGTTTCATTAATTATGTTTACTTTTACATATTTTATGTATTTATAGTAAAATAATAATTTCATCCTTGGGAGTGGATGTACACATAAAATCAAATTGTCCCTGAAATGACATGTTCCTTGAAATGAAAGAATGATGAATTTATCTTCTTTTAATAGTGTTTTAATTCTTTAATTTATTTTGGAATAGTTGCTATGATTGCAACGCCAAATTTCTAAGGGTTTCTAGAATAAACAATTTAACACGTGGTTTAAGTGTTAAAATTCATTTAGCTAAACGAATTTGGGATAAGAATTAGCACTTGGAATTCCTGTAAAATTGTGCTAAATTAATGATTATATCATACCATCATCAACTCTATGAGAGTATTAAGACTCAATATTTTGACAATTTAGAGATCACTATATACTCCCGAAGAGTTTCATGATCATATGTCAATTCTGTACTATGGTAGTAGTACATATTTTAAGGCATCTATTTTTATTCGAAAGTTAGAAATCAAGGTAATGATTTATCTAATTTTGAGCTGATGATATCCCAAAATATTAAAGGATCACCCACATGGAATTTTCAATGGTGGAAACTATTGTCGATAATGCCATTATTACTTATACCATTTTGATAAACCAGAAGTTTCTTTATCCTGATAAAAACCAAGTGTGAAATATAAGGTTTAGAAAGAACATCTCATTCATGACTCTAGAAAAGGTCTATCTTGTTATTGGAAAGAACATTATATTAAATGAGTAACACTCTATGTTTACAAGTTTAGGACGGACATGTTGATCATTTGAAAAGATATTCGACAAATTGGTTATCATGCAGAATTCATGAATGAGGAAAATATCGCATATCTATCTAAAAGTTCATAGGAAACTTCGCACACTAGGTATATACGACAACCCATTGAATTATATAATATTTCTAACCAGAAGTTAGTTGATGGCAAAAATATTTCTTTGTGGCAACAATGAATTCGATCACCTAAGTGAAGTAATGATGTGCAAGATCATTATAAATTCACTCAAACACTTATTAAAGGACCGGAGGATCCTAGGACATGGAGTCCCAGTCTTAGAGTGATCGTAAATACACGACTTGTTTTCTTGGTAACAATGTCGATTATGTAAAGAGTAAATGTATAGTCTCCATGTTTCTTGACATATTCAAGAATACATATAAGGACTAATAACACCGTCATATGGACCAATGTCAATTGTTCATATATTTTATGATGTTGATAGATGCCTCAGGCCCTCAACACATTGGTCAGACAAAACATAAAGTGGGAGAAATAGATCAATCAAGTAGTGTAACGGTCGAGCATCGGGTAGCTCACACTATCTAATAGGACGACATAGTACAATCGTTATTTATATGGTCATCAATCATAGCTGGGTTAAAGCTAATACATGAAACGATCTAGAAGAATCGTTGACCATATGAGGTCATACAAAGTTTAAATGTCGAGAATTAAGTTGGACTTTGACTGACTATGATATATTTCCCTAATTGAAATTTATCTCCAAAAGAGAACTGAAAGTATATAGATATGCGGTGTATGTCCCATTCTCACCCTAATTGAACTAAATTAATGCCACAAGGAAAGTTGGGATTATACGAGGGTAGGAGTCCCTATAGATTATTGAATACCTAGAGCTTATATTGGGTGATCGCTCGGTATCAAGATTATCATATTGAATCGATAAAATCACAACTTTAGGGGGTACGGAAAAAAAGAGACTAGTATGTATAAGAGATTGCAAGGAGTGTAAATTCTCGATAATTTATGATCATTGGATAAGAGAAAATGAACAAGAAGTTCAATGGATAATATACTTAAAGTATAGATGACATGCTATGAACTGCATTTACTAAAACCCAAGGAAGTGACGGAGTCACATATACCAACTGAATGCCTAACTCATTTGGAGGTTCTTGTAGTAACTCCAGACCAATCCACTACAAGAGAGTCTTAATTACGCCAGAAGTGTGAGAGACTATTAGACTATGTCTGAAGCTCAATTTTATAAAGAGGAATCATATATTGCAGCTTAACAAGCTGTTAATTGTCGACAAGTGACATTTTCTTGAGATAAGTTCCTGAAGAAAATCTTATCTCAGATTATACATCATAACAAGGACTTTAAGGAACAAGTATGAAATGTTCGTTCAAATCCATTTATGAAGGAATCGAAATGAGATTGTCCTTGACGAGTTTGTTTGAATAAGTACTTGCAATAAAAGTGACATACGAGAAAGAATCACAATTCTCAATCAATGGAAACATGTCGACAATGATGATTGGTAGAGATGAGAAATGCGTTTTAAGCAAAGTTGAATTTGTATATTAAAAGTGATATGTAAATCATTAATTTGGAAATGGTCATCTGTATTGGTTTGTATTTCTATTTTTGATACAAGTATGTACATGCAAGTTCTCGAAGAACCGAGATTTATGTGCACAAAGACAAATGGAGATATATGAAGGTCATGCATCACTCCATACTCAATCACTTTCATATTGACAATATCTACCTACACTCATAAGCTTTGAGTCGAAAGGAGGACCAGTTCAACAAATTCAGTCGATCAATGTTAATTGAGGGGGAGAACTACAACTATATCTTTTTTTCCTTAGTCTTGGTTTTTATCCCATTGGGTTTTTCCAGACAAGGTTTTTAACGAGGCAGTTAATGATGTACATCCAAGGGGAAGTGTTGTAATATTATGTATGTGTATGTATATAAGATAAAGCCCATGTAAATCCTAGAGTTGGCTTATGGGTCAAGCATTGTAAATCCTATATATTCCCTTGTTGGAAGTCTAATAATACACAAGTTTACTCTCTCTTTATTATCTTCTCTTCTCTCAAATCTCTCCCTTTTTCTTAGTTTATAACCAGGAGCAGACGCAGGCCCCTATTGGATTTTTTTTTAAAATAAAAATTATGTGTTTTTCCCCCTACCCAGCCGGCCCTAATTCTTTGTTCCACAGTTACAGCTCTTTGTCTCTTTCTCCTCTCAATTTTCATCTCTGCCTCAGACCTCGCCGGAGTCGCCGCCGACCGCGCTCGCCGAGTCGCCGCCCTTGCCTGTGGGAGACGCCAGACGTGGTCGAAGATCTCGACGCCCTCCGCCAGTCCGCCCTCGCCGCCGTCTCCATCCTTTTCAAGGCCTTCGACGCTCCGACCGGCGACCAAGTCCGCCCTCGCCGAGTCGCCTCCCTCGCCTGTGGGAGACGCCGGACGTGGTCGAAGATCTCGACGCCCTCCGCCAGTCCGCCCTCTCCTCCCTCGCCGCCGCCTCCATCCTTTTCAAGGCCTCCGACGCTCCGACCGGCGACCACCCCTATTATCTCGATTCTCGACGCCCTCCGAGTCTCCGCCCTCTCCTACCTCGGTTAGCCGTCAGTCCGCCCTCTCCTCCCTCGCCGGAGTCGCCGCCCGCCGATAGTCCTGTACCATCTCTGATTTTCTGTCAAGGTAATTCTTAAATTCCGACTTTTGTGAATTTCTTGAAGCCATTCCAGCTTTGCTCGTTGAAATTGTTTGCTTGTATTGTTTGATTGTTTGCTTAATTGCTTGTATAGTTGTATTGCTATATTTTAATATTATTATAATAAACAAATTAATATGTTTTTAGTATTTTATGTGTTTAATTGATTTTAGCTAAGTAGGATTTTAGCCCCCACTAGGCTAAAATCCTGCGTCCGCCCCTATTTATAACACTAAAACTTTACCTAGACTGTGTTTGCATAGTGGATTAAATTAGTTATTTAAATAGTTACAAGATATATAAATAAAAAATTGTATTTGGTAAGCAAATATAAATTTTAATAAAACCCCTAGAAAGATTAGATGTTTGGGCAGTTTTTTGTTGTTTTGGGTACATTATTTGAAATAGAAAATAATAATTAATATTTTTTTTTTTAAATCTGACAATTGAAATTATAATTTTTAATAAATTGTAACTACTCTTTTTATAACCAAATACATTTTAGTAATTTTTTTAAAACTTCAACTCATATTTTACCTAGTTATTCAACTTCAATTCTAATAGTCTAATTAGTTAAACAATTTATATGTCCAAATGCGCTATATGTCTCCCCGAAAATAAGTCATGTCATTATTTGATATGTGTCGTAACTTCATTTTCCACGTCATTTATTAAAATCTAATTTCAATTTTTTTTCGTTCCTTTGTTTTGAGTAGATTTAGCTCCAATTTAATAAAAAAATATTTCGTCATTTTACTTAGTTCCACCTTAAATATAGATTTGTTAATATTAATTACTTTAATTAGTTAATGATATTCCTTTATTACTTAGTTTCACATTTTTTTTATAGAGCTTATATTTTTGTTTTTAGGGCAATAATTTTTAGTGAACACATGATTTTTTCATGTAGATTGATCATAAAGTGTTGTAGAGATATATATTTAAAGTGTTGGAACACATATAGTACCGGTTCCTGAACCGGCTAGGTCCCGGAACCGACAGTGTTGGTAAAACATGAACCGAAAACATGGAACAAAATCAGGTCAAACTGTGAACCGTCCCGAAACCGACATTTCAAAAAGAAAGAAAAAAAGAATTAGGGTCCGGTTCAAGTATATCAACAACCGTCGGTTTAAGCGTTTAAATTAAATAAATTAATAAATAACTTTTACATATTTTTAGTTATAGTTTTATTAGGTTGGAAAACAATTTTAAGTTAGAAGTCTAAGTTTGATGTTAGATTTTAAGTTTAATTTATTTGTTAATCTGAATTAAAAAATATTATGTTGAAAAAAGATACAAATTTAAGTTTAATTTTGTTAAGTTAAGTTTATTTTTTCAAATTCAAATATATTTTTAAGTTATAAGTCCGGACAGAAACCACCGGTTAAGGACTGCAGAGTTTATATCTGAAATCGCCTGTTGGCACCTAATGCTACGGTTCCATGTCATCCTCATTGATGACAAAACTAGAAATGAATGATTTTTTTTTTTTGGGGGGGGGGGGGGGGGGGGGGGGTGTTAGAAAATGAATGATGCGTGATCAATGGCATCCTCATTGATGACAAAACTAGTGCAATAAGAGTAACACTACTAGGCTCTGTTCGGTAATATGATACTTATTTATGCTGATACTTATGCTTATGCTGAATTTTGTACTTAATTTGATGTTGATACTTATACTTAATTTTAAAATGTATGTTCAATATAAAATACACATAGATACTTATATTGTATTAATGAAAAGACAAAATTACCAAAAAGGACCTATAAAAGAAGAACGAATTCATTGATTTTTTTTTTCAGCCCATTAAAATGGGATATTTTTTCAACCAACCATCAATTTGACTTTTCAACCTCCATGACTCTTCCAACCATGTACCCATGAAAGAACACAGTTATGACTCTCATTTCATCCTTCAATTCCCACTTAGGAAGTTTGTAAGTGTCAACCCTAGATAAAAAAACAAAGTGGATATATATTGGGAAGCCATTCACGACCCTCTTCCACTTGCGACCCTCTTCCGTCTCGCAAGATTGGGAAGCCATCGCTTTCGGTGCCGTCGTAGCCTCCTTGAGCGCCGCCACAAGCCGACCGCCGCCACCGCAGGCCAACCATTGGAAGACCCTGCTGCCCAAATCGCGAAACCCTAAACCCAAATCAAAGGGATGGGAGGAAGAAGAAGAGGGGAAAAGAAAAAGGGATGAGATGAAGAAGAAGAAGAGGGGAAAAGAAAGGGGACGAGAGGAATAAGAAGAACATGGGAAAAGAGGAAGAGGAATTTCAGACGAATGGGATTCAAAGTCAAGTGGAATGGGGAGTAGAGGATGATAATTTTTCGGGGGCATTCGATGGAATGATCCCAATTTTATATCTAATAAGTACCCAAAGCATATAAAAGTATTGTAATCCAACTTTTTTTTCCTGCCATTTTTAAGTAAAGAAAAGCATATTAGAGTATTAATGAACATGAATACCCGAACACACCATCTAATACTTATTAATGGAAAAAAGCATGTAAAGCATAAATAAGCAGCCAACCGAACGAAGTCTAAGTCTAGGGCCGTCTCAATGACTGAGGGATCCGGTGTGAAAATAAAACCAAAGCCTCTACATTATTTAACATAAGTCTAGGGCCGGGCATGCACACTCGTCCGGTTGGGCCAATATTGTTGTTCAATTCCGATTTTTAAACTAGGTTAGCTCGAACTTGTACATGTCTAATACCTATACATATTAATAAAGTAATACCGTTTTAAATATCAATTAAGCCCAATTTTTATAAAAGTTAACCATTTTTATACCTTTCTCACTAAAACCACCACATTTTATTGATTTACAAAAACACCACACCTTATTTATACACGTTAACAAAGTGGAACCAAAATTTTTGAGGTCAATATTAAGCCCAAAATTTTAAAATATCACCTATATTTTAGACCTTTCACACGAGAATCACCACTCTTCAAAATTTGTTCACAAAACCATCCACTTTACAGAAAAATATTTATACAGCTTTTTGTGAACAAATTTTGGAAAGATGTGGTTGTTTTGGGAAAATTAAAAAACATGGTGGTTTTTTAAAATTTTGGACTTTATTTTGACCTCATTAGAATTGGTGTGACTTTGTTGGCATGTATAGATGAGGTTGAGTGTTTTATGAATTAAAAAATAGTGATTTTTTTAGTAAGGTATAAAACATGGGTGATTTTTGAAATTTTAACCCAACAAAATTGGCGTCACTTTGTTAATATGAACATATAAAGTTGAGTGTTTCTGTAAATAAATTTTAAAAAATAGTTATTATTGTGAAAATTATATAAAAATATGAGTATTTTTAAAATGCTGGTATATATTTTAACCTCGAATAAAATTGTGTTAATTTTTCAATATGTGTTGGTAAGATTGGAATAGATTGTTAATTAATTTTCCAAAAACTAATCATGTGCATGAGTAGCGTGTTTCTTCATGATTCTGAAGCTGCAATTTTATATATTTCATTTAAAATTACTATCTTTACATATTATAATTAGCAAATTCAATTACTAAAAGTAGTTTTAAAAAATCTTTATAAAGAATTTTATTTCTAATATCAAGTAGTAAAGTGATATGTGTCAGTAAAATGTTTTGAGGTTATGTATTGGGAGTCATCGTGGCTATGCGTCGGGCAGTTATCTATGCGGCTATGCCCATGTCGAATATGGGTAGAAACCATTAATCTAAAGTGTAGATGTATTAGTAAGGTAGGATATTGGTTGTTATTTTTTTTAATTACGGATTTATAAGAATATCCTAAATGAAAAAGTTACTTGTAAAAATAGAAGTTTGTATTTTTTTTCCTTATATACACCATTTGGTGTATTTTTATAAAATATATTTTTTTAATTCCAAAAGAAAATTAAATCAATGAAATTGAAAAAAAGAAACAAAAAACCCAAAAATATCATTAATTAATATTTCTCTCCAAAATCCCAAAATTTCCCTCATTTATCCTGTAGCAATCCCGCCCTCTTCTCTCCCATTCTTCCGGTCATTCCGCCGTCCTTCTTCCCGTCGGCCGACCGATGAACAGTTGGAACAACCCATTCTCCCTCCTTCCCTCTCCCTCCCATTCTGCAAGCCCATTCTCCCGCCATTACAAAATACAAACCTCCTCTTCCCATGTGACGGTTGAACACGAATAACTGTTAAACATGAATGACCGATAGATGAAGAATGACGATTAACTGTGTAAGAGAAGTGTTGAACCTCAGCAAATGAACCCGAAGAACTGTTGAACTCAACAGATTGATTCACAAGCGGTTAACAGAACTGTTGAACCTCAACAGATGAACCCGAAGAACTGTTTAACTCAGCAGATTGATTCACAAGCGGTTTTCCAGGTTAGGGTTTCAGCAAAATAATATAAAACCAAAGATTCAGAAGGGACCAAATGTAAAACCAAAGCTAACCAAGCGACCAGATGAACTGGTAGTTTTCTGAAGTAGACAAATGATTCACAAGAGGTTTTTTTTTCCTGTTATAATAAAAAGTTATTGTCGGCCTTAATAAAACATATGTCATACTTAAAAGGAATAATGTCATAACTACAACTAAAACTAGTGCAATAAGAGTAACACTATATTGTATTAGAAAATGAATGATGCGTGATCAATGGCATCCTCATTGATGACAAAACTAGTGCAATAAGAGTAACACTACTAGGCTCTGTTCGGTAATATGATACTTATTTATGCTGATACTTATGCTTATGCTGAATTTTGTACTTAATTTGATGTTGATACTTATACTTAATTTTAAAATGTATGTTCGATATAAAATACACATAGATACTTATATTGTATTAATGAAAAGACAAAATTACCAAAAAGGACCTATAAAAGAAGAACGAATTCATTGATTTTTTTTTTCAGCCCATTAAAATGGGATATTTTTTCAACCAACCATCAATTTGACTTTTCAACCTCCATGACTCTTCCAACCATGTACCCATGAAAGAACACAGTTATGACTCTCATTTCATCCTTCAATTCCCACTTAGGAAGTTTGTAAGTGTCAACCCTAGATAAAAAAACAAAGTGGATATATATTGGGAAGCCATTCACGACCCTCTTCCACTTGCGACCCTCTTCCGTCTCGCAAGATTGGGAAGCCATCGCTTCGGTGCCGTCGTAGCCTCCTTGAGCGCCGCCACAAGCCGACCGCCGCCACCGCAGGCCAACCATTGGAAGACCCTGCTGCCCAAATCGCGAAACCCTAAACCCAAATCAAAGGGATGGGAGGAAGAAGAAGAGGGGAAAAGAAAAAGGGATGAGATGAAGAAGAAGAAGAGGGGAAAAGAAAGGGGATGAGAGGAATAAGAAGAACATGGGAAAAGAGGAAGAGGAATTTCAGACGAATGGGATTCAAAGTCAAGTGGAATGGGGAGTAGAGGATGATAATTTTTCGGGGGCATTCGATGGAATGATCCCAATTTTATATCTAATAAGTACCCAAAGCATATAAAAGTATTGTAATCCAACTTTTTTTTCCTGCCATTTTTAAGTAAAGAAAAGCATATTAGAGTATCAATGAACATGAATACCCGAACACACCATCTAATACTTATTAATGGAAAAAAGCATGTAAAGCATAAATAAGCAGCCAACCGAACGAAGTCTAAGTCTAGGGCCGTCTCAATGACTGAGGGATCCGGTGTGAAAATAAAACCAAAGCCTCTACATTATTTAACATAAGTCTAGGGCCGGGCATGCACACTCGTCCGGTTGGGCCAATATTGTTGTTCAATTCCGATTTTTAAACTAGGTTAGCTCGAACTTGTACATGTCTAATACCTATACATATTAATAAAGTAATACCGTTTTAAATATCAATTAAGCCCAATTTTTATAAAAGTTAACCATTTTTATACCTTTCTCACTAAAACCACCACATTTTATTGATTTACAAAAACACCACACCTTATTTATACACGTTAACAAAGTGGAACCAAAATTTTTGAGGTCAATATTAAGCCCAAAATTTTAAAATATCACCTATATTTTAGACCTTTCACACGAGAATCACCACTCTTCAAAATTTGTTCACAAAACCATCCACTTTACAGAAAAATATTTATACAGCTTTTTGTGAACAAATTTTGGAAAGATGTGGTTGTTTTGGGAAAATTAAAAAACATGGTGGTTTTTTAAAATTTTGGACTTTATTTTGACCTCATTAGAATTGGTGTGACTTTGTTGGCATGTATAGATGAGGTTGAGTGTTTTATGAATTAAAAAATAGTGATTTTTTTAGTAAGGTATAAAACATGGGTGATTTTTGAAATTTTAACCCAACAAAATTGGCGTCACTTTGTTAATATGAACATATAAAGTTGAGTGTTTCTGTAAATAAATTTTAAAAAATAGTTATTATTGTGAAAATTATATAAAAATATGAGTATTTTTAAAATGCTGGTATATATTTTAACCTCGAATAAAATTGTGTTAATTTTTCAATATGTGTTGGTAAGATTGGAATAGATTGTTAATTAATTTTCCAAAAACTAATCATGTGCATGAGTAGCGTGTTTCTTCATGATTCTGAAGCTGCAATTTTATATATTTCATTTAAAATTACTATCTTTACATATTATAATTAGCAAATTCAATTACTAAAAGTAGTTTTAAAAAATCTTTATAAAGAATTTTATTTCTAATATCAAGTAGTAAAGTGATATGTGTCAGTAAAATGTTTTGAGGTTATGTATTGGGAGTCATCGTGGCTATGCGTCGGGCAGTTATCTATGCGGCTATGCCCATGTCGAATATGGGTAGAAACCATTAATCTAAAGTGTAGATGTATTAGTAAGGTAGGATATTGGTTGTTATTTTTTTTAATTACGGATTTATAAGAATATCCTAAATGAAAAAGTTACTTGTAAAAATAGAAGTTTGTATTTTTTTTCCTTATATACACCATTTGGTGTATTTTTATAAAATATATTTTTTTAATTCCAAAAGAAAATTAAATCAATGAAATTGAAAAAAAGAAACAAAAAACCCAAAAATATCATTAATTAATATTTCTCTCCAAAATCCCAAAATTTCCCTCATTTATCCTGTAGCAATCCCGCCCTCTTCTCTCCCATTCTTCCGGTCATTCCGCCGTCCTTCTTCCCGTCGGCCGACCGATGAACAGTTGGAACAACCCATTCTCCCTCCTTCCCTCTCCCTCCCATTCTGCAAGCCCATTCTCCCGCCATTACAAAATACAAACCTCCTCTTCCCATGTGACGGTTGAACACGAATAACTGTTAAACATGAATGACCGATAGATGAAGAATGACGATTAACTGTGTAAGAGAAGTGTTGAACCTCAGCAAATGAACCCGAAGAACTGTTGAACTCAACAGATTGATTCACAAGCGGTTAACAGAACTGTTGAACCTCAACAGATGAACCCGAAGAACTGTTTAACTCAGCAGATTGATTCACAAGCGGTTTTTCAGGTTAGGGTTTCAGCAAAATAATATAAAACCAAAGATTCAGAAGGGACCAAATGTAAAACCAAAGCTAACCAAGCGACCAGATGAACTGGTAGTTTTCTGAAGTAGACAAATGATTCACAAGAGGTTTTTTTTTCCTGTTATAATAAAAAGTTATTGTCGGCCTTAATAAAACATATGTCATACTTAAAAGGAATAATGTCATAACTACAACTAAAACTAGTGCAATAAGAGTAACACTATATTGTATTAGAAAATGAATGATGCGTGATCAATGGCATCCTCATTGATGACAAAACTAGTGCAATAAGAGTAACACTACTAGGCTCTGTTCGGTAATATGATACTTATTTATGCTGATACTTATGCTTATGCTGAATTTTGTACTTAATTTGATGTTGATACTTATACTTAATTTTAAAATGTATGTTCGATATAAAATACACATAGATACTTATATTGTATTAATGAAAAGACAAAATTACCAAAAAGGACCTATAAAAGAAGAACGAATTCATTGATTTTTTTTTTCAGCCCATTAAAATGGGATATTTTTTCAACCAACCATCAATTTGACTTTTCAACCTCCATGACTCTTCCAACCATGTACCCATGAAAGAACACAGTTATGACTCTCATTTCATCCTTCAATTCCCACTTAGGAAGTTTGTAAGTGTCAACCCTAGATAAAAAAACAAAGTGGATATATATTGGGAAGCCATTCACGACCCTCTTCCACTTGCGACCCTCTTCCGTCTCGCAAGATTGGGAAGCCATCGCTTTCGGTGCCGTCGTAGCCTCCTTGAGCGCCGCCACAAGCCGACCGCCGCCACCGCAGGCCAACCATTGGAAGACCCTGCTGCCCAAATCGCGAAACCCTAAACCCAAATCAAAGGGATGGGAGGAAGAAGAAGAGGGGAAAAGAAAAGGGATGAGATGAAGAAGAAGAAGAGGGGAAAAGAAAGGGGATGAGAGGAATAAGAAGAACATGGGAAAAGAGGAAGAGGAATTTCAGACGAATGGGATTCAAAGTCAAGTGGAATGGGGAGTAGAGGATGATAATTTTTCGGGGGCATTCGATGGAATGATCCCAATTTTATATCTAATAAGTACCCAAAGCATATAAAAGTATTGTAATCCAACTTTTTTTTCCTGCCATTTTTAAGTAAAGAAAAGCATATTAGAGTATCAATGAACATGAATACCCGAACACACCATCTAATACTTATTAATGGAAAAAAGCATGTAAAGCATAAATAAGCAGCCAACCGAACGAAGTCTAAGTCTAGGGCCGTCTCAATGACTGAGGGATCCGGTGTGAAAATAAAACCAAAGCCTCTACATTATTTAACATAAGTCTAGGGCCGGGCATGCACACTCGTCCGGTTGGGCCAATATTGTTGTTCAATTCCGATTTTTAAACTAGGTTAGCTCGAACTTGTACATGTCTAATACCTATACATATTAATAAAGTAATACCGTTTTAAATATCAATTAAACCCAATTTTTATAAAAGTTAACCATTTTTATACCTTTCTCACTAAAACCACCACATTTTATTGATTTACAAAAACACCTCACCTTATTTATACACGTTAACAAAGTGGAACCAAAATTTTTGAGGTCAATATTAAGCCCAAAATTTTAAAATATCACCTATATTTTAGACCTTTCACACGAGAATCACCACTCTTCAAAATTTGTTCACAAAACCATCCACTTTACAGAAAAATATTTATACAGCTTTTTGTGAACAAATTTTGGAAAGATGTGGTTGTTTTGGGAAAATTAAAAAACATGGTGGTTTTTTAAAATTTTGGACTTTATTTTGACCTCATTAGAATTGGTGTGACTTTGTTGGCATGTATAGATGAGGTTGAGTGTTTTATGAATTAAAAAATAGTGATTTTTTTAGTAAGGTATAAAACATGGGTGATTTTTGAAATTTTAACCCAACAAAATTGGCGTCACTTTGTTAACATGAACATATAAAGTTGAGTGTTTCTGTAAATAAATTTTAAAAAATAGTTATTATTGTGAAAATTATATAAAAATATGAGTATTTTTAAAATGCTGGTATATATTTTAACCTCGAATAAAATTGTGTTAATTTTTCAATATGTGTTGGTAAGATTGGAATAGATTGTTAATTAATTTTCCAAAAACTAATCATGTGCATGAGTAGCGTGTTTCTTCATGATTCTGAAGCTGCAATTTTATATATTTCATTTAAAATTACTATCTTTACATATTATAATTAGCAAATTCAATTACTAAAAGTAGTTTTAAAAAATCTTTATAAAGAATTTTATTTCTAATATCAAGTAGTAAAGTGATATGTGTCAGTAAAATGTTTTGAGGTTATGTATTGGGAGTCATCGTGGCTATGCGTCGGGCAGTTATCTATGCGGCTATGCCCATGTCGAATATGGGTAGAAACCATTAATCTAAAGTGTAGATGTATTAGTAAGGTAGGATATTGGTTGTTATTTTTTTTAATTACGGATTTATAAGAATATCCTAAATGAAAAAGTTACTTGTAAAAATAGAAGTTTGTATTTTTTTTCCTTATATACACCATTTGGTGTATTTTTATAAAATATATTTTTTTAATTCCAAAAGAAAATTAAATCAATGAAATTGAAAAAAAGAAACAAAAAACCCAAAAATATCATTAATTAATATTTCTCTCCAAAATCCCAAAATTTCCCTCATTTATCCTGTAGCAATCCCGCCCTCTTCTCTCCCATTCTTCCGGTCATTCCGCCGTCCTTCTTCCCGTCGGCCGACCGATGAACAGTTGGAACAACCCATTCTCCCTCCTTCCCTCTCCCTCCCATTCTGCAAGCCCATTCTCCCGCCATTACAAAATACAAACCTCCTCTTCCCATGTGACGGTTGAACACGAATAACTGTTAAACATGAATGACCGATAGATGAAGAATGACGATTAACTGTGTAAGAGAAGTGTTGAACCTCAGCAAATGAACCCGAAGAACTGTTGAACTCAACAGATTGATTCACAAGCGGTTAACAGAACTGTTGAACCTCAACAGATGAACCCGAAGAACTGTTTAACTCAGCAGATTGATTCACAAGCGGTTTTCCAGGTTAGGGTTTCAGCAAAATAATATAAAACCAAAGATTCAGAAGGGACCAAATGTAAAACCAAAGCTAACCAAGCGACCAGATGAACTGGTAGTTTTCTGAAGTAGACAAATGATTCACAAGAGGTTTTTTTTTCCTGCTATAATAAAAAGTTATTGTCGGCCTTAATAAAACATATGTCATACTTAAAAGGAATAATGTCATAACTACAACTAAAAAACTTTAGTATGTAATGTCACATTAAACCATATTACATGCTTGCCTATTGCCTAATTTGGGTAGGACGTGTGACATATGGCTGAATAGTTCTACTCAAAAGCTGAATAGTTCATCTCACCAATCTAAATACAAGATGTCTTAATTGGATCTCCATTTCCCAATGCTCTGCTTCTTTGACTATTACTTTACATAGATATTAATTGCACTTCATCTCACCAATCTACTTTACAGATATCTTAATTAGAAAATACTCCAGGTTTGAGTACTTTTAGCTACATGGTGCCACTCGTACTGGTGGTGATTTCAAAACCGTGACATTTTAAATTTCTATTGTGACATACTATTTATACTATTTTCACAAAGTAATAGTCTATGACTGACAAATATCACCGTATTCAGACTGTTTTACTTCGCAGAGATCTTACTTTACAGAGATCTTAATGGCACTTCATCTCACCCATCTCATTGGAGTGTGTTGTTTGACTATTATTATGTACATGCTTCCAGTCCTACTCTATCTTTGTTTCACTTCATCTCACCCATCTCTTTCTACTCTTCATCTCTTTCATCTCCTTAGAGCAGCTCGTGTGGTTGTGTTCTTGCTTGTGGACTCACAAACTTCTGTTGGATTTTAATTGAGTGCCAAATAGGTATGTGTGATGAATACTCCACCATTGGAGACAAGGGAGAGGTTGGCTTCATGGATGTTCCCTCAGTCACAACTTCCACTCTTACTGAGGAGGGTCCTGTCATGGTGTCTGTGCCGTTTTCATTTAGTAGAGGAAAACCTCAATCAGTTCCTGTCAATGAGGTTGCCGCGGCGTCATTCACAATAGAAAACACCACTGATGAAAATGTTTTACTTTGGGGTGTGAAGATTTATGCTTCAAATCCTGAATATTCATCTGTGTTGTCACTGATGAAACCTCCATCTGGCCAGCCAGATGACATACCCAAGGAATATTTTGTCTGTTCTTTTTATATGGAGGAACGAAATTTGAGGCCACATGGTAGCCTGACTATATGGCTGTCTTGTGTGCCCAAGGAGATTGGCGTTTTCACATCTATAGTGGAAGTCGAAACTGATGTTGTGAGTATTGAACGACTTGTCTTCCTCTTGGCTGAAGATGAAGTATCCAAAGCTTTGGCACCTTAGAGACCATATAACATACCACCACAGATCAGGAAAGCGATAGAGTTTGAGGAAATCCCTGAAGTAGTCTTATAAGGCTTAACAGAGGAAAATTATGCGTCGTATTTCAATGCGTTGTTAGGGATGGAGGAACTTCTGATTATGGTAAGTGTTATATTTTCTCTGTATGGGGGTTGGGGGACTGAGGGGATAGCTAGATGGCATCGTTCTCTCGTAGTACCAACTTGTTGAATGATTTTTTTTTTATATTTGTTTACAAGAGTACGTGAAAGCTTATAATATGAAGTCTGTTACTTTGAGACAAAAGTATTATCGGCTTGTAGCACTTAAAGTGCCAGGACTAGGTGAAAGAAGGCCCTCAGTTGTCCGTGGAGATATGGTGAATGTTTATGGAGAATATTCTCTCGATCAGGTATGTGGAGAATGTCAGTTAGCTTATTATTTTTGTCAAAGTGTTATACGTTATTGTCGGAATGAATTATGAAATTGCACGAATTATCGGTGCCAATGTTGTGTTCTCATGTTGAACTTGCCAATGTTCTTTGAACAAGGCTGGATCCACCGTGTTGAGGCTGATGAGTTATTATTGCAATTTGATGATGGATTTTACCAAAGGCACATAGATAGTAATGTGTATGAAATCTATTTTGTGTTCAACGGGGCAAATTTCAGTAGGCTCCATCAAGCCATTCTATCTGCAGAGGCATTACACGAAAACTTCCTCTTTCCCCATGAGTATCATGGAAAGTGGAGGATTACAACAAACAATCTTGTGCCTATCTCACTTCTTCTTGATGAGGATCAGAAAAATGTTGTTCGCTTAATTTTAGGCTGTAGAGGAGGAGCTCCTTATGTGATTTATGGACTCCCGGGAACAGGAAAGACAAAAACACTGGTGGAGGTGATCCTACAACTCTATACAACTAGACATAATTCTCATATACTGGCATGTGCTTCTTCAAATTGCACGGCAGATCACATATTAGAGAAAATCTTTTGCGAGGGGATGAAACTTAGAGAGGAAGATATTTATAGGTTGAATGCCACACGTCGTCCCTTAGAAAAAATGAACGCTACATTGTTGAGGTTCTACACCTACAGTGCATGTTTCTTCACTTGCCCTTCTCGAGATGCACTTTACAGGTACAAGATAATAATAACGACATACACGAGTGCATCTTACCTCTATGCTGAAGGGGTTAACCGTGGCCACTTCTCCCACATCATCTTAGATGATGCAAGCCAAGTTTCAGAGCCAGAGACAATGATCCCCATATCAACCCTCTTACAAAACAACACAGTTATTGTTCTTTGTGGTGATCCCAAACAACTTGGGCCTGATATTCATTCAAAGCAAGCTGAGGGTTATGGTTTGGGAAGATCTTTTCTGGAGAGGTTGTTGGACTTTGAAGTTTACATATCAGTTGAGAATCAAGGTCTTCAAATTAAGCTAATGGCACTTGCAATGACTCAAATCTTGATGTTTTTTTTCCTTTGTGTTGTTTGATGATTGCAAGGAGTGCTCAAGGCTGATGGTGGGCACCACCAAACGGCATAGACAAGGAAATTGACAGGTGTTCATAGGAAATATTCCACATCCAAGTATGAGCATACAACTCAGGTCAAGCCAACATCATTTTGCTAGAGCAAGAGGCTTCTTCTGCTCATCAAATACAATAAAACATAGACCTAATTTACATATACAAATCAGTGAAAGTGTACCGCTTGATTTTGCTTCAAGCTCTCAACAAGGTAAAGAAAAAACAAACATAAAAAAGAGGTGGTCAGGTTGGGTAGTAATAAGATAGTTTTTTGTAACCGTTGATAATGCTTTCTTAGGGGGGCTTAGAAATAAATCAACCAAGCCTTGGTTGTGTGTTAAGTAGTGGCTTAACTATTAATTAACATTATATTTTCTTGTTTTTTTTATATGCTAATGTTGACTTTTTATATTCAAAGTCAATGTTTTGAATGATATATACACTATGCAATAGTGTATACGTGTCTTCACAATAGTGTATACCTTAAATCTTTTTCTATATGTATGATGATAATAATGATTTGATTACAGAGGGCCTAATATGATCATGGTATATAATGTTTATTGAATTGTTGTGTCATGTGGGAGTGTTGGCATATAAATTTGTATGATAGAAGCAGTTACCTTGACTTTAGATTACAATGGATTTTCTTGTTTATGCTATAATATTTGTTGTCTTTGTAATTTGTTAGTAAAGCAAGCAATAAGTTATCTCTATTGATTAGAGGAGAGTAAGGGCTTCACTGTTAAAAATCTTTGTTCAATTATAATGTAACTCATATAATATTTGTTATCTTTGTAATTTGCAAACATGGCAAGTTTTTAGCCTTCTAACTCAAATGGGAGAGCAATGTGCTCATGAACATAGATGTGGGTTCGAATCTCATATAGGCTTAACGGTTTGTTTTAATATTAAGTTTAATTTATTAGAAAAAATGAATAAATTTGTTGAATTTAATACATAAATGTCTCATGCTCATCTAAAGATTTGGATTGTTGAATTTATTCTAGAAGATGCAAAAGAAAGAATACAATTAATTGACAATTTTAGGCTAAAAATCATAAATATGTATTGTATATAGTTTTCTATATATCATAAATATGCAATATTGTATTTAATTGATTAATTAAATATTTTAAATATATAGTTTAGTTTATAAAATTGAATAAGTGAATTTTGTGAGAGCAAAATGAAAATTATAACACATTTAACAATCTAATTTACAACCCATTTAAAAAATCTATACTCATGCCCTTTTTGATCATTTAACACCCAAGTTTTATAACTTCAAATTTCATAAGCTTTGTTTACCGAACGCTCCATTTCATACTTCAACTACTAACTTCAGCTTCAGCTCCTACTTTCACTTTAGCTCACTTCAACTCACTTCAACTTCCTCTTTACCGAACAAGCCCTTAGTATATTATTGACCTGGATTATGTGCTACAAAGTGATAATTATTCAACAAAAATCATGTCGCTCTATTATAGATCTATCAAATCAAACAAAGTGATAATCATTCATCAAAAGATACATGTTGCTTCATTTTATAATAGACCTATCAAACCGATTTTAAGAAATACTACAATTATTACAACTCATCTTTAACAAAGTGATAATTATTCATAAAAATACATGTTTTTTATAATAGATTTACCACATCGAGTTTAAAAAATACTAGAGGCCTACGACTAGTACTATACTAAAACCTAATTATATCTCCTACTAGTCAACTTGTGACTTATGCCATATAGGCAAATCTCAATGTACAGTTATAATTTTATCCTTCCCTAATTTTGATCTTTACATATTCTATTTCTTATCTATTTTTTTCTACCTAATTAACTCACCTTAATTATATGGATACTATGCTAAAAGATTATTTATATCTTTTTACCTTATTTGTTTCTTCTTACGCGTAAATAAAATTATTTACAATATATATTTTACCTGGATGCAGATCTGATGAGAACACTTCTTAAAATAAGAACTCTCTTAAAATGCGAATTGGTGCACATACAAGTTTGTGCAACAAGGTGTACAAGGGGGAGAAAGTACAAATGCACTTGCAATCTCATGCATACATATTTGGGTGCACAACTAATCTCCCCCATTAACCCACCAATGCTCCAGCGTTGATCACTGTTAACCGGTATTGACCACCGTTGACCGGGTTGACTAGCCGTTGATCGGTGTTGACTGATTGTTGACCGGTGTTGACCGATCATTGACCGGTCAATGCACTTGCTTGTGCACCATTTTGGATGTGTACCATGTTATGAATACTTGTGCACCATGTTGGAAATAATTATGCACCATTTAAATAAAATACAAGTGTATAATTAAATAAAATACAAGTGCACCATGTCATAAATAAATATGCATCACATTACAAGTAATTGTGCACCATAGTTCATGTGTTTGTGCACTGAGAAAGTTCATGTGTTTGTACACTCCATTGTATTTACAAAAATACAAGTGCACTACTCAATAAAAATTAAGTGCACATTTCAACATATTATGGTAAACTTTTCAACAGACTTTGATGCAGAAAACTCGTACAACTTGGTGTACATACATTGTGCACATCTATTGTACTTGGAAAAAATAAAGTTCATTACTTAATAAAATTCTGGTACACAACTTCACATATTTTGATGCACTTTTTAACAAACTTTGGTGCACAAATTCATAAAACTTGGTGCACAAGACTAGTTCACATTTTAAGAACAATTCTCACCAGATCCTTACTATTTACCTTATTAGTTATCTTACTTCTTATTTGTAATTAAAATTATTTAATATATATATGTGTATAAAACTAAGTTTAAATTAGTAAGAAATTAATATATAAAACCAAAAATCAAAATCTACGTTTCAACCATGTCAATTGTCAAAGGTACTTTTTTCAGATATATACAAAAAACGTAATGTTCTTATAGTTTTAATAATAAAATATATATTGATAACATACAATTGAAAAATAATTGATAATATATGATTCATGATGCAAAAGTGGTAATATAAATTAAAAATATTTGAAACAAATATGTGATATAAT
Source organism: Rheum nobile (assembly GCA_027886185.1). Taxonomy (NCBI): domain Eukaryota; kingdom Viridiplantae; phylum Streptophyta; class Magnoliopsida; order Caryophyllales; family Polygonaceae; genus Rheum; species Rheum nobile. Next base: position 11,182,552 of record WOAB01000644.1, on the reverse strand, counting down.
TTAACCATTTTTTCCTTGTAATTAGTTATACATAATTAATCATTCTCATTACTTAAATCTAATTTCTAGGTTTTCTTATTCAATTATTTGTATGAAATTCCTTATCTATTTTCCATTTTTATACAAATTCGCATACATACTTTCAATTCTAATCATACAAAAATCTTATCACCATATGTTCAAGAGATTAAACATATAATTTTCCAGTTTAATTTTCGTAAATATTTAATAATCTTTTAATTTCGAGTTTTATTAACCAAATCCATATAAAACACGAGGACATATGCTAGTTTTAAACTATATTCATATGCATTTATCATGAAAACAAATGTTTTAATGTATTTATCATGAAAACAAAGTTAAAAACATCGAAGCATTGCACTTCACAGAAATCTCACGCATACCACTCTTTGCAAATGAAGTGTATATGGTGTGTGTTTTTGCAACAATATAAAAAATCTATGAGATTGAAGGCAAGGACAAGTGCTTGTATGGGGAGCAAACATGCTCAGCTTTTGTAAATTGTAACCCCCCCCCCCCCCCCCCTAGAGGTGGCAATAGGCGGATCGATTCTGTCCATTTTGGATTTGGGCTATTTCAGATTGGGTCACTTTTCGGTCAAACTCTTGTTCGGGCCGGTTTGGTGTATGCCAAATTGGTCTTGTGGCTATTTCACTCTTTTTCGTGTTCGAGTTAGCGCGGGTCATATTTAGGTTAATACATGCCAAGTCATGTTCGAGTTTCGTTTACTGCATGTAGGTTTGTGTTCGTTTTCAAGTAGCGTCGACTGGGTTGTGAAAGGGTTAGGTTAGTGTTGGTTGGTCGAGTTTGGGTTTTGGATGCCGCATGTAGGATTGTTTTCAAGTTTCTTCATTTAGTATATGTTGGGTTGTGTTTGGATTAGCACACGCTAGCGGACATTGAAAATATAAAGTTGGCCATTTCAGAATGCGAACAAACTTTTATATTCGAGTTGTGGATTATAGTAAGGTCTATAACAAGTTTGAGTTATTTAATATTCACGCTATTCGCAATCGGGCTATTCTGGAAGCAGGCCATTTCGGGTTCAATTCGGTTCAAGTTTAGGCCCATTTCGATTTCTGAGTCATTTCGGGTTCGGTTCATATTGGATTGGGTCAGGGGTTTTGGGTTGTGCATTTCGGTAACTTTTCGATTTTGGGCCGGGAAGGGTCGGTTCATGCGGGTCGGGTCGGCTCATTGGATCCTTAATCTCCCGTATGACTGAATCTCAGGATAATTTGAAAATCTACCCTAACGAACATGGAAGATTAGAAAACTGTAAAATTTATTTAAAATTAAATGAAGAGAGAGCATGCGTTATTTTGATACAGAAGTGCAAATGCAAATGGCAGTATTATCAAAATAATCAATCAATATTAAATGAGAATTCTCGACGGCACTTGCATCATTGTCCTACTACTCCTACCTGATAAGCCATGAGGGCTGGCATTGGCTTCCACATGCGTTCAACCTTGACCCACTTCTTGCGTCGCACAAGTAGTCTGTACATCTTTATATCTTCAGGTCTCTTGCCCAATGTGTCGGCCAAATACAGGTCTCCAAAGGCCTCAAACAACACCTTGTTTTCCAGATCATGAGGCATCGACGAATGAGGAGCAACTTGGGTCATGTGCAAGGAGTGGTAATCCAGGAGGAAAACTGTTCCCCGAGAGTCAATTGTGCATAGTCGCCCTTTGTAGGTGGAAATGTCATCAAAAACCTGAGTGCAGAAATTGGTGTCCCATTCCCAATCCTCGACGGATCCTCTTAGCCTCAACAAAGCCAATCTCCCCTTCATTCCCCCCCAACTCAAATGAGCAACTACACTAAGATCAGACGTCCTAGCATAACAAGGGTTGACACCATCTGCTACATTTGAAGAAATAATGACCATCTTTTTCGCAAACTTGTTGTATACGAAGTCCCACTGTCCATGTGAATCAATACATGGGAAAGCCATGCGAAGATGGTAGGCCCTAGATGCAAAGTAGAGTCGGACATTTGGGTTTTTATTTGAAACCATTCGGGACATCAAGGTGGGATTAATCGACTCGAATAAACTGGCAAATGAGATGTATGCGCGACATTTTCCACTTCGATCCACCTCCTTAAATAAGTCAAAACCACAACCCGTTGTGGCAATGCCGACTTCAGTGATGAAGTAGGGCATGCTGCAAAACTTCTGATCATAATTGGGTGGCAGCGGCACTTGGAGCGGGAAACGGGTTGGAAGGGGAAGAGATGACCGCCACTTCTTACACACCGACCGAAAACGTAAAATGTCAAGCCAGTTAGTGAGGCGTATTCCGATTTCAGTACACAATTCTGGGAGGAGATTTCCCCAAGCCGGCTTGTCTCTTATCTTTATACTTGGAGGGAGCTTTCTGTAAGCCACCTTATCTCTTATCTGCATATCTGGGGGGAGATTTACACAGGCCACCTCGTCTCTTATCTCTATATCTGGCAACCATATATATGTGAGAACATACATACATGTGATTTTTTATAGTAAGGAAGATTTAGTTTACTCATTTATATCACAAAGATTGGATATCCGTATTATAGCATTGTCTACCACGAACCTAGCTACCTAGATTATACGAAATTATAGTCTACAAAAAAAAGGTTGTTACAAAAGGATTTATGTACGCAAAATTTAAATTCTAAATTAGATAATCCAGAAACAATGTAGTAAAGAAGCAACATATGAAATCAAAGTAGAAACAAATGCAATCCTTTAAGAAACCAAGTTGTAAGGAGCCGAGTGGAATTGCTCCAAAGCATTAAGACATTCTTTTGAGACCAATGCATGCACCTAAAAGCAATTGATATATTACACATCCATGGAAATCCCTTCATACGAAATTGTAAATGAATTCAAATATGAAGATTCTGTGGACATAGTGCATAAGATCTGTGAGTTTATTGTTTGAAATTACATAACATGTACAAAATATATAAATGATGATCTGTTAAATGAAGGATTAACTAGCTTCATAAGAGAACTGATAAATTTAACATGTTCTAGAAACACAGATTAAGGTAAGGAGAACAAAATAAAGAGACAAAGCCAGTTCAAATTCAAGAGAAAGTCTAATTTGATATAATCTATCAAACAATTTGATAAAAGGCACATGAGCAGCATGGTTCCAAACTCAACAATTTTAACCATTTACACTAAATAATCTTCTCAAAGGAACTTAAAGTAACTAATTAGATGAGAAAGATTTTGCAACATTAAATAGTTTACACTAATCAAACTTACCAAGACAAGAGTTGGCTAGTGAAGGTCGCACTAACAACAAATACACTTGTTGACCTAGAACTGTAATGCTCGAGAGAAAACACAATTTAGTGTAAATGTAAGGATTAAAAACATACAAAAACAAAGCAAACACCTAGAATGTAATTTGATTTTTTTAACAACAGAATCATGAATATAGATGGATAACCACAAACCACATATAAAATAACTTCAATTTCTGCAATACCACCCCTTCTGTCAGAGGAAAGGCTTCTTCTGCTGATGCTGCTCGCTCTAATTTCAAGTTGGGATTAGTAGGAAACGGCATCTTCGTCTGAAGCCCACAATAATTGAAATCAAATTACAGCAAACAATCAAAACTCATAACAAAACAACAAGGATACAACAAAATGAAACACAAATTTTCCCAGTTTCAAGTGTATAACATAGAAAAAACAACAAGTAGTCTGTACATCTTTATATCTTCAGGTCTCTTGCCCAATGTGTCAGCCAAATACAAGTCTCCAAAGGCCTCAAACAACTCCTTGTTTTCCAGATCATGAGGCATCGACGAATGAGGAGCAACTTGGGTCATGTGCAAGGAGTGGTAATCCAGGAGGAAAACTGTTCCCCGAGAGTCAATTGTGCATAGTTGCCCTTTGTAGGTGGAAATGTCATCAAAAACCTGAGTGCAGAAATTGGTGTCCCATTCCCAATCCTCGACGGATCCTCTTAGCCTCAACAAAGCCAATCTCCCCTTCATTCCCCCCAACTCAAATGAGCAACTACACTAAGATCAGACGTCCTAGCATAACAAGGATTGACACCATCTGCTGCATTTGAAGAAATAATGACCATCTTTTTCACAAACTTGTTGTATACGAAGTCCCACTGTCCATGTGAATCAATACATGGGAAAGCCATGCGAAGATGGTAGGCCTTAGATGCAAAGTAGAGTCGGGCATTTGGGTTTGTATTTGAAACCATTCGGGACATCAAGGCGGGATTAATCGACTCGAATAAACCGGCAAATGAGATGTATGCGCAGCATTTTCCACTTCGATCCACCTCCTCAAATAAGTAAAAACCACAACCCGTTGTGGCAATGCCGACTTCAGTGATGAAGTAGGGCATGCTGCAAAACTTCTGATCACAATTGGGTGGCGGCGACACTTGGAGCGGGAAACGGGTTGGAAGGGGAAGAGATGACCGCCACTTCTTACACACCGACCGGAAACGTAAAATGTCAAGCCGGTTAGTGAGGCGTATTCCGATTTCAGTACACAATTCTGGGAGGAGATTTCCCCAAGCCGGCTTGTCTCTTATCTTTATACTTGGAGGGAGCTTTCTGCAAGCCACCTTATCTCTTATCTGCATATCTGGGGGTAGATTTACACAGGCTACCTCGTCTCTTATCTCTATATCTGGCAACCATATATATGTGAGATCATACATACATGTGATTTTTTATAGTAAGGAAGATTTAGTTTACTCATTTATATCACAAAGATTGGATATCCATATTATAGCATTGTCTACCACGAACCTAGCTACCTAGATTATACGAAATTATAGTCTACAAAAAAAGGTTGTTACAAAAGGATTTATGTACGCAAAATTTAAATTCTAAATTAGATAATCCAGAAACAATGTAGTAAAGAAGCAACATATGAAATCAAAGTAGAAACAAATGCAATCCTTTAAGAAACCAAGTTGTAAGGAGCCGAGTGGAATTGCTCCAAAGCATTAAGACATTCTTTTGAGACCAATGCATGCACCTAAAAGCAATTGATATATTACACAACCATGGAAATCCCTTCATACGAAATTGTAAATGAATTCAAATATGAAGATTCTGTGGACATAGTGCATAAGATCCGTGAGTTTATTGTTTGAAATTACATAACATGTACAGAATATATAAATGATGATCTGTTAAATGAAGGATTAATTAGCTTCATAAGAGAACTGATAAATTTAACATGTTCTAGAAACACAGATTAAGGTAAGGAGAACAAAATAAAGAGACAAAGCCAGTTCAAATTCAAGAGAAAGTCTAATTTGATATAATCTATCAAACAATTTGATAAAAGGCACATGAGCAGCATGGTTCCAAACTCAACAATTTTAACCATTTACACTAAATAATCTTCTCAAAGGAACTTAAAGTAACTAATTAGATGAGAAAGATTTTGCAACATCAAATAGTTTACACTAATCAAACTTACCAAGACAAGAGTTGGCTGGTGAAGGTCGCACTAACAGCAAATACACTTGTTGACCTAGAACTGTAATGCTCGAGAGAAAACACAATTTAGTGTAAATGTAAGGATTAAAAACATACAAAAACAAAGCAAACACCTAGAATGTAATTTGATTTTTTTTAACAACAGAATCATGAATATAGAGGGATAACCACAAACCACATATAAAATAACTTCAATTTCTGCAATACCACCCCTTCTGTCAGAGGAAAGGCTTCTTCTGCTGATGCTGCTCGCTCTAATTTCAAGTTGGGATTAGTAGGAAACGACATCTTCGTCTGAAGCCCACAATAATTGAAATCAAATTACAGCAAACAATCAAAACTCATAACAAAACAACAAGGATACAACAAAATGAAACACAAATTTTCCCAGTTTCAAGTGTATAAAAAAGAAAAAACCCCTTCTTTAAAAAGAGTATATAAGAAAAATAAATATTAGAATAAAACTGCATATCAGAATTGGGGCAAATACCAGATCTTGGGTCATCGGTCGAGAGTGAGTGGAGGGAGGGACGTCATCGACCAGATTGACAGAGAGAAGAGGGAGCGTCGCTGAAATTACAGAGGAGAGTAGGTCTAGGAAAAGTTTCTTTATAAAGTTGATTAAGAGTTTAATTAATGTCTAATAAATATAATAAGTTATCTTTTTTTTAATCTTTCATTATAAACTAAATTTTCTAATATAATTCAATGGTTAAAGACACACTCATAATATAAGACGTCTAGGATTTAATCCTCCTTTTTAACAACTTTATTTTACAATTTTATCTTTCATTAATTTTTTGGTTTATATTAATTAGTTATTCAAATCTTTATATCTATCTATCTACATATAAAATAGAGCTTTTGTCTAAGTAATGGCCAAATTCATTATTAATATATTTATATGCAAATATATATATTTCTATGAAAAGTATGTAAAATTAAATGGTACTCCGTATTAAAATACGATGGTTTGGACAAAGCTAAAAAGACCCAAAAATGCAAGCAATTGATGACTAGAATTGTTGAAAATTATTGTAACCTGTTTTCTTTCAAATTTACGAGGTGGTTAATATTGAATCTAACCATCCAATATTCTAATTGTCGTTGTAACTGCAATAGAATCTCTAGCGTTATAATTTATATGGGACGACAAAAGCAGATAAGAGTACACGTACAACATCATAATAGCCAGTATAATTATAAGTGCTTGATTCCAACTGTTTGCATATTCTTATCGTCATTCTAATACTATATAGCAACTGTCAACAATGGCGGATCCAGGAATTATCTGAAGAGGGGGCGAGATTACTTCGCATAATTGAATATTCAAATATATATGTCGCTTAATATATATTAGTTTTAGGAATCACAAAAATAGCGACAAAATAGTTCATTATAGGAAATTGAAAATGGTTAAGTCTTGACATCATTTCATACTCTTTAATTGGCAAAGGGGGTAAATCCATCTTGCGATTTCTCATACTCTGAAAATGTTGAATGATGACCTCATTATCAATGCTTCTAAAAACATCTTTCTCCACATAACACACAAGATAATCAGTGAGAAAATCATCATCTATCTTGTTACGCAAATCGGTCTTGACAATATTCATTGCAGAGAAGGCTCTTTCCACTATAGCAGTCGCAACATGTAACACTAAAACCAACTCAATAAGACGATATACCAAGTGAAACACTTTGTGAATTCCTACCTCAACCATCTTTTTAGCAAGAGCTCCAATATTCTGCAACTTGGAGAAACTCTCATAGTAAAAATCCACACCATCAATTGGTTCTTAAGCTCCATTTTGTCACACTCGGAAAAGTCTTGTGGATATAATTTTGCAAGTCGAAGTAGCTTTGCCTCATTGAAATTGAAGAACAAATTGTTCGGATCAAGACATGCTATACAAGTGAGCAATTCTGTTCTTGACTCATTGAATCGGTTCTCCATCTCTTGACTAACTTGGTCAATTACCTAGAAATGTAGCCTAATATTAATTTAATTAATAAACAAATTAGTAAAATAGTGAAGAAGAAAATAATAAAATACCCGACAAAATATCTCAACTCGAAAGTGGTAGTAATATGTAATAGGATGTCCAATACGTCTAGAGCGATTGTGACCTGGAACATTATCCTCCATGTTGGGAATGATGATATCATTCTTAGCACAAAAATTGTCGACTTCTTGTAATAGCACATCCCATCCATTCTCCCTCACATCTTGCACTTTCTTTTTAGTGCTTTGAAGCAAACAAACGGCCTCTAAAATATTTTGATCTTTTTGTTGCAAGAATTGTGACAACATATTTGTTATCCCCAATACTAGCATCATCAAGTGAGCAACAAAAACAAATTCATAATTCTCCATTTTTTCCACCATGCCACCGGCAGTGCATCAAGTATTCACATCGGTTCCATCATCAAATATATTTTCAAGCACTTGAATGGTTGGGGACCACAAATATAAAAGATGAACAATGGTAGTATAGTGTGAACCCCAACGTGTAGCTCCCGGCCGAGCTAAGCAACTTTCTTGATTCAAACCTCTCCCGGTAGAAATGTCACCATTTAGTAACCTTTCCACCAAATGTTCATGTTGCTTTTGTCGGAACTCATCTTTTCTTTTGCAAGATGCTCTAACCATGTTCATAATCATGTACATGTACTCGAACAAATTACTCACAAATTGATTAGTGCGTGAAACCGCCACAACAACTAATTGGAGTTGATGAGCAAAACAATGAATGTACCTAGCACTTGGATTTTCATTCAATATAAGAGTCTTCAATCCATTGAGCTCACCTCGCATATTCGAAGCTCTATCATATCCTTGCCCTCTAATTTTAGAGATTGATAATCCATGTTTAGCAAAAAATTCATCAACTCCACTTTTCAAAGATAGTGCGGTGGTGTCTACAACATGAACAACTCCAAGAAACCGTTCCACCACTACTCCATGGTTGTCTAAATATCTCAAGACAATAGCCATTTGCTCTTTTATCGAACTATCTCGAGCCTCATCAATCAATAAGGAGAAGAACTTGTCCCTAATATCAATAATTATGGCCTTCGTTGTCTCCGATGCATAAGCACTAATAATTTGCTTTTGAATGTCATGACATGTAAGTTGGTGATTTCCCGGCGCATTCTCCATCACCACCTTTCGAACATTAGGATTTTGTTCCCTTATCAAATCAAGTAGTTCAAGAAAATTTCCTCTATTTAAAGAGCTTTTTGTCTCATCATGCCCCCGAAAAGCCATCCCTTGTTGAAGTAGATATCTAATAGCATCCAAACTTGCAGTCAAACGAATACGGTAAGCATCACCTAATACTTCATTTCCCAAAGCCACCTTTCTTGTCAAACTTTGTCTTTGATCCTTGAAAGCAAAGAATAGTGTTCGAGCATCATTATGCACACTACCTTGAGCTCCCACATGTTCTTTAAATTTATCACAAGCCTTCTTCCAATTACGAAATCCGGTTGTGACAAATACACCATCTCCAAACCTTCTTCCTTCACCCGCTTTAAAAAGATAACACCAAAAGCAAAATGCGGAATCTTTAGAGACACTATATTCCAACCACTCCCATCTCTTGAACCACTCAACTTGAAAACACCTCGAAGATTTACCAAACTTACTCCGTACAAAATCATGAGAAAGTGGTTGACAAGGGCCCTTAATCACATATTCTCTCCTAACATCATCTCTAATCCGAGGAACATAATCGTTGATAGGTTTTCTCAATCTCGGATCACTAATTACATCACTCTCACATACTCGAGCTATTTTGGGACTTGATCCACCCACATTAGCTTGACTATCAATATTTGGATGCTCATGAGATGCAATTGTAGGCTCAATAGTAGTCGGGATTGTTGACTTTTTACTCCGAATAACAAATTTATCCATAATCCTAATAAAAAAATAAACCAATTTCACAATTCTAATTTTCAACCAAACAAAATCAAACTCACATTTCAGTTTTCAACCAACTATCAAATTAATCTAAGCAACAAAACAACTAAACAAGTGAATAGGCAACAAACTTAAACAAAATCAATTTAATCCAAGTTCAACCAAAATTTAATCAATTAAACCAAAATTTATTCAAACCCTAAGTTTAGTTGTATTTCATAAACAAATAAAGGAAGAGCTCATAATTTGTCATTCGCGCAACCACACAAGGGGGATCTTGGAGGAGGAGTGGAGGACGGCCGGTCGCTGCCTCTCCGGCATGGCGGGTTGTCGCTTGTTGGTGAGCAGGGAGATGTCCGGCATGGTCCCCGGAGGCAGCCGCAAGAAATCGCAAGAAAGCGTTGTTTGTTCTGTGAACAAACATGTTCACAGTAAACAAGAAAGAATAAAGGAATTTTTTTTTTTAAAAAAAAAGTCTGAGCTGTTTAATTTTTTTTAGCAAAATGACGTCGTTTTATCTGGGGCCAAAACGACGTCGTTTTGATGCGTTCTAAAAATTAAAAAAAAGGACGGGTTCAGTTGAACCCGTCTTCTTCACGCCATAGGCCACAACTACACAAAGTGCCCCAAATCGCCATGGATGGGGGGGGGGGGGGGGGGGTACACGCTTTGGAGGCCCGACTCTCTAGCCAATCTCGGCGGTTCCTGGGGGCGAAGCGGGGGCGGCAGCCCACTCAACCCCCCCCCCCCCCTGATCCGCCACTGACTGTCAATTGGGAGTGGAGGACAAGCAAACAACACATCTCAAAAATAAAGGTGAAGGAAAAATATATATGTTAGGTTTCATTTGTTTATTGTTAATTTATAATAGAAATGATTATAAAATTTGCTTTTATGTTTAATGTATTTTTTCAGAACAAGTTCGAGATGATCATAGTTTGATATTTTTTCTCTCTTCACCGAAGATCTTTAGTCTCCTTAAAACAAATAATTAAGTTGATGCATCCAAGATTGAAGAGGTATGTAAATCGTGTGAACTAGATTACTCTTTTTAGATTAAACTCGCAAATATTTTTCGTGTTATCTATATTCTTTTAATTTTTGAAGTCCCTTCTTATTAATTAATCTAAATATATTATTTTATATTGATAACCAATTTTTTTTTGTTACAAATAACTTATTTATATAATAAATTTTGCATATTTGTAGGGTTTTAATTAGTACCTATTTTATTTGTTATAACTTATAAGCTATTAAAAATAAACGGTGAATTACGAAGATGAAAAGTTATGTAATATAGGTGAATGGGTGGTTTCTCGAACACCCTAATATAGTTATTTTTAAATTGTCCTTTTCATTAATCTGGATAAAATTTTATAATTATATTTATTTTAAGAATGATAGTACGTTAATATTAAGCTAAAATAACATTGATAAATGATAATATGTTAAATAACAACAACAAATTGGTTATTTATGAAAACTGAATCGATATGCAAAACAATGTAAAATAGTAAAATGACTTTACAATTTAGTTCATTACTATTTTCTTATTTTGTATTAATTAATAGTTATAAAATTTTAAAAAAAACTGTGTTACGTGTATTTTCATTTCATATACAAATTTATATTTTAAATTATATAATCATTCAAATCATAAATATTTAATTATAATTGTAAGGGATATTTTATGATTTTATATATTACTCACCTTTATACACAATTCACTTAGATGAAACCAAGAATTCATAATGAGTTTCATTCAACAAAATATAATTATAAAAATAACAAATCATTTAGGTTTCCTTTTGGTTCAAAATGCTGATTTTTAAATAAACTATGTATATATTAAGCATATATCTATATCATCTTCTATGTTGTATGAGTTTTTCACCTATAAGGAGTAGTATGTCAATATTTTTTCCTAATTATATTAATTTTCACCTATATTTATAATCTAAATCCTTAATATGTATAAAAGTTGTACACTAATCTATGTGTAGATTTTTACATATGAATCTCTACAAGGTTTTACTAGATTATAAAATACTTTGTTTCAAACACTAAAATATAAAAATGTATTATACGTTTACAATATCATTGATGTATAAAAAATACAATAATAATAGAACAAGTCTTGAAATTATTTATTAAAAATATATATAATTTTACAACTATTGACTATAATAAATAAAATGATAATAAATAATAATAGAAACCATGGGTAGAACGTGCTATAATATAAAATAGAGTTTGAATTAATAAAAATACACATATTAATTGAGGAATAATAAAATAAAATATAATACAAAAACTATTGAGTTAACGGAGCCAAAATAATCAAACGACATGTGATGTATTTGCACTTTGGAGATTTTACTTATGATTTAATAAAAATAAAAGAAAACAATCAAAAATTTCAAAAAGAAAACAGAATGAAAAATGATAGTTCATAAAATTTTATAAAACGTGAAGAATTGTCACGTGGAGATATTACTTATGATAAATAAAAAATAAAAGATAGTAATATGAAATAAAAAAAAACAGAAATTGAAAAATGATTGTTCATACAGTTTTATATACTATAAAAACATATTGATGCATAGTAGGGGTCCACTGAAAGTAGAGCTGTCAAAAAGTGACCAAACCCGTTTTACCAACCCACTTTTGGACCCGACCCGACTTGACCGAAATTTTTGGTAACCCGAAGTTACCGAACCCGAATTTATCAAGACCGAACTCGACCAACCCGAACTCGACCAACCCGAACCCGACCCGATTAACGAATAAATGTGGAGTATTAATAAAATATAACTTAAAATATATATGATAAATGATATATAAATAATGGTAATATGATCAATTTCTATAAAAAAAAAGAACATTGTTGTACTTATATAATTTTTGTAATTCAAAAATTTATAAATTAATAATAATATAAATTAAAAATAAAAATAAAATATGATTTTGGTCTACTAATATCAATTACATTAAAATAATGAAGAGTATTATTATTTTTTTAATTCATTTCAACATATTTTGACAAATTTAAATTAATTTTTAACTAATTAATAATATTTAAATAGTGAACAAAATACTTAAAAAATGACGCTCTTGACCCGTTGGTCAACTCGAACCGCCCGCTGACCTGTAATGACCCGACCCGACTTGACCTATTATCCGAAATGACTCGACCCGTTCTCAACCCGAACCTGAAATAACCGAACCGAACCTAACTTAACCGACCCGATTGACAGTACTAATTGAAAGTGTATAGCATCTATAAAGACATATATATCAAGCGTTTTAATTATACAGACTTAGAAATATTTTGTAGAAATTGTTTTTTCATATGTATTTTTCAAAGGCCGATTTTGTTTTATAATTAATTCTAAAAATAATAATTATTCTCAAAAATAAAATTTAATGAATCTACAGTCAATTAATACGGAGAGATATTCATGAAATTAGTACGGAAAATTTAAAATGGTAGAAATTAAAAATTAAAATCAGGGAGTTAGAATTTTTAACATGCTAAACCTTTCACATACCTATTATGTATAGACTTTTTTCCCTAATTAATGACAAGGTCATTAACGGTTTAGTTATATTGAACTCCATTAGATGATAAAGATGGATAGATTTAAAATATTTCAAGACAAGCATATTATATAGACCATTATCTTTAATATAGGAGTTATAATTATTGAAACTAGAAAAAATATCGATTTTAAAACATTGTAGGGAGATAATAATCTTACATGTATCTTCATAGTTTTCATATTATGTATTATAAAAATGACTCAATTTGATTATAAAAATGCTAGGAAGTAAATAAATTTTATTCTAAGATACTAAATTAAAGTATTATAATAATATGATTGTGGATAAGAATGCATTAAGTAGTAACAAGGGAAGAAGTGATCCTTTTAATTTTTTTGGTCGATTAGAAAAAGTGTTTCAAATTTGTTATAATATGCAACCTTATTAATTTACTGCAATCTTATATATTAACTATGATATCAAGAGGACTTGAGAGATTTATTGGTCACATGCCACAACTCAAGTACTCAACAGATAAGAAGGCCGAAAGAGGGAGTACTGACTAATAAAAGAGCCTAAAGGTGTAAAAGTGTATTTCTTCGTTGGGTGATTAGAGGGTGAAGATAATGTGTTAATGTGGGAGTATCAAAGAAAAAATATCAAAGAAAATTGTTATTATATTATTAATTTAAAATTATGAAAAATATTATTTTTATTGATGTCAAAGTTTCATGTATATAATTAGAATTTTTATATATAGGTTGTATCATTTATCAAATTAAAGGTGAAATTAGATCGAGACTATAGAGAATTGAGGATAAGAAATTGATACGCTATACTTTGTAGTGCGTAACTAGGGGTTGTTACGGTTATTTTGGGTGCCATTTGGAATAAATTAGAGGATATGTTAGAAGATTGGAGTGAATTGAAGATATGGCGAATTGGTGGTCTCAAGTGCGTAAACGAAGAGCTATGGAAGATGGAAGAGAGACCACAAATGAAGACCGAAGGAAGTATGAAGAAAAGAAGCCATATGGAGCAAAAATGGAGAGGCCGCGACCGGAGCTGCACGCGGACGCGACCGTGGCGAAGTCGTAGCCAAGAGTCAGAGTTTTGATTTTCCGCGACCGCGGAAATAATTCCGCGCCCGCGGAAAATCCCATCGCTGAAACCGTTCGAGAGCAAGAATTATATTTCCGCGACCGCGGAAATCATTCCGCGACCGTGGAAGTACACGCCAGCGAAGCCTTTGTTCTTTCCGAACTTTTACGTTAATTTCCTTTTAGTTGTTTATTTTTATTTCCGTTTTTTATTTCTTTATGAAAGATATTGTTAGTTATCTTTTTACTTTAGGTTTGGTGTCTAGGGTTCTTAACCTAGTTTTTCCCTAGCGACTTGAATAATCGTATTTTCCATTGAGTATTGTTTTTCCTTTGAACTATGAAGAACTAAGCACTTTTGCTTAGTCTGACGATTGAAACCTTCAATTGATATACGATTGTGATATTCTAATTCTATTTCTTTTCCTTTGAGAATATGCATTGACTACCGTAAACTGAATGCGGTAACTCGGAAAAACCATTTTCCTCTACCTTTTATTGATCAAATGCTCGAGCGACTAGCTGGTCGCCCTTATTACTGCTTCTTGGATGGATACTCAGGGTATTTCCAGATAGCCATAGCACCGGAGGATCAAGAAAAAAACGACATTTACATGCCCTTTGGTACTTTTGCATATCGCAGGATGCCATTCGGGTTGTGTAATGCACCCGGACCATTTCAAAGGTGTATGGTAAGCATTTTTTCTGAGTATGTGGAGCAGTTTATTGAGGTTTTTATGGATGATTTCATAGTTCATGGTGATAGTTTTGATGCATGCTTAGGCCACTTATCACTTGTGCTTCAAAGATGTGTAGACATCAACTTGGTCCTTAATTCTGAAAAGTGTCATTTTATGATTGAGCAAGGCATCGTGTTAGGTCATATAGTGTCTGCTAGAGGTATTGAGGTCGATAAGGCAAAATTGATGTAATTCAGTCTCTGCCTTATCCTACTAATGTGCATGAAGTGCGTTCTTTCTTAGGCCATGCAGGTTTCTACCGCCGGTTCATTAAAGACTTCTCAAAGATCTCATCGTCTCTATGCGAGCTGCTGAAGAAGGAAGTGAATTTTGAGCTTACCGATGAGTGCAAGAAGGCATTCGATGAATTGAAAGCTCGCATCACTATTGCGCCAATCATTCAAGCACCGGATTGGTCTTGCCCTTTCGAGATAATGTGCGATGCTAGTGATTATGTTGTAGGTGCAGTCCTTGGGCAAAAAGAAGCACGAGCGTCTCATGTGATTCATTATGCTTCTACGACTCTAAATGGAGCGCAGCGGAACTACTCCACCACGGAGAAGGAATTATTAGCTGTCGTGTTTGCCCTGGAGAAATTCAGACAATATTTGTTGGGTACCAAGGTGATTATCTACACGGATCATGCAGCTCTTCGGTATCTATTGACGAAGAAAGAGGCTAAACCAAGATTGATTCGATGGATACTGCTACTGAGTGAGTTTGATGTAGAGATCCGTGACAAAAAGGGAGCCGATAACTTGGTAGCTGATCACTTGAGCAGGCTCGTACATGAAGAGGATAGATCGAAGAAGGAGGTGCAAATTCAGGGAGATTTCCCCGACGAAACACTGTGTTGGATCACGACAGAGAATTTTCCGTGACAACGGAATGAAAACCGCGACCGCAGAAAATTCCCTAACACGCCTCGAACAACCCCAGATGGAGAACATTTTCTGCGACCGTGGAAATATTTCCACGATCGCGGAAAATCACTTGATGCGTCCGTTGCTCTCGTAAATTCTGTCAAAGATTATCCGCGACCGCGGATTGAGAACCGCGATCGCGGAACCACCTCTGAGTCGTCATTGGAGCTGTGTTCTGAAGAAGTACTCCTTGGGCTCCGCACACTCAAGCCGTGGTATGCTAACCTGGTCAACTTTCTCGTTCGTGAAGAGTTCCTGCCTAATTTCTCTAAAGCACAAAAGGATAAGATACGGTGCGAGTCTCGATTCTATGTGTGGGATGACCCCTATCTTTGGAGGCACTGTGTTGACCAAGTAATCCGTCGATGTCTGCCGGATAATGAGGTACAATCCGTCTTAGCCTTTTGTCATTCTCATGCATGTGGGGGCCACTTTGGGGCAAATAAAACTGCTAGGAAGGTTTTGGACACAGGATTTTATTGGCCACACATCTTTCGGGATGCACATGCCTTTTGTAAGTCTTGTGATCGATGCCAGCGAGTTGGGAATATATCTCAAAGGAATGAGATGCCACAATCATCATTAATCTTTTGCGAGATTTTTGATGTTTGGGGCATTGACTTTATGAGACCATTTCCTAACTCCTTCGGGAACTTCTACATTTTGCTTGCGGTGGACTACGTTTCCAAGTGGGTGGAAGAGAAGGCCACCAAGACTGATGACTCTAAAGTGGTGGCATATTTTCTGAAGAAACACATTTTCTCTAGATTTGGGATTCCCAAGGCTTTGATAAGTGACAAGGGAACCCACTTTTGCAATAGGACCATGAGCGCTCTACTGAAGAAATACCATGTCACGCAGAAAGTTTCCACTGCCTACCACCCACAGACCAATGGGCAAGCTGAAGTGTCCAATAGAGAGATCAAAACTATCCTTGAGAATACGGTGGCCCCGAATAGAAAGGATTGGAGTTTGAGACTAGATGATGCACTCTGGGCTTATCGTACTGCCTACAAGACACCCATCGGGATGTCGCCCTACAGATTGGTGTTTGGGAAAGCTTGTCACCTTCCAGTGGAGCTCGAGCACAAGGAATTTTGGGCTGTGAAGAAGTGCAATATGCAAATTGACGAAGTTGGAGAATTTCGCAAGTTACAGCTGCAAGAATTAAAGGAACTGCGACTTGAAGCTTATGATAACACAGTCACACACAAGGAAAAGACAAAGGCCTAGCATGACAAGAATATTCTACGAAAAGATTTTAAGACAGGAGACAAAGTCCTACTATTTATGTCTCGCCTTCGTCTCTTTCCGGGAAAACTCCGATCCCGTTGGGCCGGGCCCTATGTAATTGCTCGCGTCTTTCCCCACGGCGCGGTGGAGCTATATGACACTGATGCGCAGTCAGTGTTCAAGGTGAATTGTCAAAGGTTGAAACCCTACCATGAAGGTTTTGACAACAGCATCATAGAAGAGGCAGACCTTACGGACCCCGAAGTTGACAAGTGATCACCTTAGATGAGTCGAGCCACGACGTTAAATAAGGCGCTGCTCGGGAGGCAACCTGATGTATGTATTCCTTTCTTGTCCTTTCATTACATGTTCTAGTTTTTTGTGTGTTCTTTTTGTTTTTGCTTTTGTTTTTTGTGCATTTAGACTAACCTGCAGGATGGAGGCCCGAACCATATTAAAGACGGTGTTAACCACCAATGTAAGTCCTCCTATTGCCTGCACTCTAAAAAAAAAAAATCCAAAAATAAAATAATAATAATAAAAAAAAATTCTACCGAAGGCCAGTTGTCCGAGTTCCCCATGGAGTGATGGTGCGCATCATGCTGCCAAGGAGGAGACATTCGCCCCATATTTTATTTGGCAACGATGATGGCCCTACATTTGACAACTGAGGAGGAGGAACACTAGAGCCCACACCAAGATCATATCTGGGCTCCACTATGTGTTCGTTGAAGGCCGTGCAACCCCGATTCTTTGATATACCACTACACCTTACAATGGATTCCTTTTGGTTGCACGGTGGAGTTTGTTTGAAGACCGGCGCGACACCAGAGACATGTGCTTTTATTGATATACCGCCAACAACATCTTTCGCATCCAAGCCAACTCAACGACGGTTGTTAGTACCTTTTCGTTTTTCCCTGTGCTTCATTCTTTTTTGTCTTTCATTACATTGAGGACAATGCAATGTTTAAGCATGGGGGAGTGTTCTATACTTGCCAGTAGTTGAGGAGAAAAAAAGAAAATAAAGAAAAAGCCAAAAATTTGAAAAAAGGCAAAAATAGAAATCCTGGGATAAGTCGAAAACCCGAAAGGGCGGCTTAGGCAATAAGCAGGTGGATTGGACCAACATTAGGCTGGGGTAATAATTGGTCAAGAGTGATGTGAGTTTTATATGAGCCCATCTATTGAAAAATGAAATAAGTGGCTTGGTGAAAACCCGAAAGGGCGCCTTGGCAAAATGAGCGGAAATAAAAAGAGTGATTTTTAGGAGTCCTCATTGTTCATGGCGTGGTGACATAAGTGTTGGAGTTATAAGGAGGATTCGGGTAGGTCACTCTGGAGCGATAAGGAGTTAGATGGAGGCTAGGACTAGATGATCACATTACTCTATTATGGTGTCCGAGATTAGCTTGGGGGAAGTTCCCTGCTTCCCTTAAAGCTTGGTTGTATGTTGTGCTTATTGTGTTGGTACCTGGTAGTTCATTGTTTAGGTGCAATTCTTAGTTGAGAGAGTTTTGCTGTGCTTCCTGAGGCCTTGGGTATTTCATTTGGAGGAGTAGGTTTCTTTTAGCTTACTCGAGGACGAGCAAGGTCTAAGCATGGGGGAATTTGATACGCTCTACTTTGTAGTGCGTAACTAGGGGTTGTTACCGTTATTTTGGGTGCCATTTGGATTAAATTAGAGGATATGTTAGAAGATTGGAGTGAATTGAAGATATGGCGAATTGGTGGTCTCAAGTGCGTAAACGAAGAGCTATGGAAGATGGAAGAGAGACCACAAGTGAAGACCGAAGGAAGTATGAAGAAAAGAAGCCATATGGAGCAAAAATGGAGAGGCCGCGACCAGAGCTGCCCGCGGACGCGACCGCGGCGAAGTCGTAGCCAAGAGTCAGAGTTTTGATTTTCCGCGACCGCGAAAATAATTCCGCGCCTGCGGAAAATCCCATCGCTGAAACCGTTCGAGAGCAAGAATTATATTTCCGCGACCGCGGAAATCATTTCGCGACCGTGGAAGTACACGCCAGCGAAGCCTTTGTTCTTTCCGAACTTTTACGTTAATTTCCTTTTAGTTGTTTATTTTTATTTCTGTTTTTTATTTCTTTATGAAAGATATTGTTAGTTATCTTTTTACTTTAGGTTTGGTTTCTAGGGTTCTTAACCTAGTTTTTCCCTAGCGACTTGAATAATTATTTTTTCCATTGAGTATTGTTTTTCCTTTGAACTATGAAGAACTAAGCACTTTTGCTTAGTCCGACGATTGAAGCCTTCAATTGATATACGGTTGTGAGATTCTAATTCTATTTCTTTTCCTTTGAATGTATTGATTCTCTTGTGCTTCATCCCATTGATTATTATTGATTTCACTTGTTGGACGCAACTAGTTGTTATTGGTAATTGTCTATTGCTAGGGTTTGGTAATTACTGTTTGAGTTACCTAATTCATGTGTAGCAACTGCAATACTCTAAGAACTGTTTGGGACTAGTTTATTGTAGAGAGAATTAATTGCATGCAATAGTATGACTGTTTGCTACTCTTGCATGTATCTATCGAAATTCCTATGCTCATTGCTGCTATTGAATTGACGCATGAGGTTTTCATAGTTATTTAATAGTTAGTATTCTCAGGGTCTGTTTGTCCTATTTATAACTCACGAAAAGGAATAGGAACATTCATAGGAATGAATTAGAGAGAATCTAGGATCAACCAATCTCATGAATGGTGGATATTTGTCTGGCTAAGTTTTTTCCCTATTTGATTACAAACTCTTTGCTTTTGTTTCCCTTGTTTACTTGTTTGACAATCAAACCAACCAAAAACCCCCTTTGTTACTTTTGACATACACTTGTGCACTTAGAAAGATTACTTCCTCCCTGTGGGATTCGACTCTTACTTGCCTATTCTACTAGTTTAGGTTTGTTTAAGATTATTTTGTTTAGGCGCCTCGACAACGCTTATTAGAAATCTTATCATTTTAAATACCAACTTAAATAACTTATCATGATCTAACAAGCAATGTGAGATCTAACATGCTATACTCTTTTATTTAAAATTTAGTTGCATATTTACCAATAGATGTATTTAACTTTTTTCATATATTTAGTTCAATTGTAAAACCTTATCGATTTTTTCAATTCATAGTGAAGCACTATATTCCCTTATGTAAAATATAGTTGTATATTTGTCAATATTTTAGAAAACAACTTGTGTTATTAATGCTACTATATTTACCTAAACTAATTCAAATTAGATGCAAGACTAGCATTGGTAATTTACAAATTTAGCAATAAACATGTATTATCTTGATCGAATGTAAATAATACACAAAAAATATATTAACAAGAAATGTGTGTCTATATACATATTTTTTTGAGTGAAAGTACATTGTACATTTTATATATAATGACCATACATTAATAATTGAGATAATAGTAAAATTGGATAAACTCAGTTTGTAAGAAAACATTTTTTCGAATTAGAATATATTATAGTAATAAGAAAAAATAAGCCCCATGCGTAGCACGGGCATGACCTCTAGTCTAACTATATATAAAAGCTTTTTCTTGTCCGCATTAATGCACGAATTCAATTCCGCTTAATCTTTCTCCCTTCAAAACAATGTTTAGCGCAGCTATTGGGCCAATTGCAATTTGTTGGGGCTGTTATATTGTGGCCAACATATGGCCCTATGATCTGATGCTCGATTGGGAAGATATACGTATTGGGTCATTACATATAGGCCACACATCTTTGTGGGGGCTGTTACTGCGTCGCCAGACTGATCCAACAAAACAGATAAGGCCAAGCATTTGACACCAGCTCTTGATGGCGTGATGTAAATGGCTATTTGACTTCGGAATTTAAATGTGCGGGATTGTTATGCAGACAAGAAACGGTTATATGTAGTTATTCTGCAATTGTAGTTATAGGGGTAATTACCATGACGTTAAGGAATTCAGAACAACACTTGCAATTGTAGTTATAGGGGTAATTACCATGACGTTAAGGAATTCGGAGCAACACCTTCTTTTGCTACAACCTCCTTTTAATCCTCGGAGAAATCCAAAGGCACTTGACAGTATCCGATCAGCAGTTGCCCACAGAAAAATGGCGGATATTGTGTTGGAGCCAACAACTTGTAACGAAGGGTTCATCAAGCTCCCTTCCAATGTTGGACCGCCCAAAGAAGCGTCCCTTCAGAGTACTTGTAAGACAGAGCAACAAACCCAGGCTCAGCATGCTGAATCATATTTAGCACTTGACGAATTGTACGAAGGGGGTGACTGCAAAATAAAGGTTATGGTCTGTTGGAAATGGGATGCTACAAACCCATTCGGAAAATACCTGAGCACAGAATACATTATGTCCGACGAGAAGGTATGGTGCAATTGTTTGAATGTGTGTATTCTGTTGTGCAGGGTAGAGTATGTGAGATATATGATGCTATTTTTGTTCTGCCACAGGGAAATGCTATACAATGTACTGATAGGAGTGCTATTTCTCATTGTTTTGTATCTAGGCTTGTGGAAGGCAATGTTTACAGTCTTAAAGGGTTTACTATTCTACCCAACAAGGAGAAGTTCCGTGTCCGAAATGATGACCTGTATGTCGTCGAGTTACAAGGCAACACTGTGGTGAGAAAGTTACAATGTAAAGTTGAAGGTTTTGAACGATACCCGTTCCAACTCATTCCTTTTGAAGACATTGCGCTAAATGGGTCTCATCATCTCATTGGTACGTTAATCTCAGAAGAAAAGCCATGAACTATTTACTTGAATATTTTTTGGTTTAGTAACTCGAGTTACATAGTGTGAAGCTATATACAGTCCTAAATAGTGTACAATCTAATGCGTTATGGTTTAAAGTGGGATAACATTTCGTCTCATCAGATGTCATAGGTTGCGTCACTAATACCGAGGCAATCAACCGACAAAGAACGGCTCTCAATACCTTGATTGTTATATGACGAATAAAAGGTGACACTTTATGCTTAAATCAAAAGGCCTTTTTTTGGACAATGACAACTTGCATTGGAACTAAGTAGTCCCCGCACTATGTAGAGGCACACAGCTAAGAATTACTCTGTGGAGGCATTTGTGCAATGAATTTATGAGCAGGGTTGGTCGGTCTCAGAGTAACTATATTGTCATTCTCCCAGGCATGAATATTAGAGAATTCAGAGGTATTAACTATTTGTTCTTTGCATTTGACGAAAGTTGTAACTATATTGTCATTCTCCCAGGCATGAATGTTAGAGATTGCAGAGGCACTAGGCATTTATTCTTCGCATTTTAAAAATATTGTTTCTAGCTACCATATTGCTCACTGTTCAGACTACATGTGCATGTGAAATTTACCTGTCCAGCACATCAGCTACGAGCATATTTGATGCTAGAGATATCTCACAAATCATAGATTTCAAGAAGTTATTGCAGTAATGATTTTAATCATCAACCATTGCGTACAAAGGACATAAATATGCATCATTACCTGGCATTTCATTGTCCACCTTTTGCAGGGCCGCCAATCTCCCTACGAAGTACAAGGCACCTGTGAAAAGAACAATAATTGGGTCATCACTGTTACAACTCCTACACATGGGAAGGGAGATGAAAGCATCGAAGAAAAAGGTTTTGTCTTTTCTGCCAATTGTTAATTTTACATTACACTACGTCTTAATCCCCGAATGCTAACCTAGCATGATATGGTAATAGCAATCTACCACGCTGAACTGCAAGGTTAGGATAACAAATGTTCGGACGAAAAATAGCTAGTATTATTTTTCATGCGGTAGTGGCAAGGGCAAGAAAGGCGTGACAAGAACTGGTGGCAATTTCTGGTGTGAATCATGCACTAAAATATGTGAATTCCCACAAACAAGGTATTCGTTGCAATGACTGGTCGAGTAACACCCAAAATACATGAATCTTAACAGTCTTTCCCCTGTTGATATAGGTACAAGTTGCATTTGGATATTGAAGACAACACTGCTTCAGTTGTTGTTATTGTGTTTGATGAGGTTGCTGAGAAATTGGTTAACAAATGATGAGGCTAAAGTCGTGATGCCTATCAAAGTAAACCTCAAAAACCTAACTAATGTAGTAGGATAAATAAGGATCGATCCCACAGGGAAGTAAGCAATCTTCCTAAGTGCAAAAGGTTGTATGCCAATGGTAACAAAAGGGGGGTTTTGGTTTGTAATCAAGTAACAAAGTAAATCAATGCAAAAGATGTAATCAATGGGTGAGAAGTAACCTAGCCAGACAAATATCCACACTTCAGTTTGATTGGTTGATCCTAGATTATCTCCAATTCCTACCAATGAATATTCCTGTCCCGATCTTATGTATATAGACAAGTCAACTAGCCTTGAAAATACTTACCATTAAACAATCAAGAAACAATCAAGATTCAATCTAATGGCAGCAGTAAGCATATGAATTGATCAAGATACATGCAATACTTAACATCCCGTCAGTACTTGACATGTAATCAATTCTCTTCACAATAAACATTCACAACCAGTTCCTGTAAATTGCGGTTGCTACACAAGATAAGGGATTTCAACCAGAAATATCCAAACCCTAGCAATAGATAATCACTAATATCAACTAGATGATCATACTAGTCAAAACAGCAAGAATCAATGGGATGAAGTGATAACAGGAATTTGCCGTTCTAATTCCTACTATGCAAAGTATCCAAACAAACCCTAAAACGTAGTCTTAGGCAAGTAAGGGTCGAATCCGCAGGGAGACAAATCAATCGCAGTATGCAATAAGTATGTCAATTTAAAGTAACCAAGGGGGGGTTTTGTTGGTTTGTTTTAGTAGCAAAACATGCAAAGGTAAATGAGTAATTAAAGGTGATGAAATCAGTTATTGGGAAAGCACTCAGTCAAACAATATCCGCTAATCGAATGACAAGTTGATCATAGATACTACTCAAAATCGCATGCAATGGTAATTCCAATTCCTTTTCAGATGTAACTAATAGCACAACCAGATACTATTAGCACTAACTAATTAAACAACCCTGAAACTATCAAGATTCAGTTTAACAGCAGCCTTACGGATAGGAATATAGTTGGATACAACCCTAGAATAAAACAACCAGTTTTTACCCTAGAATGTAAACCAATTCTCTTCTGCATAAGATTAGCACAACCAGTTACTAATACGATGCAGTTGCTACAATGGAATGGATGTGCTCAACCAGTAACAATCTAAACCTAGCAATAGATAAATAACGATAAACCCTAGTTGATCAGACTAGAAATTATCAATATCAATCTTAAGAAATCAAGCAAGAGAAAAGATAAGAACCAATGCAATAGATTAGGAGTAAGAACCTCACAACTGAATCACACGAAAAGCTTCAATGTCTGACTAAGCAAGAGAGGCTTAGTTCTTCATAGCAAGAGAATACGTAGAATTAGAAATTAGGGTTCCACCTTTCAAGAAACAAGTTTTCTCAACCCTTAAATACCAAAGGAAAATAATCTGAAATTATCCTAAAAGAAATAATAAAAACGAAATAAAGAAATATAAAATAAATCCGAAAATGAAATCGGCAAGGGGATGTTTCCGTCAGCGGCGGCGACCGCTGCTTCTTCCACGGCGATCGCTGCAAATGCGGCGATCGCTGCATTTAAACAGCGATCGCCGTTTCAAGGTCGTAGCTGAGGTCTCTCCATGGCCATTAACGGCGGTCGCCGTTATTCTGCGGCGGTCGCCGCAGTTTTGCTTCTCCATCCTTCGCTCCTCAGCTCCTAAAGCTCCAAAAACGCAACTTCCGCATCTCCTCGCCAAGTCTCCAAATCACCTCCAAAGCATCCTAAAACAACACTAAAATCATGCCAAAACTCCGTCAATACACACAACATAATTGTGTGTATCAAACTCCCCCACACTTGAATCTCTACTCGTCTCGAGTGGATAGAGAACTACCACCCATCACCAATAAGCACCTAGATCATCAACATGTAAGGAAAGCCCACAACCAAGAGTAAAAGCATCTACATAAAAGCTCAACATCCCTCAACACCAGCATCATAATCAGCACAACAGCAACACCAACATATGCAATATCCACAACCTCAACCACAGCAGCCAACACAACACACATCCAAGCTCAAGGGCAAGCAAAATACTTCCCCCAGGCTTATCCCGGTCATCCAAAAATGTAAGTAACCACTAGTCCTAACCTCCATCTATGACTCCTTATGTCTCCCAAAGTGACCTACCCGACAATCCTTCTTTGTCTCCTCTTCTTATGTCGCCCCGCCGGTAAAATGAGATCCTAGAAAACACTCCTTTTCTTTTCACTCATTTTGCCTAGGAGCCCTTTCGGGTTTTCATCCTAGCCACTCATTTCATTTTATCATAGATGGACTCACCGCCTCACATCACTCCGAATCCACTTTTGCCCAGGCCTAGTACCTGTCGGATTACCTGCTTTTTACCTGGACCGCCCTTTCGGGTTTTCAGCACATCCTAGGATTTTTATTTGCTTTTTTTTTTTTTTTTTTTTTTTTGTACTAGCAATAATAAATACATAATCAACTCCCCACACTGAAAATGAGCATTGTCCTCAATGATATCAGACATAATAACATAGGGGAAGTGAAGAATGTACCTACTACTGCGGCGGTGGTGGGAAATCGGGATATTGGGAACCCATGAAAAGGTTCCACTGCCTCATCTGCTCCCCCATGGCCTGGATGTCCTGGACCTGTGTCGCGTAATGATCCCTTGACTCCTAGCGGAAGTCAATGAACTCCTGGTGGAACCCAGCGAGGTCTGACTGAATGGACTGCTAGCGCGCGTCAATCCCCTGGACCATCTCCCACGTCTGTCTCTGGTAATCATAAGATGGTCTAGCAGTAGCGGTAGCTTGCACCTCAGGCAAAGCTGTATCCTCATCATCATACTCCTCATCACTATCATCATCACCCGCATCAGGCTGTGCCCCAAGGGCAGCAGAAGAACCAGCGGCGGAACGACCTGCAGCTGAACTACCACCAGCGCCCACGCGGTAATGGCGCACATCAAAATCCCTGTAGCGCGGGCCACAGGTCACCACAAAGGGAAAGGGGATGGGGATCCGATGGCAGCCCCGCGAGCCATACAACCAGAATTTCGGGCTTGATCCGGTCCCAGATACCACAGTGGACGTCCTGAGCTGCCTCCAATCATAGCTAAAGGCAGCGGAGAGCTGCTGGGAGGGGTCGGGCTGCTCGAGGCCCAGGTGACGTCCAATCAGCGTAATCATGCCCCCAATGACAATCTTGTGCTTCTTGTTCTCCTGAAATTTTCTGCAGGAAGCAATAAAGTGGGAGCGCCAACTCCACACCAAAGGGCACTCCGGGGTCATACTCCACACAGCGTACAAGTCGTCGTACGAAACCTTGTTTAACTCGGACTGGCCATGGAAGGCCATTCGCACCACCTTATGTGCTAGGCGCAGGCCCGGATGCGACCACTTGTAATTGTACTCTCCTCCCTGCGGATCATAAATCTCAGTCCCGGTAGAGTGGTACCAGAAGGTAAAGAAAGCATTAGCGTCCGCCCACGCCCTCTCGGAAGATGGGGACTTAGTAATCCCAAGCGCTGAATCCAGGTCCTCCCAGGACATAGAGTGCCTGCTGCCACCCAAACTGAATGTAATCTTTTCCTCATCACAATGATTCTCAAAGCTGGCTAGAAACTCCACAGTCCAGGCGGGGAATGTGGGTGCCGCAAAATGGAAAAAACTACCCAGGCCACCATTAACAAACAGGTCCTGCGTGCTCTCATACATCCTCAAATCCCGCAAAGTTTCTAGATCAAAGAATAATGTGGACTGGAACTCCCTATCCTGTAAAAGTCTCCTACGAGACTCCTCAACCTTATTACGGGAGACCTCAACCCCCGAAGGTTTCTTACGAGAGGCCTCGCCCCCCGATGATTTCTTACGAGAGGAGAGCGAGCGTTTCAAAAACCCAGACATCACAATAAAATACAGCAACAACAATCAAAAGCAGAAGGGGACAGAAATCACCAGACGCGAGAAAACGGCGGTCGCTGCGAAGAACGGCGGTCGCCGCGAAGAACAGCGGTCGCTGCGAAGAACGGCGGTCGCCGTATTCAAGTTGTCGCCGATTCTGCAGATCTGGAAAGCAGCGATCGCGGGATGGTCCGTGGCTAGCGGCGGGCTGGCGGCGATCGGGGCGCGGCGGTCGCCGGATCTGGGGGAGAGAGGCCTGAGAGTGGTTTTGGGGGAGGAGTGAAAGGGAGGAGGCTGGTAAAAAAATATAGAGGGTAGGGGAGGGGTAGGTTAGCTGGTATAGGTTTTTTTTTTTTTTTTTTTTTTTTTTTTTTTTTTTTTTTACCTCCGTTTGGTTTTAACGGGTTTCTTTTTATGCCTTTTGCACCCTGTTTAAGGTTTTTTCAGGGTCTATTTTTATTTGATTTTTGACTTTTTCTCCCCGTTTAAGGTCTTTTCGGGGATTTATTTTCTGTCTTTTGCGCCCCGTTTAGGGTTTTGTCGGGGCCCATTTTTTTTTTTCGCAAGAAAAAAAATCGAACCTGAAACGGCGGCGGTCGCCGGGATTAAACGGCGGTCGCCGTCATTTGATGCAAATAGCGTGATCGAGGAGGGGGGAAACGGCGGGCGCCGTATGGAGGGCGGCAGTCGCCGTAAACGCGGCGGTCGCCGCGATTAAACGGTGGTCGCCGTTTTGATGTCGTAGGCAACCTCCATGGTGAGCAATTAACGGCAGTCGCCGCAAGTTACGCGGCGGTCGCCGTGAACACCTAATCATCGGGTTGCCTCCCGAGAAGCGCCGTAGTTAATTTCGTGGCTTGACTCAATGTAGGTTCAATCACATTTCAGCTTCGGGTTCCTTCAGGAACGCCTCCTCAATGGTGTCTTTGGTGAAGCCTTCATGGTATTTCTTTATCCTCTGCCCATTCACCTTGAACAAAGTCTGTGATGTCGAGTCAAACAGCTCTACGACACCATGTGGGAAGACTTTGGTCACATAATATGGTCCTGCCCAGCGCGATCTCAGCTTGCCTGGGAAAAGTCTAAGGCGTGACTGGAATAAGAGGACTTTGTCTCCAACCTTGAAGTCCTTCCTCAGTATGATCTTGTCATGCCAGGCCTTAGTCCTTTCCTTATAGTGAATGGCATTGTCATAAGCCTCGATCCTGGCCTCCTCTAGCTCTTGTAGTTGGAGCTTTCTAAGCTCTCCAGCCTCATCCATCTTCAAGCTGCAATTCTTTACAGCCCAATATGCCTTGTGCTCTAGCTCCACTGGAAGGTGACAAGCCTTACCAAACACCAACCGAAAGGGTGACATACCAATTGGTGTTTTGTAAGCTGTCCTGTATGCCCAGAGTGCGTCATCAAGCCTCAAACTCCAGTCTTTTCTATTGGGAGACACCGTCTTCTCCAAGATGGACTTTATCTCCCTGTTGGACACTTCAGCTTGCCCATTTGTTTGAGGGTGATAAGCAGTAGAAACTCTCTGCGTGACATGATATTTCTTCAATAGCGCAGTGATTGTCCTGTTGCAGAAGTAAGTTCCTCTATCACTGATAAGAGCTTTTGGCACACCAAACCTGGTAAATATGTTGGATTTCAAGAAACCTGCAACAACTTTAGCATCATCAGTCCTGGTGGCCTTCGCTTCCACCCACTTGGAAACGTAGTCCACCGCAAGCAAAATATATATGTTATCGCAAGAGGATGGAAACGGTCCCAAGAAGTCAATACCCCAAACATCGAAGATTTCACAGAAAATCAAGCCTGTTTGTGGCATCTCATCCCTCTGAGATATATTTCCAACCCGTTGACACTTGTCACAGGATTTACAGTGGTTATGCGCATCCTTGAAGATGGAAGGCCACCAAAATCCTGCTTCAAATACCTTCCTTGCGGTTCGTTGTACCCCAAAGTGTCCACCGCATGCCTCAGAATGACAAAAAGTAAGGAGAAAATTTACCTCATTTTCTGGGATACACCTACGAATTACCTGGTCAGAATAATGTTTCCATAGGTAGGGGTCGTCCCAGACAAAAAAACTGGCTGAACTGCGCAGCCTGTCCCTCTGAGCCTTGTTGAAGGGTGGAGGAAATTCACCCGTGGTGAGAAAATTCACCAAATCAGCATACCAAGGCTCTACAGTAGTGAGCCGGAATATAGACTCATCAGGGAATCTCGTCTGAATCTGGGGTTATGGGGTGTTATCTTCCTGGACAATTCGGCTGAGGTGGTCAGCAACAAGATTCTCAGCACCCTTCTTGTCCTTGATCTCCACATCGAATTCGCTGAGTAATAGGATCCACCGGATCAGCCTTGGCTTGGCTTCCTTTTTCGTCATGAGATAGCGCAGAGCAGCATGGTCGGAGTAGACAAAGACCTTTGTACCAAGCAGGTACTGCCTGAACTTCTCAAGAGCAAACACTACAGCCAACATCTCCTTCTCTGTGGTGGAGTAGTTCCTCTGCCCACCATTCAGCGTCATAGAGGCATACTGGATCACATAGGAAGCTCTACCATCCTTTTGGCCTAGCACGGCCCCCACAGCATAGTCACTGGCATCGCACATGATCTCAAAGGGCTTAGACCAATCAGGAGCCTGAATAATTGGGGCACTTGTTAGGCGAGCTTTCAGTTCATCAAAGGCTGCCCGACACTCAGCTGTAAACTCAAATCCAATCTCCTTCTTCAGCAGGTCACATAGAGGTGATGAGATCTTGGAAAAATCTTTAATGAACCTGCGATAGAAACCTGCATGGCCTAGAAAAGAACGAACTTCGCGAACATTAGTAGGATAGGTCAAAGATTGAATTACTTCAATCTTTGCCTTATCGACCTCAATACCCCTAGACGACACAATGTGACCCAAAACAATGCCCTGCTCAACCATAAAGTGACACTTCTCAGAATTCAGCACTAAATTGGTGTCAACACACCTTGCAAGCACAAGTGATAGATGGTGTAGGCATGCATCAAAGTCATCTCCATAAACAGTAAAATCATCCATGAAAACCTCTATGAAATGCTCAATGTACTCAGAAAAGATGCTTACCATGCACCGTTGAAAGGTTCCTGGAGCATTGCACAACCCAAATGGCATCCTGCGATAAGCAAAAGTGCCAAAAGGACAAGTGAAAGTCGTCTTTGCTTGGTCCTCTAGTACAATGGCTATCTGGAAGTACCCGGAGTACCCATCCAAGAAACAATAGAAAGCACGTCCTGACAGTCTCTCGAGCATCTGGTCAATGAATGGCAGAGGGAAATGGTCCTTCCTGGTTACCGCGTTCAGCTTGCGGTAATCAATGCACACCCTGTAGCCTGTCTGCAGTCGTGTAGGGACTAGCTCTCCCTGTTGGTTCTCCACAACTGTGATCCCTCCCTTCTTGGGGACAACCTGCGTAGGGCTAACCCACCTGCTGTCAGAAATAGGAAAAATCATACCTGCCTGCAGAAGCTTCAGAACTTCCTTCTTGACAACGTCCATCATAGGTGGGTTTAGACGCCTCTGGGGTTGTCTCGAAGGTTTCTCTTCGCCTTCCAGCAGAATACGGTGCATGCAGGTGGTAGGGCTGATGCCCTTGATGTCAGCAATGGTCCAACCGATTGCTGTCTTGTACTCCTTCAGAACCACCACTAACTTTTCTTCTTGTTCCTTGGTGAGCTTCTTCGAGATGATCACGGGCAAAGTCTCCTTGTCTCCAAGGAAGACATACTTGAGGTGCTCGGGAAGTTGTTTCAACTCAAGCACTGGTGCCTGCACAATAGAGGGCAAAAGTTTCTCGCTAGGCAAGGTTAGTGGCAGAGGTGATTTACCTGGTAGCTCAGAAGGATGCTTATAGTAAGCATCCAACTCATTGACAACTTCCTGCACGTCAGCAGATAGAGTAAAATCCAAACTAGAATCAACAATAATGGATTGCATATCATCTAATTGGTCATCATCAAAAACATCTTGCACCATAGGCTCCAGCACATCAAGAGCACACAAAGAATGGTCATCAGCAGGATATTTCATGGCTTCATATATGTTATAATTAATGGTCTGGCCATCAAATTCCATAGTTAAAGAACCTGTGCTCACATTGATCTTAGTATTAGCGGTTTTGAGGAAGGGTCTCCCTAACAGAATAGGGGTTGCATGCTTGTCATGTTCCATGTTTAGCACATAAAAATCAGCAGGAAACGTGAGATCACCAACCATAACCAAGACATCCTCTACAATCCCTATAGGACGCACACTAGATCGATCAGCTAATTGAATAGAAATATTGGTTGCATGCAAAGGTCCTAATCGCAAGGATTCACAGAGAGAGGAAGGTAAAACATTGATGGAGGCACCCAAATCTAGCATAGCCTTATTGAACGTGGTGCCTCCAATGGTGATAGGGATAGTGAACATACCTGGGTCACCACACTTCTTGGGTAAGCGCTTCTAAAACACAGCAGAGACATGTTCGCTTACCTTTACCTTCTTCTTGCTATTTCTGTCTTGGTTCCTCTTTGTTGTGCACATCTGCTTTAAGAATTTGGCATAACGGGGGACAGACTTGATCAAATTGAGAAGAGGTATGTTGACCTCAACGTTTCTGAACATCTCAAACATGTCCTTGTCCTGCACAAGTGGCTTGGTGCACTTCAAAGCAGATGGGAAGGGCGCAACAGGCTTCCACTCAGGAAAAATTGGAGTTTCAGACTCCTTCTCAGCTTCAACTTCGCAGTCAGAGGGGCGGCGGTCGCTGTTTGTGTCGCGGCGATCGCCGTTTGCGTTCTCAGGATTTCCGAGAGAATTATCACCGTCACAGCGGTCGCCGTAATTGTTGCGGCGATCGCCGTTATTTTGTTCTTCCAAGTCGAGAGCAGCTTCCTTTTTACGGCGGTCGCCGTGTGTCGCGCAGCGGTCGCCGTTTCCACGGCGGTCGCCGTTCTGCTTTAAATTCTTGGGCTCTTCCTCGTTGTCCTCAGACCACTCTTCCCCAAGCTTCTTCCCACTTCTCAAAGTCACAGCACTGACATTTCGAATATTCGGGTTCACTTCAGTTTGAGACGGAAGTTTATCGGAATCCTTTGCATCCAGTTTGTTCACCACTTGAGAGATTTGGCCAAATTGTCTTTCCAGATTCTGAATGCTGGCTTGTGTATTCTGAATAATTTCCTGGAAATGCATTTGGTTCTTGGTCAACTTGGCAACATTCTCGGTAAGGGCCATGTTGCTCTGCATCATCATTTTCATCATGTCTTCCACAGATGATGAAGGATTTGAACTCTGCCCTTGCGGTCTGGCCACATAGGGTTGCCTAGGTTGTGGAGGGTTACCCTGTTGTTGCGCTTGACCTTGATTCTGCTCCGGGTCTCTCCATCTGAAGTTGGGATGATCCCTCCAACCAGGATTGTAAGTGTTGGAATAGGGATCATGCCTAGGTCTCTGCTGATAGCCTCCGACTGCATTCACTTCCTCTTGCAAAGTAGGACACGAATCAATAGGATGCAGGTCGTCATGACAAATTTCGCAGGCCTTAGCCTGCTGAGGCGTACCCTTCAGCTTCAGGCGCCTCACCTCCTCTCTCAGCACGTCAAAATCAGCCTGATCAATCTTTGACTGAGAACCAGCAACAACCAAGCTTTGGGAGCCTCTCCCACTGTACTGTCTAGAGTCATCCGCAAGTGTAGCAAATATCTCCAAAGCCTCTTCATAAGTTCTCTTCAGGATATTCCCACCACATGAGGAGTTTACCATCCGACGATCATCTTCACGGAGTCCTCCATGCAGATACAAAATCAGATCATGGTTAGCGTAACCATGGTATGGGCAACTCTTCACCAGTTTCTTGAAGCGCTCGTAATAATCATAAAGAGATTCATTGGACTGTTGCTCGATGTTGCAGATTTTCTTCTTGAGCTGATTAGATTTGATTGCCGGAAAATACTTGTCAAGGAACACTTTCTTCAGATTCACCCAGGTAGTGATGCTCCCTGGGGGTAAAGAATGATACCAGTCCTTTGCAGAATCTTTCAGAGAGAAGGAGAATACTCTCAGCCTCATCTGATCTTCAGTAATTTCAGATGGCCTCATACTGGTGCAGACCTCAAGAAACTCATCTAGAAGCTGAATAGGGTCTTCAAGGGTAGTTCCGCTGAATTTCGAAAGTAGATGGACTACTCCTGTTTTGAGTTCGAATTTCACCCCTTCACCCAGGGCAGGAAACTGCACAGCACGAGATGGTTGATCTAAGTTGGGAGCCGTCAAGGACTCCAAAGTAACGCGTAAATTATCACCCATCGTATCAGTTTCCGAAAGCAATGCACGCGCAGCCCTGCGAGCCTGATGGAAAGTTCTTTCGATCTCTGGATCAAAAAGCAAGGGTGGATTATTAGTAACACGGGTGTGAACCATAAGATAGGTTCACACCAAATTTGGCACACAAATCACACACACAAAATAGAATTGCTTCCCCGACAACGGCGCCAATTTGATAACAGGAATTTGCCGTTCTAATTCCTACTATGCAAAGTATCTAAACAAACCCTAAAACGTAGTCTTAGGCAAGTAAGGGTCGAATCCGCA
Organism: Rheum nobile; assembly: GCA_027886185.1. Taxonomy (NCBI): domain Eukaryota; kingdom Viridiplantae; phylum Streptophyta; class Magnoliopsida; order Caryophyllales; family Polygonaceae; genus Rheum; species Rheum nobile. The sequence goes on along the minus strand of WOAB01000644.1, from coordinate 11,148,983 downwards.
GGGAGACAAATCAATCGCAGTATGCAATAAGTATGTCAATTTAAAGTAACCAAGGGGGGGTTTTGTTGGTTTGTTTTAGTAGCAAAACATGCAAAGGTAAATAAGTAATTAAAGGTGATGAAATCAGTTATTGGGAAAGCACTCAGTCAAACAATATCCGTTAATCGAATGACAAGTTGATCATAGATACTACTCAAAATCGCATGCAATGGTAATTCCAATTCCTTTTCAGATGTAACTAATAGCACAACCAGATACTATTAGCACTAACTAATTAAACAATCCTGAAACTATCAAGATTCAGTTTAACAACAGCCTTACGGATATGAATATAGTTGGATACAACCCTAGAATAAAACAACCAGTTTTTACCCTAGAATGTAAACCAATTCTCTTCTGCATAAGATTAGCACAACCAGTTACTAATACGATGCAGTTGCTACAATGGAATGGATGTGCTCAACCATTGTCGTTCTAATTCCTACTATGCAAAGTATCCAAACAAACCCTAAAACATAGTCTTAGGCAAGTAAGGGTCGAATCCGCAGGGAGACAAATCAATCGCAGTATGCAATAAGTATGTCAATTTAAAGTAACCAAGGGGGGGTTTTGTTGGTTTGTTTTAGTAGCAAAACATGCAAAGGTAAATAAGTAATTAAAGGTGATGAAATCAGTTATTGGGAAAGCACTCAGTCAAACAATATCCGCTAATCGAATGACAAGTTGATCATAGATACTACTCAAAATCGCATGCAATGGTAATTCCAATTCCTTTTCAGATGTAACTAATAGCACAACCAGATACTATTAGCACTAACTAATTAAACAACCCTGAAACTATCAAGATTCAGTTTAACAGCAGCCTTACGGATAGGAATATAGTTGGATACAACCCTAGAATAAAACAACCAGTTTTTACCCTAGAATGTAAACCAATTCTCTTCTGCATAAGATTAGCACAACCAGTTACTAATACGATGCAGTTGCTACAATGGAATGGATGTGCTCAACCAGTAACAATCTAAACCTAGCAATAGATAAATAACGATAAACCCTAGTTGATCAGACTAGAAATTATCAATATCAATCTTAAGAAATCAAGCAAGAGAAAAGATAAGAACCAATGCAATAGATTAGGAGTAAGAACCTCACAACTGAATCACACGAAAAGCTTCAATGTCTGACTAAGCAAGAGAGGCTTAGTTCTTCATAGCAAGAGAATACGTAGAATTAGAAATTAGGGTTCCACTTTCAAGAAACAAGTTTTCTCAACCCTTAAATACCAAAGGAAAATAATCTGAAATTATCCTAAAAGAAATAATAAAAACGAAATAAAGAAATATAAAATAAATCCGAAAATGAAATCGGCAAGGGGATGTTTCCGTCAGCGGCGGCGACCGCTGCTTCTTCCACGGCGATCGCTGCAAATGCGGCGATCGCTGCATTTAAACAGCGATCGCCGTTTCAAGGTCGTAGCTGAGGTCTCTCCATGGCCATTAACGGCGGTCGCCGTTATTCTGCGGCGGTCGCCGCAGTTTTGCTTCTCCATCCTTCGCTCCTCAGCTCCTAAAGCTCCAAAAATGCAACTTCCGCATCTCCTCGCCAAGTCTCCAAATCACCTCCAAAGCATCCTAAAACAACACTAAAATCATGCCAAAACTCCGTCAATACACACAACATAATTGTGTGTATCATGAAGCTCAAAGAGAATTAATATAATCAAAGGAAAGGAAATCGAGTTATAAACTCACAACCAAATACAAACGAAGGCTTCAATCGTCGGACTAAGCAAATGTTGCTTAGTTCTTCATAGTCTTCAAAGCATAAAACTCTAAGGGAAAAACTGAACAATAATGTGTTGTATTCTCAAAAGGCTGCTACTAAGAAAGATATAAACCTACCAAACCCTAATCTAAAAAGATAAGAAACTAAATCTTCCTAAAAGGAAATTAAACAGAATAAAAGAAAATAAAGATAAAAGAAATAAAGTAAAATAAAGTTCGGACGAAACAAATTCTCGGCGCCCGCGTGTGAACAATAACCGCGACCGCGGAATGGTCTCGTGTTCTTCGTAGCTTCTGTCGTCAAAACCGTGCCCACGGAAATCCATCCGCGCCCGCGGAAAACCTTCTGTTGCGTTCTGTAACACCCCCAAAACTTAACCCTTTTGGAAAGGTATTACCGCCAGTGATCCCAGTGTTCCTTACCGAGATCACCCAAGGCTTTACCAAATAAATACAATTTATGAAATGCAATTGATACACAAAGATCAAACAATAAATTCCAAAACATAACATTGTTGAGGAAACAAGAGTTACGGGATTACAACCCAATCCCGAATAGGCCAAACACAGAGTTCAAACAAAGTACAGCGGAAGACAAATAAAAGATTTTACAAACGGGGTTGTGATCGTGATGATCACTTGCCCAAGGATCTCAACCTGATTAAAAGCAATTATTTAAAACATCCAAAAACAACCGTCGTCTTCATAGTCAATCTAGTCTCCTCAAATCTTCACTCTATCTGATGTGCCGAATCGAACGGATGACACCAGCCCACATGCGGAGAACAAAGTTCATGGGTTAGTCTACTTGAATAGACTAGCAAGGGTAAAAAGCAGAATGGTTCGAGTGATCGTAACCGTTTACAATCATTGTCCCTCGAATAATAACCGAAGGGACGATACATAACCCGGCACTTTCACGGAATAACAACAAGAGGTATGCATGAGAGAAGATTCTGGAAGACTTCATCTTCACAGAAATCGACTCGAAAAGAGACTCCAAGAGATTGAGTCTTTAAGGAAAAATGACAAATCTGGAATGATTACAGGATCATACAACAATGATTTAAAACTGACTGAGATGCTTCGGTTCACGACCAACCTCATCGCCTACAGCGAATCCAGATTGGAAAGAGAACGTACTACATTCAAGTCAAGACGAGTTTTCCTAGCTGCACTGAACTTAGCAGCACTACTCGCCCAAGGTATATTAATCATGTGCACTCGGGCACTTATCTTATTTAATTCCAAAACGAGCATTACGTTATAAGCTTTTACATCTCCACACAAGAGATATCGGATCTCCTCACAAGAGATATCGGATCTCCTCACAGGAGATATCAGATCTCCTCACAAGAGATATCGAAGGGATGAACCCTGTAAGATTTGGCACTAGCGAAGTGCGCCTACCCTGTGAAAGGGTATGGTCATGACCAAAGAGAAAGTACTGGGGATGAACCACCAAGTACCGGTTATAAAGAAACAGCTAAACCCCCTCAAGGTATATAGCGTTCCTAGCCACTAGTGCTAACTAAACAGTATAGCACAACAACAGTTACTGGATAAATCCACATAAAGGCCCGAAAGGCGATCACAGATAATAGCGTTGTTCTAACAGATATACAACCTATTATATGATTTTCAAAACAGTTTAACAAAACCGTTTCCAGACAAACAGAATATTCATTCCAAATTAATTACTCAGATAAACTACTGATAATTAATGTAAATATGGAACGAATGAGCAAGAGCGAACCGCCACTTGCCTTAATCCGCAGAGTTTGAACGAAGTCTAACGACGGGATTCCGGGCTCGACACAGAGACGAATCTGCCAACTCCGGTACCTTCGGATCGACCCATACAGAAACCCTAAGTTAGATTCGACAAACAACAATACCGATCTATGAAAGAACGAAAGGAATCGAAGGAAACGAAACCCGAACGAAGGCTACGGAAGCCAACACCAACAACCCGACCAACAACAACTCGCCGGCGAGTGCCACAACAATCACGGCGGGCGCCGCCCAATTCATGGCGGGCGCCGTCTCAACCACGGCGGGCGCCGCTCAACCACGGCGGCTGGCCTCCTTCATCACGGCGGTCGCCGTTCACCACGGCGGGCGCCGTCTCATGCCGGCGGTCGCCGCCTTCGAGACGGCGGTCGCTGTGATCCTCGCGGCGGTCGCCGTCGCGAACGAAAACAGAAATACGAGAGGAGAAAACTCACCCTCGACGATCGATTTGGCTCGTCTTTTGCCTTGCTTGGTTTCTAGGCTTCTAAGGGCCTCCCAAGCTTCCCCTTGGCCACCGAGAACGACACAAAATGAGCTCCGACGATCCACTTAGAGCCTTCTCGAGAGAGAGCGTTTTCTTTGAGAGCGTTTTTGAGAGTCGAGAATCTGAGAGCGCTTCCGCATCTTTCGCACCCTCTTCCACCCTCACCCAACACCTCTATTTATAGAAGAAATTAGGGTCCTTGCCTCTTGGACAATATCCAAACCCTTTTGCCCCTTGGATAATGGCTCTTGGACAAAAACCTTTGGATAAAGAATCTTGTACTATTGCCCATTAGATAACAACTCTTGGGCAATAAACTTGTATCAATCTTAATCCGCGTTAACGAAAGTCGTACACGAACGAGTATAAACTCCCAGCATACCTCGACTGTATAATTCTTCACTGAGAAAAATATTACAAATACAGAGCACATTACAGAATGTCTTAAGCTCTCAGAATTAAATCCGACGTACCAAACGGACGTTCGGGAAAAATCCATAATTCCCAAAATAGCCTTACAAAATTACGGGGTATCACATCACCTCCCCCTTAAAAGAAGTTTCGACCCCGAAACTTGGCCGAAAAACAACTCGGGAAAGTGTCTGAGCATCTCTGCCTCGGTTTCCCAAGTAACTTCCTCAGTCCCAGACCTGGACCACATAACTCGTACCAACAGTACGATCTCGTTGCACAGTCGCTTCACACGGCGTTTGAGAATGCACACTGGCATCTCCTCTCAAGTACAATTTGCCTGAATCTCGACGTCCTTATAGCTCAGCCTACGAGACTCATCTTGGCACGAATATCCTTAGCAATGATACGTGGAACACATTATACACTGGGTATGCCGATGGCGACAATGCCAAACGGTACGTTAGAGATCTTACTCTATCCAGAATTTTGAATGGTCCCATGTAGCGAGGGTTAAGCTTCCCACGCTTACCAAACCTGAAAACATCCTTGGGTGGCGATACTGTGACAAGTACCTTGACACCAACCTTGAACTCAACACTTTAACATTTCTGATCTGCGTAAAACTTTTGGCGACTCTGAGCGGTCAACAACCTCTGTCTACTCAGAGCAATGTTCGAAGTTGTCCTTTCAACCAACTCTGGTCCAAGTAGAATCTTGTCGGCGTACTCAACCCAACAAATCTGAGATCTACCTCTGTGACCATACAAAGCTTCAAACGGAGCCATCTTGATTGTAGCATGCCAACTATTATCGTACGTGAGCTCAATCAGACTTAGGCTGTCTTCCCAGCTAGTCGGATGATCGAGTACGTATACTTCTTAGCATATCCTCCAGGGTCTAGATGGTCTTTCAGACTGACCATCTGTCTGAGGATGAAACGCTGCTGAATCTCAATTCAGTTCCCATGGCCTTGTGAAGTTCTTGCTATAAACTTGACATAAACCGGCCATCTCGATCCGATACAATGGTCTTAGGAATGCCATGTAACGGACAATCTCCTGGTGGAAACTTCCGCTGACCTCTGAGTTACCCAAGTAACCTCAGTTTCCAATGCAAACACTATTGCTGCTAGTTCTAGGTCATGTGTTGGTTAGTTTGCTTCATAGGTTTTCAATTGTCTAGATGCGTATGCAATATCCTTGCCTTTCTGCATCAAAGACACATCCCAACCCATTTCTCGAAGCATTAACTATAGACCATATAGCCAACATTCTTTCTGACAATGCCAAAACTGGTGTAAAAGTCAGACACTGTTTCAACTTCTTGAAAACTGGTCTTGCACTTGTCATCCCAGACAACTTCTTGTTGACCTTGTGGAACAGACTGGTCATAGGTGGAGTGATCTTAGAAAAATCCTTCCATGAACCGTCTATAATGTCCTGCAAGCTCTGGGAAACTGCGCACCTGGCTCACACCCTGAGGCCGCTTCCAAACAACTATTGATTCACTCTTCTGGGGAATAACCATAACCTCAATCTTATTGATCACATGGCCTAAGAAAGCCACTTCTAGATCCAACAATCACACTTAGCCCACTTTGTGTACAACCGACTTGGTCTAAGGACCGATAAAGCAATCCGCAGACGTTCCCTGTGAGCTTCCTTGCTCGGGAAAAATCAAAATGCCATTGATGAAGACCACTATGAACTTATTCAAGTACTGGTCTAAAACATCGATGCACTAGGTTCATGAAAACTCCTAGAGCATTCGTAAGCTCAGATGGCATGACTATAAACTCGTAGTAACCATCTCTTGTCCGAAACGCAATCCTCGGAATATCATCCTCACGAATCCTGAGCTGATGAAAACCAGATCTCAGGTCGATCTTGGAGAAAACTTTTGCTCTCTGTAGTTGATCCAACAGATCATCACTCCTTGGCAACAGATATTTGCTCTTGATCGTGACTTTATTCAACTCTCGAAAGTCAAAACAAAGTCGAGACGGTCCATCTTTTATTTTGACAAATAAACTAGGGCACTCCTACTTAAGGTGATGCACTCAGCTTTATATAACTTTTGTCAAGAAGATCCTTGAGTTGCTTCTTCAACTCTTGCATCTCAACAGGAGCCATCCGGTACGGTGCCTCAGAGATCGGCGTGGTACACGGCTCGAGATCAATTGCAAACTCCACAACACGATTCGGGGTATCCAAGAATATCTTCTGGAAAGACACCCGTAAATCCTCTAACCACATGAATATCAAAAACCGAAGTCGATCACTACCTTGTGACGCTTCCGTAAATCCATACCGAGAATAATTATCGTATGGACCATGGTTATTTAGGTCAAATCGCTTTGAATTTCTTACCCTTGATGGTAATTGACAATTCGACAGACGATTGGTTCCCACTAAATGGTCACCATCTTGGACCAACCCACTACATGGTTCACAGACGACTCACTAGTGGCTCCGAGTCCAGGCCTAGCCATTACCAGCGTCCTCTGTTGTTATGAGCCGCTGTCCATACATCTTAACCCATCCTTGGTAGCTCCACCTAATTAATAAGTAGCCATCTCCTCAGAGGTTGTTGGTGAGTCTCGAACACGAGACCTTACCCCATCAACAAGCAACGAAACATAACTTGGTATAAACCAAAGTTTCGTATATAAGAAGAGTTACAACAAAAGGTTCACAACCTCGTTGCACATGCAACTTAACTACAACCATCCAAAATGAAAGTCTGGGTAGCACCCACATCAACAACACATTAACAAAAGTGTAATGCAGATACAAAGTACTCTAAGCATTAGGAGCATAGGGTCCATCCACCTCACGTATCACGTACAGGCATTGACCTTGGCTTCCTGAAGCCATCGGGGCTTTCCCTTTGTTCTGCGCAGTCGTCTGCATTGAAGGGCTAGGAGCTTCCACCGGACTGAACTTGGGTCGGTTGTTCTGATTAACAGACCCTTGCCGTGACTCAGCCCCTTTCACATTCCTCCGCTGACAGAACGCCTGCATATGACCCTCCTTTCCGTAATCAAAGCATGTCTTTTTGTCCTTCAGACATTCATTGCTCTTGTGCCCGTGCGTACCGCAGTTGTAGCACTGGATCAGGCTATTGCCCTGACCCGAACATTGCGTAGACTCATCATGAGTCTTATTCGTTCTTGCTCGGCCAGATTTGGCAAAATCTGATGGTGGCGCGGGGCGTTTGAACCCACTTGCCTGAGGCTGGTACTGCACTTGCCTCTGGCTGTTATGCTTCTTGGTCGACTCCTCCAGAGTCACCTCCAGCTTGTAGGCTGTATCCACATACTGCTCCAGAGTAGAGCATGTGTGGTGCACCATCATCGGCTTGATGTCTGGACTCATCCATTCGTGAAAATACCAGATCTTCTGTGCCTCACTGGATATCTCAGGTCCAGCGTACTGCATTAGATGATTGAATTTGGTTGCAAGCTCGGTCACCTTCAATCCATCCGTTTGTGGATACAGAAACTCCTTGTGTTTCTCCTCCCTCATAGCACGAGAGAAGAAATGATCAGTCATCTTGGTCTTAAACATAGACCAGGTCAAAACCGGGCTATCAGCTAAGCCGGTACTCTTCCACCATTCACTGGCTTCTTCCTTTAACTGAAGAGAGGCTATATGCACTCTCTCCGCTTCAGTGCACTCAACATTGCGGAATAGCCGCTCCATGTGGGAAAACCAATGAGCCACCTTGACTGGCTCTCCTTTCCCATCGAAGCTGTCAGGCCTCATGGAGTTAACAGCCTTCAGGGCTCGGCCATACTCCCCTCTATTCCTGATCACCCCTCCCTGCAGCACATGGTTCTCTTGTTCCTCAAACCTCGGAACTTCTCGAGATACTGGCACTCCTTGTGCCTGATGCACATTCGGGCGTAACGCGTCGGCAATCGCTTGCATGACGATTCCCCGAATCTCTACAACAGCTGCTTTATCAAATATCCTTGGAGCGTTGTCCCTAGCTGGGTCGTTGCCTCCATGATTATTATGGAAGACAGACTCACGCTCTTCTGATGGGTCTGCAACATTCCTCGGATTTAGTCTGGGGTCATTGCTTGGCCCAACACCAGTACGGATAGTGTTCCTCGTGTTCACCATCTGTTTATCGATCAAATTCCAAGGATTTTATCACTTTAGTATCTTTTGATATAATTATTGTAATAAAATCAACTTAGAATAGATCAACTTGGTAATTTCTATTGATGGACTCGAACCGAGTTACTAGGTTCTACAACCTCAACTCACAACGAGCGAACTGGGAATCAAGCCTAGCTAGAGATGGTGAAACCACCTCGGCTTCTCCCGGGTTCCTCTAAAGAGAACAGAATGCACCCATATCAAACGGGGCAACGAGAAAGGAATTAGTCTTTCTAGACATAGAATCAAGCTTACTATATCAGACTGTACAGAAGACATGACTATGAACGGTGTTTTGAAATTCTTTTCACTTTGAAAATTCAGAGCCCTTTTGAAGCATTTTCAAAAACGGATAAATGATTTATAAAATCCCAAACCCGTTTTAAAACCTTTGGCTCTGATACCACAACTGTAACACCCCCAAAACTTAACCCTTTTGGAAATGTATTACCGCCAATGACCCTAGTGTTCCTTACCGAGATCACCCAAGGCTTTACCAAATAAATACAATTTATGAAATGCAATTGATACACAAAGATCAAACAATAAATTCCAAAACATAACATTGTTGAGGAAACAAGAGTTACGGGATTACAACCCAATCCCGAATAGGCCAAACACAGAGTTCAAACAAAGTACAGCGGAAGACAAATAAAAGATTTTACAAACGGGGTTGTGATCGTGATGATCACTTGCCCAAGGATCTCAACCTGATTAAAAGCAATTATTTAAAACATCCAAAAACAACCGTCGTCTTCATAGTCAATCTAGTCTCCTCAAATCTTCACTCTATCTGATGCGCCGAATCGAACGGATGACACCAGCCCACATGCGGAGAACAAAGTTCGTGGGTTAGTCTACTTGAATAGACTAGCAAGGGTAAAAAGCAGAATGGTTCGAGTGATCGTAACCGTTTACTATCATTGTCCCTCGAATAATAACCGAAGGTACGATACATAACCCGACACTTTCACGGAATAACAACAAGAGGTATGCATGAGAGAAGATTCTGGAAGACTTCATCTTCACAGAAATCGACTCGAAAAGAGACTCCAAGAGATTGAGTCTTTAAGGAAAAATGACAAATCTGGAATGATTACAGGATCATACAACAATGATTTAAAACTGACTGAGATGCTTCGGTTCACGACCAACCTCATCGCCTACAACGAATCCAGATTGGAAAGAGAACGTACTACATTCAAGTCAAGACGAGTTTTCCTAGCTGCACTGAACTTAGCTGCACTACTCTCCCAAGGTATATTAATCATGTGCACTCGGGCACTTATCTTATTTAATTCCAAAATGAGCATTACGTTATAAGCTTTTACATCTCCACACAAGAGATATCGGATCTCCTCACAAGAGATATCGGATTTCCTCACAAGAGATATCAGATCTCCTCACAAGAGATATCGAAGGGATGAACCCTGGAAGATTTGGCACTAGCGAAGTGCGCCTACCCTGTGAAAGGGTATGGTCATGACCAAAGAGAAAGTACTGGGGATGAACCACCAAGTACCAGTTATAAAGAAACAGCTAAACCCCCTCAAGGTACATAGCGTTCCTAGCCACTAGTGCTAACTAAACAGTATAGCACAACAACAGTTACTGGATAAATCCACATAAAGGCCCGAAAGGCGATCACAGATAATAGCGTTGTTCTAACAGATATACAACCTATTATATGATTTTCAAAACAGTTTAACAAAACCGTTTCCAGACAAACAGAATATTCATTCCAAATTAATTACTCAGATAAACTACTGATAATTAATGTAAATATGGAACGAATGAGCAAGAGCGAACCGCCACTTGCCTTAATCCGCAGAGTTTGAACGAAGTCTAACGACGGGATTCCGGGCTCGACACAGAGACGAATCTGCCAACTCCGGTACCTTCGGATCGACCCATACAGAAACCCTAAGTTAGATTCGACAAACAACAATACCGATCTACGAAAGAACGAAAGGAATCGAAGGAAACGAAACCCGAACGAAGGCTATGGAAGCCAACACCAACAACCCGGCCAACAACAACTCGCCGGCGGGTGCCACAACAATCACGGCGGGCGCCGTCTCAACCACGGAGGGCGCCGCTCAACCACGGCGGCTGGCCTCCTTCATCACGGCGGTCGCCGTTCACCACGGCGGGCGCCGTCTCATGCCGGCGGTCGCCGTGTTCCTCACGGCGGGCGCCGTCTCATACTGACGGTCGCCGCCTTCGAGCCGGCGGTCGCCGTGATCCTCGCGGCGGTCGTCGTCGCGAACGAAAACAGAAATACGAGAGGAGAAAACTCACCCTCGACGATCGATTTGGCTCGTCTTTCGCCTTGCTTGGTTTCTAGGCTTATAAGGGCCTCCCAAGCTTCCCCTTGGCCACCGAGAACGACACAAAACGAGCTCCGACGATCCACTTAGAGCCTTCTCGAGAGAGAGAGTTTTCTTTGAGAGTGTTTTTGAGAGTCGAGAATCTGAGAGCGCTTCCGCGTCTTTCGCACCCTCTTCCACCCTCACCCAACACCTCTATTTATAGAAGAAATTAGGGTCCTTGCCTCTTGGACAATATCCAAACCCTTTTGCCCCTTGGACAATGGCTCTTGGACAAAAACCTTTGGATAAAGAATCTTGTACTATTGCCCATTAGATAACAACTCTTGGGCAATAAACTTGTACCAATCTTAATCCGCGTTAACGAAAGTCGTACACGAACGAGTATAAACTCCCAACACACCTCGACTGTATAATTCTTCACTGAGAAAAATATTACAAATACAGAGCACATTACAGAATGTCTTAAGCTCTCAGAATTAAATCCGACGTACCAAACGGACGTTCGGGAAAAATCCATAATTCCCAAAATAGCCTTACAAAATTACGGGGTATCACACGTTCTTCGGCTTCTTGCTTGTGGTCTTCTCTTGTGATTTCGCCTTTATCTCCTTAAGTCTTCATTTAAGCACTCAAAACCACCAAATCAACACTTCTTCTCCAAAACTCCATTCTCCTATATTGTGTCCTAAACACACATAAATGGAACCCCAAATACTAGTAACAACTCCTAGTTACGCACTACAAAGTAGAGCGTATCAACAAATAAGCAAACAAATTGCTGGAAGAGATTAGGGTAAGTATTATTGTCCATTCAAGCATCCGATTCTACATTCACTTTATCTAACCAATTGAAGCCCCTCATTACTTTCTTTATCTGACCAATTGAATTCCCTCATTATTTACTTTACTAGGATGATGCCGATGAGAGTGTACTTCCACAAGAAATATTGCTCTTGCTCAACACTCACCATACCCTAGAACTTAAAACCCACACTTACTATGACTTTGGAAGTTATGAAAGCTTTACTGCAAGCAATGTAATATGTGCAAGTTCTTCCGCAGAGGTATATGTAAAATATTACACCACTGTGTCCGCTTCATTCCATAACAGAATGTACTTGAAACACGGTTGACATTTAGAAGTTACATGCGTGCAGAATGGTGCGTGTGTTATGCCTGTTGATGGAGGCGATGGAAAGACTGAAGAACGTCACGGTGCAGGGACTACTGACCAGTCTGGCCGAGGCGAGTCAAAGTGAGTGTGAACGAAGTCGCATTTTTTGTGTTGCTTGAGTTACCCCCTTCTCTGCTATAATTGGATTTTTTGTTTATGCAAGGTTGAGGGTAGAGGTCATGAAATTTCAGAGGTTCCACATGTTTCAAAGAGGATGAAAATGAATATTTCAACATATGACGATGAGTAGGTTGCGTCATGCTGAGCCCACATGTCCCGTTTTGCATTCTCTACATATAAGACTTTAGTTTTCCCTGTTTATTTCCATGCAGTAAAAAATAGTAGTCCGCCATTTGCAGCTCTTGCGATTTGTTTTCCTAGGCATTAAGATAATATTCATGTTGGGTTTGATATTCCAGCACAGTTGGATAATTCCTTCTTTTTTTCCACTGCTCATATGTTTAAGTATAACTTATTATGCACTTCATCCAAACAATAATGTAAGATATGGCCGCGGTAATGAAAAGATGAACTGGTTTGTAGAGTTTAATTTGACAAGCAACACATATAAAACACAGCCGCGCTGCTACACATGACATGAAAACTACGGCACCCGTTTGATATGAACACTTTGGAGAATACCCCCGTGTAGTATCCAACATGTGTAATGATGAAATGGACACTATCCCTGCTTATATTATATAATAGTTAAAGTGGTCATTTCCCAAGTTAAATGCAAACATAATTTCATACCTGACAATCTGGACAATTCCATACCTGATCATTGTGCTCCTACATCACATAACCCATTATAAGTATGAATTTGTGTTCCCACATCATATAATACGATAATGTAAGAATAGTAATTGTAATAATAATACTAATAGTAACAATGTTATAATTAATTTTAAAAAAAACTTGCTGGCAGAACCGAATGATGTGCCGTGCCAAAAGGCTATGACATAAATACTACAACTATAATTACCGCTGGAATCTCAAGGGTTCACCTCATGTACATTTGGCAATAATTTGATTTCAGCAATTTCCCTGCTTTTCTTAAAACAGATAGCTCCATTATGCAGGCAAAATCACACTGAAATGGTGTCCAATCTGAGGTGCACAACTCTATTTTGGGACTTTAGATGTTGCATCACACATTTGGCCACAATGTCATTAATGTAAACATCCTTGATGTCGGAATTGAGTGTCATGACATGCCAAAAGATTGCGTCATAAATACTACCACTGTAATTACCTTTGGAATGTCAAAGGTTACCTTCAGTTGCATTTGCAGAAATTAAGGTCGACACTTTCATCTTATTTCTCTGACAACAGATAGCCTCAACATTTAGAAAGGCTCACACTAAAATGGTAGACAAGAAGAAGACGAAGTCAACAACAATGAAAGGTGCACAAGAAGAAGGAGCACACAAAGGGGATGTATTACAATGAGAGAATTCTATTGTTATAGAATACAACAAAGGACCAATGAAGCAACAACGCTTATACATGGGGGAGATTGTACCAACAATACTTAGTGGATGCATACACTGCTATGGAAGAACATCGATTACGATGGATTAAGTTTAATCAAATTGAATTGCGTGCAGATTTGTATAAAAACATTTGTGATGCAGTCACAAAAGGAGATACTGAAGCAAAGTCAATTGATAAAAGAATTGTTTTACCTGCAACATTCACCGGAAGCCCAAGGTACATGATTCAGAATTACCAAGATGCAATTGCACTGTGTAGAGCATTTAGGAATCCATCCTTTTTCATTACATTCACAACTAATCCTAGATGGCCAGAGATAGATGAAATGCTAGAAGAGATAGGAGAGCAAAATCCTCATGATAGACCAGAAATAATCACAAGAGTTTTCAAACTTAAGCTGGGACATCTTATGGAGGATCTCAGAAAGCATGAAGTATTTGGGGAAACGTGTACTGGTAAACTATATCCATAATTATTGTTATGCTCTCCTTCAACTAAGTATCGCATAGCAATTTTTTTTCACATTTAGCATCTGTTGGTACACATTTGGTTATGAATTTCTGACTTTATTCATGCAGCGGTATACACAATAAAATTTCAAAAACGGGGCCTACCGCATGCCCAAATACTGTTGTGGCTGAAAGATGGCAGCAAAGCAAAGCCATGGACATACATTGATGAGATAACTTCAGCAGAAATCCCATGCAAAGACAGTGATCCAGAGGCACATAAAATCGTAAATGAACATATGTTTCATGGCCCATGCGGTGAAGCAAACAAGAATTCCCCTTGCATGACGAACGGAGAATGCAATAAACATTTCCCAAAGTCATTCTACACAGAAACAACAATTGATGAAGAGGGTTTTCTGGTGTATAGGCGGAGAGACAATGGTGCCTTTGTTAAAAAGGGAAAGGCAAAACTTGATAATCGACATGTGGTGCTATATAATCACTACTTTCTTCTCAAATATCATGCACACATTAATGTTGAATGGTGCAACAGATCCAGGGCAATTAAATATCTTTTCAAGTATATTAGCAAAGGGCATGATAGAGTGACGTGGCCGAAATATGCAATGCAAATATCGTTGAATGGCCTAATCAAAGTAAAAGTCCTAACAAACCTACTAAACAGATGTATAACAAGCAAGTAAGGGTCGAACCCACAGGGAAGATCTGATGAAGAATTCAATTATAATCAACAAGTTACAAGGAAGGGGGGTTTTGGTTATCAAACAGAGTAAAGTAAACAACTTTAGTTGATTGAGAATATGATTTGGGGAAAGTAGTTCCACTAGAACGAGATCCACAATACAGAGATGTAATTTGATCACTGGAATCTATTAAATCCAAGTTCTTTAACTATTCTTATGGTTGTTCCTACCCTGATCGTAAATAACTACCAATTCAGACAGTTGTTGATAGTACTTACTACAATATCAATGGAAGAAAACCTTACCACTAATAAAGCAATAGCATTCATACAAGGGTATAAGATACATGCAAATAGAAGAAAACCTTACTATTCAACATGCAAATAATTCTCTCTCACAATTGCACACTCGTATTCCACTATATGCAACAATTGTGTTTGCTACTAGATATGCACTCATATTCCACTATATGCAAATCCTAGCAATTTGATAAATATTACTCAACCTAGTTGATCAGGCTAAGAAGAATAACGATAAATCAATACTCAATAATATCAAGAGAATTAAACCAACACATATAAGAATAAGAACAAGGAATAGAAATCTCACAAACAAATCAACTGTATTGCTTCAAACGTCTAGTAGAACAAGGGAAAATTAGTGCTCCATTGAGATGTAAAATGAAACCCTAATTGAGAAAAGAAAACTATGATGATAATAAAAAGTGTCTCCTCCTCAAGACATGGAAAGAGGTCTTTTATAGGCTTAGGGGAAATAAGCTAAACCTAAAGAAAATAGTAAAGGAAATAAAATAAAATAAAAATGGGAAATCCGAAAATGCAAAATAAGGAAATAACGTCTTCGCTGGCCGCGAGGCGTTACGTGCCCACCGCAGGGCGGTGACTTCCACCGCGGGGCGGCGGCTGTCTTCTGGCGCGACCAGCTTCCTTCTCTGAGACCCACCGCCGAGTCGCGGTGGAGTCTGGCGTGGGGCGGTGACACCCGCCCTCTCCTTTCTTCAGCTCTTCACTTCTTCTCTTCCGCTCTTCCATACTACCAAGTGTTGGTAGCCTTCTCCAATTAGTCTTCAAGCGGATCCTCATCCATCTTCATCTTCTCCATCCTTCATTAAGCTGTAAATCCCTGGATATCTTTAATTCTCTCCACATCTTCTGGATTACAGACTTAACCTCAAATCTAGTCATAAACTCCTCTAAATAATGCTAATAATTGCTAGTAAAGGTGCATGAAACGACACCTATCAAATTCCCCCATACTTAGACCTTTACTCGTCTCGAGTAAGCTAATGATAAACCTACTCTCTCAATCAAACACCAAGGTCTCAGGAAGTACAAGAAAATATGACACCAGCAACTACAACATCTCAACAATCAGCTCTAGACAACCAAAACAAGTGATGCAAAGATTATTCTAATCCTACCTCCAATCTAGCTCCTTATCGCTCCAGAGTGGCCTACCCGAACTCCTTATAACACCTATTCTTATTACGCCAACCTCCAGAATGATCCTAAAATCACTCTTTTTTCTTTACGCTCATTTTGCCCAGGCGCCCTCTCGGGTTTTCACCTAGCCACTCATTTCATTTTGCTAGATATCTCACATATACTCGCATCACTCCAGTCCATTTTTGCACCGGTCTATACCAGTCGGACTACCTGCTTCTTACATGAACCGCCCTTTCGGGTTTTCAGCTCATCCCAGGATTTTGATTGCCTTTTTCACATCTTTTTTTTTTTTTTTTTTTTAAATCAATACTTGAATGGAAATTACAGAACACAAAGCTATATACACTAGCTAGATAGATAGCACAGTCTAAATCCCTCCCCCATACTTAAACCGAACATTGTCCTCAATGTAGAAAAGAGAACAACAAATGAAATAGGGGAAGGAGAAATAAACTCACTGTGGGCCGGATGGTGGTGGTGGTGGGAACCTCCCAAAGTAGTCCCTCATATGAGCGTTCATAGCGTCCAGACGCTCATCTACATGCGCACGGAACTAGGTCTGCCAAGTCTGTAGACCGGTCTCTACTCGGGTGTTCCAATGAGTCTGCTGCACCGAGAATGCATCAAACCTTGCGTACAACTCCTGCCAAGGTGTTGCAGGACCATAAGAATACGAAGGCACATCAAACTGGGTAAGCAAAGGAGTATCCTGAACCATAGAATCAGCAGCAACAACACCAGCACTAGGGCCCTCTCCAAACAGACCAGAAGGAGCAGCAGCAGGGGTAACAACAACCTTATTTCCTCCATCACTGGGAATCCACCATCCCTCAAATGAAGAGGAGTAAGTAAAAACCCGAGGAAGATGCAGAAAATGACCATCATATGAAGACCAAACTAAATCACCACCCCTGCCCAATGGCTTCAGCATCGAGCACACTCTCATGTGCGCCTTGTCATACACCGCATGAGCAACAGGTCGAGGAAGATGATCAGTAGCAATAATCTCAGCACAAAGAAGGGTGATCAGACCACCCCCAGAAATATCACGTGGCTCACCATCTCGAATCCTCTTCAAGGAACTCAGAAAAAGACTAGCCCAACACGGGGTGTACGTGACACAAGACAGGATGCTCAAAAACCAACGGAAATCCTTTAGAGGAACCTTACCATCATCAGCATGGCCAAAGAAATCTCTCATCAACACCTTATGGATCAACCTTAAGCAAGGGTTCACCAACCTCAAATTTACCTCCTGACCCTTCTTGAACTTCCTATTCATGGCCGCCTCCCAAAACTCCATCATATCCTCCTCAGCCAGACCACCAGACCACCCATCGGATGGCTCCTTTGTAATGCCCAGGGCATCACGAATCTCACCAGCAGACAAAGCATACTCACGACCGTTATACTTGAACGTGATCTTCGTCAACCTCTTGTCGGTGGAACCATCAGAATACCTCTTACAAGAGGCAATGAACTGGTAGCACAGCTCCGGGTAAGCATCAATGGACTTATTCAGGAAAGTCCCCAGGCCACACTCTGCTAAACAAAGAGATACACACTCCAACATACCAAACTCAAGCAATGTCGGCTTGTCAAAGAACTTAGTAGCCAACACCTTCCTCTCCTTCACAATGTTATACACCTCATTCTCCTCCCTCGCAGCGTCCTGCTTCCTACCTCTAGGTGCCATAAGTAATGAATTGGGATGCTCAAAACAAAAGGCGACCAAAGAGGACTTACAAAACAAGCAAAAAACACTGCCTGGTGATCTCGCCGCGGGGCGGTGGATGTGTCGACGGGTCGCGGTGAGATAACTGGGACTTCACGCCGGGTCGCGGTGGGGGTCGCCGCCGGGCGGTGGCTGGCGACGCGGTGGTGGGGGACGCGTTGGGATTTTGTGTTTGGCTCTTTTGTGAGGCTAGACTCCAAATTGGGGCAAAGAAACTCAAGGTTAATGAAATTGGAGGCTAAATTCGGACTTAGAACATGAGGGTTTGGTAGGAAAATGGTGAATTGGCTTGGGAGAGCTTGAGAGGGGGTTGGGTATGGAGTGTTTGTGAGAGTGGAGGCTAGGTTAGGGAAAGGGAATAGGAAAAAGGGTGATGGGGCTGGTATTGTACATGGCCCAAAGAGGAAAATGGGCCAAAAGGAGCCCAATCCGTCAAATCCTTATTTACCACAATTTTTTTTTGGGGTTGAGAAAGTAGACCAGAAATTCGCCGTGGGGCGGTGGACTCTACCGCGGGGTGGCGGAATTGTCACCGGGACGTGGTGAACAAACTGGGAAAACCGTCTCCTCTCCATTTACTTTCATACCTGAAATGTTAGTGACATGCCAACGAAACAAAGCCAAAGAAACTACGAAATTAATCGAAGAGAAAGAAAAGTCAAGGAAAAATTACCTCGGGTTGCCTCCCAGACAACGCTTTAGTTAACGTCGTTGGCTCGACGTACTTCGAATTAATTACCACCTAGAACAGGATCCCCTCAGAATCCTTCTACTTGTCTCCTCCTGCTGGAACCTTCCATGAAAAGGCTTGAACCTTAGACCATGCTCCCTCTTGGCTAATGACTCCATAATTGCTTCCTTTGGAGCATCTCCCCCATACTTAGAGCGATGTAGGGGCCGATATGGCTTGACCTGATCATGCTACACGACACTAGATGAAGGCTTACTGCCTTGTATGGTTAGTACAGGGGGGCAAGTGCCCAAAATAGAGGGAATGGACTCTCCTATGTCATCAAGTAAGACATCACGCTCATGCAAATCACTAGGTTCAGCAATAGCAGAGTACTCAACTATAGTCTCTACTACACCAGTTTTAACATTTTCCTGAATAGGATTATCAATATCACTAATGCAGCAAAGGGAGGGCAATTCAATGGAGTTGACCTTATGAATATTATGCTCAAAAATTACTCCATCGAACTCCATAGTCAAAGTACCACTATCCACATCAATCTTCGTCATGGATGTTTTCATAAAAGGTCGACCTAACATAACAGGAGCAACCTGCTCATCATAGTCCATATCCATAACGAAGAAATCAGCAGGGAAATCTAAGGGACCTATCTTAACAAGAATATCCTCCACAATACCCTTAGGGGGCACACAAGAACCACCAGCAAGTTGAATCACAATATTAGTATCATGCAAAGGTCCTACTCCTAAAGCTTCAATCAATGAGTAAGGCGCAACATTAATAGAGGCACCCAAGTCTAACAAGGCCTTCTCAAATCGATGCTCACCTATAGCAATAGGAATAGTAAACGTACCTGGATCCTTGCACTTCTCAGGCAAATGCCTTTGAAATACTACAGAGGCATGCTCACCAACCGGAACCTTCTTCTGGACCTTCAGCTTTTGTGTCCTCTTAACGGTGCACATCTCCTTCAAAAACTTAGCATATCGAGGGATAGCCTTAATAAGCTTAAGAAGAGGGATGTTCACTTTACAGTTTCGGAATATCTCGAAAAGATCATTGTCGTCGGCGACCCTTCTAGCCTTTAGCGCCTCGGGAAAAGGTGCTGGTGGTTTCTCGGAACCAAGAGGGGAAAGACCGGACAAACATAAGTATCAACACAAACCTCATCGGTGGAGCTGGGATTTTGGATGCCGGGTCGCGGTGGTCTCACCGCGGGGCGGTGGTCATCGTCGCGGGGCGGTGGGTGTGAGGAGGGATTACTGAGGCTCACCGCCGGGTCGCGGTCAGTGTCACCGCGGGGCGGTGACATGCATGCTTCTTTACTGGCCTTAGATCCAACGTACCGCCAGGTCGCGGTGAGAGGTGATGCGAGGCGGTCGGCGATTTTCTCCATCTCATATTCGTTCTCCTTTTCAGCACTAGGAGGAACGACCAGTTGCTTTCCGCTTCGGAGGGTAATGACACTCACATTTTCCCTCGGATTCACTGTAGTCTGAGATGGCAAGGAATTTGATGTCCTCTGGTCAATCTTGGTGACAACATCAGCCAGTTGGCCAATCTGCCTCTCCATATTCTTTATGCTTGATTCAATAGTCTGAACATGAGTGGCGAAGTGCTGGGTCAAAGTCTTGAGCATCTCTTCAGTAGTAGCAGAAGTATATTGGCCTTGGGGGCTCTGTTGGTATGGGGCTCTCTGCTGGTATTACTGTTGTAATGGCTGTTGACCACCTTGTGGGTCGCTCTATCTGAAACCCGGGTGGTCTCGCCCTCTCGGATTGTAGTTGGGTTGTCCATCAAAATGCGGTCTAGGGGGTCCGTAACCTCCTACAGCATTTACTTCAGCAGTACCTTCTTCCTGTAGCTGAGGACAAGCATCAGTAGGGTGGAATTGATCACAGTAAATCCCACATGCTTTGACTTGTTGAGGAGTGTTTTGGTTTGCCATTCTCTTCACCATCTCCTTCAACTCAGCTAACTCATTCAGCACAGGGCTAGGTCTTGCAGGAGTCACAACATTGACTACTTTTCTCTGGTATGTCTTACCAAAGCTCCTGGTACTCTCACTCATCTCCTGAAATCTTTCCATGGCTGCGTCCGGTGTCAGATTAAGAATGTTCTCACCGCATGCAGCGTCAACCATCCTTCTCTCTTGATCGAGCAGGCCATTGTGTAAGTAGAGAACAAGATCCTGCTTGGCGTATCCGTGGAACGGGTAGCTAGAGCAAAGCCTCTTGTACCGCTCAAGATAGTCATATAGCGTCTCATCAGCACCATGCTCAATGTTAACAATTGCCTTTTTCAAAGCATTCGCCTTCTTTGTTGGGAAGTACTTGTCAAGAAACGCCTTGTGCAGTTTAGTCCAGGTATTTATGGTCCTTGGCGGCAAGTGATAATACCAGTCGCTAGTAGAGTCTAGCAAAGAAAAATCAAAGGCTCTCATCTTGATTTGATCCTCCGTCACATTCCTTGGCTTCATAGTCATGTAGACATTGTGGAATTTACCCAGATGAGATATCGGGTCCTCTCCACTCAAACCATGGAATTTCGGGAGATAAGCAACAACTCAAGATTTTAGCTCAAAGTTCACCCCTTCGTCAAGTGCAGGAATGACGACAGCCAAGGGGGGTTGTGCCCCAAGGTTTGGTTCAGTCAGCTCTCTCAGAGTTTCGGCCATTGCAGCAGGAGGAATGTCAACTGGCTCAGTCGTCTCAACTGTTTCAACCTCTGCTTCTTCTTCTCCTTGATCGCGTAGGTTCGCACGGAATGATCTGTCGATTTCTGGATCAAAAACAGCTAGAGGAGAGTCAATACTACGAGTGTCGACCATAAGATAGGTCTCCACCAAAGTCAATCACAAAAACACACAACAAAACAGAAAACTTCCCCGGCAACGACGCCAATTTGACGTGGCCGAAATATGCAATGCAAATATCGTTGAATGGCCTAATCAAAGTAAAAGTCCTAACAAACCTACTAAACAGATGTATAGCAAGAAAGTAAGGGTCGAACCCACAGGGAAGATCTGATGAAGTATGCAATTATAATCAACAAGTAACAAGAAAGAGGGGTTTTGGTTATCAAACAGAGTAAAGTAAACAACTTTAGTTGATTGCGAATATGATTTGGGGAAAGTAGTTCCACTAGAACGAGATCCACAATACAGAGATGTAATTTGATCACTGAAATCTATTAAATCCAAGTTCTTTAACTATTCTTATGGTTGTTCCTACCCTGATCGTAAATAACTACCAATTCAGACAGTTGTTGATAGTACTTACTACAATATCAATGGAAGAAAACCTTACCACTAATAAAGCAATAGCATTCATACAAGGGTATATGATACATGCAAATGGAAGAAAACCTTACTATTCAACATGTAAATAATTCTCTCTCACAATTGCACACTCGTATTCCACTATATGCAACAATTGTATTTGCTACTAGATATGCACTCATATTCCACTATATGCAAATCCTAGCAATTTGATAAATATTACTCAACCTAGTTGATCAGGCTAAGAAGAATAACGATAAATCAATACTCAATAATATCAAGAGAATTAAACCAACACATATAAGAATAAGAACAAGGAATAGAAACCTCACAAACAAATCAACTGTATTGCTTCAAACGTCTAGTAGAACAAGGAAAAATTAGTGCTCCATTAAGATGCAAAATGAAACCCTAATTGAGAAAATAAAACTACGATGATAATAAAAAGTGTCTCCTCCTCAAGACCTGGAAAGAGGTCTTTTATAGGCTTAGGGGAAATAAGCTAAACCTAACGAAAATAGTAAAGGAAATAAAATAAAATAAAAATGGGAAATCCAAAAATGCAAAATAAGGAAATAATGTCTTCGATGGCCGCGAGGCGTTACGTGCCCACCGCGGGGCGGTGACTTCCATCGCGAGGCGGCAACTGTCTTCTGGCGCAACCAGCTTCCTTCTCTAAGACCCACCGCCGGGTCGCGGTGGAGTCTGGCGCGGGGCGGTGACACCCGCCCTCTCCTTTCTTCAGCTCTTCACTTCTTCTCTTCCGCTCTTCCATACTACCAAGTGTTGGTAGCCTTCTCCAATTAGTCTTCAAGCGGATCCTCATCCATCTTCATCTTCTCCATCCTTCATTAAGCTGTAAATCCCTGGATATCTTTAATTCTCTCCACATCTTCTGGATTACAGACTTAACCTCAAATCTAGTCATAAACTCCTCTAAATAATGCTAATAATTGCTAGTAAAGGTGCATGAAATGACACCTATCATAGAGCAACCGCATTGTTCCTGTACAATGAAAGAACAACCGATCAGGATGGGACATGTAAACCTATAGAAGTGGATGAGATAAAATAGTATTTGGAATGCATATACTTATCTGCATGTGAAGCTGCTTGGAGGATATTTGCATTTGACATTCACCATTGCAAACCATTAGTGATCTGGTTGACCTTTCATTTGCCAGACCAGAATCCTGTGACGCTTCACGACACACAAAGCTTGTCAGCATTGTTGCAAAGCGAAGAAATTAAACAGACAATGTTTACTGAATGGCTTACGTTGAACATAATAGATCATGAGGCAAGGATATACACATATGAAGAAATACCAAAAGATTATGTGTGGAATCAAAGGTTAAGGTGTGGACAAGACGACAACAACGGAAGACCACTGGCAGAATTGTGTATTCACATCCAGCTTCCGGAGAGCGCTACTATTTGAGAATGTTACTAATTGTTGTGAAAGGGCCAAAGTCTTTTGAGGATATCAGGACAACAAATGGAGAGATGTACGACACTTTTAAGAAAATGTGTTATGCACTTGGTATGTTAAATGAAGACAAGGAATGGACGGATGCAATACAAGAAGCACAATTGTGGGGCTCAGTTGTTCAGTTAAGAGACTTGTTTGTTACAATCCTCCTTTTATGCGATGTCACCAACCCCAAAAACTTGTGGGAAGACAATTGGAAATTCCTATCCGATGACATACTTTATCAGAAGCGAAAACAATTCAAATTCCCCAGTTTAGAGCTAAGTGAATACCAAGTAAAAAGCTATTGTCTATTGCATATCCAAGAGATACTTGGGAGGAATGGAAGGTCGTTATCTGATTATCTAGATCTCCCTATGCCAGACAAAACGTTGCTCACAACTATGGATAATCGTATTATACAAGAAGATATGATTTATAACACCACAAAAATGCTGCAGTTGCATCAAACCTTACATAAAACCCTTAATTCAGACCATCTCCATATCTATGATAGGGTCATAAGTTCTGTGAATCAGGAGGCTGGAGAATTTTTCTTTGTATACGGTGCATAAGGCATAGGGAAAACGTTCCTTTACGTTCCTTTACAAAATGATCATGGCTCGATTAAGGTCAGAGAGAAATATCGTTCTTGTTGTAGTATCTTCAAGTATGAAATCCTAACATTTTAGGGAATATGCATATTACAGCTATTGGTTTAGTATTATGATATGGTGCTTCGTGATAAAGCTAATGTACACAAAGAATGTTTCCCCTTACACTGCCTACATATCTCATGTTGTCATTAATATACAAGAGTAGCCCGATTTATATTAATATGCCATACTTTTTAATTCTAAATCCCAGGCATAGCTTCATTACTATTGCCGGGAGGAAGGACAACACATAGCAGGTTTGTTATCCCATTGGAGTTGATGGATTACAGTACTGTGGGATCACACATAATACACATTTGGCTCAGTTAATTCATGAGGTTAAATTTGATTATTTGGGATGAAGCCCTAATGACTCAAAGATATGCTTTTGAAGCCCTTAATAGAACATTACAAGACATTCGAGGCTACAAGCAAGAGGAAAACATGCGCAAACTGTTTAGAGGAATAACGGTAGTTCTAGGAGGTGATTTCAGACAAATATTACTTGTGATGCCAAAGGGAAAGAGGCAGGAATTTGTGTAGGCATCTATCAACAACTCTCGTCTATGGGCGCATTGTAAAGTGTTCACCTTAAAACAGAATATGAGGGTGAATGGCATGAATACCAATGGAACCATTGACACCTCCAAACAGGAATTCAAACAATGGATTCTACAAGTTGGTGATGACAATGTTCCGGCTATAGCCACCGAAGAAGAAGGCGAGGAAACGTGGATTGATATTCCAGGGCAATTTTTAGTTGAACCAGGAAATGATCCCATTCAGAGAATAATTGATGAAATTTACCCAGAGTTTAGCACAAATTTCATAAGTCCTATATACCTACAAGAGAGAGCTATTCTGACACCACTCAATGAAGATGCATATCAAATTAACAAGCATATGTTTAACAGTTTGCAAGGACACATGAGAAGTTACAAGACCTCATATGAGATTTGCATGGAATCAACCGACATAGCAGAACAAGAACACAAGTTTCCCACATAATTTCTAAACACCCTTGATTTCCCAAGTATAACCACAGATGAAAGACCTAAAAAGTAAGTACTCCAGGAATGGTCAGCCTATTACTAACTATTATTTCAATTGTTTACAACAACAGGAATGCCACCGCACATTCTAAATCTCAAGGAAGGCCTGCTTGTGATGCTTCTTAGAAATGTCAACCAAACACAAGGATTGTGCAACAGAACAAGATTAATCATTACTCTTCTGGGTTGTTAGGAAATGGAACTCTGGAACTTCGGTTCCCCTGAGAGTTCCTTTCCTCAGTTTCTCTACTTTTGATAATGATAAATATTTTGATACTAATGTTTTATCTCAAAAATGTGCTTTAAGGAACCACATGACTAATACCGAAAGCATGGAAGCCAAACAGGACAAGAGAACCAAGCAGCAAGCCAAAGGAAGGAACCCAGGTATGCCCAGAAATGCAACATGTGATGTTGCGCTTCCCGAGAAATCTGGGAACACCAACCTCGGACAAGAGAAAGTTGAAAACGACTTGTGCGAAGCTTCCAAAGTCTGCCATTGTCCAGAGCAAAACAACAAGATGCCTAGAACACATAACCTCAGACAGAGAAAGGTGAAAGCGACTTGTCATGGAACCTGTCGCTGTCCAGAAGACAGTTCCAAAGTGCCCAGGTTGTCGAACCTCGGAAGAAGGAAGTTGGAGAACGACTTGGCTGAAGCAGTTGACCAACTAAGAAGGATTCTGAGCTGCCTAGGTTGTTGGTATGTGTCAAAGGCAGCGTGAATCAAGGACAACCACACATCCTAGGGCAAGCTCGATCTGAGGGAACCAAGAGAAGATCAAGCTGAGAAGAATCCACTATAAAAGGAAGACTAACTCAAAGATATCTTCAAGCACTTCAATACGAATCACACTCAATAGCAAACATCAAAGTGTGAACCTTCAAACAAGATCATCAAAGCAAACCGAGATCAAGAGGAACCAGTCAAGGAATCGAAGAGCTGAGTGCTAAGTTCCTGTGACTGTAAGTGAGATAGTTCCTAGGTGCTAAGGTCTGTTTCTTGGATTGATTATTGATTGTGTTAAGTTATCTAGGATTACCTAACTGTGTGTAAGGTAAAGAAACTGTGTGTTTGTTCCTAGGATAAGCTGTAACCAAAAGATATAAGAAATCAAGAAGTAGACCTTGAAATCCTTTCAAAAGAAAGGTAGTGGTTTTTATCCTGGATTGCTAGTTGGCAATCAAAGGTTTCCACTATAAGGAACTTGTTCATTTGTGCTTGATTGTTTAAATTCCGCTGCGAAGGGAACTGAGAATTGCTATTCTTAGTTCCTTAGTTATTTGTCTAACAATCTCGATCCTACAATTGGTATCAGAGCGGAAAAAGCTCTAGATCTTTATTAAGTTTGCAGATCATGCCTCAACCAAGCAAGTTTGAGCCCAGAATCTCCACCAACAAGCCACATCTCCGAAAGAAAGGAGAAGAAACATGGTGGGAAAAGTGCATGGAAAGCCACATCAAGACCAACGATCGACTACCAATGCTAGAGGATAGTCGAAAATGGAGATGGCTATGTCGATCTTACCATGAAGGAAGAAGACTGGAAACCAGAACACTATGTCATCATGGAAAATAATTCCAAGGCCAGGCAGTTCATCCTCAATGGACTGGGCAGAGAGGACATGGACAAGGTCATAGGCATCAAGACGGCAAATGAGATATGGAAGGCACTCAAGGATATGCATGAAGGAAGTGACGAACTAAAGCAAAGCAGGAAGTTTGCTTTGGAAGGAGAATACCACACCTTCAAAATGATGGAACCTGAGACCATCTCAGAGTATTACTCCCGCTTTAACAGACTGGTTGGAAAGCTAACAGCGGCGGAAGTCGACCTTGATGAAGTTTTCAAGTCCCTGGTGGTCATCAATGGACTCAACTCCAAATTCACCCTTCTCAAGGGAATCATGAAGAACACTCCAGGCATCCAATCTCTTCCCTTGACTCAAGTCATAGGGAAACTAGAGGTTGAAGAAGGAGAGCATACCAAAGCCAATGCCGACAAGAAATTGGAGAAAGGAATTGCTCTCAAGATCTCTAAAGCCTTCTCAAGGCTTGAGATGGAGCAAGAGAACTCAGACCTAGAAGAAGAGGAGGACGAACTGACAGCCCTCTTCATGAAGAATATCAAAAGGTTCTTTGTGAAGGGAAGGTTCCAAAAGGGCAGTTTCTCCCACAATGGACCAAGAAGAGATCTCAAGGAAGTCTCCTGTTACGAGTGCAAAGAAAAGGGGCACTACGCTAAGAACTGTCTCAACAAGGAAGACTCCAAAGAAGATGAAGGACCTCAGAGAAAGAAGGCTCTCGTGGCCTCATGGGGAGAAGACTCAGATGAGGAACTAGATCTGAGCGGTTTCTCTGGAGGAAGATGTCTCATGGAAAAAGGAGACTCAAGCGACTCAGAAGACCTTGAGGTAACTTCTGATGACTTTCTAAAGACCCTAGTTGATTGTGATAAGAAACAGCTTCTTAAGATCATAAAGAAACTAGGAAAAGAAACCAATTCCCTTCAACAAAAACTTGATGATTGTGAAGATGAAATTGCTTGCTTGACTGTTGAAAACTCTGTGTGGAGTAAGAAACTTGATGAAACTGAGAAAGACCTAGCTGAAACTCACTCCAAACTCATTGATATTAGAAATGTGCATGCTAGTCACCTTAAAATCTGCAAATCTTGTGATAGAACTAGTGTAGACTCTGTTAAGGTTCCTATGCATGATAACCTACCTCAACATGATATGCTTCAAACTATAATTGATAGGTTAGACACTCTTACCGACTCTATAAATGAAAAAAACGATAAATCAAACTGTCTTTGTGAGACAACGTCATGGAATTGGGTATGTTGACAACAAGGCCAATAATGATGCTGAAGATGAAAAGGCTAGACGAGAACTTGTTGAAATGAATGAGAACCTCAGTACTGCTCTTGCCACTTCTCAAGACAGGAATCAGTTCCTATTAGAGAAGATCATGGTTCTTGAGAACAAGGCTGAGGTTGCCAAGCGTTTCAATGAAAGTTCTCAAAGTCCGAAGAGGGAGCCTAAAGGAAAAGAAAAGGCATTCCCTGAAAACAAGTGGTTCACCAATTCTTTTGCTCATAAAAAGTATGTGGATATGGCTCATGGTAAGGTTAGAAACAATATTGATTTCAACAAAAGAAAAACTGAGAAACCCTTTAGACCTGGAAAGGGAAAATATGGGCATGTTACTTACAATCGCTTATGCTATTACTGTGGAAAAAATGGTCATTACAACACTGATTGTCCTAAGAAAAAGAACTTTGAAAATGAGAAAAATGCCTATTACCATGAAAGGAACCAGTTCCCTGGTCATTCACAGACTCGGAATGCTAATCCCCCCAGTAAAGCCAAGCTTCGCTGGGTTCAAAAGTCTTAGTTCCCTTGTGTGCAGAAAGAAGAGAGGCAACCTCGACTATGGTACATTGACAGTGGTTGCTCATGCCATATGACCGGAAGAAGAAATCAAATGACCTCTCTTCAACCCATCCAAGGAGGAAACATCTCCTTTGGAGACAAAAACAAAGGGAAAATTTGTGGAATAGGAATCGTAAATCTCAATGACCACACTAAGGTAAATAAAGTTCACCTTGTTGATAACCTTGGTTTTGATCTAATTAGTGTGTCACAGCTGTGCGATCAAGGAGACAATGAAGTTAGATTCAAGTCAAGTGAATGCACTGTCCTAGACTCCTCGGGACAAATCATCTTAAAAGGCAAAAGATTCAACAATGTGTATGTTGTTGACCCATCATTTGTTCCCAAGGAGAAACTCTGCCTCTCAACAGTGAATAATCAAACGGAACTGTGGAATCAACGTCTTGGTCACGCCAGCACCAAACTGATCCACAAGCTACACTCAAAGGAACTAGTCTGAGGCCTTCCAAAGATAAGTAGTATATTTTCGGAACCATGCTCAGATTGCGTTAAAGGGAAACAAGCAAGGAGTTCCTTCAAGTCCAAAAACATGGTAAGTTCCTCAAGGCCCCTTGAACTCATCCACATGGATCTCTGTGGACCCATGAGAGTTCAAAGCCTAGGAGGAAACAGATATATCTTTGTTCTTGTCGATGATTTCTCTCGCTTCACTTGGACTATCTTCATAAAATCTAAGAGTGAAGTCATTGACCGCTTTAAAGATCTGGTTCCTTTGTTAGAAAAATCTCTCGATTGCTCACTCAATTCTATTTGGTCTGAACATGGTACCCAATTCGAAAATAGAGAATTTCTAACCTTTTGCAGTGAGCATGGTATTGATAATAACTTCTCTGCACCATACACTCCTCAACAGAATGGAGTAGTATAAAGAAAGAACAGAACTTTAGAAGACATGGCTCGAACTATGCTAATCTCAAGTGGACTCCCTCAATCATTCTGGGATGAGGCAATCAACACAGCTTGCTACATCATCAATCGAGCCATGCTTCGCCCAATCACAGAGAAAACACCCTATGAACTCCTAAGAGGAAGAGTTCCCAACATCTCACATCTGAGGGTGTTCGGATGCCAGTGCTTTGTGCACAACAATGGGAAGGACAATCTTGGCAAATTCGACCCAAGAAGTGATGAATGAATCTTCATTGGATATGCCTCAGGCAACAAGGCATACAAAGTCTTCAACAAAAGGACTAAAAAGGTAGAAGAAAGTGTTCATGTTATTTTTAATGAAAAATCACTTGGAAGAATTGTGCAGAACACTACCACTCTCTTTGAAGATCCGTTCCCCAAGTCACCTCAAGAAGATCCAGATGAAGATGTCACTCCACCCAGTTCCTGCCCTGCTGCACAGAATCCCCCACTGGCTCCTCCACCAGTTCCCATGGATAATGAACAACAATCCATTTCTGGGAACCATGGACATGACGACAATATCTGTGGAGACATCAACGATTCATCCTCTCACATGATCTTCAATGGAGAAGGTGATCCCAACCAGGAAGCTGAAGCTGAATGCTCAACTCAAAATATCTCCACATCAAATGCTCTAGCTCCCAACAGAGAAAGAAGAACCATCAAGCCTCCAGTCAGGTTCGAACATCTAACCTTCTTTGCCTTCAATGCCTTTCTGTCTATTGTGAAACCAAAGAACATAGGTGAGGCACTGAAGGATGCAGACTGGATCCAAGCTATGCAAGAAGAGCTTCATCAGTTTGAAAGGAACAAAGTATGGCATCTAGTTCCCCGCCCCAAGGACAAACACATCATAGGAACTAGATGGGTTTTCAGAAACAAGCTAGATGATACAGGAGCTGTAATAAGGAACAAAGCAAGACTTGTTGCTCAAGGATACAATCAACAAGAAGGCATCGACTATGATGAAACCTATGCTCCAGTGGCAAGGATTGAAGCGATAAGACTGTTGATTGCTTTCGCATCACACAAAGGGTTCAAATTGTTCCAAATGGATGTAAAGACTGCCTTCCTCAATGGAATCCTTCAAGAGGAAGTCTATGTCAAGCAACCACCTGGCTTTGAAGACGATGATCATCCCGACCATGTCTACTTTCTAGATAAAGCATTGTATGGCCTCAAGCAAGCTCCCAGAGCTTGGTATGATCGTCTTGCCCAGTTTCTACTCTCAAATGGCTATAGGCGTGGAGTCATTGATAAGACTCTCTTCATCCTAGAAGAAGAAGGTAACATCTTAGTGGTTCAAATTTATGTCGATGATATCATTTTTGGTTCCACTAACCTGTCCCTTGTAGACAAGTTCAAAGACTTGATGAGCAGTGAATTTGAAATGAGCCTCATTGGGGAACTCACCTTCTTCCTCGGATTGCAAATCACTCAAAAGAAAGATGGCATACAAATTCACCAACATAAATATTTCAGGGAACTACTGAAGAAGTTCAAAATGGATTCATGCAAGTCCCTCTCCACTCCCATATCCACCATTGCTCATTTGGACAAGGACCACTCAAGCCCTCTAGTGGAAGAGAAACTCTATAGAGGTATGATAGGCTCACTCATGTATCTAACCGCTAGTTGCCCAGACATTGTTTTTGCCGTTGGCTTGTGTGCTAGGTTCCAATCTTGTCCAAGAGAAACCCACTTGGCTGCTGTGAAAAGAATCCTCCGATATCTCAAGGGAACTGATTCACTCTGCATTTGGTACCCCAAAGAATGTCCATTTGAGCTGATGGGTTTCACTGCTGCGGATTATGCTGGATACTTGGTGGATAGGAAGAGCACCTCTGGAATGGCACAGTTCCTAGGCCCTTGCCTTGTGTTATGGGGCTCAAAGAAACAAGTCTTAGTCTCTCTCTCCACCACAGAATCCGAGTACATCGATGCTGCCTCCTGATGTTCCCAACTTCTCTGGCTAAAGCAACAACTCGCGGATTTTGGTATGTCTTATGGTCCTCTCACTATTCTTTGTGATAACACCAGTGCTATAAACATTTCCAAGAATCTTGTGCATCATACTAGGACCAAGCATATAGACATAAGACATCATTTTCTTAGAGATCATGTTGAGAAGGGAAACATCATTATGAAATTTTGTAGAACTGAAGATCAGGTTGCAGATATATTCACCAAAGCCTTGAATAGAGTTCCCTTCGAGAATCTTAGATTGGAACTGGGAATGATTCCTATAACCTAGTAGTGACCTTAGTTTAAAGGCTCCTTTCCAGTTCCCCTGATTGACTAGTTTAAGATTTTTCACTTGTTGAGTCTTGATATCTATGTGTTATATTTTTTTGCTACAAACCCTCTTTTCCATAATGGTTTCTTAAAAAGGCTTAGATAAATTTTTTTAGTTCGTATCTTTTGGTCTTCATTATTCTTTCAACTCTGTCTTTGTTCAAGTTTCTTTGTTGGCCCAAAAGGTCACAATCTGATCATATTCTAACCCAACAATATAAGCCGAAATGATGATTGTGTACAATGACCCTCCTTGCCTCATTGCTCAATTTAATTCCCTATGATCCATCTCTAACCCTCTCTGGGAATTATTGAATAATGTGATAAATGGCCTCCCTGATTCCTTGTATGGGAACGTATTTTTCGGTTCCATGTTTTAAACCCACATCAAAGTTCCCATATACCCCTCTAGCACACTGAATATATTGCCAGAAAGGAACCAGGATGAATTGATCTTCCAACGGCTAGTTCGGCACCTCCCAAGACGATATTTATGGAAAATCTACAGAAATCAGACACGTCTTATCAGTGGAAGAGCACCCTCTCCAATTGGGTTGATTTTTGAATTGCTTGTGACCGTTCGGAAAAGCTGCAAGAGTATTCAATACGCCAGATCTTCCCCAATCTTCTCAACGGCCGGATCTCTCCCAACGGTCCCTTCAGCCTTCAATCCGATTTTAAAAGGTGCCCTGTTGATCCAAGCTATTCCCACACTTGCCATTTCCACCTCTTCTGATTCTCTGACTCTCTCTTTCTTAAACACAAACCTCGCTCCTCAAAATGGCTGACAAGAACCCTAATCCCAACTTCATCCAAGACGAAGAGGAAACTGCCCTTCTCAGAGCCTTCAGAGAAAAGAAGGCCGCCTCATCTTCCCAACGCATTTCTATCACCACCTCCCAGATTCCCCAACCTGAAGAGAAAACTGAGGAGATAGCCAAGGAGAACACTGAAGAGAAGCCTGAAGAAAAGGCTAAGGAAAAAGTAAAGGACCTCACCCCTGCTTCAACATCGGCTACAAAATCAGTCTCGGAAGGAGGTTCCCACGATTCTTCCCCAGATAAGACCACCCAGGAGATCCTCAGCCCGGAGCCCTCACCTGCTAGCCTCAAGTCTAAACCCATCTCCAACCCTGGTCCATCAGTTGCCACAAGGCTGAAACAACGGAAAAGGAGTTCCCAAGCTCTGGTTCCCTATGAGCCCAAGTCCTCAAAAAGAGCCAAATCCACCACTCTCTCTTCCTCCTCCCTGGGTGAGGTGTCCTCTCTCTTCTCCAAGAGGAAGATCCTCAAGCCGCTCATCATCGGCAAGGAGTTTTGGACCCAAACCCTCGAAGAAGAAGATGAGGAACTGTTTAGCAATGCCCTAAGTGAGTTTCATTCTCTGCTGCAATACCAAGGATGGGATGAGCTCTTGGTCAAGCCCTTCTCCGCCTCTGATGAAGTAGTCCGTCTGTTCTATCAATCTCTCACCTTTGTGCCCGCCAAAGATAACTCTCCATGCAACGACGCCATATTCCAGTGGAAGGGAACCATGTATCCCCTGTCCCCCAACCTCATCGCGTCTGCCCTTGAGATTGAGTCCAGATCTGATTTTGACATACTGCATCAGAAAAAGACGTGGCCCAAAGGAAAGGGTTACAAGACCAAGAGAGAAGTGGTGAGGAAACTCTATGACGGCGACTACCCCTCAACCCTGCATACCAAGGATCTCTCCATCGCCAACAAGCTACTGCACTTCTGGATCACCAGAAACCTAGTTCCCAGGCAGGAGCACCGGGCCACAGTTCTCATCACGGATGCAATCCTTATGGATAACGTGCTCTCTGGTGCCCAAGTTGATCTCCCTCGCATTGTATTGGCTCATATTCAGTTCTGCAAGTCCCATGAATCTCATGCCCTGCCCTTCCCTCATCTCATCAGAAACGTCCTCTCCCTGCTTCACCAATACCCAGAAAATGTCCCTGAAACTGTCTACAGCAAGTTCCTCACCATGTCCACTGTCCGGAAACTGAAAACAAAGGATCACCAGGCCACCCCCTCTGAAGTACAAGCTGAACTGCCTAAGGAAAAGGCCAGTTCCCAGGCCCCTTCAAGTTCTCTACCACCGCTCAACCCCCCTCAAGACTCCTCTGCGATCCTTTCTTCTCTGGGTCGTATTGAAAAAGCTATCACGGAAGGCTCGACTGTCATCACGGTCGCTCTCCGTGATCAAGTAACTGAGCTGGGGAAGATGAGCTCTGCTGTCCTAAGTCTGGTAGAGGTTCTTCAGAAAACATGGAAGGATGCAACCGGTGCTAATTAGGCCACGGGCCAAAATGAAGGAACTGACGACAACAAGGCTGTTGAAGAGGAGGCCGCTGCATTGCCTTAGGAACGCTTCTCCTGGTTCCCAGTGCTGTAACCTCACAGTGTGTTAGTAGTTCCCCTAGGATCCTACTACCCTCTTCTACCCTTTTGTTGTCTTCCTTAAAGGTTGCTTATGTTGTTGTCTTTCTAGGTTGTCTTTGTGATGTTTTGTGGATTGTCTTACCCTGCTCTTGAACAATGTTATGGTTTTATTAAGTTAAATGACTACTTTTGGCTATGATTCTATGATTGACTTATCTTTGCCTTAAGTTTCTATTATGGTTCTCTTACGGGTTTAATGCAATTGTTTATTTCCTTAGCTATCCTGTTCTTAACATGTTAACTGATCTTTTCGATGATGTCAAAAGGGGGAAGATGGATAGGAACCTTGAACTTTGGAAACTACTTGACTAATAGAAACTCTGAACTCGTTCTACTTCTAAGGAGGAATTTGAATAAACTCGTTCATCTGCTTAGGGGGAATTTGCAACCATTTGATGTTCTCTCGTTAGTTTATAATGTTGTAAATCCCTTAAACTCAACTGGTCTCATGAAATTCACATCCTATTATGTTGCCAGGTTCCTTGTATTTGTCATCATCAAAAAGGAGGAAATTGTTAGGAAATGGAACTCTGGAACTTCGGTTCCCCTGAGAGTTCCTTTCCTCAGTTTCTCTACTTTTGATAATGACAAATATTTTGATACTAATGTTTTATCTCAAAGATGTGCTTTAAGGAACCACAGGACAAATACCGAAAGCATGGAAGCCAAACAGGACAAGAGAACCAAGCAGCAAGCCAAAGGAAGGAACCCAGGTGTGCCCAGAAATGCAACATGTGATGTTGCGTTTCCCGAGAAATATGGGAACACCAACCTCGGGCAAGAGAAAGTTGAAAATGACTTGTGCGAAGCTTCCAAAGTCTGCCATTGTCCAGAGCAAAACAACAAGACGCCTAGAACACATAACCTCGGACATAGAAAGGTGAAAGCGACTTGTCATGGAACCTGTCGCTGTCCAGAAGACAGTTCCAAAGTGCCCAGATTATCGAACCTCGGAAGAAGGAAGTTGGAGAACAACTTGACTGAAGCAGTTGACCAACTAAGAAGGATTCTGAGCTGTCTAGGTTGTTGGTATGTGTCAAAGGCAGCGTGAATCAAGGACAACCACACATCCTAGGGCAAGCTCGATCTGAGGGAACCAAGAGAAGATCAAGCTACAAAGAATCCACTATAAAAGGAAGACTAACTCAAAGGTTATCTTCAAGCACTTCAATACGAATCACACTCAATAGCAAACATCAAAGTGTGAACCTTCAAATAAGATCATCAAAGCAAACCGAGATCAAGAGGAACCAGTCAAGGAATCGAAGAGCTGAGTGCTAAGTTCCTGTGACTGTAAGTGAGATAGTTCCTAGGTGCTAAGGTCTGTTTCTTGGATTGATGATTGATTGTGTTAAGTTATCTAGGATTACCTAACTGTGTGTAAGGTAAAGAAACTGTGTGTTTGTTCCTAGGATAAGCTGTAACCAAAAGATATAAGAAATCAAGAAGTAGACCTTGAAATCCTTTCAAAAGAAAGGTAGTGGTTTTTATCCTGGATTGCTAGTTGGCAATCAAAGGTTTCCACTATAAGGAACTTGTTCATTTGTGCTTGATTGTTTAAATTCCGCTGCGAAGGGAACTGAGAATTGCTATTCTTAGTTCCTTAGTTATTTGTCTAACAATCTCGATCCTACATGGGTGCATGGGTTATTGAGGCTGAGATTATAACAAGACCCAATGTGGGGAAAAAGGTATTAATCCCACGGATAACACTATCTTCTACGAAAACAAAATGGCCTTTCATAATGAAAAGGAGACAATTCCCCATTAAACCATGTTTTGCAATGACAATCAACAAAAGTCAGGGGCAGTCATTGAAATATGTGGGCCTATATTTGCCCAAACCTGTTTTCTGCCACATACAGTTTTATGTTGCTATTTCTAGAGTCACATATCCAAAAGGATTAAAGATAGTGATGGTACAAGGACTGAACCACCCAAAGAACATGACTAAAAATAATGTTTTCCAGGAGGCATTCAACAACATAACTGCACCAGATCAAGTAATGTACTAAACTGTAGATACACACACCTAAGATTCGGCGATCATGTCGATAGTCATGCCATATCATTCCTTATTCATGCATCACATTATTATTAATATATTTCTTTATTTTTTTATACTTTGCAAGCGTAACGAAATGATATTAAATTTAATCAGGAGCATATATAAGGAAGAGTGTCACATGTGAGACAAACAATAGTCACTTTAGTATTTCATTCCAAGCGGTCAACTGTTACATTCAACAAGAGGTTATATTCTCCGTCATGTTGTATTTCCATTTTATATGTTTCATATATTCCTACTTAATTTATTCAACATTGTAGGGTGGTGAAATTTGGACAGCTCACACATCTACGAAAGATTACATGGAAAAGCAAGTTCGACACACAGATGGAACTCAAGTTCATATGTCTCACAGAACTCTACAATTTTACTTCTCTACAAATGCATGTTACCAATTACAAGACAATAACCTTTTCTCTTGATGTTTTTCTTGTTCATTATCAGCATATCAATATAACATACTAATGAGAATCAAACCCCCAAGAGGAGGTTCTTCTTCCCGGAAAGCTAGATCGTGACTAAGCTAACAGGGACTTCCTTCTCCTTGGTTTTAAGGTGACTTCAAGGTGTTCTTGAGGGCACCTTCAATGGATCCTAAGCTCTTGATGGAAGATGGACGAAATGGAGCTTGGAGACTTGAGGTCTTGGCCTCGGCTTGGTTGAGACAAAGGAATCCTCTTAGTAAGAGGATTCTTGGCTTGGATCTTGAGTTTTGGAAACAAGAGCTAGTGTTTGATTGTTTAAGTGATTCAAATGAGATGAGAGATGAAAGAGTTTGATTGCTTGAGTTGATAGAAGTAAGTGGAAGGCCTTAGGGAGATATACTCAACCTAAGAAAAATACCCACTTCTATATTCTTCAACTAATGAACAAGGAAGCCAAAGATGGCTTTAAATAGTCTAGGCATTTCAGCCAACAAGGGAAAGCTTCTAATGGGCCTTAGTGAGTTAAAGCCCATGTACAAATGGCTCATCACACTCAGTAAGGCAAGTCTAGAATAATGAAACTAAATAACCAAAAATACAAAGAGGATAAAAGCCTTAGAGGCTTGGATATAGGCGTGCACATGAATGCCTTACAATCGAAGCATGGTCGATGCTTGAGTGTCGTGGCATTGATGCGTTGGCGCCTTGGTGGTTAAGGCCTTGGCTCCTCCATGGTGAGGTATAAGACTTTGGCGCGGCCCTTGGGCTGGAGACATCCGTCACCGGGACTCATCACTCTCTCCTTCTTAGCATCGAAGCGTCCTCGCTTCGAGTGTGTTGGAAGTCCGGGATGTGGAGGAAGTGTGGTGGCGCGTCTCCCCTTTTTAAAGGTGAATGTGGAGTGACGGAGACCGCCACTAACCCAAAGAAGCACGAGCATACGAGAACCGTCGGGTGGCTCCTTGGGCACAACAAGATGGGAGGCCTCATGGGCGAGCATGGCAGACGGCGGAATGGACCTACAACATGGGAACTCAACAAGAAAACATGAGACTATCCTACGGCTCCAGGTGGGACTATGGTCGCCCCGAGGTACGAGTCCAAGGGAGGAATGAGGCATCAAGGGAGCAACCCTAGTGGAGCCGAGTGTGTGAGTGATTCCATAAAATGGCCACAAAGAGAAAGCTAGGGTGAGAACCTCACTCGGGGCAAGGAGTGGCATGTGGTAATCGATAAGAAAAGTGGAATCCCTCTCCTTCTTAAAAGGTTGCCTACCGGTTATGATGGCCAAATCAAAGATCTCCCAAAATGTGGGGAAACGAGTGAGTGCATGCTAGAATCTTTGAGAAGGGCCCTAGAAGGTGTCGACAAGGCAACTACATAAAATTGGGGTTCGAAGGGAGTACGGTGGTAGGGCCAAGGCAACCAAGGGGGAGGCCCGAAAAGGGCTTGGTATGGGGTAATCCTTAAAGGGCCATAATCAACATGAAAAGTCTCATCCAATGGGTGCCTAAAGGGCTCTAGGCATATCTAGTGTGTGGGCTAAGAGAGAGTAGTCCTTATCCTCAAAAGAATGCTTAGATACCACGGGATAGTGAAGGATTCTAAGGACAACTCTAAAGCAAGGAGCATGCAACAATAAAACATATGAATCAAAAAGCAAATCAGAATAATACGGCACCCTTGCACCACCAAGAAAAATGGGAAAAGTAAGAACACAAGGTCCAAATTCGATATGAAAGGCAAGGATGTATGTACAAGTTATGCCACTACCCCTTGTAGGCCTAAGTAGGTGCCCCATGATACGATAATTTAGATAATGAGCAAACTTAGACATGGGGAGAATGACATGCATTAAGTGAGACCTCTTGGACATGAATTGGGACATGGAACTATAATGCAAACAAGAGAACATAGTCCTAGATACAAACTAGCTTGTCAACATGCAAATTGCTCTATCCAAGGATATGCCATGAAACTCATGTAATGTTCCACTCAATGACATACAAGAGGAAAGAGAGAGGAGGACCTCAACTTGGGTGGGAGGCGCCAAGGATAACGATGGCGCCGGCCAGGGCGGTGACAAGGCGCGAGCCTCCTTCGGTGGGGCAGCCATAGAGCGCCGGCCTCCATGTGGATGGGTCGATAGGGCACCGCCAATAGGTGATAAGGGACCGCTCGAGGCGATGGGCAGCAGCCAACCGAGGCGCGGTTGATCCAAGGGCACGACCAACCGAGTGAGCGTCAAGGCACCGGCCTCCGTGGTGGTCAGGCAAGGGTGCGACACCGAGGAGGAGGTGAAGGTCGCTCCGGGGGTGAGAACGCCAGGCGGCGGTGAAAAACCGAAGGCCGCGAGGTGGGCCTTGGCGGTGCGTTTCTCCTCGGCTGTGGTGGCGGGATGCCGGTCATGAGGCACAACCTCGGTGTGGTCCGGCGGACGCAGGCCCGGTGGCGGCCGAGCGTCAAGAAGCTCGCTGGGCTCCTCACGTGTCGAGGCCTCAATATGGCGGTCAACCGGGCCACGTGAGGAGGCGCTAGGAAGCGGGGCCGGTATAGGCGCGAGCACCAGAGGCGGCGGGGGCTCGGGCACCGTGGCCGGCAGAGGCATGGGCACCGGAGGCGGCAGGGGCTCGGGCACCGGGGCCGACAGAGCCCCGGGCACTAAGGCTAGTGGAGGCTCGGGCGCCGGGGCTACGGCGATGGCTCGGGCACCGGGGCCGGCGGAGGCGCGGGCACCGTAGGCGGCCGGGGCCGGCGATGCCGCGGGCACCGGGGACGGCGGAGGCTCGGGCACCGGGGCCAACGGATGCGCGGGCTCCGGGGCCAACGTATGTGCGGGCTCCGGGGCCAACGGAGGCGTGGGCATCGGGGCCGGCATAGGAGCGGGCATCGGGGCCGGCGGAGGTGCGGGCATCGTAGTCGGCGGAGGCACGACTTGGAACGCTCAGACATAGGCGCTCTCGCAGGCTAGCATGGATTTCGGGGCAAAGTGGCTAGCCATGACGTAGACAAGTTGAGCCCAAGTTTGGATGGGTGGGAAGCCGCTGTCACTTAGGGATTCTTGCACCCTCGACCACCACGCACGTGCATAATCGGTGAAGTATCGCGTGGTGGTGCGCACCTTCTCAATCTCATCATAATCCGAGTGGTAGAAGACATATCTTGTGTAGCGCTCCCATGCCAAGAACTCAGAACCATCGTCGTTGTAGCCGGCAAAGGAGTAGAGGGACATTCCTAAACCATGGATCACAGGCCGGCTAGGAACATGAGGGTCTGGCCAAGACCGAGCCGGAGCGTGCCGGTAACCTACGTAATACATAACTCCAAGCAAACATCAAAAGCTCAAAGCAAAGACAAGCAAGCAATCGGAAAACCAAGTAAAGAGTTCAAAGGCAACAAGCAGTGACACTTAAGGGGAAAAAGAAAAGAAAAAAAGGAAGCTAAACTAGGCATAAGACAACAAACACAAGCAAAGGAGGAAGGCCCAATCAAGATGGGCTAGGTGGGTACATGCATGTGACGTGAGACTTGGAGCGGGCCGAGGCACTTTCAAACCAATGCAAGTTGTATCATCTAGGCTAAGTAGTAAAAGCCAACCTTCAAACTGAGAATGATGAGCTAAGGCAAGAGAGCAATTCGGTCCCCTATGGGTCCAAGAAGAGGTGAAGTGTAGTGACAAGAGACTAGAGGAACATGGAGAGATGGGATTAGGGGCCCAAGTTGCCAAGTGAGGGTGAGAGAGCCCACCAAGATAATATGGCCCAATCGAAATGAAAAAAAAAGTCTGACCTTCTCTCTTTTTTTTTTTTTTTGAATGTAGGCCTTTGCCTTTTTGTTGGCCTCTTGATATTTCCTTAGGCTTTTTCTAATGTTTGGAGTAGCAAGGCCGAAATGGGCAAAGTGCTTTTGTGGTTAGAAGTGAAGAGTTGGGCCACAACAATTGTTTTTGAGTTTGTAGAGGGGTGGCAACAAGGGTTTGTTTTTGAGTGGCAGTGTCCCTTTTTGGGTGGAACAAAGCTTGAGACAAGAATAAAAAGAAGGTTGCCTTCTTGCCACTTAAGTTTCTACCATTACTTGGAGGCCCACAAAGGAAGCTTCCTACCTCTCTCCCCTCAAACAAATCAGCCAAGCACAAGTTTGTCTCTTACCTAAATTGGCTAAATGAGCCAAAAAGCAAAAGAGGGAAAGTGGAAGTGGTCCCTTCCAAATGGGTCAAGTCACATGCAATACTTAAGGATTCAAAAAAGGAGAAAGCAATGGGTAAGGGAACGTGGCTGGCATAGGGGGATGGTGATGGTGGCTGTAGGGTGGTGGTGGGTGGAAACAAGGTGGCATAGGCGATGGTCCGGTCGCCGATG
Organism: Rheum nobile; assembly: GCA_027886185.1. Taxonomy (NCBI): domain Eukaryota; kingdom Viridiplantae; phylum Streptophyta; class Magnoliopsida; order Caryophyllales; family Polygonaceae; genus Rheum; species Rheum nobile. The sequence goes on along the minus strand of WOAB01000644.1, from coordinate 11,107,857 downwards.
GTGCTGATGGGCGGCGGTGGGGTGATTTTTTGTGGTTTTTGGGGCTGTTTTGGGAGGGAAAGCAAGGCAACTAACATAAACACACATCCAACTTATAAACAACAACAAAAATCACACTAACAAGGGAAAAAAAACTCAGCAAGAAGATCTACTCAACAACATCAAGGAAGCAAGAAAATTTCATGCTAGCAAGAGGAGAAATGAGCATAAACACATGGTCACCATGGAAGCAAGGAGAGAACTCATGCAAGCTAAGAAAATAAGAATAAAAACGGAATTTGAAAGAGGGGGAAGGGGACTTAGCTTGGTCTTTGGCTCTTGATACCAATTGATGAGAATCAAACCCCCAAGAGGAGGTTCTTCTTCCCGGAAAGCTAGATCGTGACTAAGCCAAGAGGGACTTCCTTCTCCTTGGTTTCAAGGTGACTTCAAGGTGTTCTTGAGGGCACCTTCAATGGATCCTAAGCTCTTGATGGAAGATGGACAAAATAGAGCTTAGAGACTTGAGGTCTTGGCCTCGGCTTGGCTGAGACAAAGGAGGGCCAAGGAATCCTCTTAGGAAGAGGATTCTTGGCTTGGATCTTGAGTTTTGGAAACAAGAGCTAGCGTTTGATTGTTTAAGTGAATCGAATGAGATGAGAGATGAAAGAGTTTGATTGATTGAGTTGATAGAAGTAAGTGGAAGGCCTTAGGGAGATATACTCAACCTAAGGGAAATATCCACTTCTATATTCTTCAACTAATGAACAAGGAAGACAAAGATGGCTTTAAATAGTCTAGGCATTTCAGCCAATAAGGGAAAGCTTCTAATGGGCCTTAGTGAGTTGAAGCCCATGTGCAAATGGCTCTTCACACTCACTAAGACAAGTCTAGAATAATGAAACTAAATAACCAAAAATACAAAGAGGATAAAAGCCTTAGAGGCTTGGATATAGGCGTGCGCATGAATGCCTTGGAATCAAAGCATGGTCGATGCTTGAGTGTCATGGCATTCATGCGTCGGCGCCTTGGTGGTTAACGCCTTGGCTCCTCCATGGTGAGGTATAAGACTTTGGCACGGCCCTTGGGCTGGAGACATCCGTCACCGGGACTCATCACTCTCCCCTTCTTAGCATCGAAGCGTCCTCGCTTCGAGTGTGTTGGAAGTTCGGGATGTGGAGGAAGTGTGGTGGCGCGTCTCCCCTTCTTAAAGGTGAATGTGGAGTGACGGAGACTGCCACTAACACAAAGAAGCACGAGCATACGAGAGCCGTCGGGTGGCTCATTGGGCACAACAAGATGGGAGGCCTCATGGGCGAGCATGGCAGACGGCGGAATTGACCTACAACATGGGAACTCAACAAGAAAATATGAGACCATCCTACGGCTCCAGGTGGGACTATGGTCGCCCCGAGGTACGAGTCCAAGGGAGGAATGAGGCATCAAGGGAGCAACCTTAGTGGAGCCGTGTGTGTGAGTGATTCCATAAAATGGCCACAAAGAGAAATGTAGGGTGAGAACCTGACTCGGGGCAAGGAGTGGCATATGGCAATCGATAAGGAAAGTGGAATCCCTCTCCTTCTTAAAAGGTTGCCTACCGGTTATGAGGGCCAAATCAAAGATCTCCCAAAATATGAGGGAAACGAGTGAGTGCATTCTAGAATCTTTGAGAACGGCCCTATAAGGTGTCAATAAGGCAACTATATAAAATTGGGGTTCGAAGAGAGTACGGTGGTAGGGCCAAGGCAACCAAGGGGGAGGCCTCAAAAGGGCTTGGTATGGGGTAATCCTTAAAGGGCCATAATCAACATGAAAAGTCTCATCCAATGGGTGCCTATAAAGGGCTCTAGGCATATCTAGTATGTGGGCTAAGAGAGAGTAGTCCTTATCCTCAAAAGAATGCTTAGATACCACGGGATAGTGAAGTATTCTAAGGACAACTCTAAAGCAAGGAGCATGTAACAATAAAACATATGAATCCAAAAGCAAATCAGAATAATACGACACCCTTGCACCACCAAGAAAAATGGGGAAAGTAAGAACACAAGGTCCAAATTCGATATGAAAGGCAAGGATGTATGTATAAGTTATGCCACTACGCCTTGTAGGCCTAAGTAGGTGCCCCATGATACGATAATTTAGATAATGAGCATACTTAGACATGGGGAGAATGACATGCATTAAGTGAGACCTCATAGACATGAATTGGGACATGGAACTATAATGCAAACAAGAGAACATAGTCCTAGATAAAAAATAGCTTGTCAACATGCAAAGTGCTCTATCCAAGGATGTGCCATGAAACTCATGCAATGTGCCACTCAATGACATACAAGAGGAAAGAGAGAGGAGGACCTCAACCTGGGTGCGAGGCGCCAAGGATAACGATGGCGCCGGCCAGGGCGGTGACAAGGCGTAAGCCTCCTTTGGTGGGGAAGCCATGGGGCACCGGCCTCCATGTGGATGGGTCGATGGGGCACCGCCAATAGGTGACAAGGGACCGCTCGAGGTGATGGGCGGCGGCCAATCGAGGCGCGGTTGATCCAAGGGCACGACCAGCCGAGTGAGTGTCAAGGCACTGGCCTCCGTGGTGGTCAGGCAAGGGCGCAACACCAAGGAGGAGGTGAAGGTCGCTCCTTGGGTGAGAACGCCAGGCGGCGGGGAAAAACCAAAGGCTGCGAGGTGGGCCTTGGCGGTGCGTGTCTCCTCGGCTGCGGTGGCGGGCTGCCGGTCATGAGGCACAACCTCGGTGTGGTCCGGCGGACGCCGGCCCGGTGGCGGCCGAGCGTCAAGAAGCTTGCTGGGCTCCTCACGTGTCGAGGCCTTAAGGTAGCGGTCAGCCAGGCCACGCGAGGAGGCGCTGGGAAGCGGGGCCGGTGTAGGCACAAGCACCGGAGGTGGCGGGAGCTCGGGCACCGGAGGCGGCAGGGGCTCGGGCACCGGGGCCGGCGGAGCCCCGGGCACTGAGACTAGCAGAGGCTCGGGCACCGGGGCCGCGATAAGGGCTTGGGCACCGGGACCGGCGGAGGCACGGGCACCGCAGGCAGCGGGGGCTCAGGCACCGGGGCCGGCGGTGGCGCGGGCACCGGGGACGGCGGAGGCCCGGGCATCAGGAACGGTGGAGGCCCAGGCATCAGGGACGACGGAGGCCCGGGCATCGGGGACGGCGGAGGCCCAGGCACCGAGGCCGGTGGAGGCTCGGGCACCAGGGCCAACAGATGCGCGTGCTCCGGGGCCAACGGAGGCGTGGGCATCGGGGCCGGCATAGGAGCGGGCATCGGGGCCGGCAGAGGTACGGGCATCAGAGTCGGTGGAGGCACGACTTGGAAGGCTCGGACATAGGCTCTCTCGCAGGCTAGCATGGATTTTGGGGCAAAGTGGCTAGCCATGACGTAGACAAGTTGAGCCCAAGTTTGGATGGGTGGGAAGCCGCTATAACTTAGGGCTTCTTGCACCCTCGACCACCACGCACAGGCATAATCGGTGAAGTATCGCGTGGTGATGTGCACCTTCTCGATCTCATCATAATCCGAGTGGCAAAAGACATATCTTGTGTAGCGCTCCCATGCCAAGAACTCAGAACCATCGTCGTTGTAGCCGGCAAAAGAGTAGAAGGACATTCCTAAACCATGGCTCATAGGCCGGCTAGGAGCATGAGGGTCTGGCCGAGACCGAGCCGGAGCGTGCCGATATCCTACGTAAGACATAACTCCAAGCAAACATCAAAAGCTCACAGCAAAGACAAGCAAGCAATCGGCAAACCAAGTAAAGAGTTCAAAGGCAACAAGCAATGACATGCATGTGACGTGATACTTGGAGCGGGCCAAGGCACTTTCAAACCAATGCAAGTTGTATCATCTAGGCTAAGTAGTAAAATCCAACCTTGAAACTGAGAATGATGAGCTAAGGCAAGAGAGCAATTCGGTCGCCTATGGGTCCAAGAAGAGGTGAAGTGTAGTGGCAAGAGACTAGAGGAACATGGAGAGATGGGCTTAGGGGCCCAAGTTGCCAAGTGAGGGTGAGAGAGCCCACCAAGATATTATGGCCCAACCGAAATGAAAAAAAAAGTCCGACCTTCTCTCTTCTTTTTTTTCATTTTTTTGAATGTGGGCCTTTGCCTTTTTGTTGGCCTCTTGATATTTCCTTAGGCTTTTTCTAATGTTTGGAGTAACAAGGCCGAAATGGGAAAAGTGCTTTTGTGGTTAGAAGTGAAGAGTGGGGCCACAACAATTGTTTTTGAGTTTGTAGAGGGGTGGCAACAAGGGTTTGTTTTTGAGTGGCAGTGTCCCTTTTTGGGTGGGACAAAGCTTGAGACAAGAATAAAAAGAAGGTTGCCTTCTTGCCACTTAAGTTTCTACCATTACTTGGAGGGTCACAAAGGAAGCTTCCTACCTCTCTCCCCTCAAACAAATCAGCCAAGCACAAGTTTGTCTCTTACCTAAATAGGCTAAATGAGCCAAAAAGCAAAAGAGGGAAAGTGGAAGTGGTCCCTTTCAAATGGATCAAGTCACATGTAATACTTAATGATTCAAAAAAGGAGCAAGCAAGGGGTAAGGGCACGTGGCTGGCATAGGGGGATGGTGATGGTGGCTGTATGGTGGTGGTGGGTGGCAGCAAGGTGGCAGAGGCGGTGGTCCGGTCGCCGACGGTGGTGGTGGGCGGCGGTGGGGTGATTTTTTGTGGTTTTTGGGGCTGTTTTGGGAGGGAAAGCAAGGAAACTAACATAAACACACATCCAACATATAAACAACAACAAAAATCACACTAACAAGGGAAAAAAACTGAGTAAGAAGATCTACTCAACAACATCAAGGAAGCAAGAAAATTTCATGCTAGCAAGAGGAGAAATGAGCATAAACACATGGTCACCATGGAAGCAAAGAGAGAACTCATGCAAGCTAAGAAAATAAGCATAAAAACTGAATTTGAAAGAGGAGGAAGGGGACTTAGCTTGGTCTTTGGCTCTTGATACCAATTGATGAGAATCAAACCCCCAAGAGGAGGTTCTTCTTCCCGGAAAGCTAGATCGTGACTAAGCTAAGAGGGACTTCCTTCTCCTTGGTTTCAAGGTGACTTCAAGGTGTTCTTGAGTGCACCTTCAATGGATCCTAAGCTCTTGATGGAAGATGGACGAAATGGAGCTTGGAGACTTGAGGTCTTGGCCTCGGCTTGGCCGAGACAAAGGAGGGCCAAGGAATCCTCTTAGGAAGAGGATTCTTGGCTTGGATCTTGAGTGTTGGAAACAAGAGCTAGTGTTTGATTGTTTAAGTGATTCGAATGAGATGAGAGATGAAAGAGTTTGATTGCTTGAGTTGATAGAAATAAGTGGAAGGCCTTAGGGAGATATACTCAACCTAAGGGAAATATCCACTTCTATATTCTTTAACTAATGAACAAGGAAGCCAAAGTTGGCTTTAAATAGTCTAGGCATTTCAGCCAATAAGGGAAAGCTTCTAATGGGCCTTAGTGAGTTGAAGCCCATGTACAAATGGCTCTTCACACTCACTAAGGCAAGTCTAGAATAATGAAACTAAATAACCAAAAATACAAAGAGGATAAAAGCCTTAGAGGCTTGGATATAGGCGTGCGCATGAATGCCTTGGAATCGAAGCATGGTCGATGCTTGAGTGTCGTGGCATTGATGCGTCGACGCCTTGGTGGTTAAGGCCTTGGATCCTCCATGGTGAGGTATAAGACTTTGGCACGGCCCTTGGGCTGGAGACATCCGTCATCGGGACTCATCACATACAACGAAATCACAACATGGATCAAATTTAGGCTCTACACAGAACAAGAGGCTGCATGCATTCCGCCACCAATGAGTACATAACTCTATAAGATAAAACACATGTAATATCCCGTATATTTGTACGAATAAATTTTGAATTTTCTTAAGCCCGTATTGCAAGCCAGATTAAATTCGGGGACGTATGAACATTCGGTGTAATGTTTGGTCTCTATAATATTTTTCTGAGCAATATAAAATACAATTAACGTATTTTTGGGTTAAATGATCGTTCGTGTACAAATATATTTAACCTGGGGTTAAGTAAAATGTACCACTTATGATAAGTGACGACAAAAGCCAAAAGAGTCGGCCAAGGCCCTCACCGCACCCGGCGGCAAGGCCATTACCGCGCCCCGCGGCCACCTCTGACGTGCAGCCATTTGCAGCTGGCAACCAACTTGACACGCCTGGCGCCTAGCCTTGCTGACTCGTCGGGGCTACAAGGCCTAGCTGGTACACGTCTTGGGGCACTTGTCTTGCAAGGGCTCTTTGTGGTTTGCTTATAAAAGGAGAGACGGAGCCATGGGAGAAGCCAGAAGTCGGCTCCTCACCATCTTCTTCCTCCTTTCTCTGTAAAAAAATCCAGAAATCAGCTTCTGAGCTGAACTTCGAGCTCCATTTGTGATCGATTCTGTCATTCGTTTGGCGAGATCAAAATTGCATATTGAAGGTGAAGTGTAGCTTAAGAGGGTGAGAAGAATAGCCAAGCTCGATTCGAACTAGAAGTCGATCGAAAGTTGGTAAGAAAACCCTTGAAAGTCGTGGTTTTCACCTTCGAATTTTGTGACTTTTGCTGAACTTTGAATCCGACTTTCGTGGTTGTGCTGGCTTTATTTTGATCCGTTCTCAAGAGGCTTTTAAAGCTTGTTGGAAGCTTAATAGGGTGGTAGGATCGAACCAAGAAGAATCGAAGCCAGAGGGGTTCGATTTGGGTGAGTTCTCCCCGTTGCTAACGTTGTCATCCGCCCCTGCCTGTGCGCCGCACCCGACGGTGATGTGCCTGCCGCCCCCCGCGGCAGCCATACCGGTTGAGTGTTGTGGTGTTGGGCATGGGCTAAGGCCCCGTTCTTTGATTTGTATTCCATTAGGTTCGTATATATAGATATTGAATCTAAATTGAGGTCTTGTTATGGGTCGTTCCATATGAATTTATTATCCAGGATCTGTTCCGGTTCCGGACTCGGAAACCCTTTTATTCTAAGCTTTCGTCAGATCCAAGGCAAGTGGCGGTTCGCTCTTGCTTATCATTCCATATTTCTATTAATTATCAATTGCTTAATTGTTAATTAATTTGGATTGATTATTGTTCATGTCTGGAATCGTTTTATGAAATATCTTTGGAAAGATAAAATGAATATTATAATAGGTTGTATATCTGGTAGAACAACGCTATTATATATATATGATCTAGATTGAAATATATCTAGGATGTTGGCCTTAATGGCTTTATTATGATTGACTGTTCTGAACTGCTTAGTTAGAACGAGTATTCATAGGAACTGCTTAGTTATAACCAAGTGGATGGGATGTCCAGGCCCCAACACTTTTCTTTGGTCATGACCTTCTCCTATCCGAGTATAGGGGATGTGCACAACAGCTGGTGCCAATCTCTGGGATTTAGTCCCAACTCTCTATATCTCAATATCTGTCGAGGATGAGATTTTAAAAGCTTGAAATGTGAATGAGAGTTTTGGAATTAAATAAGATAAGTGCCCGAGTGCACATAATTAATTTACCTCCGACGAGTTGTGCAGCTAGGTGATAGTGCAGCTAGGAAACTCGCCTTGACTTGAATGTAGTACATTCTCTTTCCGATCTGGATTCGTATCATGCGGTGATTCGCATTATACGGTGAGGTTGGTCGTGGACCGAAGCATCTCAGTCAGTCTTTAAATGTATATGTATATATATATGAACTTATAATATTCCAGACATTGTCATGCTTCCGATAAGACTCACTCTTTTGGAGTCTTCTCTTGGATTAATTCCTATAAGACTCATTTCCGTTGGAGTCTTCTCTTGATCATGTCTTTTGAGATATTCCAGTAGAAGTATGGTGGTTGGCTATCGTTATCGGTTATTATCCGAGAAACGATGAGTCTAACCTAATACGACTACTTAGAACCACTCTGCTTTATACCCTTGCTAGTCTTTCATTAGACTAACCCACGAACATTGTTCTCTGCATATGGGCTGGTGTCATCTGTTCGATTCGGCACATCAGATAAGTTGCCACCCAGTGAAGGCTAAAGAACGACTATGACGGGAAGTGTTTTTGACAAGTTTATCCAGGTTGAGATCCGTGGCATTGTTCTCCATGGTCAAGACTTGCTTTATCTTTAAAAGACTTCCGCTATGTTATTTACTCTGAAAACAATGTTTTAACCTACGGGGATTGGGTTATAATCCCCTGACTTATGTTTTAATGGATGGTTTGTGGATTACATAAATGTTATTTATGATTTGAATAATCCGGTTTAGCCTTGGGTGGTTTCGGAGGTGAAATCCGGGATCACTGGCGGTAATGCCTTTCCAAAGGGGTTATGAATTTGGGGGTGTTACAGATTTGGTATCAGAGCACAAGTTTTAAAACGGGTTGGGTATTTGACAAACCATTTACTCGTTTTATACTAAGGAAAGTTTTCAAAGAACTTGAATTTGAAAAGACATATCTTAATACCGTTCATAGTCGTGCCTTCTTCTTTGGTCTAATATGGAAAGCAAACTTCTATATTTAGAAAGACTAATTTCCTTCTCGTCGCCTATAGGATATGGGCGCGTGCTTATCCTTTCAAAGGGACTCGGAGGAGATTGAGATGGCTCCATCATCTCCCGACAGATTTAATATTCCTATTCCCCAGCGGCATTTCGAAATCGGAAGCTCAAGCAAATCACCAGAGGATGAGGAGGAGGTGAAGCTCGTCCTTCCCGAATTAGTGGTGTTGAGGTCCGATAATGCGGTGATTCCAGTCGTGGAACCTGTTGTACCATCAAGGGTTGAGCCATCGAGGTATGCCCAAGGCTATTACGACAACGATTACACGATTAACACTATTCCGGAAGGGAATGAGGAAGAAGCAGAAGAAGAGGAAGATGAAGAGACTATGGAGGTAGACATTGACGGTGATACGTCAGGGTACACCGGAGAATATCTTGATGAAGATGCAGAAATTGAGTCAGTCCCCGGGATGGATTCCGAGGAAGATCCTGAGGAAGATCCCGAAGAAGAGGATCCACAGGAAGAAGAAAGCCCTGAAGAAGTCCAAGGGGGACAAGAACAAGAGCTTGAAGAGATGAGGCAGTTACTAGTGGACCAGGAAGACCCTGGAATGCAAGCTATCTACCCAGACCCATTAGTTGAGCCTGAGTATGTACCGTTGACTGACGCAGAGTGGGAAGTACTCTACATCGAGTATGGTCTCAGGGAGGATAACAACTCACACTATGATTCGGAAGACGCTCCGCCTCTTCGTGCTCGAAGAAGGCGAAGGTCAAGTCCCGAGTTACGTGGGATCCTTCGTCAGAGCCAACAGAGGAGAGAGGAAGGTCAACGTGAGATTGAAGAAATGGAACGTGCTCAAAGACAGGCAAGAATTGGAGAGGAAAGTCAGAATGGTCAGGATTCTCGTATAAGGCCAAGGACACCGAAATCCAAGAATGAATTGTGTGCCCCAGGGCCAAGTCAGGCCAGAGATCAGTCATCTGATTCTGATGAGGAGCCTCGTCCAAAGAAGCCTTACAAGAGTAGCATTCCATACAGGAAGCGTTTTAGGGGTCTGTGAAGAAAGGACCAGTATAACAAATAGTAGTACTTATGTATAATAGTCGGATATTATATGATGTAGTACTAAATTCTTAGAGCAATTTTGTCAAAAGCTCTAAAGAATTAATTTTGTTGAACCTTGCGGCGATGTTAAGAAGTTCATCATATATATATATATATTACCAAGTTGATCTATTCTGAGCTGATTTTATTACATTCAATATGCTGAAGAGATATTAATGTAACGAATCCTTGGAATTTGATCGGTAAACAGATGGTGAACACGAGAAACAACCGTAACGGTACTGGACCTAGTGGTCATCTCAGACTAGCTAGAAGGGATGCTGCAAACCTTGAGGAGGTGCATGACTCTGCATCCAATGCTAACCCGGAGGGCAATGGCCAAGCTCCGGCCAATGCTCCTATGGTGTTCGATGAGGCAGCAGTTGCAGTAATCCGAGGGATTGTGATGCAAGCAATGGCTGACGCTCTACGACCAAATGCACCTCAGGCACAAGGAGTGCCAATTCCTCCACCAGTTCCCAGGGTTGGAGCACCAGAAGTTCAGGAACCTGTGATTCCAGAGAATGCAGTCGGGAATAGAAGCAATTATGGTCGAGCTTGGAAGACCATAACTTCTATGAGACCAGATTGTTACAACGGGAAAGGTGAGCCAGTCCGTGTGACTCACTGGTTTTCCCATATGGAGAGATTGTTTCGCAACGTAGAATGCACTGAAGCTGAAAAGGTACATATAGCGTCTCTCCAACTGAAGGAAGATGCCAGCGAGTGGTGGGAAAATAGTGGACTTGCAGACAGCCCTGATCTGAACTGGGCGATGTTCAAGACAAAAATGACTGATCGTTTCTTTTCTCGAGCCATGAGGGAAGAGAAACGTAAAGAATTTTTGTATCCAAGGATCGATGGATTAAAGGTGACTGAGTTAGCCACCAAGTTTAATCACTTACTGTAATATGTTGGATCGGAGGTATCCAGTGAAGAGCAAAAGATCATGTATTTTCATGAATGGATGAGTCCTGATATCAAGCCATTAATGGTGTACCATACTTGCTCTACCTTGGAGCAATATGTGGATGCAGCCTATAAGTTGGAAGTGACTCTAGAAGATTCAGCTAAGAGACGTAACCGCCAGAGATCGATGCAGAATCAATCTCAAGCAAGTGGTTTTAAACGTCCTGCGCCGCCGTCGAATTTTGCTAAATCTGGCAGGGCTAAGACTGAGATGACTCAGAGTGGGTCTACACAACAGTCTGGCCAGAGTAAGAAGCTGATTCAGTGTTTCAACTGTGGTGTGCATGGGCACAAGAGCAATGTGTGTCCAAGAGAGAAGAAGACTTGTTTTGCTTGTGGAAAGGAAGGGCATTTGCAGACGTTCTGTCCACGAAATAGGCAGATGGGTGCCGAATCGCAGCAGGGGTCTGTGAACTAGAGCAACCAGCCTAGATTCAAGCCAGTGGAGAGTCCTAGTCCATCGACTCAGACTACTGCACAGAACAAGGGGAAAGCCCCAGCTGTGTCCGGAGGGCAAGGTCAACGCTTGTACGGGATGCGTAAGGCGGATGGACCCAGTACTCCGATTGCTCAAGGTACCCTATACCTCCACTCTACTCCAGTATGCATTTTGTTTGATTCGGGTGCTACCCATTCCTTTATATCTGAGAGCTGTGTTAGCAAGTTAGGATTAGTTTGCAACGAAGCTTGTGAGCCTTTTGTTGTAAGTCTTCCTAATGGAAACCAATTAGTGGGAACCAAACGTTTGTCAAAATTCCCAATTACCATTCAAGGTAAGGAATTTGACGCAGATTTGATCTGCATTGATATGGCTCCTTATGACATTATCATTGGTATGGATTGGATGACGCATCATGGAGCGGTAATCGACTTTACTTCGAGAACTATGACGGTTTCATCGGAGGGCCAGCGTATATGTAAGTTTAAGGGTCGAAATGAAGCGGATAACGGCAAGCTCATCAATGCGATGGTTGCGTTTAAGCTACTTCAACAAGGTTGTACCGGGTATCTCTGTTACCTGGATGAGCCCAAGAAAGATGAACCATCAGTACTTGATATTCCAGTTGTTAAGGAATTCCCGGATGTTTTCCCGGAGGAAATTCCCGGATTACCTCCGTATCGCATCGTAGAGTTTACGATTGATCTTGAGCCTGGTACTGCACCAATTTCTAAAGCACCGTATCGGATGGCTCCTGCCGAGATGCAAGAGCTGAAGAAGCAGCTGGAGGATCTTCTTGACAAAGGATATATAAGACCGAGTGCATCACCTTGGGGTGCTCCGGCTTTGTTTGTTAAGAAGAAGGATGGATCGTTTAGACTTTGCATCGACTATCGTGACTTGAACAAAGTTACGATCAAGAACAAGTATCCTTTGCCTAGGATCGATGATTTGTTAGATCAATTGCAGGGAGCAAAAGTCTTTTCCAAGATCGATCTGAGATCTGGTTATCACCAGCTCAGAATTCGTGAGGAAGATATTCCGAGGACAGCATTCCGGACAAGATATGGTCACTACGAGTTTGTAGTTATGCCATTTGGACTTACCAACGCTCCTGCCGTCTTCATGGATTTGATGAACCGATGTTTTCACTAGTACTTGGATAAGTTCATGGTGGTTTTCATCGATGACATTTTGATCTACTCTCCGAGTGAAGAAGCTCACGAGGAACATCTGCGGATTGTCTTGTCAATCCTTAGACAAAATGAGCTTTATGCGAAATTGTCTAAATGTGAGTTTTGGATCAGAGAAGTGGCTTTCTTAGGCCACGTGATCAATGAGAATGGGGTGATGGTCGATCCCCAAAAGATTGAAGTTGTGGCAAATTGGAAACGTCCTCAGAATGTGAAGGATGTGCGCAGTTTTCTTGGACTTGCTGGATACTACAGACGGTTCGTAGAGGGATTTTCTAAGATCGCTCTACCTATGACCGGTTTACTCCGCAAGGTCCATAAGAAGTTTGTCTGGAGTGACAAGTGTGAGGCTAGTTTTCAGAAGTTGAAACAGTGTTTAACCTCTGCACCTGTTCTAGCGCTGCCAGAAGGAAACGATGGGTATATGATCTACAGTGATGCTTCTAAAAGTGGTTTGGGTTGTGTATTGATGCAGAAGGGTAGAGTGATTGCTTATGCATCTCGACAACTAAAAACCTATGAAGAAAAGTATCCTACCCATGATTTAGAATTGGCAGCAGTGGTGTTTGCGTTGAAAATTTGGAGACACTATCTATATGGTGTAAGATTTCAAATCTTCACGGACCACAAGAGTCTCAAGTATATATTCACTCAGAAGGAGTTGAATATGAGACAACGACGCTGGTTAGAATTACTCAAGGACTATGACATTGAATTGCTATATCATCCAGGCAAGGCTAATGTTGTAGCCGATGTGTTGAGTCGAAAGACACCACATGAGACAGTTGTAGCACTTCTCACTGCTCAAGTCAAGCTGAACCAATTGACATGTGAGGCTGAAATCTTGTATGATCAACATAGAGGATACCTGAGTATGTTGGAAATTCAGGCTACGCTACTTGATCAAATACGAGAAAAGCAGATTGATGATATCATCCTGGTAAAGCTAAGCAGCGAAGTATTGAGCGGGAAAGCTCTCGGTTTTGTGATTCAAGAGGATGGATCACTTTGGTTTCAAGATCACATCTGTATGCCTGACGTTGATGGTCTTCGCCAATTGGTGATGAGGGAAGCCCATTCATCAGCTTACTCTGTACATCCTGGCTCTAGCAAAATGTATAAGGACCTCCGGAAGCAATTCTGGTGGCCAAACATGAAAGGGGATGTAGCAGAATTTGTAGCAAAATGCTTGACTTGTCAGAAAGTCAAGATAGAACACCGTAGGCCAGGCGGTGAATTGCTACCTCTTCCAGTGCCAGAGTGGAAGTGGGAAGATATTGCTATGGACTTCGTCACTGGATTACCCAAGACTAGAACCCGGAAGGATGCTATATGGGTAATTATTGACAGACTTATGAAGAGTGCGCACTTCGTGGCTATCAAATCAACATGGGGAGTTCAGAATTTAGCCGAAGTGTTTTTGCATGAGATTGTCCGGTTACATGGTATTCCCAAAACCATTGTCTCGGATCATGATGGTTGTTTCACATCCAGGTTTTGGAAGGAACTTCACAAAGCCATGGGAACCGAGTTAAGATTTAGCACTGCCTTTCATCCTCAAACGGATGGACAGTCTGAGAGGACTATCCAAAACTTAGAGGATATGTTGAGAGCGTGTGTACTCGATCGTCTGACTAGCTGGGAGAACAGCCTAAGTTTGATCGAGTTTACATACAACAATAGTTGTCATGCTACGATCAAAATGGCTCCATTTGAAGCCTTGTATGGTTGGAAGTGTAGATCACCAATTTGTTGGGATGAGAATGCCGACAAGATTCTTCTCAGACCAGAATTGGTCGAGAGAACTGCTGCAGATATTGCATTGATCAGACAAAGAATGTTGACAGCCCAGAGTCGACAAAAGTCTTACGCAGACCCGAGGCGTAGGAATGTCGAATTTGAGGTTGGCGACAAGGTGTTTGTTAAGGTATCTCCATCCAGAGGAGTATTCAGATTTGGTAAACGTGGAAAGCTTAATCCTCGCTACGTGGGACCATTTGAGATTCTTGATAGAGTAGGATCTCTAGCATACCGGTTGGCATTGCCGCCATCAGCACATCCTGTGCATAATGTGTTCCACGTCTCTCTCTTGAGGAAATATGTGCCAGATGAATCTCATGTGCTGAGCTATGAAGATATTGAGATTCAGACAGACGGTACATATGAAGAGGCACCCGTACGCATTCTAGAGCGTCGTGTGAAGCAGTTGCCCAACAAGGTCGTACCTTTGGTACGAATTCTGTGGTCCAAGTCAGGAACCGAGGATGTTACCTGGGAGACTTGGGAAACGGAAGAGGATATGAGTAGACGCTTTCCCGAGATGTTTGCGACCTAAGTTTCGGGGTCAAAACTTCTTTTAAGGGGGGAGTGATGTAATATCCCGTATATTTGTACGAATAAATTTTGAATTTTCTTAAGCCCGTATTGCAAGCCAGATTAAATTCGGGGACGTATGAACATTTGGTGTAATGTTTGGTCTCTGTAATATTTTTTTGAGCAATATAAAATACAGTTAACGTATTTTTGGGTTAAATGATCGTTCGTGTACAAATATATTTAACCTGGGGTTAAGTAAAACTTACCACTTATGGTAAGTGACGACAAAAGCCAAAAGAGTCGGCCAAGGCCATTACCGCGCCCCGCGGCCACCTCTGACGCGCAGCCATTTGCAGCTGGCAACCAACTTGACACGCCTGGCGCCTAGCCTTGCTGACTCGTCGGGGCTACAAGGACTAGCTGGTACACGTCTTGGGGCACTTGTCTTGCAAGGGCTCTTTGTGGTTTGCTTATAAAAGGAGAGACAAAGCCATGGGAGAAGCCAAAAGTCGGCTCCTCACCATCTTCTTCCTCCTTTCTCTGTCAGAAAATCCAGAAATCAGCTTCTGAGCTGAACTTCGAGCTCCGTTTGTGATCGATTCTGTCATTCGTTTGGCGAGATCAAAATTGCATATTGAAGGTGAAATGTAGCTTAAGAGGGTGAGAAGAATAGCCAAGCTCTATTTGAACTAGAAGTCGATCGAAAGTTGATAAGAAAACCCTTGAAAGTCGCTGTTTTCACCTTCGAATTTTGTGACTTTTGCTGAACTTTGAATCCGATTTTCGTGGTTGTGCTGGCTTTGTTTTGATACGTTCTCAGGAGGCTTTTGAAGCTTGTTGGAAGCTTAATAGGGTGGTAGGATCGAACCAAGAAGAATCGAAGCCAGAGGGGTTCGATTTGGGTGAGTTCTCCCCGTTGCTAACGCTGTCATCTGCCCCTGCCTGTGCGCTACACCCGACGGTGATGTGCCTGCCGCCCCCCGCGACAGCCATACCGGTTGAGTGTTGTGGTGTTGGGCATGGGCTAAGGCCCCGTTCTTTGATTCGTATTCCATTAGGTTCGTATATATAGATATTGAATCTAAATTGAGGTCTTGTTATGGGTCGTTCCATATGGATTTATTATCCAGGATCTGTTCCCGTTCCGGACTCAGAAACCCTTTTATTCTAAGCTTTTGAAGCTTTCGTCAGATCCAAGGCAAGTGGCGGTTCGCTCTTGCTTATCATTCCATATTTCTATTAATTATCAATTGCTTAATTGTTAATTAATTTGGATTGATTATTGTTCATGTCTGGAATCGTTTTATGAAATATCTTTGGAAAGATAAAATGAATATTATAATAGGTTGTATATCTGCTAGAACAACGCTATTATATATATGATCTAGATTGAAATATATATAGGATGTTGGCCTTAATGGCTTTATTATGATTGACTGTTCTGAACTGCTTAGTTAGAACGAGTATTCGTAGGAACGCTACTCGGTATCTCTCAGTGAGTACTAGTCGTTTCTTTATAACCAAGTGGATGGGATGTCCAGGCCCCAACACTTTTCTTTGGTCATGACCTTCTCCTATCTGAGTATAGGGGATGTGCACAACAGCTGGTGCCAATCTCTGGGATTTAGTCCCAACTCTCTATATCTCAATATCCGCCGAGGATGAGATTTTTAAAGCTTGAAACGTGAATGAGCGTTTTGGAATTAAATAAGATAAGTGCCCGAGTGCACATAATTAATTTACCTCCGACGAGTAGTGCAGCTAGGTGATAGTGCAGCTAGGAAACTCGCCCTGACTTGAATGTAGTACATTCTCTTTCCGATCTGGATTCGTATCATGCGGTGATTCGCATTATACGGTGAGGTTGGTCGTGGACCGAAGCATCTCAGTCAGTCTTTAAATGTATATGTATATATATATATATGAACTTATAATATTCCAGACATTGTCATGCTTCCGATAAGACTCACTCTTTTGGAGTCTTCTCTTGGATTAATTCCTATAAGACTCATTTCCGTTGGAGTCTTCTCTTGATCATGTCTTTTGAGATATTCCAGTAGAAGTATGGTGGTTGGCTATCGTTATCGGTTATTATCCGAGAAACGATGAGTCTAACCTAATACGACTACTTAGAACCACTCTGCTTTGTACCATTGCTAGTCTTTCATTAGACTAACCCACGAACATTGTTCTCTGCATGTGGGCTGGTGTCATCCGTTCGATTCGGCACATCAGATAAGTTGCCACCCAGTGAAGGCTAAAGAACGACTATGACGGGAAGTGTTTTTGACAAGTTTATCCAGGTTGAGATCCGTGGCATTGTTCGCCATGGTCAAGACTTGCTTTATCTTTAAAAGACTTCCGCTATGTTATTTACTCTGAAAACAATGTTTTAACCTACGGGGATTGGGTTGTAATCCCCTGACTTATGTTTTAATGGATGGTTTGTGGATTACATAAATGTTATTTATGATTTGAATAATCCGGTTTAGCCTTGGGTGGTTTCGGAGGTGAAATCCGAGATCACTGGCGGTAATGCCTTTCCAAAGGGGTTATGAATTTGGGGGTGTTACAACACATCCACGTTGTAGCATAGCGAAAAGGTTTTATCTAAATACTACGCATGATCCAAAAAATACTTACCTTCACAAGTAGCAGTATGAGACATATTCACAGTAGTCGCCATTCCGATCCAGCTGTTACTTCCCCAAGAAAGATCCCTCCCACCATGCAGGTGCAAACAACAAACAATTAAGAAGAAGCAAACAACGTTTTCAACGATGCAGCAATTGTATTCTCAAATTCTATTACGTGTGAAATAATGATGCAAGTAAGCATTTTAACAAACAAAGAAATTAGGCTAACCAAATAATATGTGACACACGTGCGCGTCAGGTGAAACTACCAACCTTTTTATGAGGACCACAGGATGTATTACACTAGGCCTGGGCAACCCAAACCTTTAAAGGCAAAGCACAAAAATTCGTTAAGCATGAAACTGTGCAAACCACTACAACTATAATCATCTATTTAACCAATAGTGTTTCATTATGTCTTAACTTATTGCTGCTTAAAACATAACACCGTGTGTTTTCGCCAAGGGAAAAAATTAGTAAATGAAAGGTCAACCCCAGGTCAAGTTACATCACATAATACATTTGTAGTTGTCAAACCACAATAAAATCAACCTTATATCCCTTCAACAACAACAAGAAGTGAATCTGCCATTGCCTAAACATAGATTAGCTTTAAAAACATTCATTACAAAATGCAGTGCACAATAAATTCGTAAACAAACATCGAAAACAATGAGCTGAAAGAGATAAAACAAATCAGTCCATGTAGAAGGCCATCACTGTCCGTTTTAGAAATTCTGCATGGTCCGCTTCCGCTATCCTTTGATGAGAAGTAGGATCGTTGTATGCTCAGTATCAAGGAAGTTTCGGCCTTCAATCGATCACAAGACAACAAAGACGATCGGTGCTTGAAAATGATGATTTTGGGGCTTTTTTTGGTTGGATCTTGGATCCGTTTTTGTAAGGGTTTCTTTGCTGGAAATTGAAAGGGATAAGTGTACAAGGATATCGTGGATATGAATCACCACTCAAGTCTTGAACAAGGACAAACAAATTAGAGATATGACTCACTCAAAGAAGTTTATCCATGCTCGATATTACGCACGAGCACACTCGATCTTACTCACGAGCAAACAAGAAGAATTGGAGACATTCTCTTGACAAAACACTCAGTTTAAGGCTTGATTCAATTCATATTAGACGTGCCTACAATGGTAGAGAACATAAGGTATAAATAGAAGACAATACAGAAACTAGAAACTCTTCACATAGCCTTTTCTTGATTCCTTGGGGAGAGGAAGAGTTTGCAACCCATTCATTGTATTGAGGAGAGAGATTAGCCCCTTCATTTCATGCATAAAATGCACTTATTAAATGATCAATATCATCTATATTTGATGGCCTCACGTTGGTGCTCCTTGGTCTTCTTCGGCATTGAATTAGATGACACAATTTCTGGCAACAGTTGGACTATCGGCATAGACTGGGCTTTATGGGCCTGTTCGGGGCTGATTTCATAGAAGCAATTGTCATAAGAGTTGTATCCATTTCTCTTAGGTTTCCAATGACTACTCATGGACCTCAATTGGACATTCCTAGCTCCCAATATAGCCAAAATACCGAGGAGGTGTCGGAGGGACAAATTCAGCGATTTTGTCACCATCCAACATCTGAGCACTTCTTTTGATTCATGTTTTTGCTCTTCTTGAAATATAATTCCACCCATATTCATATCATCCTCTCCTTATTTAAGAGGATTCGTCCTCGAATCCACATGCACATCAAGAGTTAGAAGAAATGAACTACCTTTCTTTCCCTCCATGGTGACGATTTTGACAAGTGGTTGTTGAAAAAGGCACTTTGCCTCATCTTCTTTCAGTTCTGGCTCCTCTTCAACAACTTTCAGTCTTGGCTCCTATTCAACATTTTTGGTCATGTAACTCACACACAATTCTTTCATTGGCGCTTCATCACCATTGAGCGGCTTCTCCATTTGTAGAGGTTCTTCGACAAGCCTTGTTGTAGCCCCCTTTGGTGACTCGTCTTGAATGGCTTGAACTTTTGAATCATCAATTAGTTGGATCAATTGCTTCTCAATATTCCTCCAAAAGTTATTGTTGTGCTCGTTCACCTTAGACAATTTGCGCTCTTGCTCTTGAAAAAACCTTGCGCTTTCCTCTCGGAACATTTGTCGGATTTGATCAACGGCGTTTACCATGTTGTCTCTTTGACTTGACATGATTCCTTTTGAAAATTCCTTAAAGGTATCTCTGATACC
The DNA here is from genome assembly GCA_027886185.1 of Rheum nobile. Lineage (NCBI taxonomy): Eukaryota > Viridiplantae > Streptophyta > Magnoliopsida > Caryophyllales > Polygonaceae > Rheum > Rheum nobile. The sequence goes on along the minus strand of WOAB01000644.1, from coordinate 11,088,493 downwards.
AAATGATGAGAAGTAGGATCGTTGTATGCTCAGTATCAAGGAAGTTTCGGCCTTCAATCGATCACAAGACAACAAAGACGATCGGTGCTTGAAAATGATGATTTCGGGGCTTTTTTTGGTTGGATCTTGGAACCGGGGGACCTTGTTTGGATGCATCTAAGGAAGGAGAGGTTCCCTATACTAAGGAACTCTAAACTCAAGCCCCGAGGATGTGGTCCATTTCAGGTTTTGGAGCGCATCAACAATAACGCCTATAGGTTGGAGTTGCCCCCTTCCTATGGTGTTCATGATGTCTTCAATGTGGCGGACCTAGCTCCATACTTGGTGGACGAAGATGAGGAGCAACAAGCTTCAGATTCGAGGTCGAATCTCTTTGAAGGGGGGGGGGGGAGGATGATGTGATTCCATTCCATCTTGAAGCCCAAACACCTCGACGCTCACCAAGACTTGCTAGTGCTTCAAGTGAAGGGGACCCCAAGGAGCCAGTTGCTCAACCAAGGAGGCTCACTCGAGCCAAGGCTAAGGATCTCCAAGAGAAGCTCATGCAAGGCCTAGCCACACTAGGCACGCCCCGGAGCCAATTGGGCGAGCACGCCACTATCCTAGTCGTCAAGGCGCCGCCGAGTGTCATGCAAGTCAAGGAATGAAGCCGGTGCCTTATGAGGCTTTCAAAGGCATCATTTAAGTAGCATCAAAGACTATTTATTGCATAGTTATTTCTGAAATTGCTCAGCCTTGTTTGAAGGCCAAAAGACACCTTTTATGTCAGTTTTTCATAACATCCAGCTCTAGGCTTATGCTAGGTATATAAGCCGCACTTGTATTCAGTTTTAGGTAGCTTTGAACCCTAGTATTTTCATCAAGAAAAACACTCTCTTTTCAGAGAATTTCGAAGCTCATTTGGTCGTGTGTTATATCGATCTCAATCCCAGATTCAACCTTGGTGCGTAACATCCAACGTTGAATCCTTGTTCTACTTGGTTGGTGTGTCATATCCAGCCTTGAAGATCACCTATCCCTTCTCCTTTCTTCATCACATCACTCTGTTGGCCACTCCATCAATACGCTCTTCAACAGCCCCAAGATCGCCAATCACCTTGCCATTCAAGCCCCATCTCCGGAGCTTGATCCCTTGGAGTCCCCTTCACTTGAAGCACTAACAAGTCTTGGTGAGCGTCGAGGTGTTTGGGCTTCAAGATGGGATGGAATCACATCATCCTGCTTCGTAGATTTGACTGTAGGTCCATTTGAATCTGCAAAACCTAACAACGGTAAGCTAAGTACCAAGCACGTTCAACTAAACTGTATAAAATATCACCTCTATCAGCTTCAATTGCTTCGCCCGTAGCTGCTTATGATCCCGAACATTGGAGGAGCTGAATGAATCAAGTTGGTGCATGAGCTTATGTTTTGAAGCCTCTAGCCGCTCCATCTTCAGGTCTCCCTTGACTACCTCACGCACAAAATGAGACCACATATCTTTATATATCTTCTTTTTTGCACAAACCAAAATGCAAATGAGGCATATACAGACAATCGCTAATACTAAACTCTACATTGTAGAGAAGCGGATGCATAACCTCCCCACGGAAGCTCAACCTCTCTTGCTTTTTTGAGCACATCCCACAATTCTTGGTAAACCTCAGATTTTGGGCTGTAGTTTGGGTCCATCTTGTATGTTTGTCACAAAGGAAATCGGTTTTTCCCCACTCTCATTAAATACCTAATAACCTTCATCGCATGTTCAAAATAGGGCAGTGTAGACACAACCGAAAACTCCATCTGGAGCATCTCAACGGAATAGATGAAACAGAATTACTAACATCTGGAAGAAGCAATACAAAAAGTTGAGAGTGTCACGAGGTAATAGCCAAACAGATGGGAAAAAGGATTAATCAGAAGATCCTAAACGAACACCAACAAGTGACAACCACAGTGGAAAACAAGAAAGATGAAACAAATCAACAACCGGTGGTCGGATAACAACATCTAGATTAAGAATACTAGAACCAGAACGAACACACACGAGAAACAGGTAAAAATGCCAATCTCTAGGAAGAATCAACATCCGAAAAACTAAAAAAACAAACAATTAGTCAATCATTTCCGACACAATGGAAAACCCTGAACAACATCATCGATCGTAAACAATCATAACGCCAAACCGTAACACGAACAACATAGCCGATGCCGGGCGAAATCAGGTGAGTGAACCACAAACAGAAATTAGAACATCATCACGGTTGAATAACAAGCAAATCAGTGGCACAACAACAAAGTAAATCCAAAGACAAAACGATTTTAGCACGAATCGCTAACCAGAAAAGCGAAAGAAATGCTGAAGAACGACGAGAAGAGAAAACAGAGAGCGGAGAGATTAGGGTTTCGGCAAAGGTGCAGCGAAGCGGATACCTTTCCAATTTTGAAGGGCTTGAAACTAACACTGAGTGGTTCTATTCTGTACCCACAGATTGACGTTAATAAGGGCCTTGGAACTACGCAGTTCAGTTATTGCAGAACTGACGTGGAAGCAGTTGAAGAATCTAATCCTTCTCAAACACGTCATGTATAGTGCACTTCAATAAGTAACCGCCAACCCGGTTTTTTTCCTTTTTTTAATAAAAAAAAGATCGATTTCTCTACATGTAAACATGAAGTTTAAGTCTAATGTTCAATATGTAACACACAACTATAATAAAACAACATATATGTTTATTCCTTATATAAATTTCTAAAAATATTGAACAATATTAAATGATAACATGTTATATGGCATACCATATTTTATAATAGTGATGTGTTTGATATACAATAGATAATCGCACAACAAACGCAAACAAGAACTGCACGGGATTAAGGGGATTGGCGTATTCTTGAATTTACATATACAGATGTGCCACTTTCATATCTCAAATTTCACTCCCGCTCTAAAAAACCACCATGTTTCAAATTTGGAATCTTGTTTTAACACTTGTCTTCATTTAAATTTAATTACGACTAGAAAATAACTTCAAACAATATCGACTTGCACATATGAACCAAATAAAAATACGCCCGTTGTAAATTATCAAAAGGTATCTAAACTTTGGCAAGATTAACCCAAATGGTATGGTCCATTTTCCCCTGAAATCTCAAATGGAGATGCTCATGTTTCACCCGTAATGCAATTATCATGCTAAAAAAACTACACCGAAACAAGCATGTTCATTGCTATGTAATTATTATATATGTTAGAACATAATACACTAACTACACCTAAGACTATCTTCAATGGTGGTACTTTGGGTACCATAAGCAATTTTAAAAATAAAAAATTTAAAATAAATGTCGCAATTTGTAATACTGTAGACTGTCTTATTTTCCTGCTTGTTTAATGAAAAATCCATATTTGAAAGAAAGGAAAATGATAAAAAGAATTATGGGTCCATAAGAAAGACATATTTTAAAAGATAAACAAGATACTCTAATAATATCGCTAATGTGAGTTTGAGGATCATAAAATGAGATGAAAGAGATAGAAATTCAAAAGGTCAAATATGACGCTTGAAATGGGTATCATCATTGAAAATCGTATACACAATTAACAATTCAAAAAAACATAAAATGACTCAATGCCGAGAAAAATGACAAAAACCATACTTAAATGCAATAGGTGGGGAAAACACAGAAATGTAATATATATACAAATATTCCATTACCAACATCCAAGACTGTCAAACCAAAACAAAGCCAACCTTGCATCCCTGCATAAAAGCCTTACAAAACTCGGGATGCAACAAACCACTATACACATAACCAAAACAAACACATAAAAAACGATGATAATTTAGAGTATATAGTAAGCAATCAAAGTACCCTTCAAAAACACTGCATACTCCGCTTCCAGCACCGTTGTCTTGGCATTCGTCAACAACCGATGTTCAAGCTGGAAAAAAAAAACAAAAATAAGTCAGCTACGTCACAAATAGATTAACCCAAACCAAGTAACAAAATCACCTCCATAAGTTCAGCTCACATAGCCGAAAGCTGCGCATGGCTCTCAATTGTGGAGGGGTCAATTGAATTAAGCTCTTTCTTGAGCCTTTCTGTCTCAACTGCTAGTGCGTCCAACTTCAGATCTCCATCCACTAGCTCTTTCATAAAATACATCCACATTTCGTGGTCCATCTTTTTACCTGCCACGGGAAAACAAAAAATGACGCACAAAAATACGAAGGGTAATAATAAATTCTACATTGCAACTAACACGATGCTCAACCTCCGCATGGGTGCTCAGCCGCCCTTGCCACCTTCAAGAGCTCATGCAAGTCTTGGTATACATCAGTTCTATAGCGATACTTCGGTGCCATGCCGACTGCCTAAAACAAAATACCAACAATGTTGTTAATGTCCGTTAGCATGGTAGATCAACAATGTCGCCATTGCTACACACGTAACACACCCATAATAGAACGACCACGCTGACCAGTAAAAAATGATACAATCAGCAGTCAAATTCACATGTTCTAACAAAATAAACACTAATGTATTCCTATGTTGTAATCGATACAATATCAAACCAAAGCAAACCAATGGTAACTACACAAGACCAACAAATGTAACAAACAATTCAAACATCCTATAATACTACAATACACAATATGAACTTGGTTTTGCAGTGACAAATCCAAACAACGGACCCACATAAGGAACACAATGTAAATGTATTCAGCAAATTAGGGTATGTATTGGAAAATACAAAAAAACAGTATAAACACAACTCCATCTCAAGTCTACACGTACAACATACAAATTATACTCTACAACCCCATGGCAGAAAACAAATGATATGAACACACAAATGCCCCACGTCTATATACAACTTACCCTTACCATCAACAAGGAAAACGAAGACAAACCAATAGTAATATACAATACCAAATAGATGCTCAAAATCCTACATCTAAATCCAGAACACTCTAACACAAAACATGACACCAAACCAAAATTTTCGATAGGGAGAAAAAGAACAAAGGTAGCACCAGATCAAAAGGAAACAAACGACTTTCATAAAAAGGAACGAGAAAACAACCAACCAACGAAGTCATCAGTAATGGCAAAACTAACGTAAACCAAGGTACTAGAATCCGGGTGATCGGGCACCGACGTCTAAATCCACAAGGCTTAAATACAACACAACCAATAACCTTCATTGACACATGACAAACAGGCCAGATTAACCAACAAAGACAACTCCACCCAGAATAACTAAACGGAATAGCCCAAGAGGAATTTTGAACATCTATGACAGACCAATAAGAAAGATTGAGAGTGTGAAGCATCAACCCCTAAGACAGATGGAAACCGCATTATCCAACTAGCAGTGAACCAATTTTTCAATCACCGGATGGGAAAAAACATGCATGCACTCGCGAAAAATAGCACACCAGCGAATAAATAATAATCTAATCACTAGCCAACAAAACAATCCAAAACAAAACAACGATCGATTTAAACAACAATCACTAACCAGTGAATCGAAAGAAATTCCGAGGAGCGACCCGGAGAGAAGCCATATAGTGAAGAAATTAGGGTTTCGGTGAAAGTGCAAACGCTTCTGGAAGACACCCTTTAAACCCAGAGGCTAGAACGACTAAAGACATTGGAACTATGCACTTCATTTATTGCAGGTCTAACGTTGAGGAAGTTCAAGAGTCACATCAATTCCAAGAACAACATGTACAATGAACTGTTAAATAAATAACTAGCTACCTTTTAAATAAATAAAAAAGACAAAGACACCAAAAAAGCAATAACTTCATTACCTAAGGGTTTGTTCATTATGGTAATTCATAATGACATTTTTTGTGGTTAAAGGCTTCGTGGGTATAATTGTGTTTGGTTAAATATATTTATAAACCTTTTTATGAACCTCTTTTTTTTGGTCCAATTGCATCACAAATATTGTATTTTAATAAATCTCTTTATAGATGAAAAATCCATTATAAATGGCTTTACAAAACAAACCCTAAATGTAAACTTGTTGCTCAGATTTCATGTTCAATACGTGACACACAACCACTCACTAACTTATCAAATATCAAACGTCAACACATAACAATATAACCCCTCTAACTTCACAATGTACTTAGTTTCTTGTTTATAAGAGACCGTCTGTTTATTTTATCTAAGACTTAGACGATTCGTACTTTGATAATTTAGTTTGTAATTGTTACTAATATTGAATAGAGTATTTGATTTTGTTTCTTTAAAAATGATTTATCTTATATCGATGGTTTTCTAATATTTTTGCTAAAGTACTTATGTTATGTACTTTAAATAAGGAGTAATTTTTAATTTTGTTGTATAATAGAAAACATTAGAGGTGAAAATTTTATAGTATTAAATTTAGAATTAAAATTTGACCATATTTTATTTTATGATAAATTTTTGAATAAAATAAAGATAATAATGTATAACTCCTACTTAATTATATAAAAAATGACCTTTATTTCTATTGAATATAAACATTTTTTTTATCAAACTATTACTTTATATTTTGGTATGTATACAAATTCCGATTGTGATAACAATAATACTAAAAATGCATTAATTGTATTGTCTTCGCTAGGAAAAGAGAGAAATTTCATCCATGAGTTAGTTTATCCTTCGACTCTCAAGCACTCTTTCAATCTACCACTTTCCTCTTATCAATTACTTACGATACCATAGAAACCAAACATAATACACTAAATATTTTAAATGAGGTAAATGAAAGAAAAAAGTTAAAGAGTAATTATGAAACCCAAAATATAAGACCCCATTACACAAGGTCTTATGTGTATGTGTGTAGTTGTTTTTCTTTTGCATTTTTAGTATTAACCTTTAGTTTGTGAATTAGATAAAGGATGTGAATCCGTGTTCATTTCCATGTGTAGTTCGAGGGCGACGTTTCACATTCTTGAACTGTAATTGGTCTGTGCAAATTGGATGAATGTCTTTAATGTGTTCATGTCAGCGTTGGTATAAAGGAAGAGTGGAGTTCCCAAGGGTCTTTTCATCTCATCACGCGGCTTAATTTCCACTGCTACTACTAGTACTCTCTCGCCATCTGACAGAACCCTAATCTCTTTACATTCCCTACTCTCTTCACATCGACCATCATTCTCGCTTTCGGCTTTCTGTGTAAGGTTTCTTCTCTGCTTTATTTTTTGTTAGCTTTGCATTTTCCCTTTCGAGAACTCATTTAGTTGTCGGTTTTGCTTTTTGGACTCCGGCGTCGTCTGTGCATAGAGTTGTCCATGTCCATGTCTTGGTGTAGGGCTGTATGCGATGTCTACTTTCTGGACATTGTTTGCTGCCATAGATATTGTGTTTGTATTTTTTTTTTTTTTGTAGTGCTTTGGAGGTCCGATAGGGTTTTGTGGATATGGGCGAAGCCGATGGAGTAGTTAGTGCTTCTGCTGCAGTCTATGTTTGTTCTATTGCATGGGTCCTTTGTAATGGCATCCTGGTGATTCCTAATTTGTTGTGTACTGTGTAGTGTGGTGCTGTTATTTATTGCTGAGCAGATATGGAATTGATTGTAGCAGATTTTGTGTGTATTCAGTAATGCTTCTACTGCCGAGTATTTTTAAATAGTAGTTTCTGGTGTCTTGTGCAAAACTGGTTTGTTTGTTATATGTGCGGGTAGTTTTTGGTGTCCTGTGCAAAACTGCCGCATATTTCTAAATAGTATTCGGTATAAATTGTGCGGGTAGTTTTTAATGGGGTTCGTCTGTGCACTATGTTGAGCAGTAGTTTTGGCCTTGTATTTTGTAGTATGTTGTCCTTCATTTAGTGTCACTGATGTTTTTTTTTTCGTTGTCCATCCACTGTCTGTGTCTGTTCCCTTTGGATGTCATGTTTGCGTGCTTGTTGTAGGGTTTTGTTCAGCTTCTGTCACCTGTGTATGTTAAGGAGACTTGGCGTTGGTTTAGTTATTAATAGTTGGTAGTGTTGTTTTATCACATTTGGGTAAAACATCTACCGCATGATTAATTTAGAATTTGTTCTCATGATTACATGGTTGACAGTTCTAATGTTCTTTTTTTGGTTATAGTGCATCATGGCACCCAAACACCGCTTCCAAACTGATATGTACCTGAAGGTGTTTGACTTGTTCAAAGTCGCAAGCGAGGCTCACGTCCCCTGGGGTGGTAAGAAATCCTTTCCTTCAGAATGTTTTGTGCATGAATATCGTGTGTTACGTATTGTTTGATTTAGCCTTTTGTTATTGCAGTGAAGAAGATGAGCCATGATATGTGGCATCATTACTTGAAGGAGATAGTTGAGGGTGACATTAAGTTGGATGAGCTATTGATATGCTCTACTTTGTAGTGCGTAACTAGCAGCTGTTACAATGTTATTAGGCACCATTTGTGTGCGCTTAGGAGATAATTTAGGATGATGGAGCAGTAGATTAGAAGTGGAGAGAGTGCTAATTTTAGTGAAGTGTTGGAGCGTAGAGCAGCTGAAGAGGAAGCCGCAACCGCGGCTAAAGAGCAGCATGCGCGGTCTTGGGAGAGCTCATCAGGAAGCGAAGAAGAGTAAGCCGCGGGCGCGGGATGGATGCCGCGGGCGAGGCCAATGCTGTTTTCGCTGAAGTGCACAAAGAGCAAGCCACGGCCTCGGCCAGGAATACAACGGTCGCGGCTTTGCAAGTCAAGCCCGACGCGAAAGATCTTCACACACAAATTTCCTTGTCCTTTTATTTTATATTTTTATATAAAATAAAAGACTAAGTTTTCATTAGTTTTATTCATCATTTTTCAGTACGACGGTTCAGTTTTTCTTAGAGAGTTTTGAGTTTTTGCAAGATTATGAAGAAATAAGTTTCCTTTGCTTAGTCAGACAATTGAATCCTTCGTTTGATTTGATTGTAAGATTATAACTCTTGTTCTATTCCTTTGAATGTTATTGATTCTCATGTGCTTAATCTCTTTGAGTTTTATTGATTATACTAGTTTGATCAACTAGTGGTCATTGGTATTATTCTAGTTCTAGAGTTGGATTGTTTCTAGTTGAAATATCTGATTCAGAGTAGCAACTACGATATTCTAGAACTGGTTGTGATAGTTTATTGTAGAAGAGAATTGATTTGCATGTTAAATAAAACTAGTTGTTTTATGTTGCATGTATCTGCTGAAATTTTTGGAACTTACTGATGCTATTGAATTGAATATTGATAGTTTCCTGATTGTTTGATAGTTAGTATTATCAGGGTTTGGTTGTCTTGTTAATAACTTAAGAAAAGGAATTGGAACATTCATTGGGTTAAAGAACTAGATATAATCGATGATCAACCAATTAAACTGAAGTGTGGATATCTGTATGGCTGAGTACTTTCATCAATATCTGTTTACACCTTTGTTATTCTGCTAGTTAAATTCGTAGTTTAGAGCAAAACAATCAAAACCCCCCTTTTGTTACTATTGATAAACGATTTCTGCAAACATGATAGATAACTTCATTCTCTATGGGTTCGACCCTTACTTGTCAGACTACATTAGTTGGGTTTTTAAGGTTTCTTTGATAGGCACATACGACTAAAGGCCTGTCAAATTTGGCGCCGTTGCCGGGGAATCTAAAGTTTTAATCTGTTCGTGTTTGTGTGTGATTGTTTACCAACTGTTGTGTGAACCTGTCTTATGGTTCACACCCGTGCTACTAATTCTCCAATTTTTAATCTTAATCCAGAAATTGAACGGACACTTTCCAGGAACCGCAGAACCGTTCGTGAGCAACTTGAGATGGCTGAACAACAGACTTTGAGGCAGTTAACTGCACCGAATTTAGAGCAACAACCGCTTGCTGTGCAGTTTCCTGAGTTGGCTGATGGTGTGAACTTTGAGTTAAAGTCTGGACTGATTCATTTGCTACCACAATTCCATGGGTTGAGTGGTGAAAATTCCAACAAGCATCTTTCTGAGTTTCACGCTGTCTGCACCAGCATGAAGGCAAGAGGAGTTACTGAAGATCAAATCAAGCTGAGGGCCTTTCCTTTTTCTTTGAAGGATTCGTCCAATGACTGGTTTTATTACTTGGCTTCGGGGAGCATTGATACGTGGGCAAAGATGAAGAAAGCTTTACTAGAGAAGTACTTTCCTGCAACAAAGCTCAATAGCCTGAAGAAGAACATCAGCAACATTGAACAACATGCTACTGAGACTTTGTATGAGTACTATAAGAGATTCAAATAGCTAATATCAAGCTATTAGTACCATGGTTATTCTGATTAGGATCTCATTCTATATCTGTATAGAGGACTTCTTGATGATGAGCGCAGAATGGTGAACGCAGCCTGTGGAGGTAATATTCTGAACAAAACACATGCTGCAGCTTTTGAGATGTTCTCTGAGCTATCTGAAGGCTCAAGGCAATTCAGCAAGAGAGCAAGCTCCCACGCTGCAAAGGCCACAGACTCTCATCCATCATCTTCACTGCAATCTGATGTGAACGAGTTGAAGGAGATGATGAAATGTTTTCTGGTGAAAGGAAGTCCGCAACAATTCAAGGCATGTGTCATCTGTTATGACATGCAACATCCTACTGATGCGTGTCCGACACTAGAAGAGCCTGCAGCTGAAGTGAATGTTGTGGGAGGTTTTGGACCTCCTAGACCAAGATATGACCCATACTCCAACACCTACAATCATGGGTGGAGAGATCACCCCAATTTGAGATATGAGAACCCACAAAACCAGCAATTCCAGCAGCAACAACAGAAGCAACAATTTCAGCATCCTGGAGGTCAACAACAACAACAATTCAGACCATCATATGATCCTAGACCTCAAGGGAAGAATTTGAGTTCATCTATTTCTGCAGAGGATATGATCAAGGCTCTTGCACATAACATGACCACCATGCAGAGCAATCTAGTGTAATTTTAACATGAGACCAAGTCTAGCATTTAGAATTTGGAGAATCAGGTTGGGCAGATCTCCCTAGCAGTAAGCAGATTGGAGGCTAAGGAGGCGAGTAAGCTACCATCGTAAACAGAGTTGAACCCGAGACAAGAATATGAGTACAATTATGTTGAGGAGTGGAAAGCAGCTGGATGATAGAGCGGACAACAGAGTTCCTTTAGCTAAAAGGGACGAAATTGATGACATTGAAGAAGTCGTGGGCGCGGAAAAGGAGTCGCAGGCGCGACCAATGAACACTACAGCAGAAGGCGACATTCAGGCAAAGTCGCGGGCGCAGCCAGAAAACCGCGATCGCGGCCTTGCCTCAGAAGATGCAAATTCATATGTGCGGCCAGATTTTCCTCCGCTCGGTTCCCAGAATCCAGTTCCGCCATTTCCTGAAGCGCTGAAAGACACAAGGAGGCTGGAGAATGACAAAGAGATTTTCGAAACCTTCAGTAAGTGTGAGGTAAACATCCCTTTACTTAAATTGATTAAAAGTGTTCCTCGCTATGCCAAATTTCATAAAGAATTGTGTACAATTAAGAGGAATCAAAAAGTGAAAAGCAAGAAAAAGCTAAAGTAAGTGAGCATGTGTCTGCTGTGCTTCAAAGGCGAATGCCTAAGAAGTGTGACGACCTTGGATGCATCTATTAATGTGTTGCCTTACTCTTTATATGGATCTTTGGGGCTTGGACCATTGCATGAAACTAGGACAACGATTCAATTAACTGATTTTTCTAATGTTTATCCGAAAGGAGTAGTAGAGGACGTCCTTGTGAAGGTTGACAATTTGATTTTTCCTGCTGATTTCTTTGTGATGGATATGGGACACGACAAGCATGCAAGCCCTGTTATGTTAGGTAGGTTGTTTCTTAAGACTGCCAACACAAAAATTGATGTGAGTAGTGGTTCACTGACTATGGAATTTGATGGGGAAATGGTAGAGTATAACATTTATGATGCTAAGAAACACCCTCCTGATGATGATTCTATGTGTTCTATTGATGTGAGTAACTCAATTTGATCACCATGGCACTATGTCGAGCCCACGATATTAACCAAGACGCTTCTCGGGAGACAACCCGAGGTATGAAGTCTTTTTTGTCATTTTCTCTTCTCTTTCTGTCATTCTTTTTCCCTTGTTTCGTTTTCTAGACTAACTTGCAGGTAGAGGCATTTTCGAAGTGGAAGCCGCAACCGTGGCCTGAAAACCGCGATCGCAGCCTTGCCCTATCCGCGAAGAATGCACCGTAAGCTTTCTCTATCTCGATCGGAAAAAAAATCCAAGTACAAGCCGCGACCGCGGCCTAAAAACCGCGATCGTGGCCTTGCCCTTGTCTGCTGTCATTTGTTTTGGAGTTCTCTATGCTTCACGTCACGGCCGACCATCTCTTCTTTCCTTCAAGCCGCGACCACCGACCACCTATTTCTCTCCTCCCGCCATCAGATCTGAGTCGTTCTCCTCGCTGCTTCTTCCCTTCTGAGAACCGCGACCATCATTACCAGTACCTGAGAGTTTTGTTTTCGGTTAGTCTTCGTTCTGCCTTTGGAGAATTGTGGTTCCAATAATACATAAGACCTATAGAAGATTTCCTGCACAACATTGTGTCCCGCCATCACACCAGCGACTCTTGTTTCAATGATTTTCCACCGCCACGCCAACCCCGATGTCCGAGACGCGGACCACCTCGGCAGCCCTAGTGGGTATTTTTCTTTCTTCCCCAGATTTTCATTTTCGTCTATCATTACATTGAGGATAATGCAATATTTAAGAATGGGGGAGAGATTTATACTTGCTGTTGGTTGTAAATAAATAAATAAATAAGCAGAAAATCCTGGCTAAGTCGAAAACCCAAAAGGGAGGCTTAGGCAAAATTCAGAGGCCCGGACCGACATTAGGCTGGGGTAATAAGAGGCTAAAGAGTGAAGTGAGTATTGGTGAGCCCATCTAAGAAAAATGAAATGAGTGGCTAGGTGAAAACCCGAAAGGGCGCCTAGGTAGAATGAGTGAAAAAAAAGAGTGATTAATAGGATTCATTCATTCTTCTAGCGTGGCGACATAAGTGGTGGAGCAATAAGGAGGTTTCAGGTAGGTCACTCTGGAGTTATAAGGAGATAGATTGGAGCTAGGATTAGACATTCTCATTCACATACTGGAGTTTGGGTTAAGCTTGGGGGAAATACTTTGTTTCCCTTAAGGCTGGTGTGCTGCGTTTCTCTGTTGGTGTTACTGGAGATTCATGAGTAGGTACGGTTCTTAGTGGAGAATTTGGTTCTGCTTCCTGACACCTTGGGTATTTCATTGGAGGAGTAGGTTTCCATCAGCTTACTCGAGAACGAGCAAGGTCTAAGCATGGGGGAATTTGATACGCTATACTTTGTAGTGCGTAAATAGGAGTTATTACTATGTTATTAGGCACCATTTGTGTGGGCTTAGGAGATAATTTAGGATGATGGAGCAGTAGATTAGAAGTGGAGAAAGTGCTAATTTTAGTGAAGTGTTGGAGCGTAGAGGAGCTGAAGAGGGAGCCGCAACCGCGGTTAAGGAGCAGCAGGCGCTGTCTCGGGAGAGCTCATCAGGTAGCGGAGAAGAGTAAGCCGCGGGCGCAGGATGGATGCCGCGGGCGCGGCCAATGCTGTTTTCGCTGAAGTGCACACAGAGTAAGCCACGGTCGCGGCCAGGAATGCAACGGTCGCGGCTTTGCAAGTCAAGCCCGACGCGGAAGATCTTCACACACAGATTTCCTTATCCTTTTATATCTTTTATTTTATATTTTTATATTCCGATTATTGTTATTTTTAGAAGGTTTAATTAGGTTAAAAAGACTAAGTTTTCATTAGGTTTTATTCATCATTTTTCAGAACGACAGTTCAGTTTTTCTTAGAGAGTTTTTGAGTGTTTGCAAGATTATGAAGAACTAAGCTTTCTTTGCTTAGTCAGACAATTGAAGCATTCATTTGATTTGGTTGTAAGATTATAACTCTTGTTCTATTCCTTTGAATGTTATTGATTCTCTTGTGCTTAATCTCTTTGAGTTTTACAGATTATACTAGTATAATCAACTAGTGGTCAGTGGTATTATTCTAGTGCTAGAGTTGGATTGTTTCTAGTTGAAATATCTGATTCAGAGTAGCAACTACGATATTCTAGAACTGGTTGTGATAGTTTATTGTAGAAGAGAATTGATTTGCATGCTAAATAAAACTGGTTGTTTTATGTTACATGTATCTGCTGAAATTCCTGGAACTTACTGATGCTATTGAATTGAATCTTGATAGTTTCCTGATTGTTTGATAGTTAGTATTATCAGGTCTGGTTGCCCTGTTAATAACTTAAGAAAAGGAATTGGAACATTCATTGGGTTAAAGAACTAGAGATAATCGATGATCAACCAATTAAACTGAAGTGTGGATATTTGTCTGGCTGAGTACTTTCATCAATATATGTTTACACCTTTGTTATTCTGCTACTTAAATTCATAGTTTAGAGCAAAACAATCAAAAAACCCCTTTTGTTACTGTTGATAAACGATTTCTGCAAACAGGATAGATAACTTGATTCTCTGTGGGTTCGACCCTTACTTGCCATACTACATTAGTTGGGTTTTTAAGGTTTCTTTGATAGGCACATACGACTAAAGGCCTGTCAGCTATCGAGTGAAATCGTTCGGCTTAGGCGAGAATTAGCTGAATTGAATCCCTCTGCCACTGAGGATCATGCTCAGCTACGGAAGATGAAAGTCAAATTCCTGGACGTAAGGGTATTAATTTGTTCTCTTGTATTTGCGCTTTGTGGAGCTTATGTTGATTTCTTTCTGCAACTGGAATGGAGTACTCTTTTCTAACAATATAAAGGTCAGAAAGCAAATTGATCACGCCGACTCCTTGAAGGAAATGCTGAAGCGTTGCTACATTGACTGATGTAGCCTTGTTTTGTTGTATTTAACTTTGGTTATATTTAAACTGTCTTGGTGTATCCCACATTTTGTAAAGAAGGTATGGTAGATGAAGGGGTCTTTGTGGGATGTTCTTTTGTGTTGTTATGGGTATACGACTAGATGTAATGCGGTTTTTGCATTGGTTGGACAACTATGAATATAATGCATGGATTAGCTGCAAATGCGGTGTCTATGTTCATGGTCAATTTGTGTGGTTTACACATATAATATTTACATATGTTTCATGTGTGTGTAGTATGATTAGGTGGTTGCCTTGATTGGGATATCAGAAATAAGTTATGAATATATAACCCTGTTGTTCGCTTCTTCATCAATTACAAATTATGTTATAATATCATAAAAAGCATATTAATATTGGGCGACATTACTCATAAATAATTTCATAGAGAAACGAAACAATAGTTTTAATAACGGAGGAAAAAATTGAGCTCACGTAGATTTATGCAAGGACAATGCAGAAAATTGGAATTACTTATTATGAGATGAGTTTAATATGATTTTATTGCAACAGTTCACTCCATTCACTGCAGGTCTGACGTTGAAGAAGTTCAAGAGTCAACCACATTCCCCCGACAACATGTAAAATGGACTGTTGAATAAATAACTGACAACCCTTTAAATAGAAATAAGAACAAAAATATACCAACAAAACAATAACTTAATTATCTAAATGTAAATATGCAATATACTTAAACAAACGCATTACTAAATAATCACATTACACAACAAAAAATTATAACCTATCCACATCCCGTGCGAAGCACAAGATTAACCTTCTAGTGGAGATAGATTGTTGTGTGAGGAGATCGCACTTTGTGGACCACACCAATATCATTTAATACGGTCCGATTCCGATCCAATATATTTAATACGGTCCGGTCCAACAACGCTCATGATAATTTTAAGTTTTTAACCCGTTTTTTTGCTGTTTCTAAAACCGTTTCAAACTTAATCGTGTTTTATAATATTAGTGTAATTCTCGTGCCTGGCACTGGTTTTTACGTCATATATATTGAATAAAATATATGAATAATTATTAAATTAATTTATATAATAAAAAAATAGATCTAGGTAATATTGATATCAAAATCATATTCGGATCATAATTTGGTATCTCAATCATCCATATAATTAGAAAATTTTGGATTTGTATATAATTAGGAGTTTTTGAATTTGTATATAATTAGGAAATTTTGAATTTGTAATCTTTGTGATTAATGTAACACCACCGCTTACGTCGGTAGTGCCACACACTAGTAACCTCGGACTGTAAAGTCCAAAGTCATCCAAGGCTTTAATCGGAACAATTATACTTAAATAAATAAATGAACATTAAATAATAAAGAGTAAATAGCGGAAGACTTTGTATAAAGAAATTCAATCTTTTATTAAAATTTCTCTCGTAAATTGAGAAGGATAGTTTTACAAACGGTATTGAAATTACAGTGGAAGACTTTAAATAAATCCTAATTACATGACTAATTTTACTACATCTTACATTTATTTAGGAAGATTAATCAATACTAGACAACTTTTAAAATACTATTACTTTAAATCTTCAATCTTCGACTGCAAGCCTTCGTCTTCGAATTGTTACTTCAAGGCGTCGGAGACCAACCACTGATGTGTCATATAAGACGGATGACACCAACCAACCATGCAAGGAAAGAGAAATGTTGGCCAGTCTAATGAAAGACTACGCAATGGCTCAAACAGAATTGTTCTGGTAATTGTATCTGGTTACTATCATTGTCTCTCGAATAAAAACCAATAGACGATATATAACCCAGATACTCTCACTGAAACGAAAGAAGATGTATAAGACAAAAGAAGACTCCAAATGAAATGAGTCTTATGGGAAATTAATGAATTTGTTTGAGAACATTATAATTCACACAAAGTTTAAAACGAACCCGTAAACGCTTTTGTTCAACTGTTGGTAGAGAAGTTTCTATTCCTTACTATTTTTTCACCAGGGTATTCTAGACATTGCGATACTTGATGTGATATAAAATAAACACATTTCCTTTGAAAGAGAATCACCTCCAATATCATCAAGCCAACTAAATTACAACATATTATTTATATGATCCAAGAATCATCTACCAGTACTTCCAACATTCTTCTGGAAGACATTTACCTATAATCAAAGTAATAGGTCATATAACTTTTAATGTAACACTTTACACATTAATCTTGGAGTTTTAGAACCATCAAAACATCAACACTTGAAATCCAACAAATTCTCCCTTTTTGAAGGTGACAAACTCCATGAACCTATAAATACTTATATACATAATAAGGTATAGTTCCCGCTACGAAAAATAACTCATGTACTTGTATGCTCCTCCTGTCGCTACTCATCTCAATAATGTTCCCCCTTTTGACATCATCAAAAGACACAAGTACTAAAAGGAAGACATAATAGCATATAGAACACCAAGCCACACATAATTGTCATTAATTTTCCAAAACAATGCCAAACCAACTGGCACTACATACCTTTCTCCAAAAAAACTTACAAAAACAACTCAAGCTTGCATAATAAAGAGCTAGAAACCTTGAAAGTAACATAACAAGCAGATAAGGTAATGAGTTAGGAAAGATAAGAGGGATATGAAAGGCTTGAAAATACAATAGGTGCATGTCCAACAGATTAGCCTTCTTCATTGTCACACGTCATGTGATCCGACGAATTGTCCTTGACGATCACCACGTTCTTCAAGAGACCTTTCACCTCGCGTATGAGCACACAGATAGGCTCATCAATTTCTTCATCATCTTCATCTTGTTCCTCATTGGGTTCTTCTCTAATCCTTCCCGGCATCTTCTCCCATTGACCCTTCACAAACTAGAACATCATCTTGTTCAATGTTGGCTCGTCCAGTACCTTGCTCCCCGTAATTTCCTTCTTACGTGTGTAGAGGCAGTGATAATTCAAAATTTGCTTGACTACACCAGGGTATAGGAGTGCATGTCTGGGGGATTTCCTGGCATAGTCCATGTGAAGCATCATCACCCTTGGAAGGTTGATGGCTTCCTCCTTTAACATCTGGTCCATCAAAAGATAGTCCAGAATGTGAAATGAGTTGCGCATCTACTCCCTTAGTACCACGTTACTGACGACCAAGTGGTACAATACCCTATGTAGTATCGTAATCTTGTTGTAGTGGACTTCTCCCTTCGCTGGTGGGTTCTCATCCTCTGAGATCCTCTTGATAATCTCTTGATGATCGCAAACAACAGGCCACAACCCCTTATGATGCTCAACATAACCAGCGTGCGGTACTCCTAAAATTTTAACCAAATCAATGCTTGAGAAGTTGTACGACTCCCTGTCAAGCGTATAAGTCCCACTGACCATCGTCTCTTTGTTCTCGATGATTAGTATTGAGTAAAACTCCGGTACCAACACATGATCAAATTCATCATCCTCTTGAAAACGATGGTCCCAGTTATGCTTCTTTAGCATGTCCAGTATCTCCTCCAAGAAATCATGATCCACCACTACACTTTTGTTAAAATCGCACTCCGACACATCCATAACGTCCTTTTGAGTCTTTGCGATGGATGCCCTCTTGGCTACTTTTCGTTGGCTCTTCCTTGTGTCGGCGGCGGGCTCAGACTTCAACTTCTTGGACCTGGTAACTCTCTTCTTGGGTGAAAACTCTTCACCCTCTTATTCTTCTTTTCCACAAGAGAGTACCCTACCCCTTTTGAGTGAAGCAGTGGACTTTAACCTAGCCGATTTAGAGGTGATGGACTTGTTTACCTCCTTCACAATGTCCTTCTCTGTATCCAGTAGTGGTTGTAGATCTTTTGCAAGAGAATCTACTGTGGATACCATGACCCCTTTGTACTTCTTCACCACTTCATCGTTGTCAATCTCCTTGAGAAATTCCTTTTCCTCCTCCTTCTCTTGGTTTTGTACATCCTGTTGGCCTATCTCTATGCCGTACTCCATAAAGACTTCAACCTTCACTTCTTCCGGCGCCGACAGTGGTGACGACTCCTTTTCCTCAAATAGAACCATGGCGGTGTTCAGATCCTCCATTGGACTCTTCACTTCCTCCTCTTGCTCCTAGGGTTCTTCAAGAGACACCGCTTTTTCAAAGGTGGTGTCACCTAAGGGTTGGGCTTTTGGTGGTGAGGAGGTTGTGGATATGGATTTTTATGGGATGGTGGAGTCGTTGTGAGAGGCCTTCTAGAGAGATTGGGTAATTTGGTCTAGATTATTTTCGCTCATGAGAGCCTTGAGCTTGTTAGCAAGAGTGGTAGGACTCTCACTTCCATTAATGATGATGAAAGCCTTGGTAGTAGATGGGTTGGAGGCAATTTAAGCTGCTTTGGTAAATGAGTTAGGGTTTGAGAGAGATACAGAACAAGATAGATTTCTAGGAGCAAGAGAGATTTCAGAGATTTTATAGATATTGATACCTCTTTTTGTTTCCTTTTCCCCTCTTTTATATCCTTTTTTAAGAGATCTTGAGGCTTTTAGTTTTGGAAGTCATGAAATCCCCAAAAATCCCTTTGAATTATCCAACGTTCACCTATAATTTACTCAAATTTTTACCCTTCTAGTTGACTTTTTTTCTAAAAGCAACCAATAGTTCTCAGAAAGCATGAACCTCGAAGATGGCATTGTCAAGTCGTCATTACTTCCCCCTCTTTCTAAGATTTTTCTATTTGTTTGTGACTGTTACTGTGTTTCCACACCTTAGCTTAGAAAGGTGTGTACCTGGCTATGGATATTGTACCAAAAGTGGTACCAAAAAGAAACCAACTACTAAAAGTAATATTTTGACATGTAAATTTTTATTTTTCAATCAAGGTGAATAATCCCCAGTTGTGGATGACATAAATGGGCTCATAGAGGCATTCACACATGATATACAAGGGTGACTTTAGAATCAACTAGCATTTGGGCTTGTTGATCAGCTCTACTTTGTAGTGCTTATCTAGGAGTTGTTACCGGTGTTTAGGATGCCATTTGTATGGATTTAGAGCACAACTGTGGAGTATGGAGTTGAGGAGAAGAAGTGTGGATTTGGTGGTCTGGAGAAGCTTAAATGAAGACATCCAGAAGACGAGGAGTAGACCACCTGAGGAGACCAAGGAAGATAGAAGGAAGAAGCCACACGAAGTGAGAAGAAGGGCGTAGCCGCGACCGCGGGTGAAGAGTGGCCGATCGCGGAGAAGTCGACACTACGAGAGCAAATTTCCATTTTCCGCGACCGCGAAGAAAATTCCCCCAGCGCTAGAGGTCAAGAGCAATATTCTAATTTCTGCGACCGCGGATTTCTTTTTGCGGCCGCGGAATGACACGAAGGCGATCCACGCGAGAAGTTCCGAAGTTGCTTGTTTTGACTCTTTCCGATTTTTCTTTATTTTATTATTCCATACTTTATATTATTTTCTTTTTAGGATTGTTTTCGTTATCTTTTCCCTTTAGTTTTAGGGTTAGGTTATTTAACCTAGTTTCCCTTTTCATTGTTGAGGATTCATTCAGTATTAATCACGTTTTAGCATTCAGCAGTTTTTCTTTCAAAGTTTATTTGTTTCCAAGAACTATGAGGAGCTAAGCACCCTTTTTCTTAGTCCGACAATTGAAGCCTTTCGTATGATTTGATTTTGAGGTTATAATTCTATTTCCTATTCCTTTGGATTATATCTTTTCTCTTGAGCATATTCCTATTGATTATTATTGATTTGACTGGATTGATCACCTAGTTGTATTAGTAATTGTCTATTACTAGGGTTTGGATATTTCGGGTTGAGATTCCTTGTCCGTAGTAGCATCCATGATATTCTAGGACTGGTAAGACTAGTTTATTATGAAAGAGATTTGATTATATGTTAAATACTGCGGGTCGTGGTGTTGCATGTATCCTGGTTAATTCCTATGCTTCTTGCTGCTATTGAATTAAATCTTGAAGGTTGGTAGGGATTGTTTAATAGTTAGGGTTGCCTGGACTGGTAACTAATTTAGAATATGGACATGAATAATGAAAGGAAGGAATAGAGATAATCTAGGACCAATCAATCATATGAGTGGTGGATATTTGTTTGGCTAAGTGTTTTCCCTTAATTGATTGAAACCCTTTGCTTTTGTTTATTTGTTTACTTATTTGAATTGAATCAACCAAAACCCCCCTTTGTTACTATTGCATGCAATCTTACATAAAGAAAGACAACTCCTCCCTGTGGGATTCGACCCTTACTTGCCTATTCTACTAGTTTAGGTTTGTTTAGGATTATTTTGATCAGGTGATACGACTAAAACCTGCTGTCAAATTGGCACCGTTGCCGGGGAAGTAGGTTTTGTATTTTCTTTGTGTGTGTTTGTGTGCAAATTTTTGTGTGGACCTATCTTACGGTCCACACCCGTGCTACTGATTTGTTTTCTTCTTTTTATTCTTTTTTGATATAGAGATGGCTGAAGAAATACCAACTTTGAGACAACTGACTGTCCCGAATCTTCAGCAGCAACCGCTTGCTGTGCAGTTCCCTGAATTAGATGATGGCGTGAACTTTGAGCTGAAATCCGGGTTAATTCACTTATTACCCCACTTCCATGGGATGAGTGGAGAAGACCCCAACAAACATCTTTCTGAGTTCAACTCTGTCTGTACCAGTATGAAGCCAAGGAACGTTACAGAGGACCAGATGAAGCTGAGGGCCTTTCCTTCCTCTCTAAAGGATGCGGCCAATGATTGGTTCCAGTATTTGGCCCTAGGGAGCATAAACACATGGGCTAACATGAAGAAAGCCTTCATGGAGAAATACTTTCCTGCAACGAAACTCAATAGCCTGAAGCGAAGCATCAATAACATTGAACAACATGCTATTGAGACGTTGTATGAATATTATGAGAGATTCAAGAAGTTGATATCAAGTTGCCCCTATCATGGATACGCTGACCAAGACCTCGTACTTTATTTGTATGGAGGACTTCTGGATGATGACCGTAGACTAGTGAACGCAGCCTGTGGCGATAGCATTCTGAACAAGACGCCAGCTGCAGCATTTGAGCTATTCTTTGAGCTATCTGAAAGCTCACGACAATTCAACAAAAGGGAGAGCCCTTGTGCAGCAAAGCCAGTTAAAGCCTGCAGAATCTGTCATGATCCGCTGCATCCCACTGATGAGTGCCCAACACTCGGAGATCCCGAAGCTGAAGTAAATGCTGTAAGAGGTTTTGGACCGCAGAGGCCGAGATATGAACCGTACTCAAACGCCTACAACTCAGGGTGGAGGGATCACAACAATCCGAGATACGGAAATCATCAATATCCTCCCCATGGCCATGATAACCAGGAGTTCAATCCATACCCATAACAAGTTAATCCGTATGCTAATCAGCCACAGTACGGGCAACCATATGCGCATAGATTCCAAGGCCAAAACGCAAGCTTTCCCACGCCCGGTGATGACAAGCTCGACAGTCTCGCACAGAGCATGGCGACCTTGACCAACCATATGACCTCGATGGGGGCAAAAATTGAAACAGTGGTCCAACAGCAGTACGAGACGAGGTCTAATGTTCAGAACTTGGAGAATCAATTTGGACAGGTCATCGCCCAATTGTTGAGTAAATGGGAGGCCAGGCAAATACCATCTCAAACGGTAGTGAACCAGAGGGAGAGCGTATGTGCCATGACGCTAAGGAGTGGAGCTGAGGTGGAGGCTAGTCGAGCACGACAGAGAGATATCCGCGACCGCGGACACGATGGCCGCGACCGCGGAGTGATCACGGAGAACCAAGACGAAATCGACGCTAATCCGCGACCGCGGCAAGAATTCCGCGACCGCGGAAAAAGCACGGACGAAGAGGAGCAACAGGTCGAGAATTTTCCGCGACCGCGGCATGAAATCCGTGACCGCGGAAAAAGTGTTGAAGACAGCGACCTGTTCGACGATTTTCCGCGACTGCGGCCACCAATCCGCGATCATGGAAATGCTCCAGAAGTACCCCTTTGCCTCGACGACCCCTATGACGACTACGTGCGCCCCAATTTCCCTCCGATTGGATCAGTAAAGCCTCCCGCACCCTTCCGTGAAGCTCTGGCGGACACGAGGAGGCCAACCAATGATAAGGAATTATTCGAGACCTTCAGCAATTGCGAGGTAAGTATTCCTTTGCTAAAACTCGTTAAGAGCATCCCTCGCTTTGCTAAATTCTTGAAGGAGGTGTGCAAACTAAAGAACAAGAAATTGGTGAAAGAGAAAAAGAAGGTCAAGGTCAGCGAGAACGTTTCCGCTATTCTGCAAAAGTGGTTACCAAAGAAGTGCAGCGATCCAGGCATGTTCACCATTCCATGCACGATAGGAGGCACCATGTTCGATAAAGCCATGATGGATTTGGGTGCCTCTATCAATGTTTTGCCTCTTTCGCTGTATGAGTCGTTAGAAGTTGGGCCATTACAATAGTCGGGGGTTGTGATCCAATTGGCGGATAACTCCTACGTCTACCCCAAAGGAGTGGTGCAGGACGTGCTAGTCGAGGTGGACAAGTTGGTGTTCCCTGTAGACTTTTTTGTGATGGACACGGGGCAGGACAAGGATGCAGCCCCGGTGATGCTAGGAACGCCGTTTATGAATACGGCGAGTACAAAGATCGACGTGAGCGGCGGTTCGCTCACAATGGAATTCGACGGGATGAGGGTCGGATTTAACATAGATGATACAAAAAGACACCCTCCTGATGGAAACCCCGAGTGCTCAATTGATGTGAGCGAACCAAGTTGAGGAGAGAGAGTAGTATGTCGAGCCACGACAATAACTAAGGCGTTGTCCGTGAGGCAACCCGAGGTATGTATCTCTTTCCTGTCTTTTCATTCCAGGTTTTAATTATTTGTGTGTTATTTTTGTTTTTGCTGTTGTTTTTGTGTTCATGTTAAACTAACCTGCAGGGAGGACGCCCGAATCATATTGAAGACGGTGTTAACCACACCAATGTAAGTCCTCCTATTTCCCTGCACTAAAAAAAAAAGTTCTACCGAAGGCCAGCTGTCCAAGTTCCCCATGGAGAGAAGGTGTGCATCATGTTGTCAAGGAGGAGACATTAGCCCCACATATTTATTTGGCAATGATGATGGCCCTACAATTGACAGCTGAGGAGGAGGAACACTAGAGCCCCCACCAGGATTACATCTAGGCTCCACCATGTGTTCGTAGAAGGTCGTGCAGCCCCGACATCTTTGATATTCCACTACTCACCACAGTGGTTCCCTTTGGTTGCACGGTAGGAGTTGAATTTGAAGACGCCGCAACACCAGAGACCTGAGCTTATATGGTTTACCGCCAGCAACAACGTACGTGTCTAAGCCAACTCGGCGACGGTTGTGAGTACCTTTCCGCTTTTCCCTGTGCTTCATTCCTTTTTGTCTTTCATTAAATTGAGGATAATGCAATGTTTAAGCATGGGGGAGGGTTTTATACTTGCTATGTCATTGAGGAGAAAAGAAAAAGAAAAAGCCAAAATTTGAAAAAAGGCAAAAATAGAAATCCTGGGATAAGTCGAAAACCCGAAAGGGAGGCTTAGGTAATAAGCAGGTGGCTTGGGCCAGCATTAGGCTAGGGTAATAATTGGTCAAGAGTGATGTGAGTATATGTGAGCCCATCTATTGAAAAAATGAAATGAGTGGCTTGATGAAAACCCGAAAGGGCGCCTTGGCAAAATGAGTGAAAAGAAGAAGAGTGATTTTTAGGAATCATCATTTTTTCTGGCGTGGTGACATAAGAAGAGGTGATATAAGGAGGATTCGGGTAGGTCACTCTGGGAGGCAAAAGAAGATAGATGGGAGACTAGGATTAGATTTTTATTCACTCTATGGTGTTCGGGATAAGCTTGGGGGAAGTACTCTGCTTTCCTTTTAGCTTCGGTATGTGTGGTGTTGTATTATGTGTTGTGTGTTGTGTTGAGCATATTGTATGGTGCCTAGGAGATTCATGTTAGGTGCAATTCTTAGGAGAGAGTTTTTCTATGCTTCCTGAGACCTTGGGGATTTGATTGGAGGAGTATGTTTCTTTTAACCTACTCGAGGACGAGCAAGGTTTAAGCATGGGGGAGTTTGATCAGCTCTACTTTGTAGTGCTTATCTAGGAGTTGTTACCGGTATTTAGGGTGCCATTTGTATGGATTTAGAGCACAACTGTGGAGTATGGAGTTGAGGAGAAGAAGTGTGGATTTGGTGGTCTGGAGAAGCTTAAATGAAGACATCCAGAAGACGAGGAGTAGACCACCTGAGGAGACCAAGGAAGATAGAAGGAAGAAGCCACAAAAAGTGAGAAGAAGGACATAGCCGCGACCGCGGGTGAAGAGTGGCCGATCGCGGAGAAGTCGACACTACGAGAGCAAATTTCCATTTTCCGCGACCGCGGAAAATTCCCCCAGCGCCAGAGGTCGAGAGCAATATTCAAATTTCCGCGACCGCGGATTTCTTTCTGCGGCCGCGGAATGACACGGAGGCGATCCACGCGAGAAGTTCTGAAGTTTCTTGTTTTGACTCTTTCCGATTTTTCTTTATTTTATTATTCCGTACTTTATATTATTTTCTTTTTAGGATTGTTTTCGTTATCTTTTCCCTTTAGTTTTAGGGTTAGGTTATTTAACCTAGTTTCCCTTTTCATTATTGAGGTTTCATTCAATATTAATCACGTTTTAGAATTCAACAGTTTTTCTTTTGAAGTTTATTTGTTTCCAAGAACTATGAGGAGCTAAGCATCCTTTTGTTTAGTCCGACAATTGAAGCCTTTCGTATGATTTGATTTTGAGGTTATAATTCTATTTCCTATTCCTTTGGATTATATCTTTTCTCTTGAGCATATTCCTATTGATTATTATTGATTTGACTGGATTGACCACCTAGTTGTATTAGTAATTGTCTATTTCTAAGGTTTGGATATTTCGGGTTGAGATTCCTTATCCGTAGTAACATCCATGATATTCTAGGACTGGTAGGACTAGTTTATTATGAAAGAGATTTGATTATATGTTAAATACTGCGGGTCGTGGTGTTGCATGTATCCTGGTTAATTCCTATGCTTCTTGCTGCTATTGAATTAAATCTTGAAGGTTGGTAGGGATTGTTTAATAGTTAGGGTTGCCTGGACTGATAGGACTGGTAACTAATTCAGAATAGGGACAGGAATAATGAAAGGAATGAATAGAGATAATCTAGGATCAATCAATCATATGAGTGGTGGATATTTGTTTGGATAAGTGTTTTTCCTTAATTGATTGAAACCCTTTGCTTTTGTTTATTTGTTTACTTATTTGAATTGAATCAACCAAAACCCCCCTTTATTACTATTGCATGCAATCTTACATAAAGAAAGACAACTCCTTCCTATGAGATTCGATCCTTACTTGCCTATTCTACTAGTTTAGGTTTGTTTAAGATTATTTTGATCAGGTGATACGACTAAAACCTGTTGTTACTTGTGTTGAGGGTTCTATACATCAAGTTGATTCTTTTAGGCTAGAAAGAATAGGTATCAAGTAACAAGCAATGCAATACTCATGTAACCTTTTCATGTAGCCATGTAAAGAAGGTATAGGCACACACACAAGTCTAGCTGGTTTGGAAAATTAACAACAATTAATTATGGTTTTAATTCTATATGCACGCCTAATGTTCCTCCTAGTACTAATGTCAGATTTCAACCAATCATCGAGGGTACCATACATTAGATGACTAAGCGTCAAGGGAGATCATACCAAGCTCCATGAGAAACTTTTCAAAGGGTTCCCTATTGAGAGGCTTGGTGAAATAGTCCACAATTTGATCATTTGTCCTGCAAAATTCCGTAGAGACAAGACCATTCTCCACACAATCTCGTAAAAAGTGATGTCTTATTTCAATGTGCTTAGTGAGTGATTAATGTATTGGATTTTAAGAAATGTTTGAAGCACTTTTGTTGTCACAGAGTATAGGAACCTTACCAAAGAGTATGCCATAGTCGTTGAGTTGTTGTTTTAGCCATATGAGTTTAGTGCAATAGGCTGCGATGGCAATGTACTATTCATTGACGGTCGGTAATATCACTAAATTTTGCTCCTTTGAACCCCAAGACAAGAGTCATGGACCTTGGTACTGAGCCATGTCGGACATGTTCTTGCGGTCTACCTTGTTCCTAGCAAAATCAACGTTGGTGTATCCCACCAAGTTTACATCACAACCTTTTCGGTACTAAAGGCTGAGAGTACTACACCCATTGAGGTATCATAGGATTTGCTTCACTGATTTTAGATGTGTTTTTCTGGGATCTACATAAAAGCAAGCACACAAGCATAAACTATACATAATGTCAGGTCTACTAGTAGTGAGATAGAGTAGAGAACCTATTATTCCTCGATATAGGGTTTGATCCACTATTTCTCATTTTCATCTTTTCCCAATGAAGTGTTTAGAGAAATTGGAGTGTCAAAAGGTTTGGAGTTGTCCATTCGAAACTAAGTACTTTTGTTGATGCACCTAGCTTGGTCCTATCCTCCCCTTGTACGACTTGAAGTCCAAGGAAGAATTTCAGTTCCCCCACCATGCTCATCTCGAACTCACTTTCCATGAGGGTCGTGATCTTGTTCACTAAAGCTAGATTGATGGAGCCAAATATGATGTCATCGACATAGACCTGTACCACTAGAGTGTGTTTTCCTTCTTTCAACTTGAACGGGAATCTTGTCAATCTCACCACGTACATATCCATCTGAAAAAGTAATTGTGATAGTCTTTCATACCAAGCTTTGGGAGCTTGTATCAAGCCATACAATGCCTTGTCTAGGACATGTGTGTGATCGATGTGACAAGAGTCTTCAAAGCCATGTGTTTGCTTGACATAGAATTCTTCCTTGGGAATGCCATTTAGAAAGGCGGTCTTGACATCCATCTGTTACAACTTGAAACCATGGTGAGTGGCATAAGATATGACAGGATTTGAAGCTGTGATATTTTGTACCCAAAACAAATATGCTACCAAGTTGCGCTATATCCCTTTTAATATGGTTTCTCCTAGGTTGGCTAAGTACGGCTTGTTTGCTCTTATTACTACAAAGTCAACAATTTACAAGAGAATATCTTTTAACCTTGCAACTAGAGAAAAAGTCTCATCATAGTCGATGCCTTATTGTTGGTTGTAGCCCTTCATAACTAGTCTGGCATTGTTTCTTTTACTTGACCTTTATCATAAAGTTTGTTCTTGAATACCCAATTAGTGCCTATCACAGTTCTATCAATAGGTCGTGGTACTAACGCCACACCTTGTTCCTTTCATATTGATGAAGTTCTTCTTGCATGGCAATGACCCAATTTGGGTCCTTTAGAGCTTCACCGACAGTTTTAGGTTCGAACATAGATAGAAAAACATGAAGCTCACAGTTTTGAATAGAGGATCTAGTTTGAGTTCCTTTTGTGTAGTTGGAGATGATGTTGGTAACTGGATGATCTTTCCTCAGATGATAATTCCTTGTGTCAAGCTATGAGAGATCAGTGTCACTCGCACTTGGTCATGCACCTCCAATAGTTTAAGAGGGAGAACGAATATCGTGATCATCGACTGTAACAGTTGTGGCACCTTTTGAAGACTCTATCTCTTCGGTTTTTGGGTCTTGGTCTTCCTCAAAGTCAAATCCTTCTTCATTTTGTTCTGTTACCCCCTGAATTCTATGGTTGGGGACCCTGTAACGGAATTGAAGGGTTTGGAACTACTTTATTCCTTAGTTCCATAGTTAACCCTTCATCTCCATCATTTTGATAAGTGATGGATGTACTAACCATTGTCGCTTCATCAAATATGACATACACACTTTCTTCCACCTTCATTATTCTCTTATTGTATACCTTGTATGCCTTGCTATTCATGGCATACCCAACAACGGTAGCTTCATCAATTCTAAGATCAAAATTTTCAAGGTTATCCTTACCATCATTTTAGACAAAGCATTTGCATCCGAATATGTGAAGGTTTGTGACATTTGGATTTCTTCCTCTGAGTAGCTCATATGGCGTATTTCCTTGTAGTGGAGGTATTATTGCCCGGTTTAGCACATAGGAAGACACATTCAGTACTTCAGCCCATAAATTTCTTGGAAAACTACTAGCTATCAACAAGGTACACAACATGTCCTCCAAGGTTTTGTTCTTCCTTTCCATGACACCATTTTGTTGTGGTGTCCTTGGTGCTGAAAAAGTTATGAGTTACTCCATATTCTTTTTAGAAGTCGAGGAAGTGCATGTTTTGAAACTCAGTACCATGATCCGAGCATATAACAACCAGTAAAACTCCTAGCTTCCTCTCAATGGCTTTCAGCCACATTCTAAACTCTGCAAAGTCTCATATTTGGATGTTAAAAACAAGGTCCAAATATATCATGAGTAGTCATCAACAATCACAAAGATAATTGATTTCCACCATGGCTCCTAATCCTCATAGGACCACATACGGTCATAAGAATTAGTTTCAAAGGACCAAAAGTACTTACCTCTGTTTTTTATTCAAAGGAAGATTTCACAGGCTTACCTTTGACACAAGCAACGCATACTTCATCGTTGTGATTATCAAACTTAGGAAGACCTACCACAAGGTCCTATCGATGAAGTTTTCTTAGAAGATGTAGGCTAGCATGCCCAAAGCGCTTGTGCCATAACTTAATGGCTTCGAAAACCATAGTGAGACATAGTCTTTCATCAGGCACAAAGTTGAAATCAACTTTGTACACATTGTTATCACAAATCATCTTCAATAGGGTCTTACCTATACCTATCTCTTCAACTTGATAGTTATCTGAAGTGAACACTAACCTATTTTTTCTACCATCACATAGTTGTGCTACACTTAGAAGATCAAAGTACAAATTTTAAACTAGATTTATGTTATCCATAGAGATTAGGTCAGAAATACTTACCTTACGAAGTCCTAGAACCTCTCTCTTGCTCTTTTTTCCAAAGGTAATGTTACTTCCGTTGTGTCTACGAAGTGAGATGATTTTTTCTCTTTTACCTAACATGTGACCTGAACATCCGCTATCAATATATCAGGTGTACCTTCCCACTTGGTTTTGTAATTAAGTGATTAGTTTTTACGAACTCAGACAATCTTAGATTTGGGTATATGAACTTGATATTCAACATCCTTAAATGGTCTTGAGTGTTTTTTTCTCCAAGCATGAGCATTCATCGCATATTCAAGTTTGACAAGACACTCTTGCTTGTAGTGACCTGCTTGACTGCAATGCCAACACACTCTGACTTTTGAAGTTGATTGATCAGTGCTACTTTGTAGTGTTTATCTAGGAGTTGTTATCGGTGTTTTAGGTACCATTTGGATGTGTTTAGAGCGTATTGTAGAAATATGGAATTGAGGAGTAGAAGTGCGGATATGGTGATTTGGAGAAGCTTAAATGAAGATATATTGAAGAGAGAAGGAAGCCATCTAAGAAGACGAAGAAGTAGAACCAAGTGGTTCTACAGGAGGCCATGGCCGCGATCGCGGCAAAGACGCAAGGCAAAGCAAGGAGAAAATCGAAGAACCGCGGTCGCGGAAGAGCAGCTGTGGTCGCGGACATCTACGAAAGACGAGAAGAAGAACGCGACAAAACCGCAATCGCGGATGAGCAAGAATTCTGGTCGCGGATAAGTCGAGAGCAAAGGAGTCAGGAACTGAATTTTCCGCGATCGCGGATATTTTTCCGCGGTCGCGGAAACCTGCTCAGCGCGTCCGGTTGTTTTCGTCCGAAGTTTACTTTTATTTTATTTTCCGTTTTTCTTTTAATTCTTTATTCCGGTTTCTTTATTTTATTTCCTTTTAAGACTTTGTTTGTTATCTTTTTACATTAGATTTTGGGTTAGGTAATTTAACCTAGTTTCCCTAGCAGCTTTTCATTATTCAGATTTTTCTAATTATTCAGTATTGTTTTCCCTTTGAGTTATGAAGAACTAAGCAACTTTGCTTAGTCCGACAATTGAAGCCTTCATTTGATATACGGTTGTGAGGTTATAACTCTATTTCTTTTCCTTTGAATGTATTGATTCTCTTGTGCTTCATCCCATCGATTCTTATTGATTTCGCTTGTTGGACGCAACTAGTTGATATTAGTAATTGTCTATTGCTAGGGTTTGGTAATTATAGTTTGAGTTACCTTATTCATGAGTAGCAACTGCAATATTCTAAGAACTGTTTGGACTGGTTTATTATAGAGAGAATTAATTGCATGCAATTGTATGACTGTTTGCTACTCTTGTATGTATCTATTGAAATTCATGTGTTCATTGCTGCTGTTGAATTGAATCATGGAGGTTTTCCTGGTTATTTAATAGTTAGTATTCTCAGGGTCTGTTTGTCATGTTTATAACTTAAGAAAAGGAATAGGAACATTCATAGGAAGAAATTAGAGATAATCTAAGATCAACCAATCGAATAAATGGTGGATATTTGTCTAGCTAAGTACTTTTTCCCAATTGATTACAACCTTTGTTTTGATTTACTTTTATTTACTTTGTTACTTAAAACCAAACCAACAAACCCCCCTTTGTTACCTTTGACATACACTTTTGCACTTAGAAATATTACTTTCTCCTTGTGGGATTCGACCCTTGCTTGCCTGCTTTACTAAGTTAGGTTTTTAAGGATTTATTTTGATTAGGCATCAGGACTTTAGCCCTTATCAAATTGACGCCGTTGCCGGGGAGGCAAGTTTGAATTTTTCTTTGTGTTTGTTTGTTTGTCAACTTTTGTGTGGACCTATCTTACGGTCCACACCCGTGCTACTGACTCTTTCCTTTTTGATTTTGATATAGAGATGGCTGAAGAAACACCAACTTTGAGGCAGTTGACTGCCCCGAACTTAGAACAGCAACAACTGGCTGTCTAGTTTCCAGAACTTGCAGAGGGCGTAAATTTTGAGCTCAAATCTGGTTTGATTCATTTATTACCCCAATTCCATGGGCTAAATGAAGAAGACCCCAACAAGAATCTTTCTGAATTCCACGCTGTCTGCTCCAGCATGAAGCCAAGGAACGTTATTGAGGACCAGATCAAGCTGAGGGCTTTTCCCTTTTCCTTTTTCCCTGAAGGATGCGGCTAATGATTGGTTCTATTATTTGGCCCCAGGAAGCATAGACACATGGGCTGAAATGAAGAAGGCCTTCCTGGAAAAATACTTCCGTGCAACGAAACTCAATAGCCTGAAGCGAAGCATCAGCAACATTGAACAATATGCTACTGAGACGTTGTATGAATATTATGAGAGATTCAGGAGGTTGATATCCAACTGCCCATACCATGGATATTCTGACCAAGAACTCGTACTTTATTTGTATGGAGGACTTCTGGATGATGAGAGAAGAATGGTGAACGCAGCATGTGGAGGAAATATTTTGAATAAGACACCGGCTGCAGCATTTGAGATATTCTTTGAGTTATCTGAGAGCTCACGACAATTCACCAAAAGGGCAAACCCCTATGCAGCAAGGGCAGTTAAGTCCTACAGAATCTGCCATGATCCGATGCACCCCACCGACGACTGCCCAACACTTCTTGAACCTACTGCTGAAGTGAATGCTATTGGAGGAATCGGCCCCCTAGACCAAGACATGACCCGTACTCCAACACTTACAATTTAGGGTGGAGAGATCACCCCAATCTGAGATACGAGAATCAGCAGAATCATCCTCAGGGTCGTGATGACCAGGAGTTTCAACAGAGACCACTGCAGTTCCCACCGCGTCCACAACAATATCAGCAGCCTGGGGGTCAACAACACCAATTTAGAGAGCAATATGACCCAAGACCTCAAGGCCAAGGCTCAAATTCATCTATGTCCGTTGATGACATGATCAAAGCCCTCACCCAGAGCATCTCGACATTGGCTAGCACTATGGTCCAATCAAATAAAGAGATGGGGTCACAAATTCAAGCGTTGGCCAACACTATGGTCCAACATCAGCAAGAGACGAGGTCTAGCATTCAGAACTTGGAGACGACAGTGGGGCAGTTCTCCAGTGCAGTGAGCAAGTTGGAAGTTCGGGATTCGGGGAAGCTACCATCTCAAACGGTAGTACACTAGAGGGAGAGCGTATATGCCATGACGCTG
The DNA here is from genome assembly GCA_027886185.1 of Rheum nobile. Lineage (NCBI taxonomy): Eukaryota > Viridiplantae > Streptophyta > Magnoliopsida > Caryophyllales > Polygonaceae > Rheum > Rheum nobile. The sequence continues at coordinate 11,055,512 of WOAB01000644.1, read as the reverse complement.
AGGAGCGGAACACAAGTGGACGAAATTCGAGCCCAACAGAAAGAAATTTGCGACCGCGGGAAAGAAGGTCGCGATTGCGGATTGGTCGCTAACGAAGAGGGAAAAATTGACGCTTTTCCGCGACCGCGGACAGAATTCCGCGATCGCGGAAAAGATCTTGGAGAGTTGGTTGCCCCAAACGAAGAGCCGCGACCGCAAGCTCCAATCCGCGATCGCGGTTTCGCCTCTAACATCCCCGACACGTATGTTCGTCCGAACTTCCCTCCGCTCGGTTCGTTGAAGCCTCCCGCGCCTTTCCCTGAGGCTTTGAAAGATACTAGAAGGCCGACGAACGATAAGATATATTTGAGACATTCAGCAAATGCGAGGTAAATACTCCTATGATAAAGCTCATGAACAGCATCCCTCGCTATGCCAAGTTTTTGAAGGAGTTGAGCAAATTAAAAAAGAAGAAAACGGTGAAGGAGAAAAATAAGGTCTAGTTCAGTGAAAATGTATCCGCTATGCTGCAAAAGCGGTTACCTAAGAAGTGCAGTGATCCAAGCATGTTCACTATCCCCTACAAGATAGGGGGTACCATGTTCGATACAGCTATGATGGATTTGGGTGCCTCTATCAATGTTTTGCCTCTTTCGCTATACGAGTTGTTAGAGGTTGGGCCATTAAAGAAGACGGGGATAGTGATTCAATTGGCGGATAATTCCTATGTCTACCCCAAAGGAGTGGTGCAGGATGTGCTGGTAGAAGTTGACAAACTGATTTTCCCTGGACTTCTTTGTACTAGATACGGGGCAAGACAAACACGCAACCCCTGTGATGCTAGGAAGGCCGTTCATGAACACGACGAAGACCAAGATTGACGTGAGCAGCGGTTCGTTCACAATGGAATTTGACGGGGTGAGGGTCGGATTCAACATAGATGATACAAAAAGACACCCTCCTGATGGTCACCCCGAGTGTTCAGTAGTTGTGAGCAACCCTAGTTGAGTGGGAGAGTACCAAGTCGAGCCACGACGTTAACTAAGGCGTTGCTCGGGAGGCAACCCGAGGTATGAAATTATTTTCTTGTTTGTTTTCCTTTCTATTTTATTATTGTTTGTTTTGTTTTTGTTTTTGTTTTAGACTAACCTGCAGGTAGGAGACCCGAGCCAAATTAAAGACGGTATTTCTCGCACCTGTAACATTTCCACGGGCGCGGAAATTTTTCCGCAATCGCGGCCGCCGCGGCGATTTTAGGGTTTAGATAAAAAAATTGAAAAAAAAAAAAGTTTTACCGAAGGCCAGCTGTCGAAGTTTCCCATGGAGAGACGGTGCGCATCATGCTGCCAAGGAGGAGACATTAGCCCCACATTTTTATTTGGCAACGATGATGGCCCTACATTTGACAGCTGAGGAGGAGGAACACTAGAGCCCATAACACGATTACATCTGGGCTCCACCATGTGTTCGTTGAAGGTCGTGCAGCCCCGACTTCTTTGCTATTCCACTACACCCTACAGTGGATCTATTTGGTTGCACGGTGGAGATTACTAGAGGAGGACGCTGCAACACCAGAGACATGTGCTTTATTGTTATACCGCCAGCAACAACTTCCGCGTCCGAGCCAACTCAGCGACGGTTGTGAGTACTTTTCTGCTTTTCCCTGTGCTTCATCCTTTTTGTCTTTCATTACATTGAGGACAATGCTATGTTTAAGCATGGGGGAGCGTTCTATACTTGCTAGTCGTCTGAGGAAGAAAAAAAATTAATGAAAAAAGACAAATAAATCCTGGGATAAGTCGAAAACCCGAAAGGGCGGATTAGGTAATAAGCAAGTGGCTTGGACCAGCATTAGGCTGGGGTAATAAGAGATCAAGAGTGATGTGAGTTTTATGTGAGCCCATCTATTGAAAAATAAAATGAGTGGCTTGGTGAAAACCCGAAAGGGCGCCTTGGCAAAATGAGTGAAAAGAAGAAGAGTGATTATTAGGATTTCTCATTTTTCCTGGCGTGGTGACATAAGAAGAGGTGATATAAGGGGGATTCGGGTAGGTCACTCTGGGAGGTATAAGAAGATAGATGGAGGCGAGGATTAGATTTTTATTCACTCTATGGTGTCCAGGATAAGCTTGGGGGAAGTACTCTGCTTTCCTTTAAGCTTGTATGTTGTGTGTTGTGTTTATTGTTTTGGTGCCTTGGAGTTTCATGTTTAGGTACAATTCTAAGTGGATATGGTTTTTCTGTGCTTCCTGAGACCTTGGGGATTTTATTGGAGGAGTAAGTTTATATTAGCTTACTCGAGGACGAGCAAGGTTTAAGCATGGGGGAATTTGATCTGTGCTACTTTGTAGTGTTTATCTAGGAGTTGTTACCGGTGTTTTAGGTACCATTTGGATGTGTTTAGAGCGTATTGTAGAAATATGGAATTGAGGAGTAGAAGTGCGGATATGGTGGTTTAAAGAAGCTTAAATGAAGATATATTGAAGAGAGAAGGACGCCACCTAAGAAGACGAAGAAGTAGAACCAAGTGCTTCTACAGGAGGCCATGGCCACGATCGCGGCGAAGACGCAAGGCAAAGCAAGGAGAAAATCGAAGAACCGCGGTCGCGGAAGAGCAACAGTGGTCGCGGACATCTACGAAAGACGAGAAGAAGAACGCGATTGCGGACGAGCAAGAATTCTGGTCGCGGATAAGTCGAGAGCAAAGGAGTCAGGAATTGAATTTTCCGCGATCGCGGATATTTTTCCGCGGTCGCGGAAACCTACTCAGCGCGTCCAGTTGTTTTCGTCCGAAGTTTACTTTTATTTTATTTTCCGTTTTTCTTTTAATTCTTTATTCTGGTTTCTTTATTTTATTTCATTTTAAGACTTTGTTTGTTATCTTTTTACATTAGATTTTGGGTTAGGTTATTTAACCTAGTTTCCCTAGCAGCTTTTCATTATTCATATTTTTCTAATTATTCAGTATTGTTTTCCCTTTGAGTTATGAAGAACTAAGCACCTTTGCTTAGTCCGACAATTGAAGCCTTCATTTGATATACGATTGTGAGGTTATAACTCTATTTATTTTCCTTTGAATGTAATGATTCTCTTGTGCTTCATCCCATCGATTCTTATTGATTTCGCTTGTTGGACGCAACTAGTTGATATTAGTAATTGTCTATTGCTAGGGTTTGGTAATTACTGTTTGAGTTACCTTATTCATGAGTAGCAACTGCAATATTCTAAGAACTGTTTGGATTGGTTTATTATAGAGAGAATTAATTGAATGCAATTGTATGACTGTTTGCTACTCTTGTATGTATCTATTGAAATTCATGTGTTCATTGCTGCTGTTGAATTGAATCATGGAGGTTTTCCTGGTTATTTAATAGTTAGTATTCTCAGGGTCTATTTGTCCTGTTTATAACTTAAGAAAAGGAATAGGAACATTCATAGGAAGGAATTAGAGATAATCTAGGATCAACCAATCGAATGAATGGTGGATATTTGTCTGGCTAAGTACTTTTTCCCAATTGATTACAACCTTTGTTTTGATTTACTTTTATTTACTTTGTTACTTAAAACCAAACCAACAAACCCCCCTTTGTTACCTTTGACATACACTTTTGCACTTAGAAAGATTACTTCCTCCCTGTGAGATTCGACCCTTGATTGCCTGCTTTACTAAGTTAGGTTTTTAAGGATTTATTTTGATTAGGCATCACGACTTTAGCCCTTCTCATTGATCGACATACTTGCTTTGACTTGGCCATATAGGTTTATTGTCCTTTCTAGCTTGAAAGTCGATTTGTGTAGGTTTCCCACTTTACTCATGTCGTAGCCATATAGAGTATGTCTTTTGGTTCAGGTACCAAGCCCTCTTCCCTTTGGTTCAAGTCCTCACACAAGTTTTCGGAGTACATGTACAGTTCCTTTTGGCTCGTGGTTTGGTTACCACTACCTTGTCAGGAACGTACTTGTCCTTCTTGACTTGTTTAGAGACTTTAACTTTCAGGTGAAGTTGGTACTGGTACCTTCGCCAATGTTACCACCTACATAGCCAAGATCAAATTGTGGCCTTACAAATCCCTTAGAGTAATCCACTTTAGCTTGAGAGGCAAAATACTCATCTAACCATGCATTTTTCTATAATTTTATGGTGCATCTAGTTTTATGAAGGTCATCTACTAGCTTAGCGTTACCAAGTTTAAGCATCAAAATTCCAAATTCAAGCTTAGTGACCTCAGATTCTAGAGTAATAAAATTTCTGTTAAATTAGGGCAAGTATCACAACCTTTTGAAAAAGAAGATGCTACAGACTCTAACTTGATGACTTTCTCAAACCAAAGCTTGTTTTCATTGATCAAGTTAGTGATTGTATCATCCTTTTTGTAAGAGGCAAAATACTCATCTAACCATGCATTTTTATTTAATTTTATGGTGCATCTAGTTTTATGAAGGTCATCTACTAGCTTAGCGTTACCAAGTTTAAGCATCAAAATTCCAAATTCAAGCTTAGTGACCTCAGATTCTAGAGTAATAATTTTTTTGTTAAATTAGGGCAAGTATCACAACCTTTTGAAAAAGAAGATGCTACAAACTCTAACTTGATGACTTTCTCAAACCAAAGCTTGTTTTCATTGATCAAGTTAGTGATTGTATCATCCTTTTTTTAAGCTTCTAAGAGAGTATAGAGACCTCATCACCATGTTTTCTAATAAGAGTAATTAAATGATCCTTAGACTTGGTTTTCAGTTGTAAGAAAATATCATTTTCACTAACCTCTTCTTCAGATGCAGCACTGTCGGCCATTAGGCATATATCTCTATATGAATTCTCAACTTCGTCATTAGAGTCTGATTCTCCCCAAGTAGCAACCATAGCTTTCTCGCACGGGGGTTCACCAGCCCTCTTTTTGAAGCAGTTCTTCGCGAAGTGACCTTTGGCTTGACAGTGGTAGCAAATGAAATCCTTCATGTCTTTGTTGACTTTTGAAGCTTTACTTAGGCATTTTCCACTAGTCCACAACCTCTGTATAGCTCTTGTAATAAGGGCAACATCTTCATCAGCATCAACGTCATCCCCGTCATCTTGTGCTGATTGAAAGCCTTTTCGACTTTGAGAGCTATATTGTGGGATTTTTCAGATTCTCTCTCGGCTATCTGTCTCTAGAGTACACTACCGCTGCTCACTAGTCTTCGAATGAGGTCTTCCAAGGTGATGGTCTTGATATCTTGTTGAGCTTGCAGTGTCATGACATTTGCATCCCACCTTGAGTTAAAACCTTGAAGGAAATAGTGTGTAACCTTCCAATATGGTAGTTTTTTTCTCCAAGAAACTCAAATTGGCTTACAAGACAATGAAAGCAAAAGTGAAAGTCTTCAATGGTCTCACATTTTTCTTGTGAAACAGATTTGTACTATTTGAGAAGAGCAAGAATCTTGTTTTTTTGACATCATCATTCCCTTGATAAAGTCTTTTCAAGGCGTCGTAGATCTCCTTAGATGAGGAGTACACGAGCACCTTCTTTAGATCTAAGGGTTGAAGAGCCATGTGAAGGATCTTCAAAGCACTACATCTCTTTTCAAGGATCTTGTAATTAGAATTTTTGTAGTCCAATATCTTCTTCTAATGGCCATCAACATCCAGAGAGTATTCTGGACCTCTCTCTATGATTTTCCGAATCTGGCCATCAAGAGAACACATATGAGTTTTGATCTACACCTTCCACCAATCATACTCGCCAGCCTTCAAGATTGGAGGCTTCCAAAACGAGTCATTGATTGCACTACTTGACGTTGTCATTGTTTCTTGCAAATTAAAAACACAAATCTAGAGCCATGCTCTGATACCAATTGTTCGATCGTTAGTGTTCTATTCTGAAGGTCTAGGATATTCACAGAGAATGCATCGGAAATGTAAAACAAATAGTAATGACTATTTGAACGTAAGTACTTAGAGTAAAAACCTCAATTAACCAACTAGTTAATCAGGGAAAAACCACTACCTTTAAGTTTCTCACTTGGAGGATTTAAAACAAATATATTTATCTTATTGATTTCTTGACCAATTACAATGATGACATGGACATTAACTCTAGACTTTCCACCTAGATTAACTCTCTTTCACCACTTGTAAATTGCTCTCACTCTCAAAGATACAGAACACTAGAACTCCTCATTTTCTTTTTTCTCTTAGTTTTTCTCTCTAAGCTTGAATGTCTCTCTAAGTGAAATCCCTCCACTTATATAGACATTACAACCAGCCACACTTGGGTGTTTCATCTTTCCTAACTTTGCCATATTTATTTTCCTCCTTAGCGCAAGCCTTTTAAGCTCATACCACATCAGACGCTTCTATCGGCTAACGCTCAAAGCATACAATTTTGTCCTCTTTCTCTGAGCACGTCATGACACTGTCAGTTTGTCTTCTTATTTTGAGCATGTTCTGAAACTTTCAGTTCTCTGATCCTATTTCTTGTACGAACTGAGTTGACCTAGTTGGTTACAAAATCTCTTCTATGAATTGTCTTATGCTCCAACTATCTTCTACAGACGATCTATGCATTCTGGAAGACTAGCTTGTACCATCAGAGCATATGCTCGTTCTCTCGATCACTCCGTAAATCTCGATCACGATCAATGCTCTCAACATTCTTGTTCACGGCCAATACTCCCAACATTCTTCTGAAAGACATTTACCTATAATCAGAGTTACATGTCTTATACCTTTTCCTATAACACTTAACACACATTAAGTTTGGAGGTTTTGAACCATCAAAACATCAACACTTGAAATTCAACCCCTTATTCAAAGTTCATATTATTGTCAATATATGTACACTAATTAAGGAAATCATTGTGAGGGACATACAATCTCAACTATAATATCAATACATATCTTTTTGAACTCCTCGTGTTATCATTAAATTTATTTGTTCTGTAAAATCTATTTATCCTTAGTGAATTATTTTGCTTCTAGAAAAAAGGTCACTTTGCTTCCTATTATACGCGTATTTATGAATTATGGTCTTTGAGGTGGTTGCAACTTTGCATGCGATAGACACTTGTCTAACCTGTGTCGACTTAAATTGCATGATTCACACTACGGTTATGATATGCATACACGATGTAACTAAAGAGTTGTATTGGATAAAAGGAAATGGTTAGCTAAGATTAAACCACATATACCACAAAATCGTAAATATTGAAAACAATTTGACCATTAACAAGTTAATTTTGTTTTAGAACAACTCATTGTAGTAGACACGATGTATCGTGAATCTTGCATGCTACTCAATGCTTTAAGAAATTCTGCTAGCCATGATGTTTTGCAAATTCGGCGTGGTAACCACCAGGGGCGGGGCCAATTAAGTTTCAGTGGGGACTATAGCTCCCGCTGAAATAAAAAAATAATTAGTATTGTGTTAAAGAAATCTTGTAGTCTAGTGGTTGATTTAATTTCCTTCCTTCAATGATAAAGATTATGTGTGTTTTCTAAAATATGATGATTTTATATAATTAAGTTAAAATTGCTTGTGTGGTATCAGGCAAAATTTGCAAAGCCTCATGTTTATCACGTGGAATTTTAACAAAAATTAACACTACACAAAATTCGTAATACCTTGTAATACCAATGCGGAAATTTGTCATTATTTTGTTTTCTGCGATGTTCTTCTATGTTTACAAACTTTTTAGTATAAGCGCAAATGTATATACACAAAAAGTGCATTTTTTTTAATTCTGAACCTATCTAAATCTAGAGAAATGAAAAATAGAGAGAGTGAATGATAGAGGAAGCAAAAGCAACAAAAACAAATTTTTATTGATGAAAAATAGTTTTGGGGCCTCAACTAGAACACCTAGATCAACAAGGGAAATACAAGACGGCAAACGCAAAGAAACACGGTGTAAGGAAGAATTTGAGAAGTCAAAAGCATAATGTATGTTCACAAAGAACCAATGTTCTTCAACACACAAACTACCACTGAAATGGTCTCCAACGCTCTCAACTTCAAGATCTCCTTCAAGGTCAAGCTTGTGAGTAAGCAACAATGGAAGAGCACAACACATAGAAGAAGAGAACCACAAAAGATCTCAAGGAAACTCACCATAACTCAACACTTTGAGCAACGTTAGGGTTTCTAGAACCCTTAAGTACTGGGACGTCTCTCACGTTCCATGCTCGACGCCACGTGACTCGACTCAAACAAACAGACAGAGTACAAGGCTGGCCATGGGCACAAGAGCATCAATACCAAACTTGGGCCAAATGCCCAAATGGTTTCATTACTCCATTGGAGCAAGCAACCCATAAAAAGTGTCCTGGTTACTTTACAATACACATGCCTTAAACTTAGATCCTCTTCTGGAATGTCTAAACCCTCGACCTAGACGAGTTCCCCGGGGATGTCTGGAATGTCGAAAACCTCGACACGTCCTCCGGGCTTTCAAAATGATCATAGCCCGATCATGGGACTCATGATTCCCATCCATTGAAAGTATATTTGACAAACTTTCATCAATTCATTCTTTATACGTGGTAGTTAAATCACAAAGATCGGGAAGGTGGTCTGGGGGTCCACTAGGGACTGACCCCAGCCATTCCTCTTGATGAATCGGGCGAGAATTGCGAAACAGCATGGAATAGGTCCCCATGAAGATAAAGCCCTTATACATTAAGATCTTAGAAAGAACGCGGCCGGAAGGTTGCCACAAGTAAGTCAGTTTGGGGGACCGAAGGTAGTTCTCCGTGCACAGAACACGTAGCTTACCAAATCAGTTGCGGCCGACTTTCGTCTATGTTCGACCAGTCGGTCTCACAGTCAGGCATGCTTATACCATTACGAGTCTCGGACTATCTGATTCATTAACGTACAAAAGGTTGTTGGCATGTTGGTCAAGCCAAACAACATGACAACAAACTCATAAGCTCTATAACTCGTGACACAAGTCGTCTTTGATTCATCCCCCTCTGCAATCCTGACTTGCCACTACTCCAATCAGAGATCCAACCTAGTAAACATTATTGCCTTGCTAAGCTGATCAAAATAGTCGGCGACAAGCAGAATGGGATAGTTGTTCTGAATGGTCACCTTATTGAGTGCTCGGTAGTCTACGCACATTCGAAGAGAGCCTTCTTGCTTCTTCTGAAAAAGAAGAGGTGCGCCATACGGTGACTTAGCTGGCTGAAGCAAGCCCGCATCCAACAACTCTTTCAATTGTTTTCTACCAATTACACCATTAAAAATCTCTACAATTTTCCCTCCTAATTTATAAGTTTTACACATATAGTAAAAAAAAGCCTTGTATGGGTTTTGTCTTGGGATTTACAACATTGTCTATCATCGGCCCATTTTTATAATGCGCCTAGTTTGGATCGATCACATGGAGGAAGTCCATGCAAAAGGCAAATTATCAGTGGAGACAATCTTAGTACCAAAATCAATGAGATTTTTCTCACCAACAATTTTTCAAACCAAATTGATTTGATGTTCAACTTTATCTCTGATGAAGTGAAATCTCACATCAATGTGCTTGGTCCTGCCATGGTAGACAAGATTTTTACACAGATACAGAGCACTATGACTATCCATATGCAACATAATTTTATAATTTTATTCCTTCTATCTCCCTTTATATACATTGCAACCATATTGCTTCCTTGAAGGCCTCAACAGCAACAATGTACTATGCCTCAGTAGAGGACAGAGCAACAATTTGCTATTGTTGTGATTTCCAAGAAAAACAATTATCACACCGAGTATAGACATAGGAGGTAGTAGGTTTTCTGTTATCTTTGTTGCTTGCATAGCCAAATAACTCATCTAGTGAAGAGTGCTCACCATTCAGTAAGCCAAAGCTTACAGTTCCAGTAATATACCTAAGAAGATATTTCATAGCAATCAATGTTTTTCACAAGGTTCGGACATTAATTTACTCAAAACACTAACAACAAAGGTAAGATCAAGTCTAGTACATATCATAAAATACATGACAGATCCAACAGGAACATCATAAGTTACATAATTCATTCTTACTTCCTCTTCCTTATAGAGAGGTAGGATGGCCTTAGTAAGATCAAGATGCCCTCCTAATGGAGTAGAGATGGGTTTAACATTTGTTACTTTGAATCTTTCTAGTACCTTTAGCATATAGCCAGATTGAGATAGCATGATTTTTTCTTAAATCTATCCCTTTCAATTTTAATGCCTAATATTCTTTGAGAAGGACCAAGGTCCTTCATATCAAAATTTCTTTTGAGAGCCTTCTTAACATCCAAAATTTTATGTTTAAACTTGCAGATAAGTCGAATGTCATCAAGATAAAGCAACACATAGAGAGGCAACTCGGTTCAGACATGCTTAAAGTAAAGACGTGAATCATACTTGCTTTTCTTAAAATCCAGCTTTTTCATGCATGCGTCAAACTTTATATTCTACTGCCAAGGTGATTATTTTAAGCAATAAATAGACTTGTTCTGTAAGCATACATCATCAGGTTTAGTTTTGTCAATAAAACCCTTAGGTTGTCTCATGTGAAAGTTTCATTCAAGTCACAATGCAAGAAAGCAGTTTTAACATCCATCTGTTCAAGTTCATAAGCATAGACAACAGTCATGGCATATAATACATCATGGTCTTATACTTAGCAACAAGGGCAAAGATGTCAGTGTAATCTTCCCCTTATCTTTGGGTGAAGCCCTTTGCCACTGACCTAGCCTTGTATCTAGGTGGGTCATTGGCAAGGACTTCATCCTTCAGTTTATAAATTCATATGTAGTCAATAGTTCTAGCAAAAGCAGGTTTAGGAGCAACAATCCAAGTTTTATTGGCATGCATGGATTCAATTTCCTCTTTCATGGTAGACGACCAATGTTCAAAATGAGCACATATGATAACAGGTTCAATCAACTCAGGAGTATAGGCATTCAAGACTTCAACAATAGTAGAAGCAAACTCATCAATATTGTTCACATATATCCTATTAAGAACTTTAACACGTGGATCCCTATCCTTTGTAAGTTGATAAGTGGTTAAATCAGGCACCTCATCAAAAGGCATGTTCACAACATCAAAATCATGCTCATTTTCAGAAACATAGGGGGAAATATAGGAACTTACCTGCCCACTTGATTGGTGAGGTTGCACATTCGAGTGCTCTTCAGTACTTGGATGAACATCAAGATGTTCATTTAGAATACCATTAGTATCATTGCCAGAATAATCAGAAGGTGCAAGAGATTGCACAAGAGAATAACCAATGTCAAACTCCTCATCGTAGTTGTCAATATGAGGCCCATTTGGCACATGCATAGAAGTGGATTTTAGTGTTTGTAGACTTGTCTACATTCTCAATGGAAGCATTAAGTCTATTTTTGAAGTAAAACTAATGCTTAATAAAGATAAAACCCCTACTAACTATGACTTTGTACCCACCAGGTTGCATGAGTAACAATTTGTATCCCTTAACCCATTTAGGATACCCAAGCATAACACATTTGAGAGCCCTTGGATTCAATTTTCCAGCAGATTATTGTGTATAAGCAATATGCCCAAATGGCCTTAAATGTGATAAGTTAGGCTTGGTTCTACACCACATCTCTTGTGGTGTCTTAAAACCAATGGCAAAGCATGAAGACTAATGAGGCAGTAGTGACCGCCTCATCCTAAAGGGAGTGTTTCATCCTACACTTATGGGCATATACCTTGCATTTTCCAGCAAGCTTCTGTTCATACTCTCTGAAGTGTGATTTTGGTAAGGTGTTTCTGGCATAGTAAGGTGCCTCCTAATACTATTTGAATGACAGAAAGAATCAAAGTCATGGTTGAAGAAATTATGGCCATTATTAGTTCTTAAACATTTCAACTTAAATTTTGATTTACCTTTTACTTTAGTTTTCCATCACTTAAAGTTCTCAAAGGTATCACTCTTTGATTTGAGTAAGTACAACTAGACCTTCCTAGAATAGTGGTCTATAGGTGGAAGGAAATATATATCATTTCACCTATAGTGTCCACTTGGACATGTCCCAATAGGTCTGCATGTACATACTCATGAGGTCTTTGAGCAACACATTTAGACTTAGGAAAACTAGACCTAGCATGTTTTCCAACGATGTAGTTCTCACACATACTCAAGTCAGATGGTTTATACTCAAAATAATCATGTTTACACAAATATTGCATGCCTTTGTTTACAATATGACCTAGTCCAGCATGCCACATTTTAGTGTGATCCATAATCATGCAAGCATTCAGTTCAACATAAGAGGCATTCAAGACAGGTTCACCAATTACATGATATAAACTGTGCTTTTTCACACTTTAAATCAACACATTTCCATCACGAGAAACATTTATAATGCCATTATGTGTGTGAATGTGATAGTTCAAGTCATCAAACATGCTTTCTGACAACACATTTCTTCTAAGGTCTGGTACCCACCTGACTTGTTGGAGAACTCTTATTTGACCTCATGCATATGAAATGGAACATTACCAGTGCCTTTGATTTTTAAAGAGGATTATCACCCAACATCACCTCACCCTCATTACATGCATGCAGATAATCAAAGTAATGTCTATGAGGTGTGACATGCATACTGAATCCAGAGTCTAATATCCGAGAATCAACATCATCACTAGAGGCAACCATAAGCAGTTCATCATGATAAAAGGGTTGGGAGTCTAACACAACAAAAGTACCATTCTCGGATTTGTTACCATTATCATCTCTTTTCTTCTTAAAGCATTCACTAATGAAATGTCCATGTTTCCCACAGTAATGACACTTCAAATTAGACTTATCAATGTTACTTTAGAAAATAGAACCTCATCTTTAGAATCCATATTAGTTTTATTCCTTTGAAAATCTTTATGATCTCATTAGTCTAAATAATAGACTCGACTATTCTATTATTAGTCAGTTCCTCAGTACCAAATTGTATCACATCTTAAAAGTTATCAAATTAGGAAGGCAAAGAGTTTAATAGAATAAAAACTTGATGAGTATCAACAATTTTGTTATCACATCTCTCTAATTCATGAGTCATGCGAAAGAATGTATCGAGATTGTCATTCAAGGACACATAAACATCCATTTTGAAAGTAAATATGCGACAAAGAAGACTAACTATAGAAGGTAGAGATTTTACCATGAAGAGGTCTTTTAACGCCTTCTAGAGATTCCAGGATGAGTCAATTATGACCACTTGTCAGCTACTTCATCAGAGAGTCGGATCATAATATCAGAATGAGTAACTTGATCCATTTCTTTCTTATCAGCAGCACTGAAGTCATTAAGGTAATTGATAAGGATCGCTCCTCCAAGTGCTCGGATCAAGGTAAGAAAGGCTTGTGCTTGTTTCTCCGAACTAGGCTCAAAACTAGATCTCTTCGGTGTAGTTTTCTTGGCTGAGATTGGACGATTTTAGGGGCTGTTGAGGGTTGATCTTTTTGGTAGTTTTCTTATGGTTTTGAAGTGATATATATTCTATACTTTGGTGGATATAATGCACCACAAAAGTAGAGAACAAGATCAAGAGAAGCTTGAGATATGACGCACTCAAGAACACTAGATCGACACTCGATATAACTCATGAGCAAGATGATTTTTTCTGAAAAAATTCTTCAAGAAGAACACTTGTATTCTCTGGTTTTGGATGATAAAAAAAATGTGCCATCAAAGTGGCAGCCAACAACATTTAAAAAGTTTGTCAATCCTAGTGCTAGCAACCCTTAGTATGCTTGACATTGATTAAATAACATCACACTAATTATCTGACCAAATTTAATAAAATCTTGACATAATAAGCTTATAATATGATTCTAAAGTGACCATGTGACTTAGGGAAAAATGCACGAGCCACTTGGTAGTTTGATGGTCCAAATTAACCCGGCTGGGTCTTGAGCAAAATGATCAAACCAAGTTCAAGTTCTGTCGGCGCTCCTTATGCCAAAAGACCCTTCAAGAGCCTAGCTTCGAGTCTAGCAGCTTGCTTTTGAGTAATAACCCCGGGAGGATGATCATGGCCTTGGTTTGATGGAGAAAGCCTAGCGGTGGCGCGAGCAAGCGAACGTGTGAGACGTGGCTCAGGCGCCGGTGCACTTCCCTCGGCGTACTTGGGCTAGATGGTGGGAATATGACTAGGGAGGACCATGGACGTCGGTTTATCCGAGGGGAAATGGCTCGAATGGTTTGTGACCTTGCTAGGGATTAGGAGCCGAGGAGGGCTCGCAGCGAGCGGTGCCGGGGTTGGTGCAAGCGAGGGCATTGAATACGACATAGCTTGAGGTTCATGATAGACCATAGTCACATCAGTAATCATCCTCAACTGCTCTTTAGCATTTTTTCTTGATTAGTATAGCATTCATCTTGACTTGCCACATGACAAAGCAGTAGAGCCATCAAATGGCTTGACGTGTACATAGGAGACAGGAATGAGATCTTATAGAGAGAGATTCAAAGAAGTGGAGAAGTACAGAGATAGAGATAAAAAACAGATAGCTCGAGTTCTTTAAATAAAGAGGATGAGCACAAGAGAATCACAAAGAAGCTCAATAGCTAGGCATGCACAACAAAAATAGCTAGCCCAAAAGTGATTTTGGATTTCCTCTTTGTTAAGTTGTGGCGATATAACTCAAGACTCAAGAGTGGAGTTGAAGTCTTTGAAATACAACACAAAAAACAAAGATTTTTTGGCTAAACTCAAGAGAAAGTTCTTCCTTTTTTTATCTAAATCTTAGGTTGCGACAATGTTCGAGCATCTGGATCGCCTCTTTCGAGGTCGTCACGCTGCTAAGCCACTCAAATTTTCAAATCTACTCAAAGAGAGAACAAAATAGGGAAGAGAGTAATCCAGAGAGATTTAGGGCAATTGAAGCATCACTGAAGCTCAACAGTCAAATCGGAAATCCATAGAGATTTAGGGGAATAGAACATAAGGTTTAGAGCGTTTCTTAACTATAAACCCTAAGATCTAGCCCACGAGAGAGAGAGAGAGAGAGAGAGAGAGAGAGAGAGAGAGAGAGAGAGAGAGAGAGAGAGAGAGAGAGAGAGAGAGAGAGAGAGAGAGAGAGAGAGAGAGAGAGAGAGAGAGAGAGAGAGAGAGAGAGAGAGAGAGAGAGAGAGAGATTTAGATATAAGAATGAACATATTGTAGGTTGAAACTCTCAGCCCTAGAAACTTGAGTTTCAAAATCTCAAAGCTAGAAAGCTTGAGAATCTGAAACGTCGTTAAGGGTCCGATTTAAAAACAAAAACGAAAGACAAAAGATGAGGCTTTAGATCCAAATCCTAGAAGCTAGAGAGCTTAAGGATTTGGAGCGTTGCTTATGGATCTTAGAAGAGCTCTAATACTAGTTGAAAGAGATGAAATACACACAAAGAGAGAAGAAACGATATATAGCAAAAGCAACGAGAACAAAATTTATTGATGTAAAATAGTTTTGGGGCCTCAATTGGAACTCCCAGACCAACAAGGGAAATACAAGAGGGCAAATGCAAAGACAAAACGGTGTAAGAAAGAATTTGAGAACTCGAGAATTCGGATATTTGTTGAAGAAGAACCAATGTTCTTCAAAACACAAACAAACACATAAATGGTCTCCAAAGCTCTCGACTTCAAGATCTCCTTCAAGGTCAAGCTTGAAAGTGAGCAACAACACATAGAATAAGAGAACCACAAAAGCTATCAAGGACATTCATCATAGCTCAACGACGTTAGGGTTTCCAGAGTCCTTAAGTACTGGGGCGTCTTTCATGTGACGTGGCTCAAACACAGAGACATGGTACTTAGTTGACAATGGGCACAAGAACATTGATACCAAACTTGGGCCAAACGGCCCGAATGGTTTGGTCACTCAATTGGTCCAAACAACTCCTAAAAATTGCCCTGATTACATTATAATCCACATGCCTTAAACTTAGGCAATAACACTATAGCAATCTCTATACTATCGTTTATGAGTATGTATAAAAAATGAATATTTTTGCAGCAAAGGTACTTACATGTTTGCTCCGGTTGACAAATTTCCTTATTCTACTTTATATTTTTTAAAAGTAGTAGGGCTTAATATTAATGAATAAGCATTATTACATTAGAGTAGTAATAAAATGTGCATCTAAGAAATAATAAAATATATATGAGAAGTATAATGAAATGTACAATATCATTTTATAAATGATATGCATCAGTGTTAATGAATAATCATAAGAATTATAATAGAATTAGGTAAAAGATATATACACACGAAAAATCGTCTAAATGCAAACCAAAGTGTGCGTTAACCCTTAACGTACAGATTTTGTGCGATATTTCTTAACGCACAAGGGACAGAAGAGGCATTTTCGAAAAATTCGGGGGTAAAATGTGTGCGACATTCCTTAACGCACAGGTTGAATTGGGCCAAGCGAGACAAGCCCAAAAATAGTCTGGCCCAGCTTAACCACGTGTGCGTTAAGTGTAGTCGCACATATTTCTGTGCGATTAGAGTTAACGCACAATGGTGTGCGTTAAGTAATATCGCACATATTTATGTGCGACCAGACTTAACGCACAGGTTGAATTGGGCCAAGGGAGACAAGCCCAAAAATAGTCTGGCCCAGCTTAACCACGTGTGCGTTAACTCTAATCGCACAGAAATATGTGCGATTAGAGTTAACGCACAATGGTGCGATAAGGGTTGAAGCTGATTCTTCTTCCCCTTTCCCATTTCCTGATTTCGGCGCCGAATTTTTTTCCCAAATTTTTTCCGGTTTCTTCGATTTCTATTTCCCAGAATTTTCGGCTATTGAATCTCAAATCCGATCATGGATTCAACTAGGGGGGCTCATGGCGGTCCGACTGGTGGTGATGAGGTGGCCGAAGGCGTTGAGGCGGCGGCGACCGGAGCTCCTGTGCAGCAGACTCGCGCCGGTGGTGGTTGTTTGGCGTCTGGTTCCGGAGCTGAGGGGGTGCAGACGACGGCCGGTCTCGGTGGAGGAGCCGCCGCTGGTGTCGGAGGTGGAGCCGCCGTCGGTGTTGGAGGTGGAGCCGCCGCTGGTGAAGCTCCGGCTTGGATGGCCATGGAGGAGGAGGAGGAGGATGAGGAGGAGGATGGTAGCTTAGTCCGACGGACTACTGGTGGCGCGAGACGTCGGTTGACCCCATTGATCTCGTCGAGTCCACCTATTGACGTTACACCCACAACAGGCATCAGTCGTCAGGTAAGTAGATTTGCTTAGAAATCATCCAAATTTATTCAAATTTTGTCGTTAAATTTTAATCGTTATATTTGTTAGATTTGCTTAGATTTCATCTAAATTTTGACGTTAAATTTTAATCGTTATATTTGTTATATTTGTTAGATTTGCTTAGATCTCATGTAAATTTTGACGTTAAATTTTAATCGTTATATTTGTTAGATTTGCTTAGAATTCATCCAAAATTAAGTTTATATAAAATTTAGAGAAATATGATAAAATATATATAATTTATATAAAATTTAAATGAAATTTAAAATGTCATATAATATTTAGCGAAATAGGTATGAAAGTTAGATAATTCTGAACCGATCAATAAATATGAAATTTAGATAAAATAGATTAATTAGAAATAATGCTTTATAAAATTAGATATTATAGATATTAAATTATATAATTTAAGTTTAAAATAAAAGTTCGAATTTCGTTTGAAATTGAGAGAAATAAATTAATGATATTAGAGAATGACTATAATAAATTACGAAACAATAATTTTAGGCATTACGGGACGCGTTGGGTGGATCTGAGGGGATGACACATCCCGCTCCGGTAGCTGATCGACGTGGTGTGCCTAGAAAGCATATCTCAGCGACAGTGCGGCGTCATGCGGTGCAGATGAGGGCGGACTTATTAGCAGTAGAGTCACCGGTTCCAGCTTCTGGTCCGACTGAGGATTCGTCGCCGGTTCCAGCTTCTTGTCCGACCGAGGATGCGAGGATGGAGGACGCATACGTCACATCTGGTGACGATATGCCAGTTGATGAGGTGGCATGTCATGTGTCAGACGAGGACGAGGATCTGCTGGCAGACTACACGGTTTCTTATGAGCCGATTTTACCGGATGAGACCGACCCTCCACCTCCTTGTTCTGTCCCATCCCCCGTTTCCTCCTCGTTCCCTTATAGTCTTGCTGCCCCCTCCCCTATTTCTTCCCCTGCACCAGCTCCAGCACCAGCACCAGCTCATGGCCCCGTTCAAGGGCAGTCTTCTTGGATGCCTGGAGGGCCGCACGTCCCTTTCCTCCTTCCGAGCTACACCACACATATCGCGAGGGCGATTTATGATTTGACTCCTTTGGCCCCTCCTCTCCCTCGTGCCCCCACCCTTCCACAGCAGCGACGGCGCAGGAGAGCTAGAGGACAGGCTGCTCCAGAGGATGCTCCAGAGGCTGCACCAGAGGCTGCTCCCGAGGTTGCGCCGAAGGAGGCTGCAGATGTTGAGGCCGCTCCCCGTGTTTCAGGCCGTCAGGCCCGCCAGCAGACTCAGGATTTGGTGCGTTTTCTTAACTCATTTGTCTTGTAGAAATGTAATTATTTTTTTTTATTTTGTAGCTAATATTAATTATCGAACATGTAGACACGTAAGGTCTTGAGGGTTCACTTCCACGTCGGCATCGTCACAGATCTTGAGCCGTTCATCAGACCCGAGCCAGAGTCATGGTTTCGGCTAGCGGAGCGTAGTGGCCTCACACATCTCCGTGTTCTTGGCACCGGGGCTATTGATCGCGTCCTGGTCTCTGCTTTTGTGGAGAGATGGCACCCTGAGACGTCATCGTTCCATTTTCCTTGGGGCGAGATGACGATTACGCTACACGACGTTTATGAGATACTCAGGGTGCCCAATGACGGGAGGAGCTGTACGGCACCAGGTGTGAACGATCTAGAGCTCAGACGGAGGATTGCGCTGGAGCTTTTTGGGTTTGACGATAGTTCTCAGGTGGATAGATGGTACCGTACTGGCGGCATTCCTATCGTGAGGCTACAGGACGATTTGACGCGCATGATGGGTAGCGAACAGAGGGACGAGAGCATCTTGGCTTCACTTTATCTGTTCTTGATGCTCGGCTCCACAGTGTTGGTCGACAAGTCTACCCGTCAGATCAAGCACAAGTGGTTGGCACTATTGTTCGATCACGAGGCCACAGGCCGATATGCATGGGGAGCAGGCATTCTGGCGTTCTTGTACCGGAACTTAGGACAGGCGTCCAGACGAGAGGCACAGGGCATTGCCAGTTGTGGCATACTTTTGAGGGTAAGAATTTAAATTTAATAAATTTGAATTTACTTTATACATTATAATTATTTCTTTTGTAACCTTATACTTCGTTCGATCTTCTTATGTAGTCATGGATATGGGCGTACTTTCCTCATTTCCGTGGACATTATGTCACGGACCCAGCTGCCATGGCCGACGATGCTTCTGCCATCAGAGACGGCCAGGAGGTACCACAGAGCAAAGAGCCAGGGCGTTTGGTGTGTATGCGCCAGATGCTGGACAATATTAGATATGAGGAGGTAATATGTTTCACCATATTAGTATTTTAATTTATAATATGTACTTCATGCTATATATTTTATAATATGTTATCAATTTTATTTGTTACAGGTACAGTGGTGTCCGTTTCGTAGAGTATCATTCGACCGACCAGAGTACGCTCCTTCCCTGTTTAGAGGGATCATTCAAATCATGGATATTCAGGAGCCGTACCTGCCGGACCGCTGCCTTCGTCAGTTTAGCCATGTACAGGGGATCCCGATCTTACCCCCAGAGCCGAGCTCATTGATCCGACAGGACGACCTCAGGCATTACGACGTCAAATTCGACGCTCATCTATTGGGGGCATGGGATGAGGATCCGAGGCCTTTGATCCATGTTGAGGCGCCACCAGTCACACGCTATTGGGATGTTACAGATGACTATCTGGATTGGTTGGACGAGTATTCACATGTGCTGATGGATCCTAGATCCACCAGACAGGATCGTCCTCATGGCCCTGTCCATCCCACACCATCGATGGACACTCTTGCGGTATGTGCAATTTGTTTAAATTAATTAATGTCATTTATTAATTAATCATATTTAAATTCTAATGGGTATTTGCCAATACAGCGGAACCAGTTGGTTGTATTTTGGGTTACATATGTATACATTTTAATTTGCCCAATAGGACCAACAAACGCATATTGGGCCCTAACTAGGCCCGAACAAGCATATTGGGCCTAAACTAGGCCCAATAGGACCAACAAACGCATATTGGGCCCAAACTAGGCCCGAACAAGCATATTGGGCCTAAACTAGGCCCAATAAGACCAACAAACGCATATTGGGCCCAAACTAGGCCCGAACAAGCATATTGGGCCTAAACTAGGCCCAATAAGACCAACAAACGCATATTGGACCCAAACTAGGCCCAATAGGACCAACAAACGCATATTGGGCCCAAACTAGGCCCGAACAAGCATATTGGGCCTAAACTAGGCCTAATAGGACCAACAAACGCATATTGGGCCCAAACTAGGCCCGAACAAGCATATTGGGCCTAAACTAGGCCCAATAAGACCAACAAACGCATATTGGGCCCAAACTAAACGTACAGCTTCTTCATACTTCGTGATATATCGTTACTATGAAACTCATGTAAGTATATAGTGCAAGTAGAGATTGCTTAAGAATTATGTACAATACATTAGTATAAACCATGACTGATGAATGCTTTATAAGTATAAAGTTCTAAATCATATATTAGTATTAACCATATGATAAGATAATATTAATTTATTTAATATGCATTTAATCCTAAACCCTAAACCGTTGGAATGTATATAAGAAACCCTAAACCCTATCCTAAACCCTAAAACTAGGCCCATTATAACTTCATAAAACTTTGTCTGGGCCCATTAACTTATAATACGAGTGAGACATCAGTATAATATTATAATAACATAGTATTATAACCTATACGTACAGCTTCTTCATACTTCGTGATATATCGTTACTATGAAACTCATGTAAGTATATAGTGCAAGTAGAGATTGCTTAAGAATTATGTACAATACATTAGTATAAACCATGACTGATGAATGCTTTATAAGTGTATTCATTGGGCAATACAGTAGAGATTGCTTAAGAATTATGTACAATGCATTTAATCCTAAACCCTAAACCCTAAACCCTAAACCCTAAAACAATACTATGCGTTAATCCTAAACGCACACATATTCATTGGGCTGTTACGAAGCCCAATGACTGTTGGGGCCAGAGTCAAGCCCAGCCAGGTGTGCGTTAAGCCTAAACGCACACCCAGAGTCAAGCCCAGCCAGGTGTGCGTTAAGCCTAAACACACACCCAGAATCCATCCTGAACGGCCAATATTCGGCCGTTATAAAATCCGATCGTTCTCTGTGCGTTAAGCGATAACGCACCAACGGTAAGAATTTTATAACGGTCGAATTTCCCTCCTATATATACCCATATCAATTTCTTCATACTTCCACATCCAAACACAACAATCACCTTTTTGCTTTAGTTTTTGCAAGACTTTATATTTTCTTATACAATAATTCGTATTACATATCAGGGGATGACTTCATCCTCCAACAGTGCATTGCCTCCGGTTACAATGTGCGAATGCAATTTTCCGGTCGTATTGTACACTTGCGACAGGCCCAATCACTATAAAAGAAGGTACCTCGCATGCAAAGATTACGTCCCATCGGAGCGGTATGAAGATGAAAGAGGGTGTCGTACCTTTAAGTGGCTCGATCCACCGTATGACGAGAATACTGCCAAGGTTATCAGAGATCTGGTGAAGGAAATAAATAAGCTTCAACAACTGTGTGACACCCTTTCCGATAAATGTTGGAAGTTAAAGAGAACGATATATTATCGGGGTTATGATATAACGAAATGATGTTGTTTGATTATGTAATATTACAATGTTATGATTGTATAAGTTTAATGTCTTCTTATATTGTATTCCAATTTTAAGTATGTAATTTTACGTTTGGATTACTCTCAAACACACCAAAGCAATAATAATCAGCAAATAATCAAGCTAAATAACATCAAATTTCATATTGTATTACAATTCACACTAAACTCTAATACGCCACATAATCTGGATTCTTGCCGGCTGCAATGCGGCATTCCCTAAACTCTTGAAATTTCGAAGCATACAATGTTTCCCACCAAAGGATGTTCGGATCACAATGTCTTCGCCACGCATCCGTCATGGGTGGTAATGGAGACTCGTTAATGAGCGTCACCTATTGGAATACAAAAACAAAACCCAATTAGCATACACAATATTGCAAATGAAACATCTAGGTACAAGTAGAGATACAAAACATTACCGGTATCCAGTGGTTGTGACACCCTACGTGTGCTATCCCCACAAAATTTATGGGAGGTGCGAAGCTTGATCCAGACGCCCGTATTGGTAAGCACAATGAAGGGTGCTCAGATATGACGACGATAGCAACGTTATACACCGTTGCAAACACTAAACCCATGAATGGCATGTCAAGCCAATAATCCGCGCCACAAGGGGTATTAACATAGTTAATTTGAACCATTAGATCGTCCCATGACCCTGGTCTTGCATAAGCTCGTACCGGCTCCCATATTTGTCGGTTAACACGCAACTCCTTTGCCATCGCGCTACGGATCAAGGGATACTGACCCTCACTCATCCCCATAAGCACAGCCAAAGACCGATAGCCACAATGTCCATCTGAACGTACTTCCTTAGCACCGTTAATGTACCCAAACCAGAAGTAATCGATATTCCGAACCCCAAAGTCCACCCCAAAATGAATCATGGGTTCCTCAGGCCATTCCGACTTACGGACTCCCACATCGGCGTCCTCAAATTGTGATTCTTCTGGTTGCGGTTGTGATTGCATGTTCTCAGCGTCGAGCACCACAATACTTGGTTGCTTTCTGGGACGGCCTGGCCCTTTTGCCTTCTCCTTTGCCTTTGCCTTCTCAGACTTCACTAAGTCTTCTCTTACATGCTCATGCAGACTCTTTTCCCTAGTCGGCGACCCCTTTTCCTTGTTCTTCGCACCACTTGGCCTTCCCTTGGAACGTATGCCCGTCGGCTCCATAAATGTACTCTGTTCCGGATGCTCCAAGGCCATGTACAACTCACTCATTTGCCATAACGTGGCTTGGGTCAAAGTACGGCTTTGCACTTTCGACCACATCTCACGCAATCTCAACTCTGGAATGGAAATAGCTACACCGTCATCACCAAGCGCACATGTTGTTGGATCGTTTTCCCAATGCAAGTCCTTCCAGAAGTCGTGAATGTCGTCTGGAGTGAGAGTTGTCTTTGTAATGATGGCTTTTGCAATATCGTGGACGCACGGCAACCCAAGGCAGTCTCTCACCCAATGATCATCGCATACTTCTGAATACTCATCCTTCACTAGCTGATCATACATGGCCAACAACAAATCAAAACACCTATCCGACACTCTGCAAAACAGCCTTGAAAAGACCATTCGAGCAAGCTCTGGAAACCCTGGGTCGTTGAACTCCATTGGTCGTGTAGACAGTGACTTATTCATGGTCGCTTTTATCGTGTCTATTTGAAGAAGGATTGCATGGTGGATCCTTACGATCACTCTGTTAAAGCCGCCTCTGCTGGACCCTACAATATCTTTCAACACACGATGCATCCCCTCAACCCTATCAAAACAATTTTTTTTTACTCAGGGTACAACATTCATATCGAATACTAAACTATTTTAACTACACAATGTTCAAATTATACCTGTTTGAAGTTCGTGTGAGGAAGTGAAGGGTGTCATCCGTCCAGGCTCTTACTATACTTTCCTTGTAAGGAGTCAGCCATTCTGTCTCGACGTATCCAACAAGGCCGCTCTTCCACGACTTCCTCAATGCTCTGAGCCTCTCCTCGTACCTTTCCTCTGTGGTCGAGCAAAATAGTCCCCAACACTGGTTTGTAAACGTATCGACCTTGGCACTATCTTTTATAACCTTATCCGCATGTGCTTGATGTTGTTTCTAATATGGACCCAACACAAGAGCTGCCTAACCGGGGAGTCTTTGAATACTACCTTAATAGCTTTCATGAGAGCCTTTTCACAATCGATCATGATAGCATTGGGCATAACTCCTAACTGCTGAAACAAGTTCCGAAGGGCAGTCAATATCCACTGGTAATGGGAAAACGTCTTTGCTTTTGTGAATGCGTACGCAATGTTGAACGTCTTGTGAGTGCTGGTAAAACCAACAATCTCCACCAAAGGCATATCATACCTATTACCAGTGGACATTAATACTTGTCAATATAACTAATTAAACAAGAGCACAAACAAAATTAACTGTTATTAAATGGTTTTACATACTTGTTTGTTTTGTATGTGGCGTCAATGATCACCACGTACGGGAACTTCTTCAACAAGCGTAGCGACTCCGGGTGAGCAAAAAACAGGATCTCTACCTCTTGCCCTTTCTTATTATTCCTAAGAGGATAAAAAAGATACCCGTTCTCTTTCAAAAAAGTCAGAGACCACTGGGTAATCGTCAATTCCCCACGATCCTCGTACTGGAGCTTCTGCAAAAAGTTTGCAACCTACTTCATTGATGTCACATTTTCCGGAAAGTGTTTTCTCAAGTTCGAAACAATCTCTTTCGGAGTCTTCCGACCATCACCCCATTTCCTAGCCATGACCTCCTCCTCTTGGGTCATTCGACCCATGAATGCATTCCCATGAAAGCTAGCATAAAGCTTGTGGTTGTGGGTGCCATGTATAACATCCAACACCCATTTTTCAGTAAGGGATCCTGTCTTCTTGTGGAAACGATACCCGTATAGCTCGAATTTACAACCACACTTCTTCGATCTACGTTTTCGAATCCTTTCAACCGACAACTTTGGATTTTATACATTAACTTTACGCCTCCAAGATCTCGGCTCACCATATCTATCGCATGTCAAATTAACCACGTACGCATTTGAAGTACGTTTTACCAAAACTATCATCAGCTCTTTTGCTTTAGCTCTAGCCCATTCAAGCATTTCATTCTTACTCCCCCACTCTAGGACAGTACGAAAATAATCTCCATAATCTTCCCCCTATAATTAATTGTTATTTAATAATTATTATACTTTCTACAATTATAACTACAAATACATCAATTTAGCAAAGACATTAATAATTCATAATACAATCCACGAATTTTATGTGCAACTACGTAAGCCCCTACTTCATACCTAATATCATAACTACTTCATACAAAACTAGGACATGATTCATTACTCAAATTAAAATGAAATCAACACTAACCGTGCAAGAATCGCCACTCGAATCACAATTGTCTCCTTCGTCATCGGAACCCGAAGACTCGTTCACTTCGTCTACTTCTTCATCTTCTCGTACTTGTACCCAATTACATTCCTCACTTTCATGATTATAATACTTCATATTGAGTGAGTTGGTGTGCTCTTGGTATCAATTTCTCCGGGTATATATAGGCTGAAATGGCTTCGGAAAAATCAGACCCTTTGGTGCGTTAAGCCTTGTCGCACCAACGGTCTGATTTTTTCTAGCCGTTGGGACTTTGAATTCATCAATTTGTGCGTTAAATGTTAACGCACATGAACAGTATCGTGCGTTAAGGATTGTCGCACCAGTTCTGAATATTTTTTCAACTTTCGGACTATTCTGTCCCTTGTACGTTAACACTTAACGCACCAAAGTATGCGTTAAGTGTTAACGCACCAAACAGTGTGCATTTAGACACTGTTTGGTGTGTATATATACTGACCCTATATATATAGATCTATTCTCTAATAAAACAAGTTGTTATAGTGAAACGGGTGGATAAATTAAAGCCATTAGATGAGAGTGATATCAACGGATTAGATTTATCCAAGAGGGGTACATAGGTTGTATGTTGGTTTGCACACACCGGATTATTTTCCCACGCACCTTATTAGGGATTCTTTTTACCTACTTTTCAAATTCAACCAGATCTTGAAATCAAATCTACGTACTCCTCCCTCTCTCCTCATCGATGCTTTCTTCATCATCCATTAAAGCTTCCTTCAAACGCCATTGAAGTCGTGCGTGAAGCCCCACCGTCTTCGCCGGATTCGATTTTCGTCGTCGTGGTCCTCTCGCAGATGTTCCTCTTGGAGGTGGGGGTCTAGATGTTCCTCTCGGTGGGCATCGTGGTGGTGGTGCTGATCTGCACGTTCGTGTTGGGGTTCGCATGGTCGTGGGGCCCACTGGGGTGGCTGATCCCGAGCGAGATGTTCCCGCTGGAGACGCGGTCGGCGGGGCAGAGTGTGACGGTGTGCACCAACCTCCTGATCACGTTCGTCATCGCGCAAGCCTTCCTCTCGATGCTCTGCCACTTCCGATGGGACATCTTCCTCTTCTTCTCCGGTTGGGTCCTCGTCATGTCCCTCTTCGTCTTCTTCCTCCTCCCGAGTAGAAGCGCGCCGTCATCCCTTGCGTCGATCTCTACAGCGCCGCCGTCATCTTCGTATTCGGTCGCCGATTAAAGGTAACCCTAAAATCGTTTTCGTCTTCGCCTTCAATTTCCATTCAATTTTGTAAACGATTTCTTCAATTTGGAGTTCTAATATAGAAATTTCGGTCGATTTTGCTCATGTAATCACCATTGTTGCAGATTGTCACCGACCTCCATTCATCGCTGGTTGATTTTATCGTCTTCGTGCCATGGTTCATCATCTATGTATGATATTCAAACATACTTGTATGATATGAATTCTGTGATTATGGATTATGTTTCTGATCGTGAATGTGATATTTAGTTGTATGGAAGGGATATGCATTTTCCATACAGTGATATGCAAAATATACTTGTATGATATGCAATTTATAATTATGGATTATTTCATTGGCCGTGAATATGATATTCATTTGTGTGGATGGGATATGCATTTTCCATAAATTGATATGCAGAATATACTTGTATGATATGCAACTTTTTATGATAGATTATTTCATTGGTTGTGACTGTGATATTTATTTGTGTGGATGAGATATGCATTTTCTATACATTGATATGCAGAATAAGCCACGGGCGCGAAAAGAGAGTCGCGGGCGCGGCCAAGGAAGATCTCGATGAGTGATATTCTCGTCAGAAGTTGAGAGGAACAAGCTACGGGCGCGGAAAGGAAGCCGCGGGCGCGACCAAGGAAGATCTCGCTGAGTCCGGCCATGCAATTATGTGGATGGGATATGCATTTTTTGTATAGTGATATGCAGAATATACTTGTATGATATGCAATTTGTAATTATGGATTATTTTCTTGGCCATGAATATGATATTCATTTGTGTGGATGGGATATGCATTTTTTGTACAGTGATATGCAGAATATACTTGTATGATATGCAATTTTTCTCTCTCCAATCTCCTTCTCCTTGTACAGTGATATGCAGAATATACTTGTATGTTTTAAATTGGATTATCAATTACCACAATGTGCATATATGTTCAATGTTTTTGAATATCAGTATATATACGATTGACCATGATCACGAATAACAGTTATTCAATAATACTTGAACGATATTCAGATAATGTGCTTTGATATTCACACATTGTATTTCAATTCAGTCGATGCATTATATACGATGGAACATGAACAAGATTAACATATATGCAAATTATATATAACAATATTCATCTTTTTCGTGTCGATATGCAGAACGGTTTAGAAATTTCTGGACCGAAGCTCTGCGTGGAAGATGGTGGTGAATAACTGCCTATTTTGGAGGATCTATGTTTTCTCTCTCCAATCTCCTTCTAACTGAATATTTTGGAGGTTTTTAATTTTTAGAAATTTAGAAAATCAGTATGGATATTCTATCCCATGAAAACCGTCTCATACACCCTTATTATACTCTCCAAATCCAACCATCCAATACTCTCAATCCGACGCTCCATAATTATACACTCGTTTCACCATAAGAGTCGTTTTACCTGAACGTGCCTCTATATATATATATATATATTAATAAAGCTTACATCACCACATGCAATTCGCCTACATGTCATAACTATTCATCCATCATCCACCACATCATCCAGCCTTAAAAAATATTTATAAATGTGGGTCCGGTTTAATTATATATTGAACTTTGTTTAATTGAATAAATTTAATTTAAAAACACAATTAAGCATGAAATATGAATATGGTAAAGGGTAAAAAAAAAAATTTTTTGAGATCAACATGGTTTGGATTATGTTAAATGATAATTTTTGTTATTTTAAAAAAAATTATTATATGATTTATATAATAAACATACATATCCTCATTCCTCATTGAGCATATCTAATTATACAAAATTTAATAAAATTGTATCACAACTTGATAGATATAGATTCATAATTAGTATTTATCACGGGAGTTATTAATTATTATTAGATTTTATCATATTGAATACATTAGCAATTCTAACTTTTATCTTTTTCACAAGAAAATACATAATAATCCATAAGAAAATAAACTTAGAAGGGAAATCAGATACGAAAACAAAAGTGTTAATTCAATAAAGTGTTAAATGACTAAGTGTATAACTAATAAATTTATCAATAGTAAGAAAAAATTGATAAGGGTAATTTTTTTATCAATTGTAATTGTATAATTGTCGACCTTCCCCTATACATATACCATATTAATCTATAACCTTATTGATAGAGATTGGTTTTCCTACTTTTTTCTCTACAAAAGCCTTCTCCTCTATGCAAAGGTTTTACAACCTTCTTTTAATTATATCCTCCACTTCATGCTCACTATTTTAATTACTAATAGTTTAGTCTATTTTTGTAATGAACAATGGTTGAAAATTTACACTTCATTGAAGGGATCAAGTTTAAGACTAATGTCATCTAAATTTAATTATAAACACAAACATGATATCTGAATATGGTAAGTAAAGGTACAAAAATTTATTTTTAGAAGATTTTTTTATGGGAAAAAAGTTCTCACTATTCATTTTTTTCCTAAGATAACTAAATTTTTTTTTTTTTAACATTTAACTTTGGCTTGGACAACTATAAATTTAATCGGACACTATGCTAGTTTATAGTTAAATTGTCTAATTTATTCATTTGTGTTATAAAAAAAGGGAGGTGCTAGCTACGCTCAAATTTTTTTACTAAATAAGCTCAATTGTCCACGCGTACGGAAAGCGGGAGCAGGACCAGATACACGGATACGCGAAGCACGAGCGAGACAGATTGAACGGATATCCGATGAAGGTCGAAAATCACAAAGAGTCACGCTCCCGCAAAAAGGGTGCGTGACTCTTTGTTCAACCATCCTCTTCTTATATATCCTATATATGACACCGTCTAGTCATGTTCGTCCCTAAGAAAGACCCCTCTCGAGCCATCTAATTCAAACTCCGACCGTACCATCATCTTCCTCGTGCTCAAGTCAGTTGAACTTGAGTCCAGAATCGTCTAGAACCATACCCGAACGGTATCGAATCACCTCCGAACTTGTCCATGTTATGCACAAAAATCAGTAAACTTGACTCCAGAAAGACCCCTCATATATATGGCACCGTCTAGCCATGTTCGTCCCCAAGAAAGACCCATCTCGAGCCATCGAATCCAAACTCTGACCGTAACATCATTTTCCTCGTGCTCAAGTCAGTTGAACTTGACTCCAAAATCGTCTAGAATCATACCCGAACGGTATCGAATCACCTCCAAACTTATCCATGTTATGCACAAAAATCAGTGAACTTCTCTAGAAAGACCCCTCATATATATGGCACCGTCTAGCCATGTTCGTCCCCAAGAAAGACCCCTCTCGAGCCATCTAATCCAAACTCCGACCGTACTATCATCTTCCTCGTGCTCAAGTCAGTTGAACTTGACTTCAGAATCGTCTGGAACCATACCCGAACGGTATCGAATCACCTCCGAACTTGTCCATGTTATGCACAAAAATCAGTGAACCTTACCACTTTGAAGCGCTTTTCTAAGTTCTGTGGAACATAACAGCCGCTGCGACCTATCCTCGGAGAAACTTTGCAGCTCCACAAACCCAACGACACTAGCCTTGCTCTATGTGGTTGCTCTTCGAGCCGCCAACGAGCCACTCATATTAGTCAATATATTAGTCAATTAATAAAAATAAGAAGAGCTCAAATATATAAAAAAAACAATGTCACGCACCCGCAAAGCGGGTGCGGGACATTATTTACTTAACCCACAAAATGTCACGCTCCCGCTTTGCGGTTGCGTGACATTAAAAAATCAGATACCCTAAATCATTTGTTCGCTTTCGTTTTTCGAATGCGTGGATTCAGTCTCGCACCCGCTTTCCGTAAGCGTGAGTCTTTTGAGCGTAAAGAGAAGAAAATTTGAGCGTATTTAACGGTCGCGTAAATAAGAAATTCAACCCCCAACACACTATATAAAAGGATGTTTGGAGTCAAAATAAAAGAATCTTGAATAGTTTAAGAACACAATGAAGTCGCCCATTTCATACAGAATAAATAAGTTTACATAGACACATTCTTAATTATTCACAGAATGACGATACATAAAAATCATGCTCGATCAAGCCTCCACCACCTTTATTTGTGTGTGCAGAAACCCCTCGTCGTCTCCAAGCTTGAATCTCACATCCTCCGGCCCGTCCAACACCATGAAGCCGTCATACTTGCTCATCATGGCCAAGTAAACCGAGACGGCGAAAGCCGTGAATCCTATCAGGATCCAGCAGAACTCAATGTTGACAAGCGCCTTGGCGCGCTCTAGCGAGGCTTGGCCGGCGCAAGCGACGACGCCTCGGCCGTCCTGGTCTCGGATGGAGCATCCCGTCGGGGTCAGCTGGGGCGTCCACAGCATGACGCCCATGACGGCGAGCCAAACCCCCTGCAGGCTCACGCTCAACGACCTCACGAAGCCGACCGCAAAGCTTGTTGGAGAGGCGATGCCCATAAGAGTGGTGGCCAGGCAAACAAGAACGACGAGCTCGAGGAGCAGGTGGTATTGCCTCTCCACGCCCACGTGGTCGGTGGAGTGGAAGTGGAAGAGAAGCAGCTCTTGCGCGAAGGCCAAGGAGGCGACGAGCCAGACGAGGTGGGTGGCGCCCTCGGGCCTGTCGAGGGCGATGGCGGAGAGGCAGTAGAGGACGAAGGCCATGGCCATTGAGCTGTGCTCGTAGTGGTGGAGGCGGGGCCGGCTGTGGAGCTCGGAGATGGTGAAGAGGATGCAGCCCGCCAGGATGAGGTAGAGCTCCAGGTGGCGGTGGAGGGAGGTCGGGAACCATGGGAGTGGGGATTTGTAGTTGTGCTTGTGGGTGACGTGGAGTTTGATGTGGTTGTAGAGGTGCCACAAGCCTATGACCAGGAAGACTGCGCCCAGTGCTACGTGTCCCAATAGGCCTCCCATTGTGACTGACTAGCTAGCTAGCTAATTGAGATTCTGGGGTGAGGAGGTCTTAAGGAGATGGAATCGGCTGAGGATGAACTTAATTGCAAGTAAGGCTGACGAAGGGGTTGTCATCTGATGATCTCAGAGGTGGATTGGGGCAAAAGGGAGGTTGTTATACTTTTAGTCACCTAACTCCTAAGCTAAGCTAAGTCAAGTCATTCATGATGAAAGGCTTCCCAACAACTCTTCATTTTCAAGTGTAAGTTTGGCGGCCGGGTATAATGCTTTCCTAAGAAAATGAGTAATTAATTACTGTACTATAGATGATATGCAAGTAATGATCAAAAGTAACAACTATAGAGTTTGTGTATATGAAAAGCAAGAGGGTGTTGTTGTCTTGACAAGCCAGCTACTCTACTTGCATCTATGAAGCAAACAAGCAAATTAAGGTTCCATTTCCTTCACTCGAGCACTTTCTCACTGGTGTTTATAAGAAAAAAAACACTCCTTTTGCTTAATACACACTGCTCTCTCCTTTTTCCAAACTCATTCAACTAGATACATACTGCACATTAGGCCTAGCGTAGCACGCGCTATAACCTTCAAATCATCTATGTACGGGATATGATTCCATGGTGTGAATCTCGTCAGATGCAGGCTACACAATGGAAGTAACAGTGTCATCTGGTTTGCTCCGAAATGTGTTGAGCTATTTGAGCCAGAAAGGGGTAGAGAATTTCTCAAGTTCTTATACACTTCCATGTGAGTTCTTCTTTATGTTTTGCACTTTGGGATTTGAGAGGCCATTGTTTGTTGTTCACAGCTCTATCCTGATTTTCAGTTTGGTGTTTACTTCTCTTATTTTATGGCATGTGTTGCTATAAATCTACCCTGAATGTTCAACCAGCTGCCACCTTTTTCTCACTCAATTTCTATGGACATTGAAAAGATTCTGTGAGCGACACTTCTATAAGAATCCCAGGTTTGTGTTCCCCATTGTTCTGTTTCTGGGTCTTTAAATTGTTACACATTTACACTACACACTTCTCTAGCATTCATGTAGAAGATTGTGTCAAACTACATCTAGAACGGTTAAAACACAATTGTAACCGTAGCAGTCTCAACAATGGCTGCCTTTACAAGAAATCCACCATAACAACAGGTTACAGGTGTGTGTATTGATGTTTCAATTGAAATACTGAGCAGATGATATATATATATATATAGAACGCAGCTCCTTACAGGTAATATATAACAAAGTACAACAAGTTTGCATGAGTTCATCATTAAAATAAAGGTAAAGGAAAGCCTTTTCAAAGTCTACAGTTTCAAAGTCTACAGTATATCTCATATCAGTGGCTTTCAACTATGGGCGCTTTTTCTGATACGTCATATGAAGCCCGAAGAATCAATCTCTAGTGGTATTTTGCAAGCAGAGGGAAGAGGAAAAAGATCTGATGTGATGTGATGTGATGTCAGGTATCTGCATCCTTGCTTTTGTTTTCTGGCACTTGACGCACAAACTGTCCATGCATACGAGGTCTATCTTCTGCTGGCTTCTTTCTGCTCTGGTACCGGACCTGATAGTTATCACATGAAGCATTCATCAGATATGTCATTCTATGATCACAAAGAAAGCCGGTACAAATTCAAGCAATTTCAAGAGGTAGTAGTTTCATCAGGCCTATCCTAGATTGTTGTTTGGACTTCCCCTCAGACAAAAACTCAAGCCAAAGAGATTCACAAGTAAAAGCTTTCACCACAAGAAGAGGACACCCAACATCAAAAATCTAGACTAAATTTAGCAAGTTATGTTGCAGAAAGAATGAATAAAAAGCATTACCCTCTTATCAAAGCATCTTTCTTTTCGCTTCTGACAAATTTTATTCGAAGCAGCTTCCTTTTGTGCAGAGAGATCTTGATCCAATCCAGTCCCACTCCCACTCCCACTTCCAGCTCCAGCCTCACCTTCTGGAGCAGCCCAATTGTCACTCTCCATATTTGTCCCTTCCACATTGGCTGCGGTGCTGCTACCATTGTGCTGGTTGCTCCCATGGTTACTTCCAGAGGCACTCCCCTTTCTACTACAATTATCAACGTTAACTTCAATGCCCCTTCTTACTGCACTGGATGATCCACACTCAAGGGCTGGTGCCATTTTTTTTGGAGACGATTCATCCCGTTTCTGATGCTGGTTTAGTTGTGGTAAACAATGAACATGGTGATGGTGGTGGTGATAGTGGTGATAGTGGTGCTGTACTTGCACTTCCTGGCCAACACCACCCGGCTGTCCCAAAGCTGTGTGCTTAGGTGATGCATTCATCCTATCATTCTGAGTAACAGACTGTAGGCCATCCTCAACAGGTTGTATTACTGATGGATTGGCACAGTCGACAGCAGATGATGTAGTTTTAGATGAGGGATTATCAGTAACTTTAGCTGGCTTAGTGAAAGATGTGTATGTGGTTGAGCCCATATCATTGTTATTACTACTGCCATTTGAAACCTGGTTCGGAGTGTCAGACCGCAAATTCTGAGGGGAGTCTGTTTTTGCTGCATCGGAGCTGTTTTCTACTGGAGAGCAGCTACCAACATTTCCTGTTGGAGTTTGTTTAGCCACTGAACCATCTGGGTACCTTGTAAAGGCTGAGAGTTCTGAATGTCTCAAAGTATTCTGGTCTGGAGCAATAGGTCTGATATCTACATCTCCCACTCTCTTGAGTGTCAGCTCAAGAGAAGGTAAGTCCCTAGCTTTCTCCTCGGCTTCTTCTTTAGTTTTGCAATTTTGAGAGACACAAAATGGTTGTTTAGATTCTGAAGTTGTGTCACGGTTGCTGTTGATGACCCCGCTCAACTCAGCAGTCTGCTTCATCCAGTCACCTTTTCGATTATCACTACCAGCTTGTGTGTCAGCGCTGTCATAGATTTTACCTTCATTCTTAAGGTCTACTGAAGTGGCATGTTTTTTGTCATTCCCAGTTACTTCAACCAAACTCTTTTTCAGCTCCTCTTCCAACGAATTCTGACTCCCTGTTGCTCCTATCTGTAGGTTCTGCTCCGTTGCTACATTCTCTGACATTGGACAAACAATATAGAGTTTGAAATGAGTTGCATTCCTCTTAAATTCATATGTTTAAAATTCAAAATGAGTTACATTCCTCTTAATTTGTATAAGTTGTGTCATGCTTACCACATTGACCATTAAGCCCTTTGTTCTCTTTGGCAGATGTAGGGACCCAGCTACTGGCAAATCCCTCAGACCTTGAATGGATTACCTGAGCACAAGTACTATCAGGAGTATCAGAAGGTTGTTCCCAAGGAGACATCGGCAGTGGACTTTCAACATCTACAGCTTTTTTAGTCCATGAACTCTGCAACGTCAAGAGAGCAATACCTGTGAGCCCAAAACTAGTATATGCTTTTCTCTATGAGCATCATATCAATGTCATCTACAAATCAGCATGTATTCTTTTGTTTAAATGATGCATGCCAGTCAAGTTTTCTAAGTAGAAGAGCCTTGGTAGCCAAAGATCATAGAACTCCCATAACTAACAAAATATGTCAAAAGATGTTGAGCTGCATTCTTCTTAACCTACTCGCTATGAGTCAAAGTCAGACGAAGCCTTTAACCATATATTTTATAACGCAACTTGGACTTAAAAGAGCACTGCCCACTTAATTTATAAGTTCGCAAAATTTAATGGCCTTTGCATGCCAATTGTGGTCCATAGCATCCTTGTCTACCGGATTTTAGATTCTTAAACAGATAATCCAATGATCAATGAACTACCTGAGTTCCACTCCCGTTTAGCATGCATATAAAAGACTTGACTACTAATGGAGTACTACAAACATGCTATAGTGAAGCATTGAATGACTGACCAAAGCATTTACAAAACTTCAACACTATACTACCTTCCATGAGTGAAGTAAAAAGTGAGTGGATCATCCAATAACAAGATAAAATTATCCAAGCATATTAGTTTTCCATGGTTGTCAAACTATCTAATGAGTAATAAGCTACCTGAGTTCCACTCCCATTGTCGCTTCCATCATGTCTGAGTAGATCGATGCTTCTGTCATCATATTCCTCTCTGCTTCCTGAGTCATTTTCTGAATCTTCACCACCACTCCTTGATCTCAGGGACTTTTGATTTTGCACGCCACTTTCACTCCCACTACCACTAGACTGTTATAAGGAAAACACATAGATGCAAAATGAATTAGCATTACACATAAACCTAGATGAATAAACATGCAAGTAAACTACAAACACACATAAATATATAAGAACAACATTTAAATAAGAGCACCGCAAAACTTGGGCAATACAAATGGACCATTTGAAAATCAATAGCATACATTAAAATGTGCATATACTAGCATTTACTAGCTTCGATCTAAAATTTACATGAATCAGATTGTAGGAACTCACACTGTGGCACTTCCTCCAGACATGTTGCCAGAGGTTTTTAAGTTCATTCTTACGAATAGGCTTTGCTAGAAAGTCAATTGCACCCTTTGATAAACACTTGAAGACTATACCCATAGAATCGTGAGATGATGTCACTGCACAACAACGGCAAATATCAGCAAGGGATAGCTGCTCAAAGCATCTGACTTGAAAATGGAAGTTAAGATTTATAGTTACCGTCAACAAAGACAGGAAAGAAGGAAAGAAGAAGAGTGGTAACAAATAATTCTTGAATGAAGAGAAAGCTTACTAATAACAGGAGTAGTCTTGCGTGTTTTGTGGTTCATGATCTTGGACAGAAGGGCGATACCAGACAAACCAGGCATTACCACCTCACTCAGGACAAGATCAATATGGTTGCTAATGTCTTCCAAGATTTTCCAAGCTTGGAGACCATTTGACACAGCTATAACTGCAGGAACCAACAGATGCTCTTACAAAGGAGGAACAGGTATGTTCATATGTTACTATATACTAAGAGAGAGAAATATGGCATTATGACCAATTACAATGTTTCACTTCTTTCTTTCTTTATGAGATCTAATTATAGTGTCTCTCACGTGTATCTTAAAGTGCGTATGTTTATGAAAAACAACTAAAAATCTAGATACTGACGTAAAATAACATTGCATCAATAGTATGCCAATTTTGGGGATATAAGTATGCACCAAGTGAGGGATTTTATGATAATAAAAACAAGGTAACATATTTAGGCATGAATAGGTAAATATTTTTTTTATCCTCTTTTTAACTAAAATATTAAAATTAACTCAGCCTCCAACCTTTAAAAACAAGAAGCTCTTTTTAAGTTTACAATCAAGAAGCTGAATAATTTTACATTACATCAAGAAAATTTTAGCGAGGACTTAAGGTGTGAACAAATATCAAGGAGATATCATGCTCAATAATATGTAAGACAGTAAGAGGTGCCCTTTATCTAAAATGAACTAAAATTAAATATTTTAGTACTGGAAGAACAAATTCCCAATAACAAAGTGATGTTTTTTTCAAGAACCTTTAGCCACGACAGTACCCCTCTTCCTAAGAAAACTTTCATTTTTTATTGTTCAGAATAAACATTTAGGGGAATACCTATTTAATTTTTAAAACAAATTTGACAATGCTATCAGCCATAGATGGCCAAATATATTTTTTAGTTAAGTCTAATAATGCTCAGATCTTAAGTATGTCTCTGACATTTATAACTTATAAGTACTACCTCATAGAAAATTATCCTAATTTTCTATATATTTTCATTTGACGTTCAAAGTTTAGGCATAATCCGCTCTTGTGAGAAGAGCCACCTTGTTAGTATTTGTATGATTTTTCGTGCTTCACAATCACAAATAAGTCAGAATTAAATCATATAAATTAAGAAGTGGCTTGGTTGAGATTCTATGAAATGTACCATTCGAGTTTAACAAAATTCCACCAGATCTGAAGTCACATATGATGGTACAATATCAATACTTGCCTCTTATGTTTGATAGTGTCCATTTGGTGACAGTTTCCATCATTCATACACTTTTATCTTTAATTAATTATCAGACTCATCATATAGTCATTTTCCCTTCTCCAACAGATTTAATAGGAAAGCTAAGTTACCTTCATAACTGCAGTTGCGAAGCAATGCACTGACTATGTGACGGGTTGAATCGTCGTTTTCCACGAGAAGAACCTTGAGAGTCCTTACATGCAGAAACCTCTCCCAGTGAATAACTTGGCAAGAAGGCTGTGGATACAGCCCTTGTGGATCAATTTCGGACTGATCCGGCTTCCTTAAGACACCATTTAGGTCCGCCTTCTGGACATCATTTACCACTCTGTTCCCTTCAAAAAAAACCCTTTCTCCTCCATTAGCAACCCCACCCCTTGCAACCTGCTTGTCATCTTTGACATGCTGGTTGGCTTCTGCAGAACCATTTGCCTCCGGACCATTTTTGTGCATCTGAACAAACCTCATTAACCAGATTCAAAATGACCAGTTAAGAGAATAGAAACCGATTGAACTGGCAAAGAAATTATCCCATATCCGCTAGGGTTCTTGCACATCTTCAACAGGAAAGCCCTCTAAGGAAAAGATCTTGTACTATTCCTGCAGCAATAACATAACCGGAATCTAATTTAGCATCACTAATTATACAGCAAGCCGAGGACTTCGCCAATTCATAAGAACTTGAATTGATCCTCCGCAATTCGTGGAACCAAAACATGTCAGAATTAGTGGCTTTCAGAACTCAACATCTCTCCAAATTCACAACTACGAAAGCCCAAGCGCAACTCAAACTAACAAATTGAGACCTACTTCAGCTTTCAAAGAAGTTTTTACAGGGGAAAAAACGAATTGGACAGAAATTAGGTTAATCCAATACTAATTAAACTTTCAACACTTTGGGGGAAAGAATACATACTAAAGATCTGAAATTGCAAACCGGTGCTAACCTTTAAGAACTCCACGAGCAGCAACGATTCAGGTAAAAGTGTAACAAAATTTCTTGCTTATCAGCTCATACTATCTAGAAACACAAAAAGTTTGAGAATTTTTTAGCAGATCAAAGGGATATCAATGAACGCGAAGAAGAAAAAAGGGAGCAAAGCAAGATAGAAGGGGGGAAAGATTATCGTCCACTAAGGTTGAAGTATGAAGTCTCGAAGAAGGGTAAGATATTTATCCTATACGTAGATGACACGTGGGATGATGCCACGTAACGCGAGAAACAGATCAAATGCTGGCATGGGAACAGACTCCCAAGATCTAATTTGATCCTTCAGATTTCATTCAGGGACACGTGTCGGAATCTGGAGAATACTTTGATGCTCGCCTCTGGGAAGGTGATTGACGAAACGACACCGTATTGATCGTTAATGCCTGAACATGACGAATTTGACCTTCAGTTGGTTTTGTAATTCACTGTAGCACCCCTCCAACTCAGCAAGAAAATATCTGGCTACTGCTGATGTAATTTACATTAAAAAGGTTTTAGGTTTGTTTGGCATTTCATTTAATTACTCCGTATAAATTAGTAACAATTTTCGTGTTTTTACGGATTTGGACAAATATAAATAATATATTTTACAATAAATTAATTTTACTATATAATATAATACTGATAAATATGAATAATATATTATAAAATATATTTTTTTATGGTTGAAAAAATAAGATTGAGATGTCATCATTGTAGTGATATTTGGTCATGAGTAATTAGTAAGATTAAATATATAAGCTTCGCTTACTAGAAAAATAAAATAAATTAGCGTATTATTATCAACCAAAAAAAGTTAAAACACATAAGATTGATACAATATTATTATATTAATTAATTCAAATTTCTAAGATGTAATTTCACAATTTCTTAAAAAAGATAATTATATTGTAAAATAACATTGGATTTTTATATGATTTATATTGTTTGGGTATAAATATATATATTTTTCATAAAATATAAAGTTAAGGAATATATACTCTCTAGAGCTATAATTAAGATAAGTAGTATATTATAAAACATAAAAGTAAGTATTTGGCTTATATTAATGTAGAAAATTATGAGGGAGAATGATAAATGGAAAAAAATGGTGTCTATGTGTCATAGCTAATTGGCTGACACGTATGAGAGAAATTCGGTTATATAATTTTGTATTAATTGTTGGGCTATAAATATATATTTTTCATAAAATATAAAGTTAAGGAATATAAGATAGTATATTGGAGATATAATTAAGGTAGGTAGTATATTATAAAAAGTAACAAAATTTTAAGTATTTGACTTAAGCAAATGTAATTAAATGATAAATGACAAAAAAAAATGGTGTTTATGTATTATAGGTTGATTTCTAGCTGACATATAAGAGAGAGAAATTGGACTTTTTTATTAATATACAGATATATACATATGCAAGTTTGCTTTAAGTGTAAACAATTTCTTAAACCGGAACAAAAAAAAAGTTAAAGTGAGAAGACGAAAAAAATGTACGAGCCTACGAGGTGTCAATTTTCTAATTAAAGATAACTTTTCAATTTTCATGATACGAATATATGATTATTAAATCAACGACGATTTCATGTGTTTACCGTTTGGTCCCGACGTTGACCGATTTAGAATTTTTAAAAGAAAATTGGGCTTAATCCTTATCAGAAATGCACATAAGGTCATTGTTGTTAAAATCTCAATTCGATCCAACGATTCTAACGATCCTATGATTCTAATGATTCTACGATCCAGGAGTGACATAACGATCTCGATTCTAGATAGAATTCTATTGAAAGTAGGATTTTAATATTTTGATATAAAATTGGTAGGATCTTGTGTACGATCCCGATCTCGCATACGATTCTGACGATTCTATGAACAATTTTGACGATCCTATAACATGTTTATTATATGACACTATTTCATTATGAGATAAAAATTTATATCTAAAATATAAAATGTATGCATTTTTTCTTTTATCAATTATAATATAATTATATTGGTAAATCACCACTAAATTGTTATAGAATATATAATGTTTTCATATCATAAGATCACTAATATATATATTGTATGTCATCACTTTAATAAAATATGTTTACCATTTATTAGGTTGAAATCTACTATATTTAGTTATTTTGTAGAATCTTACGATTTTACGATCCGGTTCAAAAAGCATATTACGACTCGATCCTAGAATCACAATTTTAACAACATTGCATAAGGTATAATCCCAATGTATATATGGTACAATACAAAACACATATAGTTTAAAATGATGTATATTTAGTCAATGCGGTCTCAGGCTTTGACCCCCCTCCCCCACCACATCCCCCCCCCCCCCCCCCCCGTCTCCCTTTCTTCCCGGATAAAATGCACATATTATACAAATACAAAAGCACATGTAGTTCAAAAGGATGCAAATTTAGAAATTTTGACAATATAAAACGATGCATATCTATATTTGAATTGCACATCCAGTCATTTAAAAATGCACATTCATTTAAATCCAAAGGCACATCTAGCTAAAAAACAATGCACGTTCTTCTTGTAGATTCATAATGTACATTGAGATATAATTGGATGTGCATTTTTTATCTATATGTGCTTTAAATTATGCTAGATGTGTATTTTAAACTATATGTGCATTTGAATATAATCTTATGTGCACTTGGATGTATTTTATATGTGCTTCTAGATTTATGTTCTATGTGCATTTGAGTTATACTTTATGTGAACTATATATGTATTTGAATTTTATGGATGTTTATTTAAATTTGGTCGAATGTGAATTTTGACCTACATGTGCATTTAAAATTAACTGGATGTGCATTTAGAAATTACTAGATTTACATTTTTAGAGGCGGAGCTGAGGGAAGGGGGTTTGGTGCCCCCCCCCCCCCCCCCCCCCCCCCCCCCCCCCCCTTTCTTTTTTGTTTTTTTTTCATTCGTTGTATTAATTATTGTAGGGAAATTTCGACAAGTACCCCTGAGTTTAGGGGTATATTCTAGTCCAAGTACACAATCGTGTTTATCGTCCTAAAATTAGTAGGATTTGACTCCTAAAATAGCTAAATACATACCATGTCCATCTCAATTTGAATTCCTTATGAATTCAAATCATGATGGGTCGGGTATAGATTTGGGGTATATATTTGCTTGAATAAATTTGTTTATAGATCAAACTTAATTTTATTTGATTGACGTGTTCAATTGAACTTGTGTTAAATTGAATTGTTTTGAGTAGAAATATAGACAAATTTATTGTACGGAGTAAGAGATTGTCGGTTTCAAGTATAGAGTCTCCAACTATTTCTAATGAATCTGAATATGTTGATGAAGATCAATGTTGGTATTTCAAAGAAAAAAAGTTCGAAGTGAGAATGCATATGAGATGATATTAATATTATTTATAGCTAATTTTATTTAATATTAATATAATATTAATATTGTGCCCCTCTTTCTGAATTCTCTTGGCTACGCCACTGTACATTTTTGTACTTTGGATGTGCATTTAGCAATGACTTGAACTATATGTGCATCAAAATTTTATTATGTGTGTATTTGGAATTGTACTATATGTGCATTTTGAGTTATAATGCAAACAAAAGTTGGCATTCGAAAAATCAACCAACTCGAAAAAATCGCGAAAAAACTTCACCGATATACGGAAATGTCATCCCAGTATTATACAAATGCATATTTAGTTTTATACTTAATTTAAGGATTATTCTCGTGTGAAGGGTTTTCTCAGTTGATCTCTTCCCTATATTTTATTTTTTATAATAGTATTTGACAATGCGATTTATATTTATTTATTTTGAATTTTAAATTATAATGATACAAGTCTAAAGTAAAGTAAGTACTTTCTAGTAAATAGAACATAGTTTATAAATAATAAAGTTTTTATAAATAGTTTGGAAAACAAGACTTTATTTATTTAGTAAAAAGCTCTATTTCCACTAAAGTTGATTTCTTTCTTTATAAAACAGTAGTATTTTATTACATACTTATTTTGTATTATTTACATATTGTTCATTAAGAAAAAATTAATCTTTTAGCTAACAGAAACTACCAATTCTTGCCATTTATGTATATAGAAAATGAATGGAAATATGTTCCCTTGTATCATTCAAGACCAGTTTTCACCCTATAGTTCTCATGAATATTTGTACTCTTCAAGTCTTATCCTCACATGAATTACTCTAATTTAGGGATGTATTTACCTACTCACCTCACACCAAATTTATCAAACTCATTCTTCTTTTCTTTTTCTAATTTTTTTCAATTTAAGTCTTATATGATATATGTAGCCATAAGAATGTTAAAATGAACCCGATGCGAAGGGATAAACCTACCGCTACACTTTGTGTAAGAATTATTTCTACACTTCTCATAAAATAAAAGGACAATTATAAATTTATATTTTCACATAACCCAATATAATAAAGTACTGTGGTATTTCCTTCTGAGCACAAATTTTTAAAGAAAGATATTCTTAATAAAAAGAAGATATTCTTAATAAAAAGAAGATATTCTAATTTTAAAAACTAAAGATAAAATAAATTCAAACCCCAACAACCTCTTCGTCTTCCCCTTATCCACCATTCTTTTTTCAATCTAGTACAACCATTAATGAAATATATCCCATATCTCATAAAATTACCTTCATGTTTGTAATTTTCTCAACATCCTTTCCATTACAACTAGATTTGAGTCTCTTCTAAAAAAAAACTAGATTTGAGTCAGAACTTTTCTTTTTCAAATTTAGATTTCATCTTAGATTAAAGATCAAGATTAAAGATCAAGATGTCAATTATAACTCCTCCATTCCAACTAGTTTTCTACGTAACTCCGAATTGAGTGATTTCAACGTTAGATTAAAGATCAAGATGTCAACTATAACTCCTCCAAATTTCAGCGCGTTTGGACTAAGGAATCAAAAGTTATGGCGATTCCAAAATCGTGTCGCGGATCAGCATGCCGTGACGGACGAAACATGTTCATCCGTGACGGACGAAACATGTTCATCTGTCACGGATGAAAATGCTTCGTCCATCACGGATGAACATGTTTCGTCCATCACGGATGAACCAAGGCGTTAAATTAAGTTTATTTTATTGATGTTAACATCAATAAAGTAATTGTTTATAAACTTATTCTGATTATGTTCAGTTTTTAAATTATATGACTTGATAGATTTTGCATTGTAATTCAAAACAAAGACCTAGATAAACCGGTTTTTGAAAAGAAAAACATTTATTAGAGTCTGTTAATAGTACATAACTATTATATGTCCATGTGTCATGTACATGTTTGGATAAATATAAACTATATATTTAACGGTATATCAATTGATAATATAAGATGCTATTGACTAACAAAAAATATTATAATAATTATATTGTTTTAGCATGCTAAAAAATTAGAGAAGGATTATGTAGCTCAAGTAAATCATATGTTATTAAAGTAAGAATCAGACAGTTAAACAAATTAAGTTTCTTTTATAAATATGCATGAGAATGATTTATTCCATAAAGGTAACAAAACTTTAAGTAATATATTCATGAAACAATATAAAATATATTTTATTTTATATATTTTATGTATATATATTGCAAAAAATACTATGTGACAGTTTAATTAGTGGCTTAATAAATCTAAAAGTATAGTGCAAGTAATATACACACCGACATTAAAATGAACTATGTTTGGCCAAATTAGAGTATTGATAATGCTTATAATTTCAATAAGATTGGCCATACATAAAGATAATGGAAAGCTTCTTCTATCTCGATTGTCAAATGTTTCCCATTTGTTTTGAAGCAATCGTATCCCTTCTTTCTAATGGTTTGAGATATCTCTACTCGCCTTGGCGCTTAAGAGATCTCTATTTCTTTGTCCCGTCTTTGGAGAAGTATAACTTTTTCTACGTAACTCCGAATTGAGTAATTCCAACGTCAGATTAAAGATCAAGATGTCAACTATACCTCCTCCAAATTTCAGCGCGTTTGGACTAGAGAATCAAAAGTTATTGCGATTCCAAAACCGTGTCGCGGATCAGAATGTTCATCCGTGACGCACGGATGGGGTTGGTGCGTCACGGACGGTTTACTGTGGTCCGTCACGGACGGAGTGCTTTCGTTCGTCACGGGCGGCTTCATTTGGTACGTCACGTACGAAACAGTGCGTGAAATAGAAATTTTACCCGTGCGTGAAATAGCAAGGGCCTATATATATATGTTTTTTTTAATTTGTCATTTCATATTATATATAGTAGACAACGGCTAAGAATATTATTTAAATTTTATTATTAATATTATATATATTTGATGAATTTTCAAATGATGCTAAGTTATACATGTAAGTTAGGTTAGATTAGATAGTCAGTTATACTCGTGCGTAAATTTTTTCATTATTTTTGTATAATATAATAGGTTTTGGAGGTTTTTTAATTAATTTGTCCTTTCATATTTCATAGATTTAG
This sequence comes from Rheum nobile, assembly GCA_027886185.1. Taxonomy (NCBI): domain Eukaryota; kingdom Viridiplantae; phylum Streptophyta; class Magnoliopsida; order Caryophyllales; family Polygonaceae; genus Rheum; species Rheum nobile. Next base: position 11,010,692 of record WOAB01000644.1, on the reverse strand, counting down.
TCAACAAAGATTATAGAATATTATTAACATTTAGCTTTTAATATTGGATATATATTTGACGAATTTTCATATGATGCTATGTGAGATTCTTTTTAGTTTTTGAAACATTAATTTTACAATGACTTAAGAACTTATGTTGTAGATGTAGGTTAGGTTAGGTTAGATTAGATAATCGGTTATACTCTTGCAAAGTTTTTTCATTATTTTTGTATAATATAATAGGATTTTATTTTATTTAATTTGTTATTTCATTCATATATATAGTCAACAACAGTAATAGAATATTATTAGCATTTAATTATCACAATTGCATATATATTTGACGAATTTTCAAATCATGCTATGTGAATTTTTCTTAAAACTTTTTGAAACATTATATTTTTTTTAATGGCTTAATTTTTTTCATTATTTTTGTATAATATGATGATGGTCAACATATATTAATTTTAAGTGTAATTTTTATTGTGATGTATGTAGTTGTGGATAAAAAGGTTTTGTTTTATTTTTTCAAAATGTTAATTTATAATTTAATATGTCGGTAAGTTATCTATTTTTAGCTTATATACTCTAACAAAAATATCATCAAGATATACAATTATAAAATGGTTTTATCCTCAAAATATACAATTATAAATTGGTTTTAAATTGTAAAGTTTGGAATTAGAAAATTTTATTTGAGCTAAATATAACATTTATCATTACTTTTTATTCACCAAGTTTTTTCTTTCCTTTCTGCATCCAATTGTTTTCCTAAAACTGTCAATCATAGTAACTTCACCAAGTTTTTTCTTTCCTTTCTGCACTTTATGTAGCCATATGTGCTTTTCAATTGTTATTTCCTTGTCTTGTTTTGAAGTATAGCATTGTGAGCTCTTGACAGGAAGAAAAGATTGAGGAGCAACACAAACAAACATCTATGATATCGAAATCCTCCTTCCAAAGAAAAGAGTCTTTTAGAGATCCCGTCCTTGCAAAATCGGTGGCCACAAGTTTTGAAGCCATGGAATTACAAGTGAAGGGTGCAGAAGAGCTTGAAGAACAACACTTTATTCCATTTTTCCCTTTTCCCCTTTTTTCTGCCTTTTCTTGTCCTGCTTGCAAAACGAGTGAATGAAATAGGCTGAGGATCGAAATAGTGGGAAAGTGCAGAAGAATGATTCTTTCTTCACTTTTGCGGCCCTTTGTTCTTCTTTTTCCCTTGTGAAGTGGGCGAGAGCTAGGGAGATTCTCCATGGTTTCTTGCTCTTTTGATCTCCTCTTGTAGTTGTGGTCCATCTCGACATCTCTTGGGATTTCCTTCATCTGCATGTCATGTTTCGTCTCCACCAACTCGATCCTATAACAACGAATTCCAAGGAGTACGCATAAAATATGCCACTTTACTGGGTCTATATCGATCCCTTACTTGTTGTTTTGGGCGAAAAAGATAGAATCCACCTGAATTGCTTAAAGAAAGACAACTAGACAACGATAAGATGAGTAATATCTAAATAATCCAAATTTATATATATTTAAAAGTTAACATTCTAGGTCATTGAATGCTAACTTTTAAAGATGAATTAGTTTTTATTTTCATTTCATGTCTTATTTATTTAGCATAAAATTTAAATAATTTCTCAAATTCAAAAAGTACTAAAGTGACCATTTCATATATTAACAATTATATTTAATCTATAATCGTCTATATAATATACAAAGTTTTTGATTCACAATTATATACAATTACTACACATTAATCAATTAAAAAGTCCTCATTTTTATATCGTTGTATAACTCTTATATCTTCACGTTAAATTTTCAACATAGTTCAATTTATATTTATATTAAGCATGAAAAACAATCATCTATATATATATAAAAATTAGCATTCTAGGTCATTGAATGCTAACTTTTAAAGACAAAATCAAAGACTTAAATAGGCCTAAGGGTATAGTTTGAATGCAGGGTTAGTTTATCACCCTTAGTATATAATATGTTAGATTTTTCGATCGGTTTTTACTATAGGGTTTATAAAACAATATAAAATACATAAGTATAATTATAGGCTACTTTGTAATTTAAGTAATTAATTTTTCTTTGTTTTATTTAATATACCATAGCATAATTATGTGTATATATAAAAATGAGCACTATTTGTAAGTAATTATTTCCTCCCCACACACTCTTTTTTCAGTTAAATCTTGCATCTACGTACGGACTACTCTTTAGGTTATGACTTATTTTTTAACCTAAATCTCAATTAGTGATAGTTACTACATACTGTATACGTTATATTTTGCTCTTATTTACTCCTATTTTAATATTATCCAATTACTACATTTAACTCCTGTATTTAGTACACAATGAATGGTTGGAAATAAATTATAGTCAAGATGTCTAAACGGTTATATGTCAAAATGGCTTCACTTTCCAAGTAACATTTTTCATCTATAAAAGGGCGAAAACGGTGGTATTCCGTTCATTTGCTCTGGGCAACCATCATCTCATTCTTCTACATGGAAATTATCTTTAGAAAGCCATATAGTGAAGCTTGGGAGATAGTGGGAAACACCTTAAAAAGACATGGTCATTGAAGTAAGCATAATTATAAAGTTAAAGATGTGAATGAGGATTCCCGATTGTCGATGATGCAAGTATATATCCACCTCACGGTAAACTATCCTTGATTATATGTATTTGGATCTCTTTTGTAGTCTACAATACTTACATATATCGGTTTAAATTTATTAATATAATTGTCTTTTGATCGAGATAAGTTAATTTTATGTGAAGATGTCAGAGAATTGGATAATCTAATATCACTATTGAGGCATCGATTGTTTACATCATGCACCGATAGCTTTCACTAGAAGGAGGACAAAGACAATCGATTTATGATGACTGATTGTTAGTAACGAATAAAGCAAACTATTTTATGGACGATGTAAACCCTTCAACTATTGGTAGCATAAATTCAATTAGGTTTGTATTTTTAGTTCCTTTTTTGTACTAAATCGTTTTAAGTAGGTGTGTTGTTATTTTGGTTAAAGATGATTTTTATTGTTCTATTTTATACATATTCATTTTACACTCATCATGTATATATACTAAAGCTGGCCTCATTTGTGTTGGTCTAGAGGAATTAATCAAGGATGGAAGACGAAATAATAGACATGTACTCACTCTCACATATGAAATGTACAAGAAAGAAGTTATGAATTATAATTTCGCTAAGAAGAGTAAGCATGTACCGATAAAATAACTAATGTACTTTTATATAAAATGTAATAAGGTTTAAGAATATGCAGAGTCACCAATTATTTATATTACTCCGTATTTAATAAGAATAGGAAGTAATGACTAATATTTATTAATTAAAATGATATATATCATAGCATTTTAATCACCAATTATTTAGATTAAACTTCTGACCAAAATAAAATAAAATAAAATTGTACTTCGTATAATCATAGCATTTTATACCTAAAATACTTAGATATTACATTTCTTTTGTCAAGACTTAGATATTACATTTAAATCCATATCAAACAATATATCGTCTAAGATAAAACATGAAACAACAATCCATATATTAGAAACTCAAATTTAAACTGTGACACTACATATACACAAAAGGCACGTGCGAAGCACGGGCTTCGATTTCTAGTAAGTATTAGTAATTACTACTATAATTAGCAATCTTAGAAGAAACTATATATTTTCTATTAGATTGGTACAATCCATTACAAACATTTTCAATTATAAATACTTATTTTTAAAAAAAAAATTGGTATAAAAAATATTTTTCACACCTAATGTTGTTTAAAATTCTAAATTCTAAAATATCATAAAAAATTAAAATACTATACAGCTTCCAAAGCCTTACAACTAGTTTCTTTTAAAAAAAAATACAATATAACCACAAATGTATTTATAAATTAATTTATCAAATAAACCCTTAATTTTCTCATGTCGTCATGATAAGAAAACATGCAGTCATATTCATGAATTTTTCACCTAAAAGTTGAGCATAATAATAAAAAAAAAATGAAAATTTGAAGTTTTTGGTCTCTTGAGTTTTCTTCTCATTCTCTAAATTTCAAACTTTTTAGAAGATTAATACATCATGTATTCACTTATCTATTTCTCCCTTACCTTTAAATTGTCTTTTATTAAAAAAATGTGTTAATATGAGTTTGTTAATAAGAGACTAAAATTATATTTGTTGCTTGGACTAAGAAAAAGAGAAAGCTAAAAACTCAAATTTGAGTATGCCATTAAGAATGGTTTAACTCGATATAAAGTGATAGTACAAAATGCATAATTGCATCATACATAACACTTTTTTACACACTTTTTTACACATGTGAGGTTGCTAATGGTTTCATTTTGCATCACCTTGATGGATCATTGCTTGTGCTTGGAGTAAGTCGTTAAAACCAAGTACAAACGTTGACTTATTGGATGCAAAAACTCTCATCTGGGATCTTGAAATTGCTAATCAGTATGGAATGGAACATCAATGTTGTTGATGCTTGTTCATGTGCACTCCCACCTAGAACCAACCTCCGACATGCATGTTCCCATCATCAAGTAGCTTATGAGCCAAATTTCTTGTTGTTTTTATTGAAGTTTATTCCTAAGAAAAATAATATTATTGCTCATGTAATCTCTAGTTTTGATTTATCCTTGTCTCTTAAGATAATGGTGTACTTTAGTCATGTCTCTCAAGTCTCAATTGCTACATGTACTTGATCATGTTGAATATGCTCTAGCAATTATTAATGCTTGTAATATTAAAACTTCATCTAATTGTAAATTTACAAGGTTTGATTGTGGTATATGACTATCACCTTAATCTTGGATACTTTCAAGACGGATTTCTCAGACTTCATGAGATATTTGCTTAGGCGTGATATTTTCACATAATTAATGTAAATATGATTCTATCGAAAAACATCTATCTATCTATAAAAATTGCAGTCCTCTTAGGAACAATACTTCCTGATTTTATTCAATATAATACTGCTACTGATAAGCACTACTTTGTAGGGCTTAACTAAGAGTTATTAGAGGTTTTATTGGTGCCATTCGGGTAGATTTAGACACATTCTTGTGTATGGCGTTTGGAGGCGAAGTTGGTGTTTTTGTAGGTGTTTGAGCTACTTTGGAGATCATGAAGACACTGAGGAAGGAAGCCATCAAGAGAAGACGCCAAGGAGTGAAGAGGAGACGAGTTGGTGCAAGGCAAAGGACAAGAATGTCGAGCATTAACCACGATCGCGGGCATGGGTGCCGCGATCGCGGGCCTCGGAGCATGTCGAGAGTTTTCTGTGGGCGCGGAGAAATTGAAGGGCGCGGAGCCACATGGGCCACGATCAAGGTCCACCACCCGCGATCGCGGGTCTGACACGGCAGAGGCTCGGACTTATTCCGAATTATCTTTTTAGTTTTCTTTTCCCTTTTTCTTATTTCTATTTCAGTTATTTTTCTTAATGGGCTAGGTCATTTGTTAGGGCCCTATAAATACTCTCCTTATGCATTAGGGTTAGAGGGACTCTTATTCCACTTTAGTTGCAATTTTCATTCATCGTTGTTTATTTCGTTTGAAGTTTCTACCATGACTATGAGGAGCTAAGCCTCTTTGGCTTAGTCCAGTCCGGTAATGGAAGCATGAGTTCGTTCATCTGGTTGTGAGGTTTTGTTCCTATCTATCTATCCTATTGAGTTATATCTTTTCTCTGAGCAAATTCATATTTGAATGTTTGTTGGTTTATCTAGACTGATCACCTAGGTTTATTGCTTTCATTCTTATTGCTAATACTAGGGAACTGTTGGGCTAACGCTCTAGTATAAGTAGCAAGCATTGATTGTTATCTGCATCTGTGGATTATATCTATGTGGGAATTGATTACATGGTAAATGCATCTGAGCGAGCGTTCTATGTATCCTGGTTAATTCTTATATGCATTGCTGCCTTTGGGTTGAACCTTTAGTGGTACTAGGGTTATTCATTGGTAAGAGTTCTTTGTGGAAGGTTTCCCTCTGAATTTACATAAGATCAGGACAGGAATAACCGAATAGGAAGATAGGATTTAATCAATGAACAACCTTTGAATGACTTATGTGGACATTACTTGGCTAAGTGTTTTTCTCTCTTGATATTTCATCCATTCTACTTTGTTTTGTTTGCAACCAACCAATCATAAACCCCCCTTTGTGACATTGCATGCTACCACCATTGGTTCCTTCATTCTCTGTGGGATCGACCCTGACTTACTTACTATACTTTGTTTAGTGAGGATTTTAGGATTTACTTTTGATTAGGGGTACGACGACTATTCCCCCCCCCCCCCCCCCCCGATCAGCTACATTAATGTTGGGCTCTACCTATTGGATTCTATGAGAGGCCTAAATTGCCAAAGATGTTAAAACGGCCCAATTTATTTGGCCTTCAACCTTGAATTAGGTTCAGCGCAACTTTCTTCCATCGACAATTTGGATCTGACCATCAACTCTCCTCCTTCGGTGCTCTTCGAATCATGTTTGTCTTGCTGCATTATGCCAACACAAAAGGCCCGTGCAAAGCACGAGCTTCGATTTCTAGTCAACTTAATAATGGAATAAATGAAACTAATTAAATGAGAGCTTATCTCCTCCGGATGGGAGACCAATCGAGTCGAAAGATTTAGACGTCGGTCGCTTAAATATTCGAATAAGAGATTGAACCAGAGAATTATTCTTGGTAGCGAGAATAACAGTAGAATATAATTTGAATTGAGTAAAACTAATAATATCCGTCGTTACATGATAATTCTCTTCATATTTATACTGCTTCTCGGTTAAAATTGTTCGAGATCTGCGGAAGTCGGGTAAAATCGTCCGAGATCTGCGAGAGTCGTCAAGCTACGTACTGGTCGCTCCGAAATCCGCAGAGGTCGTCACTCTGCACACTGGTCGCCCCGAGATCTATAGAGGTTGTTACTCTGCATACTGACCGGACCGAGATCTCTGGAGGTCGTCTTCCTGTGTTTACTTTGTCCAAACCTTCTAGAAGGCAGCATGGTTCAAGTTTATTGGGCCGATCTAATGGGCCGAAAAAACGAGGCCCAACAATTACCCCAAAATTAAACTGGGCCAGAGCGTCAGTTGACAGGACAATTTGATTTTATAACTTCACTCTCTTCTGGCGTGATCATCATCCTGATTTTACTGCAAGTGTTCTGGCGATGGGGCCGACAGACATATTGCTCAAACTGAGAGTCAGCTTAAAGCAACCAATAATCATGTGAAGACGGCTGAGGGCGTGTAACACCCCCAAATCTCCTCTTGAAAGTATTACTGCCAGTAACCTCAGATATTACATCCCGAAGTCACCCCAGGCTTTTCAAGTTGATATAAACCATCAAACCACAGTTATAATACCAAATATCATAACTTTTATAAAACCAAAGTCTCAGAATTATAACATAATTCCAAATTCAACAAAATACAGAATCATAATTATTACAGCATAAGTCTTTAAGTACAAAACATAGTTAACACAGCGGAAGTCTTTGAAATAATAACAAGGTCTTGATCGAAAGGATCACCCGCCAAGGATCTTAACCTGAATAAACTTGTCAAAAACACCGTTTGTCTTTACAGTCGTTCTAGCCTTCTTGGATCTGTAACATATCTGATGTGCCGAATCGAACGGATGACACTAGTCAACCATACAGAGAACAATTTCGGTTGGTTAGTCTAATAAAAGACTATGCAAGGGTACAAAGCAGAGTGGTTCGAAGTAGTCGTATTAGGTTAGACTCATCGTCCTCGAATCAAAATCGATAACGATAGTCAACCACCATACTCTACTGAAACATATGAAAAGACATGATCAAGAGAAGATTCTGGAGACCGAGTCTCACAACAATCAATCCCAAAAGAAGACTCCAACGAAATGAGCCTTATCGAAAACATGACAAATGTTGGGGAACATTAATAATCACACAATCGTTCAAAAACGACTTGATGTTTCGGTTCACGACCAACCTCACCGCTCACGACGAATCCAGATTGGAAAGAGAACGTTACTCTGATCAAAGTCAAGACGAGCTTTCCTAACTGCACTATTATCTAGCTGCACTACTCGCCAAAGGGTATATTTAATTATGTGCGTCAAGAGCACTTATCTGATTTAATTCCAAAACTCACATCACGTTATAAGCTTTTAAATATATGTCCCGCCAAGCAAGACATATATCGAAGGAATGGACCTCGCAGAGTCCAAGCCTTTGGACCTATATCGAAAGAATGGACCTCGCAGAGTCCAAGCATCTACATCCGTAGGGTCTTGATCGCCCTTTTCCCCAAGTTATAAAGAAACGAATGGACCTCACAGAGTCCAGGCGTTCCTACGAATACTCGTGCTAACTAACAGTTCAACACAGTAATAATCCATATTAAAGCCTTCCAGGCAATTATCATAACCATATATCTATAATAGCGTTGATCTAGCAGATATACAACCTATTATAATATCATATTCTTTTCATCATATAATTTATCAAAACTGTTCCCAACATAAACAGTAAATCATTCCAAATTAATTAACTGTAATACCCACACCACATTGGGCCGGCCCATCACAGGGCTACAACCCATACACCCTAACCCATCCTTGGTAGCTCCTCCTAATTAATTAGGAAGCTATTTCCAAGAGGTTGTTGGGAGCGCTCGAACTCGAGACCTCTCCCCTTTATCCACTCCCCACAAGGAGTGAATACCAATGGCGATGCAGCACAATTGGTATTCACTCCTTGTGGGGAGTGGATAAAGGGGAGAGGTCTCGAGTTCGAGCGCTCCCAACAACCTCTTGGAAATAGCTTCCTAATTAATTAGGAGGAGCTACCAAGGATGGGTTGGGGTGTATGGGCTGCAACCCTGTGATGGGCCGGCCCAATGTGGTGTGGGTATTACAAAAAAGTACACTTTGAATGAGAGGGGCTCCGACCTTATTGGGCCAGCCATTTCTCTATCCATGGGCCACAGCCCATGTACCCCAACCAAATCCCCATGGCTGGGAGATTGTTCGTGAGTCTCGAACACGAGACCTCACGCTTTAACAAGCGGCCTTACGCCCACTTGTTACCAATTGCGCTGTAACACCCCCAAAACTTAACCCTTTTGGAAAGGTATTACCGCCAGTGTCCTAGTGTTCCTTACCGATATCACCCAAGGCTTTACCGGTTAAATACCATCATGAAGTACAATCGATGCATAAAGATCAAAGTAATTAAATCAGAACATAACATTGTTCAAAAGAAACAAGAGTTACGGGATTACAACCCAATCCCGAATAGGTCAACACAGAGTTTAAATCAAATACAACGGAAGTCTCATAAAACACCTTACAACCAAAGTCATTGTCCAAAAGATCTCAACCTGATTAAAGAAATAATTAAAACATTCAAAAACCACCGCCGACTCCATAGTCCTTCTAATCTTCTGAGCTACTTTCGATCTGATGTGCCGAATCGAACGGATGACACCAGCCAACCATGCAAGGGAAAATATTGGTTGGTTAGTCTAAATGAATAGACTAGCAAGGGTACAAAGCAGAATGGTTCGAAACAGTCGTATTAGGTTAGACTCCTCGTCCCTCGAATAATAATCGAGTACGCTTGTCAACCTCCATACTCCTACTGGAATAAACAAGAGGTATGCACAAGGGAAGATTCTGGAAGACTGAATCTTCACAGAAATCGACTCGAAAAGAGACTCCAACGGAAATGAGTCTTTAAGGAAGTATGACAATTCTGGAAAGTTACAGAATCATACAACAATGATTTAAAACTGACTGAGATGCTTCAGTCGACGACCAACCTCACCGCCTTTCAGCGAATCCAGATCGGAAAGAAGACGTACTACATTCAAGTCGATACGAGTCTTCCTAGCGGCACTATTACCTAGCTGCCCTACTCGCTGAGCGTTCATTAATTATGTGCGTCAAGGTAGCACTTATCTGATTATGTTTCAAAAACACACATCACATTATAGACTTTTACATGTGTACCCCACCAATGGGACGACACATCTTAGTATACGTTTCGTCGAGAGTGACGTACACCAAAAGGTTTGTGACACCAGCTAAGTGTCATGTCTCTACACACTTGTGAAAGAGACCGATCATGATCTTAGAATAGTATCAGATGGAGACGAGCCACCCCAATACCAGATTATAAAGAAACGACTGGACAGAGTCCGAGTAACGTTCCTATTTAACAGTGCTAACTAAACAGTTACAGCACAACGACAGTTACAGGATAAATCCACAAAAAGGCCCGAAAGGCGATCATAGATAATAGCGTTGTTCTAACAGATATACAACCTATTATATGATTTTCAAAACAGTTTATCAAAACCGTTTCCAGACAAACAGAGTATTCATTCCAAATTAATTACTCAGATAAACTACTGATAATTAATGTAAATATGGAACGAATGAGCAAGAGCGAACCGCCACTTGCCTTAATCCGCAAAATAGTCTAACGACGTCAACTGGATTCCGGGCTCGACACGGGTATAGTTTCGACAGCACAACAACCTTCGAGTCGACCCATAAAAGGAACCCTAAGTTAGATCCGACATAAACAGTACGAATCTAAACACGGCGAAAGAACACGAAAGGAAAGACGCCACGACGACAACCAACCAAGCCAAAGCCACGAAGGCATTCTGGGCACTGGCGGCGGTCGCTGTTCTTGGCGGCGGTCGCCGCATTCATCATGGCGGTCGCCGTGAAGAACACGGTCGACAGACACGAGAGAAATCTCACCAAAACAATGCGCGTTTCGACCCCTTTCCGCCTTGCTTGGTTTCTGACCTCCAAAGGCAACCACAAGGCTTCAAAAGAGCTGCTGGAAACACCACCAAACAACACCGACGAAAGCTTCAGAATTTCCGGCGAAGGGCACAACTCCGGCGAGACGAATTTTGGCAGAGGTTTGGTGCTGGGATGGCTCAAAACCTCTCCCCCAATACCTCCTTTTATAGCCAAAGCATCTGGAGCACGAAGAAGATGGGCCTACAACTAGTTCGGCGCGGTCAGAGCTCGCCGGCGACCATCGGACAATGTCTGCTGGGTAATCACGGCGGGCGCCGTGATTTTGCCTACGGAGGGCGCCGTGATTTTGCCTACGGCGGGCGCCGTAATTACGGCGGTCGCCGTTCCTAGCTCTGGCGAGCCCAGAGTAGGAGACGACGACTGGCACTTCGGGCCCAGCGACGGCGGGCGCCGTTACGGTACGGCGGTCGCCGTTTCTGCCTTTCCCGCCCATTCAGCTCTTGAACGAACATGGAGTTAAACCGGGATAAAAATTATCGTACGCGAATGACAATTAAAATCCGAGGCATGATGTCTGTATATTATTTCACTGAGAAAAATATTACAGATACAGATCACCTTACAGAATGTCTCAAACTCTCTGTATTAAATCCGACGTATACAACGGGTACTTGGGAAAATTCCAAAATTCCCAAAATAACCTTACAAAAATACGGGGTATCACATCTCCTCCCCCTTACAAGAAGTTTCGACCCCGAAACTTAGGTCGAGAATAACTCGGGAAAACGCCTGAGCATATCTGACTCGGTTTCCCACGTCTCCCAAGTAACTTCTTCGGTCCCTGACTTGGACCACAGCACTCGTACCAGCGGCACGATCTTGTTGCGCAAACGCTTCTCCCGACGCTCCAAAATGCGCACGGGCAACCCTTCGTAAGTACCATTAGCTTGAATCTCGATGTCTTCATAACTAAGCACATGAGACTCATCTGGTACATACTTTCTGAGTAAAGATACATGGAACACGTTATGCACCGGGTGAGCCGATGGTGGCAACGCCAAGCGGTACGCTAGAGATCCCACTCTATCCAGAATCTCGAATGGTCCCACGTAGCGAGGGTTAAGCTTCCCACGCTTACCAAATCTGAAAACTCCTTTGGATGGCGATACCTTGACAAAAACCTTGTCACCGACCTCGAACTCGACAGTCCTGCGCTTCCGATCTGCATAGGACTTCTGTCGACTCTGAGCGGTCAACATCCTTTGTCTGATCAAAGCAATGTCTGAAGCCGTCCTTTCGACCAATTCTGGTCCAAGCAGAATTTTGTCGGCATTATCATCCCAATAAATCGGAGATCTGCATCTGCGACCATACAAAGCTTCAAACAGAGCCATCTTGATTGTAGCATGCCAGCTATTATTGTACGTGAACTCAATCAGACTCAAGCTGTCCTCCCAGCTAGTCGGACGATCGAGCACACAAGCTCTAAGCATATCCTCCAGAGTCTGGATGGTCCTTTCAGACTGGCCATCTGTCTGAGGATGAAAAGTTGTACTGAACCTCAACTCGGTTCCCATAGCCTTATGAAGTTCCTTCCAGAATCTTGACATGAAACGGCCATCTCGGTCCGATACAATGGTCTTAGGAATGCCATGTAAGCGGACAATCTCCTTCTGGTAAACTTCTGCTAACTTCTGGGTTTCCCATGTGGTGTTGATGGCTATGAAATGAGCACTCTTCGTAAGCCTATCCACAATTACCCAGATAGCATCTCTCTGACTTCGAGTCTTGGGTAGCCCAGTGACGAAGTCCATGGAAATGTCTTCTCATTTCCATTCTGGTACTGGGAGAGGTAGCATCTCACCACCTGGCCTGCGGTGTTCAATCTTGACCTTCTGGCAAGTTAAGCACTTTGCCACAAAGTCTGCTACGTCCCACTTCATGTTTGGCCACCAAAACTTCTTCCTGAGATCCTTGTACATCTTGCTAGAGCCAGGATGCACAGAGTAAGCAGATGAATGAGCTTCTCTCATCACCAATTGACGAAGACCTTCTGTGTCAGGCACACATATCCGATCCTGAAACCAAAGTGATCCATCATCCTGAATCACAAAACTGGAAGCTTTCCCATCCATCACTTCACTGCTTAACTTCACCAAGATGATGTCATCGACTTGCTTTTCTTTGATCTGATCCAGCAGTGTAGCCTGAATTTCCATCATACTCAGGTACCCTCTATGCTGGTCATATAAGACTTCAATGTCGCACGATGCTTGGTTTAGCTTGGTCTGAGCAGTAAGTAGAGCAACTACAGTCTCATGCGTTGTCTTTCGGCTTAGTGCATCAGCTACTACATTAGCCTTGCCCGGATGATACAACAACTCCATGTCGTAGTCCTTGAGCAACTCCAGCCAACGGCGTTGTCTCATATTTAGCTCCTTTTGAGTAAATATATACTTGAGACTTTTGTGGTCGGTGAAGACTTGGCATCTTATACCGTAGAGGTAATGCCTCCAAATCTTCAGCGCAAAGACAACCGCTGCTAACTCAAGATCATGTGTCGGATAGTTTTCTTCGTACGTCTTGAGTTGCCTGGATGCATAAGCAATGACTCTGCCCCTTTGCATCAAAACACAACCAAGACCACACTTGGAAGCATCACTATAGACCACATAATCGTCGTTCCCTTCTGGGAGTACTAACACTGGTGCCGAGGTCAACCGTCGTTTCAACTCCTGGAAACTGGCCTCGCACTTGTCATTCCAGACAAACTTCTTGTGGACCTTGCGGAGTAGATTGGTCATAGGTAGAGCGATCTTTGAAAATCCTTCTACGAACCTTCTATAATACCCGGCAAGTCCAAGAAAGCTGCGCACCTCCTTCACATTCTGGGGCTGTGTCCATTTAGCCACCGCTTCAATCTTTTGGGGATCAACCATAACCCCATTTTTATTGATCACGTGGCCTAAGAAAGCCACTTCCTTTATCCAGAATTCACACTTGGACAGTTTAGCATAAAGCTGATGTTGTCTAAGGATTGACAAGGCAATCCGTAGATGTTCCTCGTGGACTTCTTCATTCGGAGAATAGATCAGAATGTCGTCGATGAAGACCACCACGAACTTATCCAAGTACTGGTGAAAACATCGGTTCATCAAATCCATAAAGACAGCTGTAGCATTTGTAAGCCCAAAAGGCATCACTACGAACTCGTAATGACCATACCTGGTCCTAAACGCAGTTCTAGGAATGTCCTGCTCACGAATCCTGAGTTGGTGATATCCAGATCTCAAGTCGATCTTGGAGAAAACCTTTGCTCCCTGCAACTGGTCCAACAAGTCATCAATCCTAGGCAAGGGATACTTGTTCTTGATCGTCACCTTGTTCAACTCTCGGTAGTCGATACAAAGTCGGAATGATCCGTCCTTCTTTTTGACGAACAATACCGGAGCACCCCACGGCGATGCACTCGGCCTGACATAACCTTTGTCAAGAAGATCTTCAAGTTGATTCTTCAATTCTTGCATCTCAGCTAGAGCCATCCGATACGGGGATTTGGAAATCGGCGCCGTACCAGGCTCGAGATCAATTGAAAACTCTACGTCACGGTTCGGGGGTAATCCAGGAATTTCTTCCGGAAAGACATCCGAAAACTCCCTAACTACGGAAATATCAAGAACCTCAGGTCCATCCTTCGCAGGCGAATCCAAGTAGCAAAGGTACCCGACACATCCTTGTCGTAGTAGCTTAAACGCAGCCATCGCATTGATCAGCTTGCCGTTATCAGCGTCATTTCGACCTTTGAACTTGCACACGAACTGGCCCCCAGATGACACCGTCACCGTTCTTGAACTGAAGTCGATCACCGCCTTGTGACGCATTAGCCAATCCATACCGAGGATAATGTCGTATGGAGCCATGGCTATACAGATTAAATCTGCCTCGAATTCCTTATCCTGAATGGTAATCGGAGTCGGACAGATGCTTGGTTCCCACCAAACGTTCTCCATTAGGAAGATTAACGACAAAAGGGTCGCACGAATCGTTGCACACTAAATCTAACTTGCTAACGCAACTATCCGAAATAAAGGAATGCGTAGCACCAGAATCAAATAGAATGCACACTGAAGTAGAGTGAAGGTATAAAGTACCTTGAGCAATTGGGGCATTGGGTCCATCTGCTTCACGCATCTCATACAAGCGTTGTCCCTGACTTCCAAAAACAGCTGGGGCATTTCCTCTATTCTGAGCAGTCGTCTGGACCGAAGGGCTAGGAGTCTCGGCAGGCTTAAACCTAGGTCGGTTGCTCTGATGAACTGACCCTTGATGTGACTCTACTCCCTTCTATTTTCCCTGCTTGCAGAACTTCTACAGATGACCGTCACGTCCACACCCAAAGCACGACCTCTTCTCCTTCTGACACTCATTGCTCTTGTGCCCAGCCGTACCACAGTTATAACACTTAACTGAACTCCGGGTCTGCCCTGACTGCTGAGTCGATCCTCCTTGCGTCATCTCCGTCTTAGCTCGGCCAGACTTGGCAAAGTTAGACGGTGGCGCATGGCGCTTAAAACCACCTCCTTGGTTCTGGTTCTGGATCGACTTCTGTCGGTTGTGCCTCTTGGTCGACTCCTCAAGAGTTACCTCCAGCTTATAGGCACAATCAACATACTGCTCCAAGGTAGAGCATGTGTGATGCACCATTAACGGCTTGATATCCGGGCTCATCCACTCGTGGAAGTACCAGATCTTTTGGGCCTCGCTGGTAATCTCGGCAGTGGCGTACTGTAAAAGATGATTGAACTTAGACGCCAACTCGGTCACTCTCAGACCATCCGTCTTTGGGTACAAGAACTCCTTATGCTTCTCCTCTCTCATAGCACGAGAGAAAAAGCGATCAACCATCTTGGTCTTGAACATCGACCAAGTCAACACTGGGCTCTCAGCCAAACCTGTGCTCTCCCACCACTCGCTAGCCTCCTCCTTCAGTTGAAGAGAAGCGATATGGACCTTCTCGGCCTCAGTACACTCCACGTTCCGAAACAGCCTCTCCATATGGGAGAACCAATGAGTCACTGCCACTGGCTCCCCTTTCTCGTTATAGCAATCGGGCCTCATGGAAGTGATGGTCTTAAGAGTGCGACCATAGCTGTCTCTCGTCCTGACGGCAGTCTCCTGAATCACAGGGTTTCTGGGTTCCACAACATCAGGAATCGCTGGGTGAGTAGGCACTTCTTGCGCTTGAGGCGCACTGGGTCTCAATACATCCGCAATTGCCTGCATCACAATCCCGCGAATTGCATCAACAGCTGCGGCGTCAAACAGCGTCGGCGCTTGGGTCTGATCTTGGCCTTCACGCCTCTGCTGGACGCGAGACTCTGACTCATGCTCATCCTGAACACCTCTTCCTACTGGCCTGGGATTTTGACTAGTCTCAGCACCGGCTCGAGTCGAGTTCCTCGTGCTTCTTGGGTTCACCATCTATTTACCGATCAAATTCCAAGCATTCAATACATTAATATTATGCAATATACTTATGCAATATACCAACGTAAATAAATTACTCAGAATAGATCAACTTGGCATTTTATAGATGAACCTTCGAACTATTACACAAGCTACATATAAGTCTATCATTCGAGCGTTAGGACAACATTGCTCGAAGATATAAGTGTTTCTCAGAGTACTTGCTGCAATACTAAAATATTACACATAGTACAAACTTGGAATACTAAGAAACGAAACTACTGCGATAGGCAACGCCAATCCTCCTCAAGGCGTTCCAAAATGTCTCCCATAAGACTGGCTACTCGTGCATGGTCTCTTCGGGCTAGGCTCACCATCGAGCTCTGGCGATGGGTTTCGCACCCTGCTTGACCCTGAAGCACATGGTCCTATCTCAGTCATGGTAAAGTATGGGTCGTCCATGACTGGTCCGCCTATTCCAGCCCTCCTCTGAGTACTGGCGATCAGCTCATCCCACTGACTCTGCTGTTCTGCAGAGATTACCTCGCTCTGGCGGAGGATCTCCTGCAGCTCGGATTCCGACCTCCTTCTTCTTGGAGTAGGGGTAGGCTGAGATTCCCTGTCACTTCTCCTAATACCGTACTCGGTATACAGTGCCTCCCAATCAGCTTCTGTCATGGGTGTGTACTATGGCACTGGTGACAATCCTGTACCGGGCTCCTGATTCTGCCCTCCCAGGTCCAACTCCGGGTCCTCTTCTGGATCATCCTCTATGGGATCCTCATCCTCGGGATCATCCTCGATGGGATCCTTATCCTCGGAATCATCCTCGATGGGATCCTCATCCTCAGAATCATCCTCGATCATATCCTCGTCCTCGACAAGATCTTGCTCAAGCATCTCCTCATCCTCCTCCTCGTACTCGATCTCCTCTGGAATTGGTCCCAACAGAAAGTCGTCTTGGTAAACCCCTTGTTCATACCTTGATAACTCATCTTCCTGCTCTCATTCCTGTACTTCCTCCACCCTTGGTGACGGCACATGTGCAGGCTCATGGACCATAGCATCCCTAGCTACAAGGACAACCGACTCGGGGAGAACGTGCTTGACGTCTTCGGGTGGGCTACTCGGGCCTCCAACCTCGAAACATCGTTGAGGTAACGGAAAATCTAGCCTCGGCTGATCCGACTTGGTGTCTTCCGACCCCCTACCAATAGAAAAGCAGACACCCATCCTATCGAACAATAAGAAAGGAATTAGTCTTTCTAGATATAGAAGCAAGCTTACTATATCAGACTATAAAGAAGACACGACTATGAACGGTGTTTTTAAATTCTTTTCAGTATGAAAATTCAGAGCCCTTTTTAAAGCATTTCGAAAACGGATAAATGGTTTATAAAAATTCCAAACCCGTTTTAAAACCTTTAGCTCTATTACCACAACTGTAACACCCCCAAAACTTAACCCTTTTGAAAAGGTATTACCGCCAGTGACCCCAGTGTTCCTTACCGAGATCACCCAAGGCTTTACCGGTTAAATACCATCATGAAGTACAATCGCTGCATAAAGATCAAAGTAATTAAATCAGAACATAACATTGTTCAAAAGAAACAAGAGTTACGGGATTACAACCCAATCCCGAATAGGTCAACACAGAGTTTAAATCAAATACAGCGGACGTCTCATAAAACACCTTACAACCAAATTCATTGTCCAAAAGATCTCAACCTGATTAAAGAAATAATTAAAACATTCAAAAACCACCGCCGACTCCATAGTCCTTCTAATCTTCTGAGCTACTTTCGATCTGATGTGCCGAATCGAACGGATGACACCAGCCAACCATGCAAGGGAAAATATTGGTTGGTTAGTCTAAATGAATAGACTAGCAAGGGTACAAAGCAGAATGGTTTGAAGCAGTCGAATTAGGTTAGACTCCTCGTCCCTCAAATAATAATCGAGTACGCTTGTCAACCACCATACTCCTACTGGAATAAACAAGAGGTATGCACAAGAGAAGATTCTGGAAGACTGAATCTTCACAGAAATCGACTCGAAAAGAGACTCCAACGGAAATGAGTCTTTAAGGAAGTATGACAATTCTGGAAAGTTACAGAATCATACAACAATGATTTAAAACTGACTGAGATGCTTCAGTCGACGACCAACCTCACCGCCTTTCAGCGAATCCAGATCGGAAAGAAGACGTACTACATTCAAGTCGATACGAGTCTTCCTAGCGGCACTATTACCTAGCTGCCCTACTCGCTGAGCGTTCATTAATTATGTGCGTCAATGTAGCACTTATCTGATTATGTTTCAAAAACACACATCACATTATAGACTTTTACATGTGTACCCCACCAATGGGACGACACATCTTAGTATACGTTTCATCGAGAGTGACGTACACCGAAAGGTTTGTGACACCAGCTAAGTGTCCTGTCTCTACACACTTGTGAAAGAGACCGATCATGATCTTAGAATAGTACCAGATGGAGACGAGCCACCCCGATACCAGATTATAAAGAAACGACTGGACAGAGTCCGAGTAACGTTCCTATTTAACAGTACTAACTAAACAGTTACAGCACAACGACAGTTACAGGATAAATCCACATAAAGGCCCGAAAGGCGATCACAGATAATAGCGTTGTTCTAACAGATATACAACCTATTATATGATTTTCAAAACAGTTTATCAAAACCGTTTCCAGACAAACAGAGTATTCATTCCAAATTAATTACTCAGATAAACTACTGATAATTAATGTAAATATGGAACGAATGAGCAAGAGCGAACCGCCTCTTGCCTTAATCCACAGAATAGTCTAACGACGTCAACTGGATTCCGGGCTCGACACGGGTATAGTTCCGACAGCACAACAACCTTCGAGTCGACCCATAAAAGGAACCCTAAGTTAGATCCGACATAAACAGTACGAATCTAAACACGGCGAAAGAACACGAAAGGAAAGACGCCACGACGACAACCAACCTAGCCAAAGCCACGAAGGCATTCTGGGCACTGGCGGCGGTCACTGTTCTTGGCGGCGGTCGCCGCATTCATCACGGCGGTCGCCGTGAAGAACACGGTCGACAGAGACGAGAGAAATCTCACCAAAACAATGCGCGTTTCGACCCCTTTCCGCCTTGCTTGGTTTCTGACCTCCAAAGGCAACCACAAGGCTTCAAAAGAGCTACTGGAAACACCAACAAACAACACCGACGAAAGATTCAGAATTTCCGGCGAAGGGCACAACTCCGGCGAGACGAATTTTGGCAGAGGTTTGGTGCTGGGATGGCTCAAAACCTCTCCCCGAACACCTCCTTTTTATAGCCAAAGCATCTGGAGCACGAAGAAGATGGGCCTACAGCTAGTTCGGCGCGATCAGAGCTCGCCGGCGACCATCGGACAATGTCTGCTGGGTAATCACGGCGGGCGCCGTGATTTTGCCTACGGCGGGCGCCGTAATTACGGCGGTCGCCGTTCCTAGCTCTGGCGAGCCCAGAGTAGGAGACGACGGCTGGCACTTCGGGCCCAGCGACGGCGGGCGCCGTTACGGTACGGCGGTCGCCGTTTCTGCCTTTCCCGCCCATTCAGCTTTTGAACGAACATGGCGTTAAACCTGGATAAAAATTATCGTACGCGAACGACAATTAAAATCCGAGGCATGATGTCTGTATATTATTTCACTGAGAAAAATATTACAGATACAGAGCACCTTACAGAATGTCTGAAACTCTCTGTATTAAATCCGACGTACACAACGGGTACTCGGGAAAATTCTAAAATTCCCAAAATAACCTTACAAAAATACGGGGTATCACATTAACAACTAACAATTGATAATTAATGGAAGTATGAAATGATTAGCAAGAGCGAACCGCCACTTGCCTTAGTTTAGTCGAGCTTGAACAAAGCTTAGCAACAAGATGTATCTGGGTTTGAAACTGGGACAGATCCTGGACGATAAACCCCTCTGGAACTACCCATAACGAGACCCTAAGTTAGATCCAATATCCACATATATGAATCTAAAAGAATACAAAAAGGAATCGAAGGAACCAAGCCTCGCTCGAAGCCAAACACCCAAGAACACACACACGAACCCAGCCTACCGCGGGTGCGGTCGGCCCTCACCACGGGGTGCGGTGGGGTGCGGTGGTGCCTTGCCGCGGGTGCGGCGAGATGACAGAGGCGAGGGTTCTTCGACAGATTTTCGGGGAGAAACTCACCCAAATCGATTCGTTCGACTTCGATTCGTGGTGGTTTTGATCTCCCACCACCTTAGATCTTGATTAACACTTAAGAGCACCTTTGTAAACACTCAAAGGGGTTCGATCTCTTCTCAAACGAAGCTCACAAGCTTGCCAACAATGGAGATTTCAGAGGAATTTCAGAGGAAGAAGATGAAGCTCAGCTATGGCTTCTCCTCTACGGTTTCCTCCCTTTTTATAGCCCAAACAAGGAGCTTACCCACAGATGACATCAAGGAGGAGGTGGCCCGACCAAATAGATAGGCTAGAAGCCAGCTAAGGCGAGTTACGGCATGTGACTTATCGCAATGACATCGGAGCTGACGATGGCCGCGGGGTGCGGCAGGGTGCGGTGGGGGTGCGGTGGCCGACTCGTGACCGCCACTGGCATTGGCCTTCGCCGCGGGTGCGGCAGGGTGCGGTCAAGGCCATTTTTGCCCCCTTTCGTCCGTTTTGTCTTTTCTTACTAAGTGGTTAAATATTCTTAACCCCGGGTTAAATATATTCGTACACGAATGACTTTTTAACCCAAAAATACATTAACTGTATTTTATATTACTCAAAAAAATATTACAGAGATCAAACATCTCATAGAATATCCGCACTTCTCTGAATTTAATCTGACTTGTAATATGGGCAAGAGAAAATTTCAAAATTACCCTTACAAAATGAGGGATATTACAGGGCGTCTCCTGTGATGGCAAAGGGTCAAGAGACCGCTCCTTGTTTGTCGTTTGCTTTGTTTTACAGGTGGACTCGTCAGTCGCTTCCCGCTTAAGTTGTGTGACATTGGTCGAGTAGACTTGTAATTGAGTGTGACATGTCGTGTAGTTCCAGGGAAGAGCGTCGTAGTATTTGTATAAGACGTGTACTTTAATTGGGACATGTCTTGTAAAAATGTGTTTTGTTTTTGTTCCTCTATTCCATGTGTACGGATCGATCGTGTAATGTGTAAGCGCTATGTATGATTGTGTTTTGTGTATGTTGATCAACTTGATTTTGTCTTGATGCCTCTTGTCCTGTTCCTGTTCAAGACACTTGAAAAGTATAGAAAAGATCAATGGGTGACCATCGAGTGTGAGCCCAACGGCCCTCCGATGCTTAAGTTAGTAAGGGGTTGGATAAGTATAATTGACTGAATCTAAATGAAGTACAAAGTATAAGTTTTTAAAAGTGATACGACTTCCAATGGGTCGTGTTCCAGCTTGGTTGGTCGTCTTTTGTGGACTCTTCGTCTTCTTCTAGTTTGACCTGGGCCATGGCTTTGGCTTGTACATATTCAAAGCTTCAACACGGGTATTTAGTCAGCTCGCGATAGAGTTCACTGCCCTTGACCAATCCCCGGCGAAAGGCTTCAATAGACGTTGGGACGTTGCAATGCGTGATCGCGACCTTCTCTTTGTTGTACCTATTAAGATAATCCCTTAAGGGCTCATCGTACCTTTGCACGATCATGTATAGGTCGCTTGATTGTTTTTCCAGTCTTCGACTGCTGGCGAACTGGATTTTGAATGAATTGACCAGATCGGCAAACGAAGTGATCGAACCCTGCGACAGATGCATGAACCAAGTTAGTGCGGGTCCTGCGAGGGTTGTGCCAAAACTTTTGCACATTACCGCTTCTCGATTCCCTCTTGGAATACAAATAGTCATTAATTTTTGCTTGTAGATAGAAATGGGATCGTCGGGGTCCTCAGTCCCATCGTAGTTGGGCATGTTGGGGACATGGAACTTCTTTGGGATATCGACACACACAATTGCCTCTATGAAAGGCGAGTCTTCGTATCCATCAATTGCCTCTTTCTCGATTCGCCGCGGGACTCCTGGAATCCGAGCGATGCAGTCCTCCAAAGCCTTCATATGCTCGCTGATAGCTTGCTGTATGAGGGCTTGGAGATCCATCGGCGTGGTGACCTGTGGAGGGACTACTCGAGCCTTTGTGGGCTCGGTCACGGGAATTGGAGCGTTAGCCATGAAAGTACTAACTGGAGGAGTTTGAAACATACCAATGGGTTGAACGACGCTCTGAGTGATCAGAGCCATGGGCATCGAAATAGCCCCATTCATGTTGAGACGTGTTTGGAGGCCTTCAGTGTTGACTACGCGTCTTGATCCTCCTGGGACCGATGCAGCCGAATTCACCTGCGATTTCAAAAGTTCATTTTCACGGATTAGTCATGTAATTTTAACTTCAGATTGGGTACTTAGTGTTTCGGATCTTAGGCTTTGCTAAGCCAATTCCTCTTGGAGGATGCTCATGCTTTTTGCTAATTCTTGGATTCGGGTGTCCAAGATGAGCGGATTGACGACGTCTTCGACTTGATTTCCGACCAGGGTGATTTGCTCTTCAGCGACGATCATGGGATCCCCGGAACTGGCCATGATTGGATGTGGACTGGATCGTTGATTGGCTAGATGCCCCACGGTGGGCGCCAAATTGTTTTGGGCGAAAAAGATCGAACCGACCTGAATCGCTTAAAGAAGGGCAACTAGACAACGATAAGATCAGTAATATCTAAATAATCCAAATCAACTTAATAATGGAATAAATGAAACTAATTGAATGTAAAAAAAGCTTATCCCCTCCGGATGGGAGACCAATCACGTCAAAAGATTTAGACGTCGGTCGCTTAAATATTCGAATAAGAGATTGAACCAGAGAATTATTCTTGGTAGCGAGAATAACAGTAGAATATATCTTGAATTGAGTAAAATTGATAATATCCTCGTTACATGATAATTCTCTTCATATTTATACTACTTCTCGGTTAAAATCGTTCGAGATCTGCGGGAGTTGGGTAAAATCGTATGAGATCTGCTGGAGTCGTCAAACTACGTACTGGTCGCTCCGAAATCCGCGGAGGTCGTCACTCTGCACACTAGTCGCCCCGAGATCTCTGGAGGTTGTTACTCTGCATACTGACCGGATCGAGATCTCTGGAGGTCGTCTTCCTATGTTTACTTTGTCTAGACCTTCTAGAAGGCATCCTGGTACAAGCTTATTGGGCCGATCCAATGGGACGGAAAAACGAGGCCCAACACTTGCCACACTCGTCCAATTTCATTGCCTTCCTCGAATGTCAAAGGATACCGCTAGCTCTATCACTACTTTGCTCCTCCTGGGTTTGATCTCTCTAAACATGGCATTACAACATAATATGTACCCAATGGCGGACAGAGGTGGGGCCCAGTGGGGGATACAGCCCCCACTGGGATTTTGAAAAAAAAATATTTTTTTTTATTTATTTTTTGGATTTTTGTAAACATTTCTTTAATTTTTTTCTTAAAATTTTTTAAAAAAGTTTTCAAAATAATATATTAATTTTCCAATTTTTTTTATAACTTTTATATAGGATTTCTTATGCATAATCCTAAAAAGTACAAATGAAACACAACTTATCCAAATTTGCAGACAAATTATTCAATAAAATTGCAATACTTTCTTTATATCTATCCTTATTTGTGTTAATTTTTTTTATAAAATTTAGGGTTTATAGATTTATAAATTTTAAAATCAATTTTATACAAATTTGTTGAAATGACACCGTGAAAGTAGTAAGTGATGATGAAATTTGTTTTAGATTTGTGTAATTTTTTGATCAATTTTAAATAAAATTTCATTTGGGATTCGAATATACTGTTTGTTGCTTGAAATTAAATTTGTCTATGTAAGTTAGACATTAGATTTAAATAGATGATAGACTTTGAAATTAAGGTTTTATTTAAGATAAACGATTTATTTTTTTTCATTTTTAGGATTTTAGTTCCTACTGGACTAAAATTATGCGTCCGTCCCTGTATGTACCTAAACCTCAACAAGATATATCCTAATTAATTCTACTTGATTTCTATTGCCTATAAAACATGATAAAACATATATAGCGAAGTTTGAATCACAAAGTGATAGCTGAAGAAAAAAGGTTATTGTCTTATATGTTGGGAGGGAATAGTGATTAATTAGAGATTTTGACGCACCTGTCAAAACAACTAGAGGACTGTTATCGTTCAAGAGAAAAAGCTTGCATAATTCATAGCATTGTTTATCAACTTGTTTTACACCCCAGTTTGATAGGTAGTGCAAATGTTTCCATTCCATACCACCAATTAAAATTACAAGTAGCCAATATATAAAGGATTGAAGGAGGTGCATTCATTTCAAATTTTTAACCCATGTTTGGCTTGAACATGTAAAAAGGAATCGGAAAAGACACGAATCTAGTATGCTTTATTCATTAATCAGAATTTTTATCATCATGGCCCACTTTGATGGGAGTATTTCATTCTCTACCGCCCTCCTTTTGACATACGAAGAAATATGAGCTAAGGCCAAGATGAAAATTTGAAGTAATGTAAAACAACGTTAAAGGGGCTAGATTAAACGTTTCCTTTGTGTGTCCGTGTATTAACTCTTATGTGAGGAGACTTGCAAGTCCGTACCCTTGTTTTTCTGTTGTTGTCAAGTATAATAGCATCTTAAGAGATTCATACTCTTGTGATCCTCTACTCTGATCTTTATAATTGTTTGGTTAAGTTTAATCAATCTGCTGATTATGATAACTTCTCTATAGTAATCACAGGGGACACGTGGGAGGTAGTTATTGAGTCCATGTGCGTGAGCAGCCAACCACCAACTGTGAATCTAGTTCCAATATAAAGTTGATGCAGAGGACGTAGTATTGTTGCTTTAGACTCTACGAAACAGGGGCTGAGAAAGGCTTGCGTGTGGATTTGGGTTTCTTCTGTGTGGCGCAGCCAATTTCACAAACCTTGACAGTCATATATATGTTGTTCTATATTGAAACAAAACCAAGCACAGCAGCTTTAATGATAAAGACGAGGGCAAACTGCACACGCTGTCTTATAGTACTAACACAAGCCACCATAAAAACAACCCAATCTAACATACTAAGAAATCTTAGTGAAAAAGAACTCTTGGAAGCTAAGCACTAGGGGGAAGGGAAGAAGATAAAAAGACTTCACTTAGAATTCCAAAAACCACGTCAAAATGCAGGGAGGGAGGAGAGAAAAATTACAATCAATTGTTTTAACAGGATAAGAACCTGAATTTTAACTAGTGAACTGATCATGATCACCAGGCAGCTTACATGTCAATTAGATTGTCTCCGGTGGGACGTTTTGACTACATATGGTCTGGGACGTTTTGACTACATATGGTCTACTCCGCTTTCATCCTCTGACATCACATCTCCTGCATGCCTGCAACCAGATATCAGAGATTTAAACTTGGGCAATTTGATCGAAGTGAATGATCTCTTAAACTTAACCAAGAACCAAGCACAATTCAAAACCAATCCATTGATTAGCGGAGAAAGACACATTATTGGCATCCTCTAAGAAACGAAAGCCAGGTAGGTTGAGAAACAAACCGCCAGGAGCTAGTTAGGTTCCGAGCTTTCCTATCCAGCTGCAGGTTTTGCAGTGCAGATGAAGCACGAGTTACTTCATCTGAGAGTTCATCAGTATCATATCTCCAGTTGAAATCATCCTTTCTGTAGCCAGACATGGACGATCCTGCCCTCTGGTCTGAATGTCAAGAAATGCAAAAGTTCAGAAAAATGTCTGATTACAGTCGAAGGCTTGATATAGTTAATGATTTTTTTACCAGATGTTTGTGATGCTGGAACAGCCCTGTCATACGTAAGCAGACAAATTAGAACAATTCAGTGGACAATATTAAGTCCGTTTTAAGAGAGAATAAAAAGTTAAAGAAGTAACCACCACAGCTTTGGAAGAAGAGGAAAAAGTAAAAGAGAATTTTTACCTCCCTAATGGGGGTATGCCTCCAGCAAGAGATGATGAAGACGGTCTTCTCATGTTACGGGAATCCACATTCGGAAATGAATCATTTTCCGGAGAAGCTCCTCTCCTTCCAGTACCTCTGGCTTGGGATAAACTCTACACAAATCATTTGGCAAGGTTAAATTTCATGTCATAACAATCATCAACCAAATGACAGTCATATTGAAAACGCAGTAGCTTATGTGGAAAATAAAAAACGACAGTGTGCAGTTCCTTCATCTCTAGAGATGCATGGCCTCTACACAATGTTACCACTACCCTCGAATTGTTAGAGCTGTAATCTAAATAATTGTCAGTCTATCAGATATAAAGGCCAGGAAGCCTACGCTCTGACAAGAGACACCTTTACCTATTTTCTCCAGATATCAAAATACATTTCTTAATCCAATAAAAGTCATCTCTATTCGGTATTATATGGTAGAACATCTAATTGGGAAGCAATGCAACTGGTGAACTCCACCATGCCATATGACGCCAGAAAACAACAGCCACGAAGTAGAATTGTTTTCATCCTTCAGCTTCAACACTAAATAAAGATTCTATTCAGAGCAGTAGATTAAGAGTTTGTTTAGGAATCTGAAGCGAAAAATTTCCAAACGGCTCAGGATAAGCTTTAAAAAAATTGCATTAGTCAAAGGTAAACTTTAGCTTGGTAGGCTCCAAAAGGACATAACTTCAACTGAAGCCCATCATCAGTTCAGTGTAATCGCCATGATTAAAGAATTCTCATATAGGTCATCAGATTCAGAGATGTTCTGAATTCATGCCAAAATGTGCTAATTCCAGATAGTGCTGATATATAAAATTTAGAACAGCACCTGATGATTTATCTACTGATACGAACATGGGATTGAAGAGGCTGGAAGAATCCGGACATATTGAAGTTAAGACAGTAAAGGCTGTGACAGGGGATTCCTAAGCTCACTGTGGGTGACATAGGGGACGGAAATTAGTACAAATAAGCATTAGGTCTTACGACTACTTCCAGAAAATATTGATGTAAAGGGCAATAGCCACTTTGGCCATTTTGAGGTATTTTGCATTCAACTAGTGGCTTAGTGGAATCATTTTGGTGGAGGGAACTCATCCCATCAGTTTTTCTTATAAGCTTATGTGTTCTTAAGGAGAATTTATATGTTTGTGAGAGTTTTTCCCTGTTTTCTAATTTGATCTCCACCATCTAACTTTATGACATCACACACATTATTAGAGATAAACACCTCAAATATGCAAGTCCTGAACATCAGAATAGGTAAACAAGGACAACACTGATTTGCACATTGTTACCTCAAATTTTCCTAACATCAGAATAGGTAAACAAGGACAACACTGATTTGCACATTGTTATCCCGGATTGTCCTAACATCCCGCTACAAACCTAAAAGCAACCATGGATCTCCAACAGAACCATCTTTATTCTTTACATGAAAAACTGTTCCTCCAACCTAGCGCCCTGGACCTCCTTGACCTTACTGATCACAAGCAATGCTAATAGCTACAACATATTTATATGATAACTAATAACTAACAGTAAGTCATGATAATCTCTTTATTTATCCAACGAACCGTACTTCTTATAAAACTAATGTTCTTCACCAAGTCAATATGCTTTACATTCTGCACATAATGGAAACATAAGAATCAACAATACCTCAAACTTCAAAAACCCTTCAAGAACATCCAAAAGCAGAGGACCACTATCACCATTCCTGTTGATATCATATCCATTTTTGCTACTGAATTCTTTTAACTCAGCTTTCCAGAAGTCTTTTGGCTGCAATCAAGCAAAGACAGTTAATTATTACATGAAATAGATCTATAAGAGGTCTTCCAAGTTGCAAAAGTAGGAAATAAAAATAAACTCTGGAGATAGCACACGAATTTAGTACCAAATTACACTCTGGAAGATAAACTTTAAGTGTATGATTAAGCTGTGCCCAGTCCAAGTATTCACATAGTAGTGCAGTTAGAAGCCTTCCTGCATTTAAAAAGTTACAGATTGGGTAAGTGTAGTACAAGTAAGAAAATCAGACTACATAGGAAATTGGATTATACATTCCTCTTCTAAAATCAGACACAGAAAGTAGGAATCTAAATAAAGAACAGAAGCTGTCACCCATAGGATAAGAACAAATTTATCCTCTTACAATAATGTCTGTTTACATTTTCTTTCTTATCAAGAAATCCAAATTCTGTCATTTGGACAAGCAAAGTCTTACCCTCTCAAAATTATCTGCATATATTTTCTTTCTTATTAATGCATCCAAATTCCGTAATCATAGGCTTCAATCCACCAGTTCCTTAGACCATTTTTCATTACAGAGTTGGAAGCTTAAATAAAATACAAAAAGGATTTTGTTCAAGATTCTCAAGTATGTCTTTCATCATTGATCAAGTATATTATTTTAATGGATCTAATAACTATTTTGAGGGGGGTGTACTAGTGCTACACTTAGAAGGATCTTGACTTATAAAGTGTATTTTTGAATAACTCAGATCTCAGCTAATGCAAGAAGAAATGGATCCGGAAACAGAAATTTAAAAAGTTGCACAGAACCATCAATTCAAAGTGCCAAAGAAACGATCTATATGGAAATAGTGCAAGCAAATTTGCACATTCAGAGTTCATATAGCTAAATAAACTTAACCGAAATGAAGATCAATGTTACGAGAGTCTTGAAACAAGGTCAAGACGCACGACATAATGATTGCAGCCAAATTGAAACTCTGAGAGCTCACCGTACGTAGAATGATGACAAAGAGAGCTTAAATATGCATTCATAATAGTGATAGCATGAAATTAAGAATAGGGTTGGACCTGATGGAGAAGCATGGAGTTGTTTGGCACGATCATTACAACTACCCAGCAAGGCAGGAGGCAAGCCCTCGTCTTTCTCAACTACCCGATCCTCCTCTTCGATAGCCTCAAACACACTGGCTCTGAGTTCAGCCTAGAAGAGCACCAAACAGGTAACAACTTTAGCTAATGGGTAAACCCTCAAAATCAATATCTGCAATCAAATGCATTAAGACACTAAGCATTACTTCCACCAAATATTGCAGAGCACCGAGTTGCAACGGGAAGAAAGAAAAGCCAAATCCCAGAACAAAATAAAAATTGATCGGAAACATAATGAAAAGAAGTTACAAGTAACGGAGCTGGTGCCATACAGTTCTTAATACTCAACAAGAACACCATAGCAGATGAAAACAAAGAAACTACCTAATTTGAGTGATCCAGAAATTTCAAAAAGGATGGACGACGCAGTCACGGAAGGACAGATAATCAATTTAAAAGTGTCAAAAGGGAAGCAATTGACAATGGGAGATCGAATTCGACAAGATACAACCTTCAGAAATCAGACCTCTAAGGGAACATCCTCCATAAACCAAATTAAAAGGGAAAGAGGCAAAGAGCCCCACACAGGCAGCGTAAACAAAGCTCCTAATAGATCTAAACACCATTCCCACTTCGCAAGCCTCGGAGAGAAGAGGAAAATTAAACATGAATCCGTATAAATAACAAAAATTCGTCAGCTGATGACCTCATTCAGCCGTAGTTGAGAAAATTCAAGAGATCCCGGTGAGCAGAAGCTGTGAAATTGAAAGAATTAGGCAGGGATTTAGGGATGAGGAGGGAGAAATTTACTCGGATCTTGGCGAGGACGCCCTTCTTCTCAAGGGTTCGTGTGACAAGGGTTTTGAGCTCCATCATTTCTCTGGTGTAATCGTCCATCTTCAAATGCGAATTTCTCTCGGAAACTCGGTTGGAATCGTGGCGCGTGCGGGTGATCTGTGCTGGTCTGGAAATGGAGGAGATGTGTAAAGTGAGAAAGAGGGAGAGGGAGGTATGAAGGGCGAAGAAATGGTTAGCAAACAAGTTTCATCGTCCAGGGAAATATTTCCAATTATTTTTCGTAAGTGCTATCTTCACACTCTTTTCTAATTAGCAACACACCTTTTTACTACTGTGACGTTAATAGCCTCGGTAACAGTAATTATGCCATCTTCTTAAACAAAGAAAAAATTAAAAAACTTAATTTAATCACGTCAACTATATATCAAAGTCTTCCTACATATTTAACCTAGACTCTGTTCGGTAACTGAGAGCTTATTCAAGCTGAAACTAAAGTTGATTTGAAAACTGAAGCTGATTTGAAGTTGGAATGTTAAACTAAAGCTGAAGCTGAATTAAAAACTGATATATATAAATAAGCTTGTTAGGTGTTCGGTAATTAGAAGCTTATTTGATGAAAATAAATGGTAAAATTATCAAAAAGGGTAAATTGTAGGGGTAAATTTTGTTAACATGTGCATAGCACATGACAATCTGTGATATGTGATTTGTACACGCGCTGTGCACGTGAGAAGAGTTGGCTGCTTTACCTAATTTTGCAGCCCTCTTGGTTCAATTCAACGCCGCTTGAAAGGAGAAGCAGCTCACTCCATTGCTCCGGTGCTCTCAGGTCTTCGAGCTAAGGTGAGTTCCCGTTCACAGCTCCATGGGCAAGTTCATTAGTCTTCCCGAGCCTTTTGTGCATTCCGAAGCTTGTTTGTTTTGTTGTCCCGAGTAGTGATAAGCTTGTTTGTGGGTGCGTCTGGATGTTAGTCTTCCCGAGCTCTTAAGTGTTGTATAATTTTGCATTCGTGTAGCCTAATTAGGTTGATGTTGATCAATTTCATGTGTTGTGGAGGGTGTTGATGTGCAATTACGTTCATCAACCATGAGTACCTAGTGTTTACAACAATATCGTTGTTATACAAGTACTTTGCCTCCTCACTAAGTTGATAGAAATAAAAATTCATCTCTCTCGAGCCCTTTAAGGTTGAGCTCTTAAGTAGTGATAGATTTGTTTTTGTTATTAACTGTCCCTTTATTACAATTGTGCTTGTGTTGATCCTATTTTAAGGTTTGGTCTTCCTCTAGCTTGTGGAGATGATTGTTGTTCCATGTACCACGTTCTGGCATAGTTGCTTGTTCCTTTTTCTGTCATGGAAACAGACAATAAAATTTTGTTAGGAATAAACTTTGATAAACTGAATAATGTAGATAAGTATAGATTTCTCATCCATCCAAATTCCAGTTGTCTATTTCCATACCTTGACAGCCAATACTTTGGTAAACTGAATAATGTAGATAAGTTAGGTTTATTCAATTTCCTTTGTTTTTTGTGTTCATTTGTCCGTTCTTCTTGCATCAATAATGAAGTTGGCAGCAAGAAAACTGGAATTTGGATGACTAATGAGTCATGTTTTGCACATACCTTGCACAAATTGCTAATATAGTTATGCACCACATTTGGATGACTAATGAGTCCTTTTTCTGGATGACTAATGAGTCTTTTGGATGAGTCCTTGCTGTCAACTTCAATGATAATGTAAAGTTCTGTATTTCTTTTGGCAATAGAACTTTACAAAAATAATAATCTACAAGGAGGAGAATAAATTCCAATTTTTAAGACAAATGTGACATGTATTTCATTTTTTACTTGTAATGGTTCCTTAATTAATACACATTCAATTATTTTTTTGCATATCCTTCTGAAGATCGAAGTCGTCGTATAAGAAGAACGCATGCTGAAGTTGCTAATTGAAGGTATGACAATATTTATATTTTCTGTAATTAGGGACATTATCCTCAATCTGTGATATATTTAATTTGTTGTTAAGGTTTAGTTTACAAAGTTCAATGTCATATGTTTAAATTCTCGATTGTTTTCTTTCTCTATTTTTTTTTGTCCCATCCTATACCTGAAAAATGCAACCATAAAAATAGATGGCCCTAAAAACTCAAAGACAAAAGGGAAAGGGAGAGGAAAAATCATTCATATGGACTGAAGAGGTGACAAAGACATTGTTGCTTACTTGCCGAGATTATCAGAAAAAACATGGTCACAATCAACCTTTTAGCTGGATGGAAATTACTGAAGATTTTGAGGCTAAGACGGGAAAGAAATGCCACTATTTAATCCTGAAGAACAAATTCGACCATATGAAGCAAATATGACGTGTTTGGAATGATTTAAGGTACAATGAGACGGGAATTGGTTGGGATTCAGCTACTGGACGTGTAATGGCTGATGATGCATGGTGGGAGAAAACGCTTAAGGTAATTTATTTATTTTGGAGAATCAAGTTCTTATGTTTAGTTGAGGGTAATTACAATTTCTTATTGATAGTATATTCTTTATGTTTTGGTGTAGGAAAATGATAAGTACAAGCGTTTCCGAAGAAAAGGTGTTGCCCTAGAGATTAGTGAACTGTGGGATCAGATATATGGCTGCATTGTTGCCACCGGGAAACATTGCGTGGCACCAGGTATGGACCCAGGTGTGATGACTGCATTAGCCGTTGTCAAAGATGTAGCTGACGGAGATGGCGATCCTGAGCATGATGATGAAATGTTGAACGAGCATCTGAATTTGGAGCAGTTGAACAACATCAACATGGAAGGAGAAGATGATGACGTTTTACAATCTGTTCATGATATTGTGACTGGTACTCCTTCGTCCAACTCTTTGCCAACCCAGTCAAGGGGGAAGAAATCCATTTGCTCGTCCCTAAATCTGACTAAACCCATGAAGAAGACCAAATCCAGTGCTAATGTCTACAATCAACACCTTCAACTTATGGGAGAAAGAAGTGAAAAGATGCTGGCATTATTCGAGGAAGATATGGGCAGCTCATCTCTAAAGGCTAATAATAGAATCAACTGTGAGCTTGAGGATGTTATGGTGGTTGTTAATGAGATGGTGGCCGATGGGTCTCTTCCGGAGGAATCATTGCTATGGTGTTTTGCTGTGAGTGAGCTTAGGAACGAGGAGAGTCGTAGAGCTTTTATGAATGTACCAAAAAATTCAGGAAGGATTGCTTGGTTGAACTATAAGATTACAGCACAACATGCAAGGATGGGGGCAAAGTAATTTCTGATCTAAGACATTGGGGTTATGTTGTTATGTAAGACACTTGGGTTATGTTGTTATGTAATACAATTGGGTTCTTAGTTGTTAAGGTTGATTGTGAGATTAGTGTATTCTTGGTGGCTTGGAAGCCCCAAGAAAAGACTTTGGCTTTGGATGATGGTCCACCTTTGTTATGTGGACAATTTTCAATTATGGGTTTAGGATTTGCTTAGGTTGATGTCCAGACGTTGCAGAAGAATATATGATTTCATATGTTTGCTTGTCAAAGTATATTATCTGTGAAATGACTAAAATATTAGCATGTTTTTATTATGTTTGCTTGTCAAAGTATATTATTTGTTTCTTATAGGGCTTCATATGAATTTATGATTTTATAGCCTTGCCTTTTTTTGTCTTCAGAAGCTAAGCAATGAGATTACCCATTGACCGTGAACGACGAAGAAGGATGCGCCGTAAGAAGATGTTTCTACTTATGCAACTTTTCTGGCAGGAGTATTTCCAACTTTTGACAGCTTATTATTTCAAGTTCGTTCATAAGGTCCCATGTTTTACTTCGAGCATGACAGGGTTGAAATGGATGAAGTAGTTGATGGATTCAAAATCTGAGGTCAGATGCATAAATGCTTTTCGCATGGAGTCACATGTGCTTCAAAGATTGTGTGA
The DNA here is from genome assembly GCA_027886185.1 of Rheum nobile. NCBI lineage: Eukaryota > Viridiplantae > Streptophyta > Magnoliopsida > Caryophyllales > Polygonaceae > Rheum > Rheum nobile. The sequence continues at coordinate 10,976,753 of WOAB01000644.1, read as the reverse complement.
TGAGTTGGAAGCAAACCACGGACTAAGATCGACCCGTAATCTGTCTGTGCTTGAAAATCTTGGAATTTTCCTACATATCATCGCACAAGGGGCGTCTAATCGAAGTACATGTGAAAGATTTCAGCACTCTGGAGATACGATTAGTTGTACATTCCACGACGTTTTGGATGCATTCACAGGTCACCGACGTGGGTTTCAGGGGCTCATTCGTGTGCTTCTTAAACCCCGTGATCCAGATTTCTCATCCATCCCCGATCAAGTCGCTAATGATGATAGATACACATTGTTTACGGTAAACTTATTATTTGTCGGTGTATATTTCTCAGTGATTATATTTACGGCCTCATTCGTATACTTATTATTTCTCAATATATCCATTATTTTTCATAATATATCTTTTAAGGCGCTATTGGATGTATTGACGGCACCCATATTGATGCGCGCGAAAGTCGAGCAAATTCCGTATAGAGGACGGAAGGGCATGTGTTCGTTCAATGTAATGGCCATATGCGACTTTGACATGTTTTTCACGTATATTTCGGCCGGTTGGGAAGGAAGTGCTCATGACGCACGCGTGTTCGATCATGCTCGGTCGACGAAAATCATGAATTTTCCGAATTTTCCTCATCCTCCTAAAGGTTTGCATTCTTTGTTTTAACTTGAGTGTAGTGAAATAAAGAGTACACATTTCCGACCTCTTTTATTAGTAAGACACATGTGTTCTTCTATAATTGACGCAAGTAAGTACTACTTGGTTGATAAAGGTTATCCTGACCGGGAAGGATACATGGTGCCATACTCCAATATTAAGTACCACCAACCTGAATTTCGTAATGTGGCTCCAAAAAATATTGGAGAAACTTTTAACCGTAGTCATTCCTCCTTACGTAGTTCCATTGAGCGGTGTTTTGGGGTATTAAAAAAAAGATGGAAAATACTATCAGTTATGCCAAGCTTCAAAATCCCCACCCAGGTAGATACAATTATGGTTTGCTTTGCTCTCCACAACTGGATCCTTCAACACAAGCTCAATGATGGTTATCTCGAAGAAGAAACTGAAGAAAATGATGTGCCTATTGCAAATGCAACCGAGGAAGGTGAACACGATAATCCTGAAGGTATGAGCCAAATTCGAGATGCCATTGCTTTGGAGCTCTGAAATCAACGAAGATGGAGGTGATGCTAGCTAGTGGATTGTTATTTAGGTACCTTTTTGTGCAGTATAGGACAGGATGCCATTCCTTTTTTCTAAGCTTTTGTATGTTTTCATGTAGTTTATCCGAGAATGCACGTGTTTCGGTTGTACACTTAGGATACGTATGAAACCCGAACAAAGGGTTGTATTGTATCTTTTTGGGAGCCGGACAAACTCTGATGTTGTGCACGGTCTGTGCACAACCGTGCACGGTTTGTCCTAAACCGTGCACAACCGCAGACTTGTAGAGCAATGGGGGATTGAAGTTAGACTTTGAGGTTTTAATGGATGTTAATGGTTTTATAACTTTTTATGGATGAAACATTAGTACTTGTTAATGTTGAATTCAATGGTTTTATAGTTTCAAACCGTGGATATTCAACATTGTGACCTCTCCACATTCAATCCAATGTTGAATTCAATGGTTTTAAAGTTTCAAAACGTTAAAACGTTGGATTGAATGTGGCAGTTTGTTTGGCTGGCTTTGTGACATCTCCACACACATGCAACACAAAAAGGCAAAACGAGAGCAACATTCACTACAAAACAATGTTTCAAACACGAAATAAGATGATCATCCAGTACAAACAAAGTACCACAAAATAAAGAAGCGAACTTAACTGAAATATACCGACAACGACAATGACATACCGACAAGGACAATGACATACCGACAAGCACCACACATGGTCCTCAAGGAAACTAATCTAGTCGGATGAGTACTGGGTTCGGACGTACCCAAACTTGACCATTCCAGTGAAGGTGGGGCCTAAGATCCGCACCACTAACAACCGCATTGTCGTAGTTGAATACCAAAAAATCGATCTCATACATGCCAATCTCCGGCCGTCGTTTTATAGTTCCATACCACCATCCGTCACGAGCCCAAACGTCTACATGCATGCCAATCTTGTAATTGAACACATCTCTATATGATTGTATAGGACGCAACAACCCGTATGAGACATCTTCCTCAAGGTAACTGGAGCCGTCGTCATGCATCAATGTTTCATACTGGACCCGGTAAAATCCTACCATTGGTGAGACTAATGTGATCCTTGCCGTGTGGTATGAACCTAGTAAACTATGTTCCGCTCCAACAACCTCAACACGTTCCTCTAAATGGTAATGTCTAGCCATTCCCAAAATCTAAAGACATACAATAACAAGACATGTAGAGCAATATTGTAGTAGAATCAAAACATACAAATACAGAAATGGTAATGTCTAGCTATTCCCGAAATAGATTTTATAGAATAAGACATGATGTTCTTACCGGATTTCTTAAGTGTGTTTCTCGGCTCCTTCTAGCCCTTTTCGTAGCACTCCCAAATTAAGTGGGTGCAAATGTGTGTGAGTAGCTTGTCCACAACCATAACATGGCTATATATAGTTTCGGTCAAGGTTATTTAACTTGTTCCATTGTAGACAAACCTATACACTAGCTTCCATAGGTTTAGGGTCAAAAGTGGAGGTGTCTTAGCTTCCTTAGCTTATCCAAAGTTCACGTAGCCCCAAAACCTATACACTAGCTTCCTTAGCAAAAGTTCACGTGAAGAGGCATGGTGTACCACAAAAGAAGAAGCATCTTCTTGGGAGGGTACCACAATGTTGGTTTGTGACCATATATAAAAACATACACAAGTTATAACAATGATATGATCATTTACCACGAAACATAGCTAAAAACGTACAAACGAGATGATCATTCACTAGTTGGATACAAACATACAAACGCATAAGAAGATGATCAAGTACACTACAAACACTTGAAATATATGAGTACCACAAAAGAAAGCGGAAAGGACCACACCAACAAAGACATACCGACAAGTACCACACATTGAGTTCCTAGTTAAAAATCCAACCATTACCATTACCATACCGGTGAAGGTTATCGTGGAAGCTAATCTAGTTGGATGGTAGCGGGTCTCGGATGTAGCCAAACATGACCATTCTAGTGAACGTGGAGCCTGATATGATCATAACCGACAACGATATTCTCGTAGTCGAATTCCCCAAAACTCACTTCATAAATTCCAAAGTCCGGGTGTCGTAGAACAGTCCCATACCACCATTCGTCACGATTCTATACGTCAACATATTGCCCTATCTCGTAATAGCTTAGAGTTCTACGTGGAGGTATGGGCCGCAACAACCCCCATGGGACTTGCTCTACAAGGGGACCCGAGCAGTCGTTAGTCATCAATATTTCGTATTCGACACGGTAGAATCCAATCAATGGTAACACTAAGGATATCGTGGCAGTGTGATATGAACCGAACAATCCATGTTCTGCTCCAATGACCTCAACACGTTCCCATAAATTAAATGCTCTTGCCATTTAGGAAATCTAAAAACATAACACAATAGTAAGACATGTTAAAAACATGTAGGTGGTATATAATCAATGTTGTTATATATATAGTCACAAAACCTTACCTTACCGGAATTCTTATCGGATTTGTGAAGCTTTTTCAACTCCTTTTGGCCCTTTGCTTAGCAATCCCTATCCCAAGTGAAATTGTGTGTGGGTTGTACCTATAAATGGCAATGTCCACTACCCTAAACACTAACATACCTTCGGCCAATACATTAGCTAGCTGCACCCAAGCATGGGAGTGTAGACAAAACAACACATTTGATGCCCAAAAGTGGAAGTGTAGACAAGACAATTGATGCCCAAAAGTTCACGTGAAGCATAGAGCTTAATTTGGCTGCACTTGGAAGTTTTGATGCATGCATGCCAATGTCTCGTGAAGCACAAAAGCTAAATTCATGTTGGTGTTAGTGGAAGTGTAGACAAGACATTGGCCTTATTTATTATGTTTGAATACGTTTTTGGTCCTAAGCATGAGAGTGTAGACAAGACAACACATTAGAATAATTTATAGTCACTATGAAACATTATGTTGTAATAAGTTTTTGGTTATTATGTTTGACACACATAGCACCGAATGAGCATTTACCTTACTTAAACCTTAAACCCTAGTACTTAAGATTTAGCACAAATCCTCATAAGCAAACTAATAAGCATGCAAAACTGAAATTTCCATTTCTTACTATAGGTTGACGTGAATGTAGAGGAATGCCCAACAAAAGCATGCAATCATAATTTCCATTTCTTACTTTTAGTTTATATTATAAGAATATAGTCCAAAACTCAAATTGTTATTAAGTTTTTGGTTATTTATTATATACAAACACACATATGTTTAACACAGTCCATTTGGTTACCTTACTTAAGCCCTAATTCTTAACATGTGAATCATGCAACTTTGTTAATAAGGAGCACATAAACAACACCTTTTGAGAGTGTATGAGAATAGATACAAGATGCAGTGATCATGGTATTATATGTAATTTAAGATTGGCTTAGCTTTGTGGATATTATTGAGGCAAAAATGTAGGAAAAAGGTTCCTTGTATACTTGTACCCTAAATTCAATTTGATTGAAATTAGAGTGGCAAGAATAACAATACTTGCAATAAATTGAGTCAACATATATGATAGTAATTTGATAACTTTGTAACGAAGACGTTAAGGAACCTTCTCCATGTTAAGGAACCAACTTTCTTAGTTATACAAAACGTAGACGTTACACAATACGGCTAGTCCCATAACAAAGGATCTTCCATCCGAATCAAACGTTACACAACATGAGCTAAACAACATAAAGATAAACGGATGATCAACGTATGCTAAACAACATAAAGATAAACGGGTGATCAACATAAGCTAACTCCTTACGCATAGAAGAGTTGAGCCCAAAACTCCTTCATGGTGGGATTCATCATGTCTCATGCGTAAAAGACCCGAACACACAACTCCTTCATGGTGGGAGTCATCGGCCTAACACGAAACGTGCGGAAACATTCGTCCACTTAAAAGAAACGCATTCACAGCTAAGAAATATTACCAAATGCATTTGTTAAGATCACAATAATAATGTCCGATCTAGATTGAAATTACTCACCCTCAACTTATTGTCCCACCAATCGTCATCTCGTAGTATAGCACCGGTTACGTTGTCGCACTTAACATTGCCAGACCATTCAAGCCTCTTCCATAAATTCCATTTTTTCTTCAAAAAATCAAACTTGTTCCTCAACACTCTAAATTCAGCATCTCGGCCCGTAGCACGCTTAAACTCATCACGTATGAAATTCCATGCGAAACTCCCGTAGGCCCCACATCGTTCATTGTGTCGTATGCACGCCTGGAGCAAAGTTTGATTGTCTTCATCATTCCATGGGAAAACAGTTGTCCTCCTTGCTCCTATGCGCAAACAACAATATTTCACATGTAGAAGAACGAGAAGCTTGAAATCTTATGGATAAACTCGTGATATTTTACTAGTATGGCATAACGGATGATAACATAATGGCAAACAACAATATTTCACATGTACAAGAACGAGGTAGAAATCTTACCTGGCATTCTTCTACTAGTATGCTTGTATGTTGTAAGGTAGAGATGTCTTGCTGCCTTACTTGTGGGTTTTGATGGAATACATTGAATGGATGAAAGGCCTTATATAGAGAGGTGAGGCATAGAGCTTCTGACATTTTGTACATAGGCTTTTTAAATTTTTTTTTGGTGAATATCTCTTTTCATATAAACTATAAAGTTAAAACTATATGTAAAGATGCTATACCAATATTATAAAACAATCTTATATCACAACAAACCACACATATAAACACAAATTGAAGATAGAGAACCATCAAATCCAATGCAACAACATACTTATAACGTACTTATAACGTCTCGGCCATTAGTATAAAAGCCCCAAACATACATAAACATTACAATACATATATAGACCCGAACATACATCAACACTACAAAAGCTTGAAGAGAAATTACTTGAGGTGTCTAGTGTAGCAAAATTATCACCCAAATTGTTAACAAAGGTGATTCCCCGAATATTTCCCATAAACCTAGATCAATTACATAATGGCGTAACGGATGATAACATACATAACAACTTTACATAAGCTAAATTCATGACTCAATAAGGTTGCACGGTTTAGGGCACAGTTTGTAGCAAACCGTGCCGATTTATAGAACTGCGACACGATTTTGTAATAGCCATAACTTTTGATTCTTTGGTCCAAACGTGCTCAAATTTGGAGGAGTTATAGTAGACAGCTTGATCTTTAATCTGGCGTTGGAATCACTTAATTCGAAGTTACATAGAAAAAGTTATACTTATCCAAATACAGGACATAAAATAAAGATATCTTGCGCGCCCATGTGATGTTTTCGTCGTCGTTCGTCTTTGTATTCGACCGTTATCAAAATATCATACATAATTATACATAAAATACCTTCCGTATTTATACATTAAAAGGATCATAACATAGATAGGGTTCAATAGCAAAACCATAAAGCAAACTAGATACACAACACATTTAAACTTAAAAACTCGTCCTCATAGCGTTCCCTAAACAACGACAAAGCATAACGATCTTCCCCATCATTTCGGCTCCGGTCATCCTTATGGGAAGAAGAGTTGAGCACACAAGACCTTGATGGTCGAAGTCAACGACCTAACACGAAACCTGCCGGCACTTGGAATCATCTAAAAAAAATGGTTTCACAACATCAAAAAATCACAAATGCACTTCTAAAAGAACACAACAATAATACCACTCTCGATTGAGGTAACTCACCCTCATTTTGTTCTCCCACCAATCGGCATCCCCCGTGACAACACCAGTTATGGGGTCGCAGTGAACATCGCCCGACATTTCAAGGGTCTTCCATTCCCTCCATCTCTTCTTTATCAATTCAAAATTATTCTTCATCATTCTAACATTAGCCTCTCTACCAGTAGCACGTTTGAACCGATCTTTCACGGTACCCCATTTGAAATGCACGGTTTCCCCATGTTCAACCTGATGTTGTATTCACACCTCGAGCAAATCTTGAAAGTCATCATTATTCCAAGTCCAAGACATCTTTGATGCTCCCTTTGATATCCAACGAGCCATTATTACTACCATGAAGAAAGGAGTTATAACCACATATATAAACACATTTATCATACAATATAATTTGTAAAGGGCCTAACCTTTTCCCTTCTTCTAGCAAACTAGTAGTTGTTATCCCGTTGACAAGAGGAGTGATGCTAGCTTGGTTTAATTTGATGAAAGACAAAGGGATGATAGGCCTATATATAATGTGAAAAGCTAGCTTGGTTTAATAGTTTAAATAGGTGAATAGTATACGTACTCAATGTCCACTATTTAGATATTTCATTGATATATTGAAAGATGATAATGCAATCTTATAATAGCTGGATCATAAAATATATATATATATTAGAGATAATGCAAGATAAATGATAATATTATTTGAAGATAAGCTATCCAAGGTAATCTACTAACTCCCTTCAGACGACAATAAATGTGTTTGGACTAAACTAACAATTATTGTCGCGCATATCAAATCTCATCCAAATCCTTTAACGCACTTAGAGTCTAGGGATAAACTGAAATAACATTCGTTGTCGCACTCCGCTAATCCAACTCAAACCTAGAACATCTATGATAGCCTATTAATCCTCAAGAGTAAATAAGTTGATATCACACAAATAACACTCAGGTTCAGTTCCTAGGAATCCAATAGAAGTTATTATCTCTCGGTCTCAAACCCTATCTGACTACCTATTAACGTTATCACCTTTTAGTCTCTAAGCCTAGTAGGATCCAATTCGCATAAACTAAATAAAACATCTAAGAATAAATCAAATACTATTTTAATTCAGACAAAGTAATAATTTTATTTACATATGCATCGTCAGAATCACCCCAACCTTAAGAACTAAGAATTTAACCAAACATAATTGAAGACATACTCAATAGATTTAAACTAGCCAATAACATATATAAATTATTTAATAAATACGAAAGATAAAAAAACTTATTCTCAATATAAAAATAATTCAAATTGATAAAGACTAGAACAATAAACACAATATTCGAATCAAAACAAAGCCAAAACTCCCTCTTAAAAGTTAATGTCTTGTGCGCCTGTCGTCCAAACCAAAAACAAGCAAACCAAAAAAACCTAAAACTAAAAACTAAAACAACCTAAACTACGTAATTTTATAAGTCTTCCAACCAAAACCCCCTTTTAAACTAATTGACCTAACCAATTAATTAATCCCCCCTCCAAAAGAAGGTGGCGGCCTCCCTCTTGTCAATTCACCAATTCTTTTAGTGGGCCCACCAGAAGATATAACAGGCTGCCCAATTCCTTAGTGTAATAAAATCAATTTTTTTTGGTCATTGTAATAAAATCATTTTAATGATGGGAATGAACTTGAGTATCATAATCATTTAAAAAAAAAAATATTGTGGCCATTGCCCTTTTTAAAGTCAAAATCTGATAATTGTCCTTAGAAAATCTCTCTTTAGAGTTTTGACCCCTCTGTATACAGGTTTGCTCTCAATCTGTGTCTCTCATCTCTCACTCTCTCCCTTCCCGACAATAGAACTCCATCACACAGTTCACTCCTCCACCTCCCCAAACCCTCGCCTCCTCTCTGCGGTGGATCAATGTCGGCTTCCTCTCTCCATAGATCTAGATCTACGCCCCTTCGATATGGTCATCTTTGTCTTCTTGCTTCCTTGCCGCTGCCGGTGAGTATCCTCCATCACTACCACGACGGCCTCCGACCTCTATCTCCCGCCTCCTTCTCCGGTCTCCATCTCGGGCCTCCACGAGCTCCGGCAACAAGTCTTCACGATTCTTGTCTCAGATGATTCAGCTCACTCTGTTCAACAATTTGGTCAAGCTGCAGATCTGGAGGCAGAAGGCTTCGCGTTGGAGTTCAACACGCCGAGATCTTCTCTTGATTGTCACCGATGTCTCCGGAGTTCCATCACCAACATTGAAGGCCACTTCGTTCTACTGCAAAGCTGTTTTGGTTAGCACGACCCTACTGAGCGAGTGGTTGCTTCGAGAAAGCGACAAATCTAACTTCGAAGATCGAAACTGACCATCTCAGGTGAGAAAGTGTTGCTTTTGTTTGCCTTTTGGATTTTATTCTTTGAACTGGTCACAAATTTGGTGTAGGATTTGGGTTTTAATTGAGTAATAGGTTGTGCTCTCTTGATGATCGATGAAATACTTGACTGTTGGAGACAGATTTTTTTGGAAGTATGATAATACAATCTACTGGTATGTGGAGTTACAATGTGCATTTTATCATTGATATTGTTATTAACTTGTCTGATTTAGCTTGAAATTGGTTTGTGAAGCTTGATAATACAATCTACTGGATTTTGAGTCTTTTTGACTTCGAAATTATCTCTTGTCACTTGATAATACAATCCTCAGCAACTTCCTCTTCTTGAACACTAGTTGTTCGACAAAATGCCACCATATCACCAAATGAAGCTATGGATATGAGAGCTTCCGAAGATGACCTATGTCGTGCCTTTGATCTATATGGTGCCATTCTCGCTGTCAAGGTCCCTCTCTTTTTCTCTGTATGTTCTTCTGAATGCTTTTTCATGATTTGTATTTGAAGCTGAAGAATTATAAGCTTAGGTTTTCAAATGGACATAACTAGAGTAGAACATTGTCTTTAATTTTCTCATATCTGGTTTTTTTACAATCTTTGTGGTGATGGTATCCTTAGTCGTTACTTTCTTTGCTCTCTTTGTTTTAATTCTTTTTATGTAATAGCTAGACGAGATGTTGTTCTACCATTAAGTAATGGGTATATGATGACAACTGGAGGAATATATCAGTAGCATGATTTGGTGGTCCAGGTAACCTCTTGACTGGTTGACTGGCCAAAATAGGAGAAGCAAGCTCAAATCTTGTAATTATAGATGTTGCTTTTAGCTAATGAACAAATCTGATGTTATTGTTTGACATCATGATCAGGATTTCCTTTATGATGAATAGACTGGTTTGCAATTTGTTAGTTAAGTAGGAAATGGTTATATGCTTGTGCATTTTATTCTATTTACAATCAAGTGAATGTTCTTGCTCCATATATGGTATATGATGAGTTATGATGCAAAAAAAGGTGAAGGAATGAATGAAGTTTGATCTTAAGACTTTATCAAGCTGTAGAGGTTTTCTTCTATGTTAGTCCTAAAACACGTTTTTCCAACATAATGATGAATACACTATCTTAGAGCTAATATTAGCTTCAGGTTAGGCTCTTTGTGCATATTTTCAACCGATGGTGTGGACACTTGAAAATAGTACTTAATTGCACACAACACAATATTCTAGTGGAATGTGAAGAACCTGTATTGTCTTTAAGACACAAAATTTCCTTGCATATTGCTATACTGCTTAAATGAACAGCTTCCAGCATCAAACACTAGAACTATATTATCTCGTGTTGATTCAAACTTACTGTTGTGCTTCTCATCTTTAAACTGAGCAAATGTCTGTACCTTTTGTTTTAGAATGGAGCCTTACATGGGAATACTTCTTTGGACAAGCTTTCCTACATGCAATCACTTTCTGTCATTGCTTATCTTTGCACCAATGAGTACTTGGAGCATTGCACCAATGAGTACTTGGAGCTTGCGATCTAATCACAGATTCCCAAATATCATCATGATTTTGATAGGGAGGAGAAACTGGTAACTGAGAACAGAAAGGCCAAGGAAATCTATCTAATTGAACTGGTATATTGGTAGCTTCGAACTGGTATATTTGATACTACTGTGGGCTAGTTGACTTTATTATTAGTGGCTAATTGTGAAACTATGTCATTGAATCCAGATTGACACATGTGAAAAAATTGAATCTTGTCCCATATCCTTGACTACTGACTTGGCATATACAATTCTCTTGACTGTCTCTCAAGTCAGTTTTGTTTAAACTTGGTTGATGAGTATGCAAGAGGTTAAACGTTGTTGATGAATCATAAGTCATCATTTGTTTTTTCACAATTATATGCTAATATTTTGTGCAATTATTGTTGCTTACGGATCATTGACTTGTTGCCTATTTATGCTTCTGCATTTTGTAAATTTCTATGTTTAATATTATATTCCTTGATACCTCCCTCTTGCCAAAGAAATACTTTGATGACACTAATGTTGATGATGGAATTGAATAGTATTAATGACAGAAACGACTAGTGTTTTGATGACGAACGCGCTACCGACTAGCCTTGGTGACGCTTTGAACACGTCACCCAGGCTAGTCGGTGACGGTTCGAACGCGCCTCCGACTAGCATCAGTGACGTTTCGAACGCGCCACCGATTAGCCTCGTTGACGCTTTGAACGCGCCACCGAATTAGCCTCGGTGATGCTTCGAACGCGCCACCGAACTAGCCTCGGTGACGCTTCGAACGCGCCACCGACTAGCCTCGGTGACGCTTCGAACGCGCCATCGAGCTAGCCTCGTTGACGCTTCGAACTCGCCACCGACTAGCCTCGGTGACATATTGAACGCGCTACCGACTAGCCTCGATGATGCTTCGAATACGCATCCAACAAAGTGTCACCAACTAGTCCCGATGACACTTTGAAAGTGTCACCAACTAGTCCCGATGGCACTTTGAAAGTGTCACCAACTAGTCTTGATGACACTTTGAAAGTGTTACCACTTACTAGCCTCGATGACTTTGAAAGCGTCACTAAGTACTACTCTTGATGACACTTTAAAAGCGTCATTAATTACTAGTTTTGATGACACTTTGAACGTACATTAACTAGTGGAGATAACACTTCGTAAATGCCATCAACTAGTGGTAGTGACATTTCAACGAGAATTGTCATCAAAATGAGATTTTTCGTCAAAACAATAATTGTCATCAACTAGTTGTGATGACAATTTGTGACATTAACTAGTTACGATGACAGTATGTGTCATCAACTAGTTGAAATATAGTTTGTATTTGATGACAATTTGTGTTTTGATGACAATATGTGTTTTGATGACAATATGTGTCATTAACTAGTTGCAATACAATTTGTGTTTTGATGACAATGTGTTTTGATGAGAGTAACTGTCGTCAAGATGGTGACATTAATTGTCGTCAAGATGGTGACAGTAACTGTCGTCAAGATGGTGACGTCATCAAAAAACTTTGGTGGAAAAAAAGTTCATCGGTCAACGGTCGTCAAATGTGTTAGTTTGTTTGACTTATGTTAATGTTATCATTATGTAATGATGACATTATCATGGGTCATGAGTTTAGATGAAGTTTATTGGGAGATATTTGTCTAATTTCACCATACTTAAAGGGTCATTTAATCTGAACAAGGTTTAAAAAAAGAAAAAATTCAAAAAAATGTCAGAATTTTTGGTTGAATAAAAAAATGAGTATCATGTAGGTGATATTCTTATTATTATATTGATTTTCTCAAAATTTCTAACATTAAATTTTCTTTTTTTTTTTAATTTAAAAATTCTTATGATACTCTTAATACCACCATTGTAGATGGTCTAAGGAGCTGCTCCACCTTAGTTGCAATCCAAGCCAAATTTCTTTGATGGGTGGTTCACGTGGCCCTTTTCCACATGGGCCTGCATTTTGGGTCTTGGCCCACTCTACTTGTTTGGTGATTTCAGCAATAGTGTCATATCAACGTTATATAATCCATTAAATGCCTAAAATACATAAAAGTACGAGTATAGATTCTGAATGCAAAATAATGAAAAACTTACTATAAAATATATGAAATATGTATGAAAATGAATTAACTTAATATACAACTAGATCTCTAAAACAGGTGTTATTAATTTTTTCACTCCACCAAAAATGGTAAAAAATATAGAAAAAAGGTCGCCACCTAGAAAAAGTCTCCCGCAAAACAGAAGCAAGTGGTCGTTGAAAAGCCATCACCACAGAGAAAGAGTTGACAATTGTTGTTTGGACTTGATTAAGTCTTTTTTTTGGATTATTGAAGTATTGATTGAAAAACTAGAGAACTAGGAAGTAGACTTGGGCATTTCCGGGCTCGGGCCGGATACGGTCCGGGCCTAAGTTAATATTTTTGTCCGTTTATCCGGATCCGGGCTAAGCCCGGGAATAAGGCTTGGACAACTGTCCAAGTCCGTCCGCATTCCCGGGCTCGGGTAGCCCGTCGGGACCCAATTTAGGTCATAATCCTAAAAAAATATGTATTATGACTTCCCTTTCCTGATATCCCGAATCCAATCTATTTTTGCAACCCTAATCCAACTAAACAGATGTTCAGCCAACAAACCTAGATGCCTTAGATGTTCAGCCAACAAAACAGTAGACTCGAATCCAATCCTTTCAATAACATTTCTGATAACCCTAAAGGCCTAAACCAGTCAGCAAACAGAGGTTCAGCCGTTCAGAGGACTTACCGAAGGGAGGCAGAGTGAGGACCGAAGGCCTTAGATGCTGGAGGAGACCTGTGAGAGCCGAGAGATGCTGCGAAGTGAAGGAGACACTCCGAGAGATGCTCCGAGAGGCTGAAGGAGACCTGCGAAGGAGAGACTCCGAGAGGCTGGAGGAGACATGCGAGAACCGAGAGATGCTGTGAAGTGAAGGAGAGACTCCGAGAGATGCTCCGACTGCAGGCTGGAGGCGGAGTGAGGACCGAAGGTGGAGGAGAGGTGAGCGAGAAGTTGATCTGGCGATTTGGATTTGGGAAGGAGGCGAGACAGAGAGGGTGAAGTAGGCGGAGTGAGAGATCTCATATTAGATACATTACTGGATTAGGGATTTTAGGGTAAACCCTAAAATCTTTAAAAAAAAGAGAATTAAAAAAAATGATTTTTTTTAAAAGAACAATAATTTAATATTAATTATTAACTATTTATATATTATATACGGGCCGGGCTTACCGGCCCTACAAGGCTTGATGCATTGTCCATACCCGGCCCTCCCGATACTCGGGCCGGGTATTTTCGGCCCTTTAGGGCTTGCGACTCTGTCCATACCCGTCCATTTATGCGGACGGGAGGGTCGGGCCGGGCAGGCCAACCCGAGTTTGCCCTGGTCTACTAGGAAGTATTTTGTGAATGAAAGTGGCATTATGAGATTTTTGTTTGCGAATAGTAGTAGTATAATGATGGTTGTTAATAATTTGAGAGTTTGCATACTTGTATGCTAAGTTTGGCAATATATTAAAGTGTTACACAAATGTTTGTTGAGGTTCACAAATTTACTATTTAAGTTCACATATTGAATGAGCAGGTTCACATATTAACTATTCATGTCCACATGTCTAATATCAATGTTAATAAAAACCAGTACAACAACTTTGTTCTTACATGTTCATTTATAGACTGTGCAAGTTCATTTAAAGAGTAGAAATGTTCAAATATAATCAAGAATTAAGAACTAAGACACTCCAAAGTTCATATACGAAATATGTATGACCCTCTCAAAACGAAACCCAAAATCAAGTGTAAAAAACAAAACGACTAAGATTCGGAAAATCAAACAATAGCATATATAAACTCAAATGACTATCAACCTTCATTACAATTGCGAATGTTGTGTGTGTTATACTATTTGCATTTACCGCAACGTCTTATTTGAAGCAAGTTTGCCGTCACTGAGATCTCCCTAGAACTCTTGATTCGCTTGCCTCTACCGTTACTCTTAGCTTGATCGGGCGGAAAAATAGTGACTTCAGTAGCTATACTTGTTCCAGCCAATGCCTTTGTGCTCTTCAAATTTGACGTTGAGCCACTATGATCATCACCATTACAGCTTGCAAGTTGTTCCTTTTTTTGAAAACTAAACTTCATAATACTCATTCAAATCAGGCTCCTCAATTCTAGTGGCATCAACACTTGCATTGCTATTATCATGAGACAAGTCACAACCACCAACAATTGAGGTTGATGAATAGGCTGAAAATACAGAGAAATTGAAACAAAATATGTAAAAGCATGGCGGGTTCATAAATAAAAAGATAATGTTCATTGCTAAAAATAATATGTTCATAATTTGTGATGTTGTAAAATAAACTGTGCTATCAAACCATTCGATTGAGATGAGTTCTACAACAATAATTCTCAATCAATTTACACAAATTCAACAAAGTTTTGGTCTATTGTAAATAGAACAACTTAGGTCGACAATTCTCCCTCAGTTTATAAGATTTCGATTTTACAATCCCAAACAATTAACAAAACATAGCAAAAATTAACATTTGAATGCATAAACTTGAAATTGAGAAATCGAATCAACCAAAAATCAATCATAAACTGAAATACAATTGAAAATTGAAGTGTGCGATCGAAAATCGGTACCGGCATCCATAGTGGTTGGGAACGACGAACACAAACAAGACATATGAGACTTGATGTCCAGGTGAACAACCAAGCAAGTTTGATGGAAGAACTCGATTTTGAATTTGAAGAATACACTAGAAACCAACGATCAATCGCGCTGAAGAATCCATAGGTAGAGATCGATGCTTCAGTTTTGCGGGATGAAGTTTCAGGAGGAAGACATATCTAGGGCACAAAAAGACAAAAAAATCCCTTAATGAAGTTAATGTCCAAAAACAGACGCGCGCTCCCTGAGCCGTTGATTTGGACGATCAAACGGTGTAAAGTGCTTCGCATTTCGCACAGTAGAAGGCTGATGTATCTGATCCCCAATCTAAACACAATTTAATAAAATCATAATGGTTTTGTGGCATTTAAAAAAATTATCTCATCTTTATTTTCTAATAAGACCCCCAATTTTTTTAGTTTTTGTAGGAAAATTTTAAAAGACTACTCTTATTTACACATTTTTCATTACACCATTGTTAAAAATTAATCTAATTTATTAAGGCCCTTGCTATTTAGAGCCCCAGGTAAATGCTATATAGTGCCATGGGCCGTTCGTGACGGACAAAACATATCCGTCCGTGATAGACAGATTGTTCTCATCTGTCACAGACGGATGATACTCATCTGTCACGGACGGAGTTGCTGTATATAAATACAACAACTTCGTCCGTCCCACACATTCACAACATAACAGACTTCCTCAGGAAGCGGCTGTGCTCTCTTCTGACGAACCATTCGCCATTCCGATCCATCACGTATCAATCGAATTTGTCCATTACGATCCGTGAGGTTAGTTAGATCTTTACTTGTTCTTGGCTTAGTTTAATGGTGTGTTGAAATTATAGAATTTGTTTGCAAATTTTTGATGAGTTAGGTTTTAGGGTTTACATGATTAAGTGTTTAATGTTGGATTTGAACATGTTTGAATGTTGTTTGAATGGACAAATTCCGGTTTTGAATGGATGAGAATTGTGAAATGCAAAACCAATTGGGGAAGAAGATGAGCAGCACAGCCCGTCCGTGACGGGCGGATGTGCTCGCTTCGTCACGGGCGGATGTGCTTGGTCCGTGACGGGCGGATGTGCTCGCTTCGTCACGGACCACTTTACAGTTTCATTATGTGTTGATTTGGTTCATTTGGATGACATAGCTGCTTCTAAAGTATTGTTTTTTCCTGTTACAGATAGATAACCTTACAAGATCTGCTCGTCATCGAAGGTGGAATGCTGTTCGTGAGGGACAAGGACACGAACATGAGGAAAGGGAAGTAGAACAAGTATACCAAAGAAGGAGACTTTTGAAGAAAAAATAAAAAAAGGCGACAAAGCAAGACCGAGTACGGTAAATGAACTGACCATACCGGTATATCCAGACCCGCCATTGAACAACATGTCGTTTAACGACCCATCAATATAGTAGACAGTTAACCTGTATGTGGTAAGTAACTATATATATATATGCTTAGTTAATTAAACTATTATATTATTTAATATTGTTTCTAATAATTTGTTTTATAGGATCCTAAATGGTATGTACCTCATGTACAGGTATAGGAGGATATTCCTATGTGGTCGGGAGATAGGCCGTACCCCATGAGTGGGCAAGGTGTACTAGTTCAGCAGCCTAGTGTTGAGGAACCGCTGGAGGAACCGACTCCTTCTACACAGCGTAGACAGGCTAGACAACCTAGACATGCTAGACAACATAGACAAGCTGAAGGCTGGGGGGGGGGGGGGGGGGGGGGCATGCTATCGATCCTAAGTTGGTAGGACCTATAACTAGGTCCAGAGATCCCAAACTTGCTTTTTAGCTTCACAGCCCATACAACATACTTTGTTTATCAGGGCATCGTAAGTTATCAAAACTTGATTTTATTTTAAATTATTTCCCTGTTTATTTTTTTATCTAACATTTTCTTTTATAGGAGCGAGAAACTATGACGCTTCAGCACATGCATGAGCAACTACGCAAATGGAGTCTAGACGATGAATCTCCATGGTGCGATCTGGCCCGAAACATCGGCATCGCACATCTGCAGGACCTGATCTACACTTATGTAGACGTGCCTTTTATTTCTGCTTTTGTGGAGCGATGGCAGCCGGAGACGAATTCAATTTACATGCCATTTGGAGAGATGACTTTAACTCTTCTTGATGTATACATGATTTTGGGCCTCAACATAGATGGAAATGGAATGGGACTTCCTCTAGATGATCGTATCAAAGGAAAAAAATGATTTGTTCAGTGAACAAGTACAGAGGGCAATGTAGTTCTTTGCCTTGACACCGCAAATAGTAGAACGTGGACTCACTACAGATAACCTAAGAAGTCATTGCTTGAGCACATGGTTGGATGATGAGACTATCGCTTCAGGTTATCTGCTCTACCTGATGGACTCGACCCTCTTTCCTCACAAGTCCCAACACTTGTTGCCTATGCCATATCTGACCTACATGAGTGACGTTCATGCTACTCACAATCTTTCTCGGGGTTCCGACACTTTGGCATTCATGTATCGTTCGATGGGCGAGTGTTCACGCCATGAATGTCGTCATATGTCGACCTGCTATACATTGTTGCTGGTAAGAATTGTGTTGCATATTGTTTTTATATGATTTAATTAAATTTATGTTTTAGGTTGATATGTTTGTAAAAACATACTTATGTACATGCTTGGATCTATATGTACTTCCCTAGCTTTCGTCCTCTATAAAATGAGTTATTCGACAATGATTTGCCATATGCAAGGCGATGGAACTGTAATACCCCTCATTTTAGTAAAGAGTATTTTGGTAAGTTTTCCAAACACTCGTATTGTAGTCGAATTATTTTCAGAGAAGTTCAGACTTTCTGTTAAATACTTGATCTCTGTAATTTTTTTTCCTTGAGTGGAATAAAATACATTCGACGTATTTTGGGGCTTAGAATATTTGTTCGGATACAAATATGTTTAAATCGGGGTTAAAACCCATACCCATAATTCTTCTCGGACAAAGGTGGGCAAAAGGCACATAATTTGCCTTGACCGCACCCGCGGTCAGAATTGGTCGCCACCGCACCCCGCGGTGAGAACCACCGCACCCGCGCCGTCATGATTTCTTTTCTGCTCCGCCGAACTTCGCCTGAGCTGCTTGCCGATCTTGTCGGAGCTGAAGTGGTTGGGGAGGTGCCAGCTGAGCTCCTTGCTTGGCCTATAAAAGGAGGAGGCTTGGAGGAGGAAGACATCTCAAATCTCTCTCTCTCTCCAATCTCTCTCTCTCTCGTTCCATTGTCGCCGGAGTTGCAAGCTTTCGCCGGAGTTCTTCAAGGTCGTCGCCGGAGCTACCATAGGAGGAGGAGGTGCCCTCAAGGTGGTGTTTGGTGGCCCAAGGAGTTTGGAAGTCGAAACCAATCCAAATCAAGCCCAACGCGTCATCCCCGGTAAGATCTCGTCTTCGTCCCCGACGACTGCACTTGTGACCGCACCCGTGGCAGGGCCACCGCACCCGCAGTGTGCCTGGGCGATTGTGGGTGTGGCCTTGGGTTTTATGATTTCGATCGGGACTTCGGTCCTTCGATTTTGTTCGCATTTCTTTAGATTCGTACTAGTTATTGTCGAATCTAACTTTGGGTTTCGTTATGGGTCGTTTCGTAGGAAATTATAATCCGAGTTCTTCCTCGTTTCAGACTCGGAACCCGTCGATTCGAGCTTCGTTGAGCCTTGTCTAATCTAAGGCAAGTGGCGGTTCGCTCTTGCTTATCATTCCATATTTATATTGATTATCAATTGTTTAATTTTTAATTAATTTGGGATGAATATTGTTTTCGTGTGGGAACAGTTTTGATAACTGTATGTGATTTAAAAAGAGATATTATAATAGGTTGTATATATTGCTAGAACCAACGCTATTATATATATATATATTTGAAGTACATATATTATAATAGGTTGTATATATTGCTAGAAACAACGCTATTATATCTGTTATTGGCCTCGATGGCTTTGATGTGAATTATTGCTCTTATGTTTTAACTGTTTAGTTAGAACGAGTATTCGTAGGAACACTATGTACCTTGCGAGGTTTAGTGGTTTCTTGATAATGGTACTAGGAGGATTTTCCCTAGTATCTTCGGTCATGACCTTACCCTTACTCACGGTATGTGCACACAGCTGGTGCCGCCATTTGGGATGTATTCCCTTTGATATCTCTTGTGAGGAGATCCGATATCTCTTGTGAAGAGATCTTAAAAGCTTATAACGTAAAATGTACGTTTTGGAATTAAATAAGATAAATGCTTTAGTGCACATAATTAATATACCCTCAGGCGAGTAGTGCAGCTAGGAAACTCGTCTAGACTTTGGTCAGAGTAAAGTTCTCTTTCTAATCTGAATTCACATTGTGCGGTGAGGTTGGTCGTGAACCGAAACACCAAGTCAGTTTTAAAACGCTTGTGTGAAATTGATGTTCCCAAGCACTTGTCATACTTTCCGATAAGACTCAACCTTTTGGAGTCTTCTCTTCATATGTTTCCGTAAGACTCATTCTTTCAAAGTCCTTTCTCTTGATCATGCCTTTTCATATATTTCAGTAGGAGTATGGTGGTTGACTATCGTCATCGACTTTTATTCGAGAAGCGATGAGTCTAACCTAATACGACTACTTAGAACCTTTTTGTTTTACCCTTGTATAGTCTTTCATTAGACTAACCAACCGATTATATTCCCTTGCATGGTTGGTTGGTGTCATCCGTCTCATACGACACATCAGATAAACTGCAGTTCCGATGAAGGCTAGAAACGACAATGATGGCAGTTGGAATTTTGAAGAGTTTTACCAGGTTGAGATTCCTTGGCGGGTGATCGTTTAGATCAAGACCCTTGTGTCCTTTATGTATTAAGACTTCCGTTGTAATATATTTGATTATGTATTTTGAATCATGGATGTAATTCCGAAACATTTGCTTTAATCAAAAGTTATGATATTTTGTATTATAACTGTTGTTTTATGATTTATATAAACGGGTTAAGCCTGGGGTGGCTTCGGATGTGAAATCCGAGGTCATTGGCGGTAATACCTTTCAAGGATATATATTTGGGGGTGTTACAAATTTGGTATCAGAGCCTAAATGTTTTAAAAACGGGTGGGTTTTAAAACATTTTCTTGGAACAAATTTTTTTATAAACCATTTACTCGTTTTGAACTGAGAAATATTTTGAAGGATTTGAATTTCCAAATAAATTTTTTATTCTGCCGATCTAGTCGTGCCTTTTCTTTAGTCTGATATGGAAGTGAACTTCTATATTTAGAAAGACTAACTCTTTTCTCGTCACCCGTAGGTTATGGGTGCATGCTTTTCTCTTCGAAGGGACTCAGAAGAAGCCGAGGTGGCTCCGCCATCTCCAATGAGGCTTGAGTTTCCAGTTCTCCTGCGATGCTTCGAGGTCGGAGAATCTAGTAGTCCACCCGAGGAGGTGAAAACTGTACTACCCGAGTCAGTAGTACTAGTGTCCGATAGGACCAAGGTTCCAGTGGCAGAACCTACAGAGGAGCCAAGGGATGACACGGAAAATGAAGAGGAGTGGTCAAGGTATGCAAGAGGGCATTACAACGACGACTTCGTGATTGAGATGATTCCCGAGGAGGATCCAGAAGAAGAGGATCCTGAAGAAGACCCGTAAGAGGATCCGGAAGAAGAGGAGGACCCCGATGAGGACCTCGAGGGACAGGGCCACGAGTCTGATGGCTTAGAGCACTTATTGGTGGGCAGTGAGGACCCGAGAATAGAGTTTATCTATCCCAGTCCGGAGTTGCCACATGAGCAAGAATACTCGCCATTGACATCGGCCGATTGGGATACACTTTACGAGATAGTATTTCCCAGAAGAAGAAATGGTCCACAAAATGCATCTGAGAACTCACAGCCTATTCCTGCTCAGAGAAGGCTAATGTTGAGTCCTGACTCGCGAGAGACACTTCGCCTAAGTCAGATGATTTCCCCAGAAGAGCGCCGCCAGATGGACGAGGCGGTTGAGCATGCTCTAAGAAGGGCAAGACCAAAGAATGAGCCATGTGCTCCTGGACCGAGCAGGGTGAGGAGTCTTTCATCAGACCCCGATGGTAAACCCCGTTCGAAGAAACCTTGTATAAGGAGTGGCGATTACAGGAAGTGTTTCAGGGCGCCATGATTGGGCCAGTGCTGATTAGCAGTTTCTTTTCTCGTATTTCAGTTGTTTTGTTAAGAACCTAAGTCTCCGGGCAATTTTGTCTTGACGCAGATCCCTTTTGTAAAACGTATTAGCTCAATTGAGCTTATCAATGAAAATTACCAAGTTTGATCTATTCTGAGTTGATTTTTATTATGTTAAGTATATTGAATGATATTAATGTAATAAAATACTTGGAATTTGATCGGTAAACAGATGGTGAACACAAGGAACACCATTCGTGCTGATGTTGGGCCAAGTAATGACCCCAGACCAAATGAGAGGAATACCGCAAACCCCGTGGATGAACTCGAGTCTGCTTCTAACAAAAATCAAAGGGGCAATGACCAAGTTCCGGTCAACACTCCAATGGTATTTGATGCAACAACAATTGAAGCTATTCGGGGAATCGTTATACAAGCATTCACCGACATCATGCGACCAATTGCGCCTCAGGCACAGGCTGTGCCAATTCCTCCAGCGGTTCCAAGATTTGAGGAGCCAATTGTCCATGCGCCGCAAGAAGAAGCAGTCAGGAACATAGGCAATTATGGCCGAGCACTAAAGGCCATTAGCTCTATGAGGCCTGATAGCTATGATGGGAAATGAGAGCCAGTCAGGGTGGCATATTGGTTCTCGCACATGGAGCGATTCTTCCGCAATGTTGAGTGCACTGAAGCTGAGAAGGTGCACATTGCTTCCCTTCAGCTGAAGGAGCTAGCGAGTGGTGGAAAGGTACCGGCCTAGCTGATCACCCTGGTTTGAACTGGGGGATGTTCAAAGCCAAAATGACTGATCGTTTCTTCTCCCGAGCTATGAGGGAAGAAAAACATAAGGAGTTCCTCTATCCGAAAATGGATGGATTGAAAGTGACTGAGCTTGCGGCCAAGTTCAATCATCTGCTACAATATGCTGGGCTGGAGGTGTCCAGTGATGAGCAAAAGATCTGGCATTTCCATGAGTGGATGAATCCAGACATTAAGCCACTGATGGTGCGCCATGGATGCTCTACTCTGTAGCAGTACGTGGACGCTGCCTATAAGTTAGAAGTGACTCTGGAGGACTCAACAAAGAAACAAAGTCACCAGAGGTCAATGTAGGGCCAGCCTCAGGCGAGTGGATTTAAGCATCCCGCGCCACCGTCTAATTTTGCCAATTCTGGCAGAGCAAAAACGGATATGACTCATGGAGGGTCTACACGTCAATCGGGTCAGGGCAAGAGTCCGATCCAATGCTATAACTGTGGTACACACGGACACAAGAGTAATGAGTGTCCGAAGGAGAAGAAGACGTGTTTTGGCTGCGAAAAGCTGGGACATTTGCAGAAGTTCTGTCCACAGCAAGGGCAGAAAGGAGATGAGTCGCAGTAAGGGTCAGTTAATCAGAACAATCGACCTGATGAGGAATCATCCCCGCCATTAGTGCCAACCTTTGATGGACTGATTACTAGGTCAAGATTGAAGGAACTACGTCAAGAGCTGGAGACGTTTATGGCACATGATGTATCACATGACGAAGAGGACAAGTCCAAAGTCAAGGCGTTGACTTTATTGGTCAACGTTATATATGTTTAATCTTATTAATTTCTGCATTGGATATTTTTAGGATTATTATTTAATTGTTTTAAGCTTTCTATTTTCGGATATTTCGGGATTAAGTGTAACCCGTTTTTGGGAAGCTAGGGCCGGCCCTCCTAGGGTATTTAAGGCCTCCCTTGTCTTCTTCATTAGGCAGATTTCTCATATTGTTAAAACACAAAAACAGAGCTTTGTTTTTGCTTTGAAAACTCGGTTCCCCGTGAGAGTCTCAATCGATTGTTCTTTCCTGCTTAGTTGTTTTCGTCTTTGTCAAGTCCCTCTGGAGTTGGTGATTTCGTACGTCATAAGCAATCCTCTCCGTGCTCCAAGTTCGTCAGCGATTCTTGGTTGTGTGGCGTTGTAGAGATCGGGTTGGTAGATCGTTCGACAAGGTTCCTTGCTATCAAGCAAGCGGGTTTTCTCGTCGTTTCTATTGGTTCTATCTATTATCCTATCCATTAGTTTCACTTCCGCCATTGTTCTAATCTTGTGTTTTCTTTTGTTTTGAGATCCGTTGCCTAGATCCATCTTCTACACGGCTAACCCCGTATCAATTGGTATCAAGAGCTTTGCGGCTTCGGATCGCCTTTGACGGTTCCAGATTCATCATCAAAAATTGGATCTTCCTATTTTCAATCGTCAATTGAATTTCTTTGTTTGAGTCACATTAGTGAATTGTTAGTCTGACTGATTGTTTGCTCTTGTTTGTCTTGGATAGGAGTTCGTTGCGGTTGATTGTGACTACGAGGATCCACAAAAACATACCAAAAATCACCAAAAAAATTTCGGCCCCCCCTTCCACCATTGTTGTTCGAACCCTAGCTTGGCGAGCAAGACACGACGGCGTCCAGGTTCGTGCGCGCCAGAGATCCGGTTGTTCAATTTTGGTAATCTTCAAGATACTTGCTTGATTTTCTAGAGATTTTATTTTATCTTTATGGTGTAATATCCCAGGAAAAACAAGTTGCCTAAAAGAAAATTATATATATATATAAAAAAAAAGCATTATCGAAATTCAAAAAAAAAAAGAGGAAAAGGCATCTGGGATTTTTGAGAATTTTTGAGATTTTTTTTTTCGAAATACAAAAAAAACAAAAAAACAAATTTAGGGTTCCGTTTTAGATTTTTTTTCGGACCTCTTTGCCGCCGCATCAGTACCCGGCCACAACCCGACCGGGTCCCCACCGGGTTGCGCTCAGTCAGCCCCACCCGGCCCCAACCCGACCGGGTCCAGACCGGGTGAGCCTCAGTTAACCCAGCCCTCACGTACCTGCCACCGACCCGGCCCCAACCCGACCGGGTCCCACCCGAGTTCTCCTCAGTCGCCACCACCCGGCCTCCACCCGACCAGGTCCTGCCCGGGTTCCGCTCAGTCGAGCCCCACCCGGCCTGACCCCACCCGACCCCAACCCGACCGGGTCCCACCCCGGGTTGTTCTCAGTCCGCCCCACCCGACCCCAACCCGACCGGGTCCCACCCCGGGTTGCCCTCAGTCGAGCACTACCCCCCCTCTTGCCCGAACCCCTTCTCCCTTCCGTTCCCTCGGGTCACTCTCGGCTCCAATTGGCTTCGTTCCGAGTCGACAAAGGTACGTCTTTCTGACTTGTAATTCGCATTTCTTGAGTTCGAAACACATATATAGCCCCATCTTTAGTTGCATTTCATTCTTGTGACTATAGTTGTGTCGCTTCCCTTGTTGAGTCGTTCTCTAGTCTCGCTTTTGTTTGAGTCATTTTTCGTCGTACATCTACTTGTCTTGTCTACTACATCTCTGCTTGACCTTGATTTGCTGCGTATCTTGAGCACATAGAGAACTTGTCATTTACGAGCCTAACTTAGCAGGTTGTACAATCACCGAGTGCAAACACTTGAGCGTTTTTTTTTGGGTTTTTCTAACCTTAACGTCTTTCTGTGTTCGTCTAAGTGGTGATCATGACAGGTTCCGGTGATGAACAGGTTACTGCAAATGGTTCCCATGTCGATATGCAGGCGATGCTACAACAGTTGGCTTCTACAGTCGCGCAGTTGTCTGCGAAGTTTGACTCGTTGGAGACCCGCTCCAACCCACTCCCGGCTGCACAGGAACACATTGGTCCATCGCATAGCGCACCACTTCCCGCCACCGAGCCCTTGGTCGACCAAGCCACGGCCTACCAAGCGGCGATGGACGAGCGTCGCCAACCGAGAGCCACTGGCACTGACCGCATACGCCCGATTAGGCATCCCGCACCTCGTGATAGGTCTGAGTCCCCTCCTATGTCGATACGTTCTAGTTTATGGGGTGATGATGATATGCAGGACTATGAGCGCGAGGAGCGTAATGAGTGGCGTACTTACCGCCCCCGGAATGACCGCGGACAGCCCCGCCGCCGTGAAGCCGAACAAGACGGCATTGGACGGATCAAAGTGAAGATCCCGGCTTTTGATGGAAAGTGTGATCCAGACGTCTACCTTGAATGGGATACGAAGATTGAGCAGATTTGGGGTTGCCACAATTTCCCTGAACATAAAAAGGTACAACTCGCTGCTCTTGAATTTACTGGTTATGCTTTGGTTTGGTGGGATTCTGTTGTGAAGGCTCGAAGACAAGCCATGGACCCTCCGGTCAACACATGGAACCAGATGAGAGCTATGATGAGGGCTGGCTTCGTTCCCCACCACCACAATAGAGTTCTCCGCAACCGTTTGGAGACTATGAGGCAAGGCTCTTTAGGTGTTGAAGAGGTCTACAACAATATGCAGATAGCCATGGCACGCGGCAACGTCATCGAAGATGAAGAGGCCACTATGTCCAGGTATCTACGTATCTTGCATCCTCATTTAGCTGACACTATAGAATTGTATCCCTATTCTACCATGACAGATTTGCTACACCAAGCAATTAAAGTGGAGAGACAATTCAAGTCCAGCTATACCCAACAACACCGCACGGTGCCACAGCGCCAAAGCTGGCGTCCCGACCAGCAGCAGGGCCGCACCGGACACCAGAGATCCCGCCCAGCAACCGGTCCGCCTCGCGGCAATGAGCAGAATTCCCGTGGTGCGCACCCCTCTACCTCCACCGCACCACAGCAGCCCACACGGCCCGCCCCTGCAGTTACACGAGGTAACCCTGCTGACCCTCCTCCTAGAGCTAGAGATATCACTTGCTTTAAATGTCAAGGAAAGGGTCATTACATGAAGGATTGTCCTAATACTCGTGTTTTGATGATTAATCATTTGGGTGAGTTAGAGTCTGAGTCTGACACTGAGCATGAAAATTTAGTTGCTAGCCATGATATGAATGAGCATGCCAATGATGATGATTTGGATTTTATTGAATATGAGCATGGTGATTCATTGATTGTTAGGAGGACTTTACATGTTAATCAGGCTCCTTGTGATGATAATCAGCGTGAGAATTTGTTTCATACAAGATGTCTTGTTAAAGGGAAAGTTTGCAACATGATTGTTGATGGTGGTAGTTGTTGTAATATTGCTAGTGTTGAATTAGTTAATAAACTGCAACTCCCTACTTTTTTGCATCCTAGACCTTATAGACTTCATTGGATGAATGATTGTGGTGAACTCAAGGTGAATAAGCAAGCTAAGATTACACTTAAGCTAGGAACTTATGAGGATGAAATTTTATGTGATATTGTTTCTATGCAAGCTTGTCATATTTTGTTAGGTCGTCCTTGGCAATTTGATAGACATGTTATTCATGATGGACGTACTAACCAACATGCCTTTGAGTTTCGTGGTAGGAAAGTGGTGTTGAAACCGATGACGCCGCTTCAAGTGGCTGAGGCTTATGATAAGAAAAGAGAGGCCGAGCGTAAGGGTAAGTCCCCAGCCGAACCATCCACTGCCTCCACACGGACCGACCTCACCCTCGCCTCTACCCCTAGGCGAGTGCTCTTAGCATCCAGAAGAGACCACATGGTAGATTACCTTCCCCCGGACGTTGCCCTCATGTCCCTTTGTCAGGCCTATACCCTGTTAGGTAACGACGACCGAGCTACACTCCCAGCTGCTGTCCAGACCCTTTTAGCTGAGTTCCTTGATGTTTTACCGGATGAGATACCCCCTGGCCTACCCCCTATTAGAGGCATTGAGCACCAAATAGACCTGATTCCCGGTGGTACCCT
Organism: Rheum nobile; assembly: GCA_027886185.1. Classification (NCBI taxonomy): domain Eukaryota; kingdom Viridiplantae; phylum Streptophyta; class Magnoliopsida; order Caryophyllales; family Polygonaceae; genus Rheum; species Rheum nobile. The sequence goes on along the minus strand of WOAB01000644.1, from coordinate 10,949,403 downwards.
ACCCAACCGGCCTGCCTATAGGATGAACCCTACTGAGACCCAGGAAATCCAGAACCAAGTCCAGGACCTTCTAGATAAAGGGTATGTTGGAGAGAGCCGATCCCAGTGTGCTGTGCCTGTCTTACTCGTCCCCAAAAAGGACAATACTTGGCGCATGTGTGTTGATTGCAGGGCTATTAATAACATCACGATCAAGTACAGGCACCCGATCCCCAGGCTCGATGACATGTTGGATGAGCTCCATGGCGCCTCCACCTTCTCCAAGATCGATCTTCATAGTGGATACCATCAAATCCGGATGAAGGAAGGAGACGAATGGAAGACATCATTCAAGACGAAGTTTGGTTTGTATGAGTGGCTTGTTATGCCTTTCGGTTTGACTAATGCCCCCTCTACTTTTATGCGTCTTATGAATCATGTCTTGAGATCTTTTATTGGTAGATTTGTTGTAGTTTACTTTGATGATATTCTGATCTACAGCAAATCTTTGGAAGCACATGCAGAGCACCTCAGGGAAGTTTTATCCACTCTCAGAGCTGTACAGTTGTATGGAAATCTGAAGAAGTGTGATTTTTGCACTGACAGAGTTGTGTTTCTTGGTTTTGTAGTGAGTGCTCATGGACTGCAAGTGGATCAAGAGAAGGTGCAAGCCATCCGTGACTGGCCGACCCCGAAGAACCTAGGTGACGTGCGCAGTTTCCACGGCCTGGCTGGCTTCTACAGGAGGTTCGTTCGAGATTTTAGCACCATTGCAGCCCCGCTGACAGAGATCACAAAGAAGAATACTCCATTCCGTTGGGGTAAAGCTCAAGAAAAGGCGTTCCAGACTCTCAAGGAACGTTTGACACACGCGCCATTGCTGGTTCTGCCTGACTTCACTCGCCCCTTTGAAGTAGAGTGTGACGCCTCTGGCATTGGTATTGGAGGAGTCCTCATGCAGGAAGGTAAGCCCATTGCCTTCTTTTCTGAGAAGTTGAAAGGTGCATGCTTGAATTATTCTACTTATGATAGGGAATTATATGCCTTGTTTAGAGTGCTGAAAACTTGGCAACACTACCTTTGGCCTAGAGAATTTGTGTTTAAAACTGATCATGAGTCCTTAAAGCATTTTAGGAGTCAAGATAAGTTGGATAGGAGGCATGGTAGGTGGATGGAATTCATAGAAACATTTCCCTATGTGATTAAGTATAAGAAATGAAAAGATAATGTTGTAGCTGATGCCCTTTCTAGGAGACATATACTCTTGACTACTTTGGATGCTCGGGTCCTTGGATTCGTTTATATTAAGGAGTTGTATGATATGGATGCTGATTTTGGAGTGATTTATAAGCATTGTGTGGAAAAGGGTTCATTTGATAAGTTTTTCTTGTTTGATGGATTCTTGTTTCGAGTTGATAAGGTGTGCATTCCTGTTTGTTCTCTACGGTTGTTACTTGTTGATGAGTCCTATAGAGGTGGATTGATGGGTCATTTTGGTAGAGATAAGACTTATAACATGTTGCATACTCATTTCTATTGGCCACACATGCTTAGGGATGTAGAGAATTTTATCAAACGCTGTGTTGAGTGCTTACAGGCTAAATCTAAGGCAAAACCGCATGGTCTTTATACTCCCTTGCCTATTCCTTGCTTTCCTTGGGTTGATATTAGTATGGATTTTATTGTTGGATTACCTAGGACTAAGAAGGGGAGAGATTCTATATTTGTGGTTGTTGATAGGTTCTCTAAGATGGCTCACTTTATTGCATGCCATAAAACTGATGATGCTAGGAATGTTGCTGATTTGTTCTTTAGAGAGATTGTTCGGTTGCATGGTGTACCTCGTACTATTGTGAGTGATAGGGATGTCAAATTTCTGAGTTACTTTTGGAAGACTTTGTGGGGTAAACTTGGTACTAAGTTGTTGTTCTCTACTGCTAGTCACCCCTAGACAGATGGACAAACTGAGGTCACTAACCGTACATTGGGTACTCTCCTTAGGGCTGTTATTAAATCTAATCTGAAAAGTTGGGAAGAAGCCTTACCACATGTTGAGTTTGCTTATAATAGGACTATTCATTCTTCTACTAATATGTCCCCTTTTGAATGTGTGTATGGTTTGAATCCCCTAACCCCTTTGGATCTTAAGCCGTTGCCTTTACCGGAACGAGCAGACTTTGATGCTGATAGACAGGTTGAGTTCATGAAGGAGCTGCACGAGCGGACTAAGGCTCGTTTGGAAGCTACTGCAGCGAAGAACGCAGCCCGAGCTAATCACGGCCGGCGTCAAGTGTTGTTCGAGCCCGGCGACTTGGTGTGGCTACATCTGCGCAAGGAGCGGTTCCCAGAGCAGAGGAAGTCGAAGCTGTCTCCCAGAGGTGATGGACCGTTCAAGGTGCTGAAGAGAGTAGGCGACAATGCCTATGTGTTGGAGCTGCCCGATGACTATGGCGTGAGCCCGATATTCAATGTCGGTGATCTTACCCCTTATGCAGCCGCTGATGTTGATGACTCGAGGACGAGTCCTTTTCAAGAAGGGGAGAATGATGAGGAATCATCCCCGCCATTAGTGCCAACCTTTGATGGACCGATTACTAGGTCAAGATTGAAGGAACTACGTCAAGAGCTGGAGACGTTTATGGCACATGATGTATCACATGACGAAGAGGACAAGTCCAAAGTCAAGGCGTTGACTTTATTGGTCAACGTTATATATGTTTAATCTTATTAATTTCTGCATTGGATATTTTTAGGATTATTATTTAATTGTTTTAAGCTTTCTATTTCCGGATATTTCGGGATTAAGTGTAACCCGTTTTTGGGAAGCTAGGGCCGGCCCTCCTAGGGTATTTAAGGCCTCCCTTGTCTTCTTCATTAGGCAGATTTCTCATATTGTTAAAACACAAAAACAGAGCTTGGTTTTTGCTTTGAAAACTCGGCTCCCCGTGAGAGTCTCAATCGATTGTTCTTTCCTGCTTAGTTGTTTTCGTCTTTGTCAAGTCCCTCTAGAGTTGGTGATTTCGTACGTCATAAGCAATCCTCTCCGTGCTCCAAGTTCGTCAGCGATTCTTGGTTGTGTGGCGTTGTAGAGATCGGGTTGGTAGATCGTTCGACAAGGTTCCTTGCTATCAAGCAAGCGGGTTTTCTCATCGTTTCTATTGGTTCTATCTATTATCCTATCCATTAGTTTCACTTCCGCCATTGTTCTAATCTTGTGTTTTCTTTTATTTTGAGATCCGTTGCCTAGATCCATCTTCTACACGGCTAACCCCGTATCACGACTTAAGTTCAGACCAGTGGAAGCTCCTAGTCCTTCGATGCAGACGTCTGCACAGAATAAGGGGAAAGCCCCAGTTGCTTCTGGAGGTCAAGGTCAACGCCTTTACGAGATGCGTGAGTGACAGGGCTAAAGTCATAATGCCTATCAAATAAATCCCAAAATACCTACTAAGTAGTATAGTAAGTAAGACAAGGTCGATCCCACAGAGAGTCAGGTTATCAATTTGTGCAATTCGTTATTACCAACTAGGAACTAGGGGGGGGGGGGGGGGTTTGTTTGTGTTTCTCGTAACAAGCAATAAGAAAGCAAATAAACAGTCCGCAAATAATGGTTGTAAATAATAAGGGAAAAAGCGCCACACTCAACAGAGATCCACACAACAATAGAAAGGTCGATCACGGAATTCTATCAATCTCAAGTTCTTAATATTCCTATAGTTGTTCTTATCCCGATCATAGATAACTATTAGTTCTATCAGCCCTAATAGTACTTATTACTAAATCAAATCCGAAAACCTTCAGAACTCAATAAAGCAATAGCATTCAACCAAGTATTAACAAGACACATGCAATAGAAACAACCCGTTACTATAAGCATGCAATTAACTCTCTCTCACAATTATGCGCTCGGATCCCCTATACGCACAATCGTGTTCGCTACTAGATATGCAACCCGAACCCGGAATCACAAGTCCTAGCAATTAGGAAGATATCAATAAACCTAGGTGATCAATCTAGATAAATCAACATAGACCAATAAACAATCAAGCACAAGAGAATTAATCCAACTAGATAGGAAAACGAACAAGAGTAGAAAACTCACAACCAATCAATAGCTGGCTTCAAACTGTCAAGTGCAACAATGGAGGTTTAGTTCTCCATTAGGGTTTGTGAGAGAAACGTAGAAAGGTGGCAACTAGGGTTAGAGAAATAGATGCCCCCCCCTAAAAGAGTCTTAAACGTAACTTAAATACTAAAGTAATAATTCAGAAATAAAGAAAAGAAAAATAACAAACTTGGAAATAAAGTTTCGGAAATAAAATAAAACGGGAATAAGAAAACTCGTAAAAGACTTTCAGCGCGTCTCCACCGCGGGTGCGGTGGCTCCACCGCGGGTGCGGTGGCTCCACCGCCGGGTGCGGCCATTTAACAGAAACTCCAGTTCTCTGACGATCTCGCCGCGGGTGCGGTGAGGCTGGCGCTGGGTGCGGCCATTATCCAATAGCTTGTCTTCTTTCTGCTCCTTCCACCGCTGGCGGCGGTGGCCTTCGGCGCGGGTGCGGCAAGGCTCCAGAACGTCTCCTCGTCTATGGCTCTTCCTTGCGATCTCTCGCACCGCTCCTCAACTCGTCTCTTCACTCCTTTGGCGTCTTTCCTTGGTGGCTTCCTTCTTCGGTGTCTCCTAGATATCCAAAATCACTCAAACACCTCCATAAACACTAAACTTCGCCTCCAAACGCCTTGTACATGAATGTGCCTAGATCTACCCGAATGGCACCAATAAACCCTCTAAAGACTCTTACTTAAGCCCTACAAAGTAGTGCTTATCAAATTCCCCCATGCTTAGACCTTTGCTCGTCCTCGAGTAAACTAATAAAGAGTCTACTCCTCCAATGCAGCACCCAAGGTCTCAGGAAGCATATCCTCCAACTAAGAGTCACCTAACCCATGCCAAACTCCTGGCGCCAATCTCATCTACAACACATCCTCATCATCAACAAACCTGGGGGGCAAGAAGAGTACTTCCCCCAAGCTTAACTCGGACATCCAATAGTGTGAGTAACCTCTAATCCTAGCCTCCATCTATGACTCCTTATGCCTCCCAGAGTGACCTACCCGACAATCCTTCTTTGACTCCTCTTCTTATGACGCCTCGCCAAGAATAAAGAGAAATCCTAAAATCACTCTTCTTCTTTTTCGCTCATTTTGCCAAGGCGCCCTTTCGGGTTTTCACCAAGCCACTCATATTTTTTTCCATAGATGTGCTCACATAAGCTCACATCACTCTTGACCTCATATTACCCCAGTCTAGCACTGGTCCGGGTCACCTGCTTATTACCTGAGTTGCCCTTTCGGGTTTTCAACTCATCCCAGGATTTTCTCTGCCTTTTCTCATCTTTTTGGCTTTTTCATTTTTTTTTATAGAAAAAAGAATGCAATGCAGAATCCGAAAACTGTACAAAAACACATAGAGTGAAAACTGAAACTGTACATAACGACAAGTAATGAATCTACTCCCTCCCCCATGCTTGAAGTGCGCATTGTCCTCAATGTGTAAATAGAAGACACTCATAATAAAGGGGGGAAAGGAAAGTAAACTCACTGCGGTGGTGGGCCCTGCGGCCAAGGGTACTGGCCGAAATACTATGTCTGCTGCTCCCCTAGCCTCTGGAGCCGCTCATCCATCTGCTCCAACCTCTCGTCCTGCCTGTCCAACCGCTGGAAGGCCTGGCTCTGGAACCCGTCAAAACGGCTGTCAAAGCCCTGCTGCCAAGTCTGCTGCTGCAGACTCATCGCCTCCATCTGGCGATACATCATATCCTGCCATGGGTCCATAGGTGGGGCATCCGGGCCAGCAGCGTCCATCTCCTTAGTAACATTTGCCGGTTTCATGCTCATGCAGACTGTGTGGAATTTACCCAGATGCTTCATTGGGTCCTCTCCAGCCAGTCCATGGAAAGTTGGGAGCAAATGAATCAGCCCCGGCTTTAACTCAAAGTTCACGTTCTCTCCCATAGCAGGGATCACCACAGCCAGCGGTTGCTGCTGCAGGTTCGGTGTAGTCAACTGTCTCAACGTTCTATCAGCGTCACGCATCTCGAATGCAGGGTTGTCAAAAACCAAAGTGCGGTTCACTCTGCGACCCTGTGAAAGAGTTCTCTCAATCTCTGGATCAAAATCAAGAAGCGGTGAATTAGTAGCACGAGTGTGGACCATAAGATAGATCCACACCAAGGGTTAGTAACAAACAAATCACAAAAACAGAAAATTTGACTCCCCGGCAACGGCGCCAAATTTGACAGGGTTAAAGTCGTGATGCCTATCAAATAAATCCCAAAATACCTACTAAGTAGTAGAGTAAGCAAGACAGGGTCGATCCCACAGAGAGTCAGGTTATCAATTTGTGCAATTCGTTATTACCAACTAGGAACCAGGGGGGGGGGGGGGGGGTTGTTTGTGTTTCTCGTAACAAGCAATAAGAAAGCAAATAAATAGTCCGCAAATAATGGTTGTAAATAATAAGGGAAAAAGCGCCACACTCAACAGAGATCCACACAACAATAGAAAGTCGATCACGGAATTCTATCAATCTCAAGTTCTTAATATTCCTATAGTTGTTCTTATCCCGATCATAGATAACTATTAGTTCTACCAGCCCTAATAGTACTTATTACTAAATCAAATCCGAAAACCTTCAGAACTCAATAAAGCAATAGCATTCAACCAAGGATTAACAAGACACATGCAATAGAAACAACCCGTTACTATAACCATGCAATTAACTCTCTCTCACAATTATGCGCTCGGATCCCCTATACGCACAATCGTGTTCGCTACTAGATATGCAACCCGAACCCGGAATCACAAGTCCTAGCAATTAGGAAGATATCAATAAACCTAGGTGATCAGTCTAGATAAATCAACATAGACCAATAAACAATCAAGCACAAGAGAATTAATCCAACTAGATAGGAAAACGAACAAGAGTAGAAAACTCACAACCAATCAATTGCTGGATTCAAACTGTCAAGTGCAACAATGGAGGTTTAGTTCTCCATTAGGGTTTGTGAGAGAAACGTAGAAAGGTGGCAACTAGGGTTAGAGAAATAGATGCCCCCCCTAAAAGAGTCTTAAACCTAACTTAAATACTAAAGTAATAATTGAGAAATAAAGAAAAGAAAAATAACAAACTTGGAAATAAAGTTTCGGAAATAAAATAAAACGGGAATAAGAAACTCGTAAAAGACTTTCAGCGCGTCTCCACCGCGGGTGCGGTGGCTCCACCGCCGGGTGCGGCCATTTAACAGAAACTCCAGTTCTCTGACGATCTCGCCGCGGGTGCGGTGAGGCTGGCGCTGGGTGCGGCCATTATCCAGTAGCTTGTCTTCTTTCTGCTCCTTCCACCGCTGGCGGCGATGGCCTTCGGCGTGGGTGCGGCAAGGCTCCAGAACGTCTCCTCGTCTATGGCTATTCCTTGCGATCTCTCGCACCGCTCCTCAACTTGTCTCTTCACTCCTTTGGCGTCTTTCCTTGGTGGCTTCCTTCTTCGGTGTCTCCTAGATATCCAAAATCACTCAAACACCTCCATAAACACTAAACTTCGCCTCCAAACGCCTTGCACATGAATGTGCCTAGATCTACCCGAATGGCACCAATAAACCCTCTAAAGACTCTTACTTAAGCCCTACAAAGTAGTGCTTATCAAATTCCCCCATGCTTAGACCTTTGCTCGTCCTCGAGTAAACTAATAAAGAGTCTACTCCTCCAATGCAGCACCCAAGGTCTCAGGAAGCATATCCTCCAACTAAGAGTCACCTAACCCATGCCAAACTCCTGGCGCCAATCTCATCTACAACACATCCTCATCATCAACAAACCTGGGGGCAAGCAGAGTACTTCCCCCAAGCTTAACTCGGACATCCAATAGTGTGAGTAACCTCTAATCCTAGCCTCCATCTATGACTCCTTATGCCTCCTAGAGTGACCTACCCGACAATCCTTCTTTAACTCCTCTTCTTATGACGCCTCGCTAAGAATAAAGAGAAATCCTAAAATCACTCTTCTTCTTTTTCGCTCATTTTGCCAAGGCGCCCTTTCGGGTTTTCACCAAGCCACTCATATTTTTTTTCATAGATGTGCTCACATAAGCTCACGTCACTCTTGACCTCATATTGCCCCAGTCTAGCACTGGTCCGGGTCACCTGCTTATTACCTGAGTTGCCCTTTCGGGTTTTCAACTCATCCCAGGATTTTCTCTGCCTTTTCTCATCTTTTTGGCTTTTTCATTTTTTTTATAGAAAAAAGAATGCAATGCAGAATCCGAAAACTGTACAAAAACACACAGAGTGAAAACTGAAACTGTACATAACGACAAGTAATGAATCTACTCCCTCCCCCATGCTTGAAGTGCGCATTGTCCTCAATGTGTAAATAGAAGACAATCATAATAAAGGGGGGAAAGGAAAGTAAACTCACTGCGATGGTGGGCCCTGCGGCCAAGGGTACTGGCCGAAATACTATGTCTGCTGCTCCCCTAGCCTCTGGAGCCGCTCATCCATCTTCTCCAACCTCTCGTCCTTCCTGTCCAACCGCTGGAAGGCCTGGCTCTGGAACCCGTCAAAACGGCTGTCAAAGCCCTACTGCCAATTCTGCTGCTGCAGACTCATCGCCTCCATCTGGCGATACATCATATCCTGCCATGGGTCCATAGGTGGGGCATCCGGGCCAGCAACGTCCATCTCCTCAGTAACATTTGCCGGTTTCATGCTCATGCAGACTGTGTGGAATTTACCCAGATGCTTGATTGGGTCCTCTCCAGCCAGTCCATGGAAAGTTGGGAGCAAATGAATCAGCCCCGACTTTAACTCAAAGTTCACGTTCTCTCCCATAGCAGGGATCACCACAGCCAGCGGTTGCTACTGCAGGTTCGGTGTAGTCAACTGTCTCAACGTTCTATCAGCGTCACCCATCTCGAATGCAGGGTTGTCAAAAACCAAAGTGCGGTTCACTCTACGACCCTATGAAAGAGTTCTCTCAATCTCTGGATCAAAATCAAGAAGCGGTGAATTAGTAGCACGAGTGTGGACCATAAGATAGATCCACACCAAGGGTTAGTAACAAACAAATCACAAAAACAGAAAATTTGACTCCCCGGCAACGACGCCAAATTTGACAGGGCTAAAGTCGTGATGCCTATCAAATAAATCCCAAAATACCTACTAAGTAGTATAGTAAGCAAGACAGGGTCGATCCCACAGAGAGTCAGGTTATCAATTTATGCAATTCGTTATTACCAACTAGGAACCAGGGGGGGGGGGGTTGTTTGTGTTTCTCGTAACAAGCAATAAGAAAGCAAATAAACAGTCCGCAAATAATGGTTGTAAATAATAAGGGAAAAAGCGCCACACTCAACAGAGATCCACACAACAATAGAAAGGTCGATCACAGAATTCTATCAATCTCAAGTTCTTAATATTCCTATAGTTGTTCTTATCCCGATCATAGATAACTATTAGTTCTACCAGCCCTAATAGTACTTATTACTAAATCAAATCCGAAAACCTTCAAAACTCAATAAAGCAATAGCATTCAACCAAGGATTAACAAGACACATGCAATAGAAACAACCCGTTACTATAAGCATGCAATTAACTCTCTCTCACAATTATGCGCTCGGATCCCCTATACGCACAATCGTGTTCGCTACTAGATATGCAACCCGAACCCGGAATCACAAGTCCTAGCAATTAGGAAGATATCAATAAACCTAGGTGATCAATCTAGATAAATCAACATAGACCAATAAACAATCAAGCACAAGAGAATTAATCCAACTAGATAGGAAAACGAACAAGAGTAGAAAACTCACAACCAATCAATTGCTGGATTCAAACTGTCAAGTGCAACAATGGAGGTTTAGTTCTCCATTAGGGTTTGTGAGAGAAACGTAGAAAGGTGGCAACTAGGGTTAGAGAAATAGATGCCCCCCCTAAAAAGTCTTAAACCTAACTTAAATACTAAAGTAATAATTCAGAAATAAAGAAAAGAAAAATAACAAACTTGGAAATAAAGTTTCGGAAATAAAATAAAACGGGAATAAGAAAACTCGTAAAAGACTTTCAGCGCGTCTCCACCGCGGGTGCGGTGGCTCCACCGCCGGGTGCGGCCATTTAACAGAAACTCCAGTTCTCTGACGATCTCGCCGCGGGTGCGGTGAGGCTGGCGCTGTGTGCGGCCATTATCCAATAGCTTGTCTTCTTTCTGCTCCTTCCACCGCTGGCGGCGGTGGCCTTCGGCGCGGGTGCGGCAAGGCTCCAGAACGTCTCCTCGTCTATGGCTCTTCCTTGCGATCTCTCGCACCGCTCCTCAACTCGTCTCTTCACTCCTTTGGCGTCTTTCCTTGGTGGCTTCCTTCTTCGGTGTCTCCTAGATATCCAAAATCACTCAAACACCTCCATAAACACTAAACTTCGCCTCCAAACGCCTTGCACATGAATGTGCCTAGATCTACCCGAATGGCACCAATAAACCCTCTAAAGACTCTTACTTAAGCCCTACAAAGTAGTGCTTATCAAATTCCCCCATGCTTAGACCTTTGCTCGTCCTCGAGTAAACTAATAAAGAGTCTACTCCTCCAATGCAGCACCCAAGGTCTCAGGAAGCATATCCTCCAACTTAGAGTCACCTAACCCATGCCAAACTCCTGGCGCCAATCTCATCTACAACACATCCTCATCATCAACAAACCTGGGGGCAAGAAGAGTACTTCCCCCAAGCTTAACTCGGACATCCAATAGTGTGAGTAACCTCTAATCCTAGCCTCCATCTATAACTCCTTATGCCTCCCAAAGTGACCTACCCGATAATCCTTCTTTGACTCCTTTTCTTATGACGCCTCGCCAAGAATAAAGAGAAATCCTAAAATCACTCTTCTTCTTTTTCGCTCATTTTGCCAAGGCGCCCTTTCGGGTTTTCACCAAGCCACTCATATTTTTTTTCATAGATGTGCTCACATAAGCTCACGTCACTCTTGACCTCATATTACCCCAGTCTAGCACTGGTCCGGGTCACCTGCTTATTACCTGAGTTGCCCTTTCGGGTTTTCAACTCATCCCAGGATTTTCTCTGCCTTTTCTCATCTTTTTGGCTTTTTCATTTTTTTTATAGAAAAAAGAATGCAATGCAGAATCCGAAAACTGTACAAAAACACATAGAGTGAAAACTGAAACTGTACATAACGACAAGTAATGAATCTACTCCCTCCCCCATGCTTGAAGTGCGCATTGTCCTCAATGTGTAAATAGAAGACAATCATAATAAAGGGGGGAAAGGAAAGTAAACTCACTGCGGTGGTGGGCCCTGCGGCCAAGGGTACTGGCCGAAATACTATGTCTGCTGCTCCCCTAGCCTCTGGAGCCGCTCATCCATCTGCTCCAACCTCTCGTCCTGCCTGTCCAACCGCTGGAAGGCCTGGCTCTGGAACCCGTCAAAACGGCTGTCAAAGCCCTGCTGCCAAGTCTGCTGCTGCAGACTCATCGCCTCCATCTGGCGATACATCATATCCTGCCATGGGTCCATAGGTGGGGCATCCGGGCCAGCAACGTCCATCTCCTCAGTAACATTTGTCGGTTTCATGCTCATGCAGACTGTGTGGAATTTACCCAGATGCTTGTTAGGGTCCTCTCCAGCCAGTCCATGGAAAGTTGGGAGCAAATGAATCAGCCCCGGCTTTAACTCAAAGTTCACGTTCTCTCCCATAGCAGGGATCACCACAGCCAGCAGTTGCTGCTGCAGGTTCGGTGTAGTCAATTGTCTCAACGTTCTATCAGCGTCACCCATCTCGAATGCAGGGTTGTCAAAAACCAAAGTGCGGTTCACTCTGCGACCCTGTGACTCCCCGGCAACGGCGCCAAATTTGACAGGGCTAAAGTCGTGATGCCTATCAAATAAATCCCAAAATACCTACTAAGTAGTATAGTAAGCAAGACAGGGTCGATCCCACAGAGAGTCAGGTTATCAATTTGTGCAATTCGTTATTACCAACTAGGAACCAGGGGGGGAGGTTTGTTTGTGTTTCTCGTAACAAGCAATAAGAAAGCAAATAAACAGTCCGCAAATAATGGTTGTAAATAATAAGGGAAAAAGCGCCACACTCAACAGAGATCCACACAACAATAGAAAGGTCGATCACGGAATTCTATCAATCTCAAGTTCTTAATATTCCTATAGTTGTTCTTATCCCGATCATAGATAACTATTAGTTCTACCAGCCCTAATAGTACTTATTACTAAATCAAATCCGAAAACCTTCAAAACTCAATAAAGCAATAGCATTCAACCAAGGATTAACAAGACACATGCAATAGAAACAACCCGTTACTATAAGCATGCAATTAACTCTCTCTCACAATTATGCGCTCGGATCCCCTATACGCACAATCGTGTTCGCTACTAGATATGCAACCCGAACCCGGAATCACAAGTCCTAGCAATTAGGAAGATATCAATAAACCTAGGTGATCAATCTAGATAAATCAACATAGACCAATAAACAATCAAGCACAAGAGAATTAATCCAACTAGATAGGAAAACGAACAAGAGTAGAAAACTCACAACCAATCAATTGCTTCAAACTGTCAAGTGCAACAATGGAGGTTTAGTTCTCCATTAGGGTTTGTGAGAGAAACGTAGAAAGGTGGCAACTAGGGTTAGAGAAATAGATGCCCCCCCTAAAAGATTCTTAAAACTAACTTAAATACTAAAGTAATAATTCAGAAATAAAGAAAAGAAAAATAACAAACTTGGAAATAAAGTTTCGGAAATAAAATAAAACGGGAATAAGAAAACTCGTAAAAGACTTTCAGCGCGTCTCCACCGCGGGTGCGGTGGCTCCACCGCCGGGTGCGGCCATTTAACAGAAACTCCAGTTCTCTGACGATCTCGCCGCGGGTGCGGTGAGGCTGGCGCTGGGTGCGGCCATTATCCAATAGCTTGTCTTCTTTCTGCTCCTTCCACCGCTGGCGGCGGTGGCCTTCGGCGCGGGTGCGGCAAGGCTCCAGAACGTCTCCTCGTCTATGGCTATTCCTTGCGATCTCTCGCACCGCTCCTCAACTCGTCTCTTCACTCCTTTGGCGTCTTTCCTTGGTGGCTTCCTTCTTCGGTGTCTCCTAGATATCCAAAATCACTCAAACACCTCCATAAACACTAAACTTTGCCTCCAAACGCCTTGCACATGAATGTGCCTAGATCTACCCGAATGGCACCAATAAACCCTCTAAAGACTCTTACTTAAGCCCTACAAAGTAGTGCTTTTCAGTGAGGCTGATGGACCTAATGCTCCAATTGCTCAAGGTATTCTATACCTTCATTCTACTTCTGTATGTATGTTATTTGATTCGGGTGCTACCCATTCTTTTATTTCGGAAAGTTGTGTCAGTAAGTTAGGGTTAGTATGCAACGAGGTTTGTGAACCTTTCGTTGTGAATCTTCCTAATGGTGAACATTTGGTTGGAACCAAGCATCTGTCAGAATTTCCGATTACCATCCAAGGTAAGAAGTTCGAAGCAGATTTGATCTGTATAGCCATGGCTCCATACGACATTATTCTCGGTATGGATTGGCCGACACGTCATGGGGCGGTAATCGATTTCAGTTCAAGGACTGTGACGATGTCATCTGGGGGCCAGTATGTATGCAAGTTTAAGGGTCGGAATGACGCTGATAACGGCAGGCTTATCAATGCGATGGTTGCGTTCAAGCTACTTCGACAAGGTTGTGTCGGGTACCTGTGCTATCTAGAGGAGCCCAAGAAAGATGAACCTTCAATTCCTGATATTCCGGTTGTTTGTGAATATCCGGATGTCTTTCCGGAGGAGATTCCTGGTTTACCCCCGCATCGTGACATAGAATTTACTATCGATCTCGAGCCTGGTACTGCGCCGATATCTAAAGCACCGTACCAGATGGCTCCTCCTGAGATGCAAGAGTTAAAGAAGCAACTCGAAGATCTTCTTGAGAAGGGTTATATAAGGCCGAGTGCATCGCCTTGGGGTGCTCCGGTCTTGTTCGTCAAGAAGAAGGATGGATTGTTCCGACTTTGTATCGACTATCGTGAGTTGAATAAGGTCACGATCAAGAATAAGTATCCGTTGCCGAGGATTTATGATCTGTTGGATTAACTGCAAGGAGCAAAAGTCTTTTCCAAAATCGATCTGTTGTCTGGTTACCATCAACTCATGATTCATGAGGAGGATATTCCGAGGACTGCGTTCAGGACGAGATATGGTCACTACGAGTTCGTAGTCATGCCATTTGTACTTACCAATGCTCCAACAGTCTTCATGGATCTAATACATCGATGTTTCCACCAATACTTGGATAAGTTCGTAGTGGTCTTCATCGATGACATTTTGATTTATTCCCCGAGTGAGGAAGCTCACGAGGAACATCTTCGGATCACTTTGTCAGTTCTTAGACAAAATCAACTGTACGCAAAGTTGTCTAAGTGTGACTTTTGGATCAAGGAAGTGGCTTTCTTAGGCCATGTGATCAATGAGAATGGGGTTATGATTGATCCCCAGAAGATTGAAGCGGTAGCCAATTGGAAGCGGCCTCAGAATGTGAAGGAGGTGCACAGTTTTCTAGGACTCACTGGATATTATAGACGGTTCGTGGAGAGATTTTCTAAGATCGCTCTACCCATGACCGGTCTGCTCCGCAAAGTCCATAAGAAGTTTGTCTGGGATGACAAGTGCGAGGCCAGTTTTCAAAAGCTGAAGCAATGTCTGACCTCCGCACCAGTATTAGCGCTACCAAAAGGGATTGATGGTTATGTGGTCTATAGTGATGCTTCGAAGAGTGGTTTGGGATATGTGCTGATGCAAAGGGGAAAAGTTATTGCATACGCATCCCGACAGTTGAAGACTTATGAGGCAAACTATCCGACGCATGATCTAGAATTAGCAGCGGTAGTTTTTGCGCTGAAGATTTGGAGATACTATCTTTATGGTGTAAGATGCCAAGTCTTCACCGATCATAAGAGTCTAAAGTACGTGTTCACTCAGAAGGAGCTGAATATGAGACAACGTCGCTAGTTATAGCTACTCAAAGACTACGACATCAAATTGCTGTATCATCCGGTCAAGGCTAATGTAGTAGCCGATGCATTGAGCCGGAAGACGCCGCACGAGACTATAGTGGCTTTACTCACTGCTCAGACCAAGCTAAACCAAGGGTTGTGCGACATTGAAGTCTTGTACGATCAGCGTAGAGGATATCTGAGTATGCTGGAGATTCAGGCCACGCTACTTGATCAAATCAGGGAGAGACAAGTTGATGATGTAGTCTTGGTGAAGCTAAGCAGTGAAATGATGGACGGGAAAGCTCCCGGTTTCGTGATTCAGGAAGATGGATCACTCTGGTTTCAGAACCGGATCTGTATGCTTGACGTTGATGGTCTTCGCCAGTTGGTGATGAAGGAGGCCCATTCGTCAGCTTATTCTGTACATCCAGGCTCTAGCAAGATGTACAAGGACCTCAGGAAGAAGTTCTGGTGGCCCAACATGAAGTGAGATATAGCAGAGTTTATGGCGAAATGCTTTACTTGTCAGAAGGTCAAGATAGAACATCGTAGACCGGGTGGTGAGTTGCTACCTCTTCCAGTGCCAGAATGGAAATGGGAAGATATTGCTATGGATTTCGTCACTAGGCTGCCAAAGACTCAAAGCCAGAAAGATGCTATATGGGTAATCATTGACATGCTCACGAAGAGTGCTCATTTCGTGGCTATCAAGTCAACATGGGGAACCCAGAAGTTATCAGAAGTGTTTTTACACGAGATCATCCATTTGCATGGTACTCCAAAGACCATTGTATCGGATCATGATGGCCGATTCATGTCAAGATTCTGGAAAGAACTACATAAGGCCATGGGAACCGAGTTGAGGTTCAGCACTGCGTTTCATCCTCAGACAGATGGACAGTCTAAGAGGACCATCCAGACCTTGGAAGATATGCTAAGAGCTTGTACACTCGATCGTCCGACTAGCTGGGAGAACAGCCTGAGTCTGATTGAGTTCACATACAACAACATTTGGCATGCTACCATTAAGATGGCTCCATTCGAGGCTTTGTACGGTCGATTGTTCTGCTCGGACCGGAGTTAGTCGAAAGGACTGCCTCGGACATTGCTTTGATAAGACAAAGGATGTTGACAGCTCAGAGTCGACAGAAGTCTTACGCAAATCTGAAGCATAGGAATGTCGAGTTTGAGGTTGGTGACAAGGTGTTTGTCAAAGTGTCGCCATCCAAGGGTGTGTTTAGGTTTGGTAAGCGTGGGAAGCTTAACCCTCGCTACGTGGGACCGTTTGAGATCCTTGATAGATTGGGGTCTCTAGCGTATCGTTTGGCATTGCCACCATCGGCACATCCAGTGCATAACGTGTTCCACGTATCTTTGTTGAGGAAGTACGTGCCAGATGAGTCTCATGTGCTGAGTTATGACGACATCGAGATTTAGACAAATGGTACCTATGAGGAGATACCGGTGTGTATTCTCGAACGCCGTCAGAAACAGTTACGGTACAAGGTGGTACCATTGGTACGGATTTTGTGGTCCAAGTCAGGAACTGAAGGAGTTACTTGGGAAACCTGGGAAACGGAGACGGATATGCTTAGACGTTTTCCCGAGCTATTTTCGGCCTAGTTTCGGGGTCAAAACCTTTTTAAGGGGGTAGTGTTGTAACGCCTCACTTTTCTTTGGTTTATTCGGCCAAGTTTCGGGGTCGAAACTTTTTGTAAGGGGGAGGTGATGTAATACCCCTCATTTTAGTAAAGAGTATTTTGGTAAGTTTTCCAAACACTCGTATTGTAGTCGGATTATTTTCAGAGAGGTTCAGACTTTCTGTTAAATACTTGATCTCTGTAAAAAAAAAATTCCTTGTGTGGAATAAAATACATTCGATGTATTTTGGGGCTTAGAATATTTGTTCGGATACGAATATGTTTAAACCGGAGTTAAAACCCATACCCATAATTCTTCTCGGACAAAGGTGGGCAAAAGGCACAGAATTTGCCTTGACCGCACCCGCGGTCATACCCACCGCACCCGCGGTCAGAATTGGTCGCCACCGCACCCCGCGGTGAGACCCACCGCACCCGCGCCGTCATGATTTCTTTTCTGCTCCGCCGAACTTCGCTTGAGCTGCTTGCCGATCTTGTCGGAGTTGAAGCGGTGAGGCGGTGGGGGAGGTGCCAGCTGAGCTCCTTGCTTGGCCTATAAAAGGAGGAGGCTTGGAGGAGGAAGACATCTCAAATCTCTCTCCCTCCAATCTCTCTCTCTCGTTCCATTGTCGCCAGAGTTGCAAGCTTTCGCCGGAGTTCTTCAAGGTCATCGCCGGAGCTACCATAGGAGGAGGAGGTGCCCTCAAGGTAGTGTTTGGTGGCCCAAGGAGTTTGGAAGTCGAAGCCAATCCAAATCAAGCCCAACGCGTCGTCCCCGGTAAGATCTCGTCTTTGTCCCCGACGACTGCACTTGTGACCGCACCCGCGGCAGGGCCACCGCACCCGCGGTGTGCCTGGGCGATTGTGGGTGTGGCCTTGGGTTTTGTGATTTCGATCGGGACTTCGTTCCTTCGATTTCGTTCGCATTTCTTTAGATTCGTACTAGTTATTGTCGAATCTAACTTTGGGTTTCGTTATGGGTCGTTCCGTAGGAAATTATAATCCGAGTTCTTCCTCGTTTCGGACCCGGAAACCCGTCGTCTCGAGCTTCGTTGAGCCTCGTCTAATCTAAGGCAAGTGGCGGTTCGCTCTTGCTTATCATTCCATATTTATATTGATTATCAATTATTTAATTGTTAATTAATTTGGGATGAATATTGTTTTCGTCTGGGAACAGTTTTGATAACCGTATGTGATTTAAAAATAGATATTATAATAGGTTGTATATATTGCTAGAACCAACGCTATTATATATATATATATGATTGAAATACAAATATTATAATAGGTTGTATATATTGCTAGAAACAACGCTATTATATCTGTTATTGGCCTCGATGGCTTTAATGTGAATTATTGCTCTTATGTTTTAACTATTTAGTTAGAACGAGTATTCGTAAGAACTCTATGTATCTTGTGAGGTTTAGTGGTTTCTTGATAATGGTACTAGGAGGATTTTCCCTAGTATCTTCAGTCATGACCTTACCCTTACTCAGGGTATGTGCACACAGCTGGTGCCGCCATTTGGGATGTATTCCCTGGGATGTATTCCCTTTGATATCTCTTGTGAGGAGATCCGATATCTCTTGTGAAGAGATCTTAAAAGCTTATAATGTAAAATGTACGGTTTGGAATTAAATAAGATAAGTGCTTTAGTGCACATAATTAATATACCCTCAGGCGAGTAGTGTAGCTATGAGAGTAGTGCAGCTAGAAAACTCGTCTAGACTTTGGTCAGAGTAAAGTTCTCTTTCCAATCTGAATTCGCATTGTGCGGTGAGGTTGGTCGTGAACTGAAACACCAAGTCATTTTTAAAACGCTTGTGTGAAATTGATGTTCCCAAACACTTGTCATACTTTCCGATAAGACTCAACCTTTTGGAGTCTTCTCTTCATATGTTTTCGTAAGACTCATTCTTTCAGAGTCCTTTCTCTTGATCATGCCTTTTCGTATATTTCAGTAGGAGTATGGTGGTTGACTATCGTCATCGACTTTTATTCGAGAAGTGATGAGTCTAACCTAATACGACTACTTAGAACCTTTCTGTTTTACCCTTGCATAGTCTTTCATTAGACTAACCAACCAATTATATTCCCTTGCATGGTTGGCTGGTGTCATCCGTCTCATACGACACATCAGATAAACTGCAGTTCCGATGAAGGCTAGAAACGACAATGATGGCAGTTGGAATTTTGAAGAGTTTTACTAGGTTGAGATTCCTTGGCGGGTGATCGTTTAGATCAAGACCCTTGTGTCCTTTATGTATTAAGACTTCCGCTGTAATATATTTGATTATGTATTTTGAATCATGGATGTAATTCCGAAACATTTTCTTTAATCAAAAGTTATGATATTTTGTATTATAACTGTTGTTTTATGATTTATATAAACGGGTTAAGTCTGGGGTGGCTTCGGATGTGAAATCCGAGGTCACTGGCGGTAATACCTTTCAAGGATATATATTTGGGGGTGTTACAGGAACCCCGTGCAGAGGCGTAGTAGACAGAGAAGAAACTACAGAGAGGAGCTAGATTTAATACAAGCGATACAAGTAAGTATCATATTATGGGGTTTATGTCTCATATTAAAGTATTATAATTGTGTGAAAGTACTTATGACTATGTTGATTACATCCAATTTTGTATAGGTTGACTTGACGCCCTATGGCTATGTTGATTACAGTATGTCAGAGTTAACTCCTGCCTTTTTTCATGGGGTCATCTCATTTCTGAGAATTAGAGAGCCATATATGCCTGATCGCATAGCGAGGCAGTTTGGACGTGAACAATAGATTCCCCGACCGGTTATACAACCCATCAAAGCTACCAGACCACCCAGCATAAGGAGTTATATAGTACAGTATGACCCTGCTTCAGACTGAAGTTGGGATGCAAGAAATGAGCACTCCATCAGGATCGAACAGATGGGCCCTCCTACATACAATGGATATGAGTACAGTGCCGGCTACATGGAATGGTACATACCTCGTACATGCTTATGTGTCAGGCCTCAGGATGCAAGCATCAGAGATCTTATCCAGGTGAAAATATGCGTTATATGTTTGTTTATAATTTACATATACAATTCAAGCTTTACCTTAGTTAATTTTTTCGTATTTCTGTAGTGCATTGGACAAGCTTTGCATCGTCTCAATCCATTCCATGATGCGGAGGAAGAGCAATTCTACAACATGCGCGAGGCTGTCCGACACTGCATTCAAGAGTTTAAACCCTTTGCACACGACAATGATGAGGAGGACAAGGAAGATGAAGATGCATAGGTTGCCTCACTTAGTTTGGACGTCTTTGCTTCTTTGATGTTTTCATTTGGTACTTTGTTGGTAATTGTGGATGCTTGTAAGTTTGTTGGTACTTTGTTGAGAGTTTGGATCGTACTTTTGTATGTTCGCTTGTTTGGTATTTTGGATTTGTTTGGTAATTTGTTAAGAGACCACGGCATTACATTTGCCTACTATCAACAAGCTTTACTTAAAGTCTCGCCTTTTCAGTTTGATCATAAGCAATTAATCTTCTAAGAGAATAGTTAAAGTCTCACTAGCTTGAATCTGCAGAACAAAAAACACATGTATGCAGAAGCTGCATTTACACCTTGCCCGTTTTTTTTGTTCTGCAGAATCCGTCCGTCACGTTTGGAATGAATCCATACATGAAGGACCAAACACTTCCGTCCTTCACGTGTGGAATGAATGGATATGTGATGGAGGTAACTGTTTAATCCGTCACGTATGGATTAATTCCACACGTGACAGACAGATTCTCCAGAACCAAAAAATAGTGGGCATCAGAGTAACTGCAGTTTTTGCATACATGTGTTATACTTACCTTTTTGTCGATATTTCTCATATTGGGCTTCGTTATTCATCCGGTCCACGAAGCACAATTTAGCTTTGGGCCTTGATTTGAGGCCAAGACACGTTCCTAAACCCAAATACTCGTCCATAAAAATGCAGGTTACTCACATCAAGCAGCGCCGCGAAAGATTACTCTGCTTTTCGGTAATATTCTTCTTCTTTCTTGACAATAGTTTTTGCAAGAGTTTATAGATTCTAATTCAAAAATTCTTACTCCAGATCCAACATACCAAGATCATAGGAGAGGATGGCTTCATCGTCCAGAAGTGGAGAAGCTTCGATTACAATGTGCGAGTGCAATTTCCCGGTTGTAATGTACACTTGCGAAAACCCCAATCACTACAAAAGAAGGTATCTCGCATGCCAGGATTACAACGAGAGGATTACAATGGAGCGGGAAATGAGAGGATGTTGGACCTTTAACTGGCTTGATCCAAAGTATGACGAGAATGTTGCCAAGATTATCAGAGAATTGGTGCTGGAAAGAAATGAGCTCAAACAGCTAACCAAGACCCTTTCAGATTCAAATGTGGAGTTAAGAAATACGATATTTTATCGGGGTTATAAGATTGATTAATGTTATAAGAGATGACCTTAGTTCATTGCTTATTTCGAGTTCTATGTTTATTTTGAGATTTATCCAAATAAAATAAGTTCTATGTTATAAGAAATATCAATTGTAAACACAATGCAATACAAAATATTTAAGTCGGCTTACAATAGCATTACAATCATGGATCACAACAACATTACAATGTGCGAGTACAATAGCATTTAAGTCGGCTTGCAACCTCGTCTCTTTCTTGTGGAAGAAGGTCCGAACGCCATCAGCTGAGGAACGAATGGATCATACAGACAAGCAGCAGAGGCATCACGTGCATGCTCCCATATGACAAATACTGGAGGCAATTGTGACGCCTCTGACAGGGCCATCTACAAAAGAATAGAGAACGTACTCAATTGCCTAGTTCATGGGTTGAAATAATTAGTACCATGCCGAAATGAAATGTATCTCCTTGTCAACATGGCAGATGCAGATCGTCTTAAGATTAGCACCTCTGGGATGATGTGGTTCCGCTTGCAAAGGCAAGAAAGTAGCGTTTACACGACCCATCATGACAACTGCACAATTGAATGCAGAAGCGACCAAACAACCTATATTTGGAACCACCATCCAAGTCTTCCTTGGGGCCATCTTAGAGTCAAACCATGTAAGCTGTTCTAGTACTCTTTCCAGCGTCATCTCAAAGAGGCAAGTCTGAGCATACAATTCCCAAATTTCTTTCACCTTATCAATCATGGATCGCCGGACGATCCTCCATTGTTCCTGCCCGAGGCCTAGTTGATCTGCAACGGCTCTGTATCCACAGTTTCCATCACCAACAATATCAAAGTAACCGTTCAAGTGTTCGTGCATACACGACAAAACTATACCCTTATACGGCTCATGGTCTTTAATGAAGGAATGTGGAGGCAAATAAGGTGGTGTAAACATTTGATCCACTGGATTCTTGGAAGCTCTAACATGAGATGGCCTCAAAGGAGTAGTATGAGCTTTAGGGTTTGGTAAAGGTGTACTAGTGGGCTTTGATGGCCTACCTCGTTGTTTCTTGGGAGGTGTCCCTTCCATATCTTTGTCCATGTACTCCCATGAAGAAGAATGTCTTTTAGTTGTATCTTTGTTTGGAGCTCCCATTGGCCGTCCCTTATGCCTCACAATAGCCGGCTCTTGCAGACTAATCCCCTCGGGGCGAGCTATGTCGTAATGTCGCGAGACACATTTTTCTTGATCATCTGCTGACAGATTGGGGAACTGATTCGTATAAAATTGATCCATCAAAGATCTCGCGACTCTGCGCTTCACCTCAGCCTCACCTTCGTCTTGCACTTCTGACAAACTCAATCGTCTCTAAAACGGATGCAACGCTGAAGGCTTAATAGGGATTGAACTCATCACATTTCTAGTGATGTCATGCACACACGATAATCCATCTCTCACCATCATCTGCAGATCTTGTCACATAATGGATTTTCCCCTTTTTTGTATTCCTTCGTCAAGCGGTGAAGTGCAACCTTAGATACTTTGTACTTCAACTCCTTGAAAACATCAACTCTTGTCACAAAAGTCATCATGTTTTGTACACTCTCATTAAAGGTCCCCTTGATGTCCTTTACTTGGTTACCTATCTTTGAAAGATATTGACCGAATATCGTATCTAGACTACCATGTGGAGTAGTCAAGAAGTCTTTCAAACTAGAGTGTGCTCCTTCAACCCTATAGTTAGTACAAACGAGTTTAAAGTTTGATCATATGCAAGCATTCTGTTTTCTGCATAAATTGTCCGTCACGTATGGATGTAATTCATACGTGACAGACGAAACAAGGCCTTTTCACGATATGTCACTAGGCATGTAGGTGTTACTTGACATAAACTGTCTGTATGAATTCCATCTAACGCATTCATCAAGGCCTTTTCACGATATGTCACTAGGCATGTAGGTGTTACTTGACACTTTTTACACATTTCAAAAAGTTGTTGTGCGGCCCATACATAGTTGTCTTCTTGCTCACGCTGTAGAAACGCCCCCGTCACATTGTAGTTCTTCCATGTAGACGTGACTCCTATAATTTCGAGAAAAGGCAAGTCATACATGTACAAGTAGACGTGTCATTGCATAATGAATAAACATATTAACAAGTAGATATAGCATATATATGTGTTATACTAGCCTGTTTGTGCTATATGTGGAGTCTAACAAAAGTTCGTACGGAAATGCCTTTAGGAGTTTCATGGAGTCTGGACTGGCAAAGAAAATGTCGGCGATCTTATTGGTCGTTGGATCCAACCTATACTCCATAAAGTAGTTGTTCTCCTTACACTTATGGAAGAACCTTGGACCACGGTTCTTCCTTCCATCCCACTATGTCGGACATTATACACTTCATTGTACACATGCTTCATTTTAGTGTAGTTTTTTGGGTCCTGGTTAAGTGTTGTTGCAATTTTGGATGGTTTATTATGATTTTCTGTCATGGACTTACACAACTTCTTCTGCTCAGGTGTCATCCTGTCGGCGAATGCATGCCCGTACAAGTCATCACCAATGACATGGTGGTGAGTTCCAACAACTACCTTGATCTTCCATGAGTCTCTCGGTTGTTCTTGGCACAACAATCTGAATGGCCCACATTTTTTACTCCTTGTTCTTTCCCTTACTTTGTTTTCATCTTGAGGAATGTAAATTCCCGCTTTTTCACAATTAAGATGTGTCTTCCGAAGGCTTCCTCCACCAAGGTTTCTATCCCGACCAATAGTGATGCAAAAGTGATTATCAAACCCAATTTGTCTAGCCCATTTAATTGCATCTTCTCTGGAGCCGAATACTTCACTCGTGGTAAACTTCTCTAAATAATCTTCCGAAATAATTACTTCTTCAGGTGTAGGAAAATTAAATCGCGGCTGTGTGTGTAATGTCGGGAACCCAAACTGAGGTGGAGCCTCCCACCTTACAGACGAAATTCCACTATGAGCTAAACCATCTAATAATGGTATATGCGATTGTTGAGGCGTACAACTTTCGCCGAACATCCCAAGTGAAAAGGACGGTGGTGGAATGTCCCAGTCATTCAGGGACAGATTGTTAATACCGGTGTTCACAAAATTGTTCTCCTATTGAAGTAAAAAAACTAGTTAGCATGCAGTTTATGTAAAACAAACCCGTCCGTGACGGATGGATGCATTCCATCCGTTACGTATGGATGCATTCCGTCCGTGACGGACGAATCACATACATTCGTCACACACGACGTTTTGTCCAAAAAACAGTTTA
Organism: Rheum nobile; assembly: GCA_027886185.1. Lineage (NCBI taxonomy): Eukaryota > Viridiplantae > Streptophyta > Magnoliopsida > Caryophyllales > Polygonaceae > Rheum > Rheum nobile. The sequence continues at coordinate 10,925,001 of WOAB01000644.1, read as the reverse complement.
CGAACAAAGTTTTTACACTTGTAAAGATCTAGTAAAAATTCAGTATAACAACGCCAAACACTCAAACATGCAGTTTTATACACAAAATCTCCAACTTTTTAGTACAACATAATCAAAGATGAAGTTTTTTATGAATATATAGTAACAACTATTGAGAATTACCTTAAGAAAGTGTTTGTTTTTCCAAAAAACAACTCAAACATATAGACATTGACAAGAAAGAACCATAAAATTCTTAACTTCCACTAACATGTAATGTAAATTCTTAAAAAATATACCTCATTGTGATGATAATCTCTTGAAACATCTTCTCTAACATTGAAGTTGAAAAAATTATCTTAATTTGCCATGGAAAGTAATCAAACTAATGGAAGAGAATGGAAGAGGTGTTGTAGGATGGAAAGGAATGAATGATTGAGGTTTATGATTTAATTTTGGCCGTAATATGTTAGAATATGACGACAGTTAATGTTGTTAGGTGGGGACAAGTAACATTTAATGTTTACGGTTGTTAACCTCATTCGTGACGGATGAACATGTTTCGTCCGTGACAGATGAAACTGTTTGGCCCGTCACGGATGGGTCATGTCCGTCCGTCACAGATGAAACTGTTTGGCCCGTCACAGATGGATCATGTCCGTCCTTCACAGATGAAGTTGTTTGGCCCGTCACGGATGGACCATGGTGTTAAATAGCAATTTTCCCGGGGCGCTAAATAGAAATCGTGTTTATTAATTTGTATAAAAATACGCACTTATTCAAATTTCTTTTTTCAATAATACCTTTTTTTTAACTATCAAAAGTATATGGTATTTTGATTACATCCTTTTTTTTCTACCAAAACAATATTTGAAATTTGGAATTTTTGTAAAAGTTATTCTATAACATTTTATGGGAGAACAAAAATTTCATAAAAGTAGTTATTTTATATAAAAAAGTTGTTTTAAAATAATACAATGTTGGGATATTTTAAAATAATAATAATTATAATGTCATAAATGTGTAAATAAGAGTAGGATTCATAAAATTTCGTGTAAAAGTATAAAAAAAATTGGTTTATAAAAGATTAATATTAAATGTTTAATGAAATACCACAAAGATTTGATGATTATATTAAATTAATTTTAAAATGTGAATAATTTGTAATTACAATTTTTTTCTTTCTATAATGTTTGAGGGTACCACACAGAATATGTGAAACCTCAAGATTACTGCGCAGACTTTTTAAAAAGTTTGGGTACTACGCAGAATTCGCAATACCTCGTGACTACCACGCATAATTTCCCTACCTTTTTAATGATAACTAGACGATTGAACATGTGCGAATATATTATTCTTTGTTTTTCGTAATATATAAATAATGAATTTATATTAGTGTGTATTTGTTTTTTTTGTTTCATAAGAGGCCGTTTGTTTATTTTTCTAGGATTTAGGGTATTCTATTAACTATTTGTGATTTATTAATTTAGTTTAATTGTGACTAATTTGAATAGAATATTGATTTTATTTAAAAAAAATGGTTTATCTTTATATCGATGATTTTTTTTTTAAAATTTTGCTAAAGTATATAATTTTTATACTTCAAATAAGGAGTATATTTATTTTAATGTACATAGAAGACATTAAGAGTTGAACTTCTTATAATATCAAATTAGAATTCTAAAATTTATAAACGTGATCATAGTTTATTTTATGACAAAGACTTAAATAAAATAAAGAAGGTAATGTAAAACTATTTTTTAATTATATGAGAATGACTTTTTTCCTATTGAATACATTTATTAAAAAAAAATATTACTTTAGATTTAGGATAGATATACACCTTATTATTATGATAACAATAATAACGAAAATGCATTGATTATGTTATTATGGGTGGAAAGAGAGAGAATTTTATAAAACTTAAATGAATTTATTAGAGCAAAAACACTAACTTTATATGTAATATAGATAGATAGACATTCGTAAATACTATTGTTGCCATTAGTAACCACTACGACTATCCCTTAACATGTCAAATCTTCAAGTTTTTCGTTAATATGAATAATTACATCCTTATTGTTTAGTTTCAAAACTATTGAACTTTTTTCCTTAGTAATGCTCGTGCTACGCACCACACTTTTGCTAAACTATATTAAACTCATTCTATAATAATGAATCTCAATTTGAGATAATCATCCCATAATTAGGCTTAATCAGATCTACAATATTGTCCATTATTTGTTTTGGTAAAAAAATAAAATAAGGTACATGATTTTATAAAGGCATAACCAACAACTAGAGTTTATAAATGGTATTTACAAAATTGTTGAATAAGTATAATAAAATAAAGTAACTAATCTTAGTACATTTAAGAGTTGAAATTGATATTGGATTAGGTAGATGATTCAACAATAAATTTTATCTATAAAATCTTTTTGGAATGGATTATGAGATTTATGAAAATAATTTAACTTATGGATCAAAACCACTCTTGGATCGGACTGAAAAGAACAGTCGATTTCTCGGAAGCAAGTTATCATCAATCTTCACACCATCTTCGTTATAAACGAATTTAAGACAAGTGGTGGTTCGCTCTCATTATTTCAGTTATTTTTTTGACCGATAATAAATATTGAAATTAAATGGGTAATTTCTAAAACCTGCTTAAATGTTTGGGAACTCCTTGTGTGTTTATAATAATTTTGTATCTAAGTATATATGATTAATGTTATTATCGTTGTAATGCCGATATTGGATGTGGAATTTGTTTGTTATGTGTGAACTTTATAGTCATTACATATGAACTCTAATAGTTGTGTGTGAGGGATATTATGATATTGCGAGGCGTAATGATCTGTTTTATAATACTTGTTCGGTCATGACCATGCTTTTTAATAATCATGGAATAAAAAGTGTCTAGGGAACCTGGCTAGTGCGATGTGTGGGCTGACAACGAGTCACCCGTTCTGGTCTCGATTTTTCGAGAATGTGCTAAAAACTTCAAGATACTGTATGTGATAACACCTGATTTATACATATTTTAGGGGTCTAGTTGCATCTTAGATTAGATCATTTTCATGCATATTTTATGTGTTTTATAATTATTTTTGTTATATTTTACATTCGGAATCTACACTTATGTTTTTTTTATATGTTTTAAGTATTTTAGATGCAATTTAAGGGTGATACAAGATTATTGTTGAGGATGCCGATAACTAGAGAAACAAAGACATTGGATACGTATTTCGGAACCACTCTGGTGAGGTGGTCTTCTTAGACCATAGGCATATTCTTTGCTCCTCACCTATTAAAGCTGAGGCGTTGGCCGCTCTTGAGTGCCTTCGTAGGGCTATTTCGCAAGGGTTTACGCGGATAGTTCTTGAAGAGGATAATCTTTCTGTCATTAATTCCTTCCGTGGAATTTGGAAAATCCCTTGGGAAATTTCTCCTATAATTATGGAAATCAGATCGCTGTTACATGGTTTGGATTATTTTCAGGTTCATCATTGCTATCGAGAGTCCAACAAATCCACAGATTTTCTGGCTACTTCTAACATCTCCTCTACTCTTCTACGCAATGCTATTTCGAATTATCTTTTGCCGGAACATGACTGTGCACACTTGCATCGATCTCGAGTCCAATTTATAGATTCGAGCTCTACTGTTTCTTCAACTTGTAAATCATTTGTAAAAATCATCCGTTGTGATGATTTAGGTATGCGTTCTTGTTTGTAAGGATATCTTCTGTTTGTCTGTTTTAAAATAAAAACTAGAGCCACAATGAAATATATATATATATAGAGTCAGGCTCCGGTGAAACGGATGCTTACGGTGAAACGTGAGGAGGAATGAGAGCCAAACATTTTGGGACAATGGAAGGCTATGATGGAACATCCATCATAGCAAACATACACCCTCCCACACACAATCACACCCCATGATCAACATCTGACCATTGATCGGTCAATGGTCAACGTTGACCGTTGACTGGTCAAACTGACTTTTGTCGAGTTTTTTTTTTTAAATATATTTTTTTATTCTTGTTTTTATACACATTTTCATCATAAAATTGTTTCTAAAAAAATAAACAATTTCCTATTAAATTTGAACAATTGTATATTAAAAGTTGAACAAAATTTTTTGAACAATGTATAAAGTTGAACAATTGTACGAACAAAGTTGAACAATTGTATCTTAAAGTTAAACAATTTCATTGTTATGGTTAGACGACTGTTTCACTAAGCAAATTTTATTTTTTATTTTTTTTGGGCAAGTTTTTTTCTTCTTTTTTTCTTGTTTTTCTACATGTTTTTATCATAAAATTGTAATTAAAAAAAGTTGAACAATTCCTTAATAAATTTGAACAATTGTATGTTAAAAGTTGAACAATATTTTTTGAACAATATATAAAGTTTAACAATTATACCAAAAAAGTTGAACAATTGTATCTTAAAGTTGAACAATTTCATTTTTATGGTTAGACGATTGTTTCAGTAAGCAAATTTTATTTTTATTTTTTTTGGGCAAATTGTTTTCTTCCTTTTTTTCCCTTGTTTTTCTACACGTTTTTATCATAAAATTATAATTAAAAAAGTTGAACAATTCCTTATTAAATTTGAACAATTGTATGTTAAAAGTTGAATAATGTTTTTTGAACGATATATAAAGATGAACAATTGTACGAACAAAGTTGAACAATTATATCTTAAAGTTGAACAATTTCATTTTTATGGTTAGACTGTTTCACTAAGCAAATTTTAGTTTTTTTTTGGGCAAATTGTTTTTTTTGTTTTTTTTTGTTTTTCTACATGTTTTTATCATAAAAGTATAATTAAAAAAGTTGAACAATTCCCTATTAAATTTGAACAATTATATGTTAAAAGTTGAACAATGTTTTCTGAACAATATATAAAGTTTAACAATTATACTAAAAAATTTGAACAATTGTATCTTAAAGTTGAAATTTTTTATTTTTATAATTACACATCTGTTTTGACTAAGCAATGGTTAGTTTTGTTTTTTGTTTTTTTGGCCAATTTTTTTTCAGGATAAAACATTTTTTTTTTGTTTCCTTACACGCTTTCCTCATAAAATTGTTTCTAAAGATTAAAAAATTCTCTGTTAAATTTGAACAATTGTATCATACAAGTTGAACAACTTTTTTAACAATATATAAAGTTGAACAACTGAACCAGAAAAGTTGAACAATTTAAATTGCATGAAAATTCAAACTTATAACAAAAGATATATTGGACAATACTTCATTAAAATTTTAGCAATTGTCAAATAAACTTGAATTTTTGTTTATAATGTAATATAAACATAATACAACTAAAAAATGTTCAAAACATAAACCCTAAATCCTAAATGTGTAGGAAAATAAAAATAGAAAAACGGCAAAAACGGCCATGCACAACTAAAAAATTATTTAAAAAATGAAATTGTTCAACATTAAGAGACAATTATTCAAATTTATATACATAGCGAACATAGTTGTCGAACTATGAAAATGAAAATGAAGTTGAAAATGAAGTTGAACTAAATTTGAACAATTGTATCATACAAGTTGAATAACTTTTTTAACAATATATAAAGTTGAACAACTGAACCAGAAAAGTTGAACAATTTAAATTGCATGAAAATTCAAACTTATAACAAAAGATAGATTGGACAATACTTCATTAAAATTTTAACAATTGTCAAATAAACTTGAATTTTTGTTTATAATGTAATATAAACATAATACAACTAAAAAATGTTCAAAACATAAACCCTAAATCCTAAATGTGTAGGAAAATAAAAATAGAAAAACGGCAAAAACGGCCATGCACAACTAAAAAATTATTTAAAAAATGAAATTGTTCAACATTAAGAGACAATTATTCAAATTTATATACATAGCGAACATAGTTGTCGAACTATGAAAATGAAAATGAAGTTGAAAATGAAGTTGAACTAAATTTGAACAATTGTATCATACAAGTTGAACAACTTTTTTAACAATATATAAAGTTGAACAACTAAACCAGAAAAGTTGAACAATTTAAATTGCATGAAAATTCAAACTTATAACAAAAGATAGATTGGACAATACTTCATTAAAATTTTAACAATTGTCAAATAAACTTGAATTTTTGTTTATAATGTAATATAAACATAATACAACTAAAAAATGTTCAAAACATAAACCCTAAATCCTAAATGTGTAGGAAAATAAAAATAGAAAAACGGCAAAAACGGCCATGCACAACTAAAAAATTATTTAAAAAATAAAATTGTTCAACATTAAGAGGCAATTGTTCAAATTTATATACATAGCGAACATAGTTGTCGAACTATAAAAATGAAATTGTTCAACTTTAAGATACAATAGTTCAACTTTTCATATACAATTGTTCAACTTTAATATTGTTCGAATTTTAATTGTGCAACTTTAAACATACAATTGTTCAACTTTAAGAACTAATTGTTCAATTCTTTTCATACAAATTTTATAATGAAAACGTGTATAAAAAATAATAATAAAAAATTATTTTTTTTTATAAAAAAATAAAAAAATATCTGGCCGTTGACCGGTCAACGCTGACTATTGACCGAGATTGAGTGTGATAGGGTGTATGATAATATTAAAACAAATGGCCTAGAATGCTCATCACGTTTCACCCTAAGGATGCTCCTCACTAGTCATATATATATATATATATATATATATTTGGCTGCATGATGTCGGTGGGCCAACGAAATTAAAGTGTTGTTTTGATCTTCGGAACTGCTGCCCGGGAGAGTGAGATCGACCAGTTTGTGGACCTGGACTTTGAAGGAACATTTGTATGGCCCAAGTAAAGTGATGGAAACTTTGTGGTAGCGGGGATTAGATTATGTAAGGGGGAGATTCATGAGTTATTTTTTACGTAGTTTAGGTTAGCTTTAGTTTGGAGTTTATTTTTATTTTGTTGATTACAGCCGCACAAGGTTGATTTTTAAGAAGGGATTTTTGGTTATTAGCACTTTGAAGATTTGTGTTTATTGTGTTAGCCCGTCAATTTGGATTGTTCCGTCATTGAGACTAAGTTTTCTTTTCTCCTGTTTTTATTGAATAATTCATATATATTGACAGTTAGTTTAAATCTATTGAATATTTCTTCAATCATGCTTGACTAATTCCTAGTTCTAAGGTTGGGGTGATCCCGACAATGTATATGTAAATAAAATTATTTTTTGTCTAAAATGAAATAATATTTGATTCATTCCTACTGTTCTTAATGCACATAGTAGCTTATGCGAATTGGATCCTATTAGGGTTTGAAACTGAGAGGTGATAGCGTTAATATGTAGTCAGATAGGGTTTGGGATCGATATGTAATAACTTCTATTAGAATCCTAAGAATTGAACCTGAGTGTTATTTATGCAACAACAACTTACTTACTCTTGATGATTAATAAGCTCTCATAGATGCTCTAGGTTTAAGTTGGATTTAGCGGAATGCGAGAACAAATGTTATTTCAATATCCCTAGACTCTAAATGCTTCAAGGGTTTGAAAGAATATTAGCTCTACGCGACAACGATTGTTAGTTAATTTCAGACACATTTACTATCATCTTACAAGAGTATATTACCTTAGATAGATTACCTTAAAAAAAATTGGACTAGATTCAGGTGAAGTGTGATTTTATTTATTGAAGCATTGTTGCAGTGATCCTAAACCTTAGACAAATTTATCACATTGATTTTATCCTCTTTATTTTCTATTATGTATTTTCTTAGTTATAGAATTATCCAATTTCATATTTTTACGACCTAGCTTATTGGTAGAGTTTCAATTGATATTACATTGGTCTTTGTGAGATCAACACTTGACTATTACAACTGATTTCGTACACTCGCAGATAGATTTTAGCCACATCAATATGGTGTGTTGAAATTAAATAAGATGCGTGTTGCGAGCACACAATTAATAAATTTCGAGTGAGAAGTACAACTTGGAAACAGTTTGTGCTCCAGTTTATGCGGGCCGTGTTTCCAATATGAATTCGCATTATGCGGCGAGGTTGGTAGGACCCAATTTTTCAATGGAGTTTTATATATGTTGTGTGTTGACTTAGAACGTTTCCAAACAAATTCATATCTTCTTCCCATAATACCCACATTCATTTTGGGTATTCTCTTGGTGCATATATCTTTTGTCCATCTTTCGTTTAAGTGGAAATATAGTAGTTGTACACCATTTATCGAGTATTATTCAAGAAACAATGGTAGTAATTAGGTATGACCATACAAAACCTCACAGAAAATACCCTAGCTTAGTCTTTCATTAGACTAACCAACCAATATTTTTCCTTGTATGGTTGACTAGTGTCATCCGTCCCATACGACACATCAGTATGTTTGTCTTAGGTCATCTAGAAGTAATGAATCAGAGAAGAAGGCTTGTAGTTGAAGTTTAGTTTTGAAGTATTTCAAGGTTGTTGATTATAGAGTTTAATTTTCATAAATTATGTAAAAGGTGAAAGTGTTAGATAACATAGTCATGTAATTAGGATTTATTTAAGCTTTTCGATTTAATTTGATTTCGAGTTGTAAATTTATCTCCCTAACTTACGAGGATAATTTCTAATAAAAATTGAGTTTTTATTTCAAAAGTCTTCTGCTACCATTTCTTTTATTATAGATGTAAGTTTCTTTTACGCAAAAATTGTTCAGATTAAGCCTTAGGTGACTTTGGACATTTAAGTCTAAGGTCACTGACATGTTTCACTACCGACATAAATTGGGGGTGTTATAGTATGATCCATTTGGCGTACCACCCCACACCATACGATCGCCCACACCCTGCAACCCAGGTAAAGCCATGGCAACAAGTTGCAAAAGAACTTCCTTAGATAACATATTGTTCAAAACAAACCAATTCTAACCCACCCCGGGCAACCAATACATACTAAGTTCGTAGTCGATAGTAGGGTGTCTAACACCAGCGTAGCGAGATCCTTCAACGGCTACTCTAACAACCAATTGTCCCTCTAGAATTGGATAGAGCAACCATCTCCTGGCACCCATCAAACCCCAGCTGCCACAACCTGACTCAGGCCATGCGTAACACTCTGCCAAACCGTATAAGCTCCATGTTTAACAATTTAGTTACTAAAATTGTGCAAATCAAGAAAATTGTACTTTGCACGCAGCAAGGGAGCCCACAAGTTCATCTTATCATAAGCAAATATCCAACTTAATTTACCAATGAGGGTCAAGTTCATCTTCTTCGGTCGCCTTATTCCCAAACACCCGTCAACCTTTGTACTACAAACCTATTTCCATCCCATAAGACGACTCTTCTTGCTTTTAGGTGTACTACCCCAAAAACAATTACATGCCAATCTGTCTAAACTCCGTAGCATACTCATTGGAAGCACAATTGTACCCATCAGATGAGGAGGCATATCTGGCAACACCAATTTAGTTAATGTGATGAGACCATCATGGTGTAACACCCCAGATTTGTAATCCGTTATAAGGATTAGAGTGCTACCCATGTCAACAAGAGCTCTTCCGTTTCATGGTTCAAGTGAGGACAAAGAACTATGAAGTTAAGCGTGCTAGGGCGGGAGTAGTACCAGGATAAGTGACCTCTTAGGAAGTCCTCGGGTTGGCATGGTTGGCGCTTCTAAGGCCTCGGGCCTTACAAATGGTATCAGAGCCGACTTTGGGTTACGAGTGAGCTTGGTCCGGTGGACGGTCGCTCGACCGAGAGGGTGGTCTTTGGGCCTTGACGAGGTCGTCAAGGGTTTAAGTGGGGGTGATTATAGCACCCCAGATCTGTAATCCTTTATAAGAATTAGAATGCTACCCATGTCAACAAGAGCTCTTCTTTTTTATGGTTCAAGTAAGGACAAAGAACTATGAAGTTAAGCGTGCAAGGGCAGGAGTAGTACCAGAATGAGTGACCTCTTGGGAAGTCCCCGGGTTGGCATGGGATGACGCTTTTAAGGATTTGGGCCATACACTAGGGTAAGACACCGATCGACTCCTCCAACCACTCAGTTGTGAGTTCATCTTTTCCAAATTGCCGAGAAAAGTATCCTTATTCATTTAACACCGCGGATTTATAATCCTTTATAAGGATTAGATTGCTACCCATGTCAACAATAGATTTTCCTTTTCATGGTTCAAGTGAGGACAAAGAACTATGAAGTTTAGCGTGCTAAGGCGGGAGTAGTACCATGATGGGTGACCTCCTGGGAAGTCTCCAGGTTGGCATGGTTGGCGCTTCTAAGGCCTTAGGCCTTACAAGTGGTATCAGAGCCGACTCTGGGTTACGAGTGGACTTTGGCTTGGATGACCGTCACTCAACCCAAATGTTGGTTTTTGGGCATTGACGAGGTCGTCAAGGGTTTAAGTGGGGGTGATTGTAATACCCTGGATTTGTAATCCTTTATAAGGATTAGATTGTTACTCATGTCAACAAGAGCTCTTCCTTTTCTTGGTTCAAGTGAGGACAAAGAACTCTGAAGTTAAGCGTGCTAGGGCGGGAGTAATACCAGGATGAGTGACCTCTTGGGAAGTTCCCGGGTTGGCATGTGATGGTGCTTCTAAGGCCTTGGGTCTTACAATTCATTCGTGAATGAAGGATATGCATGCCGAGATACTTGTCAAGATTCATGGTGCAAGTAATGCCACTTTCACCACATATACGCTGGACTAATGCTCAACCAACATTATACGAAACATAGATTGTGGACTTAGAGAGACTAACCTTCTGCCCCGATTCCCCACAAAATTCATCCAAGACACATTTAATAACCCTCACTTAGGCCACAAAAGCATCAACAATAACAAAATATCAACAACAAAGCACAAATGAGACAAGGCCGGTCTTGATCTAGAAATTCTGATTGGTTTCCAATCCCCACTGCCAACAACTCTCTTAATGGAGTGACACAGTCTCTCAATGCAAAGGACAAACAAGTATGGTAATAACAGATCTCTCTACCGTACATCCCGCTTTGTAGTAAAGGCATTCATCATCTCACCATTTCGAACCACTCGCATAGAAGCCGATGAGACACACGTCATAATCCAGTGAATCCATTACGAAGGAAACCCCACAACAATAAGGGTATCTTCCAAGAAATCCCATCTAATACGATCATAAGCCTTCTATAAATCGAGATTGAGAAGCATCCAACCCTTATTTTCTTTCTTCTTACACATGTAATGTACCACCTCTTGTACAATCTCCACGTTATCAGAAAAAAGTCAACCAGGTATGAAGCTATATCGTGCAGGTCCTACCAACTTTCAAATAACATCTTTCACACAACACATTAGAGTCCTTGTAATGATCTTAAAGAGAATATTACAAAGACTTATAGCACGAAATTAGTTAATAAACTCCAGCTTATCCACTTGGATATTAAGAAAAGAAAGGTGTTGTTGGTAGCTTCAAGAAGAACACCCGACTGTAAGAAGTCACGAACAAAAGCAACAATCGACTTGTCCACAACGTCCCAACATCTCTGATAAAAAACCGGCTGAAAACGGTCCGGCCCTGGAGCTTTATATAGGTCCATAGCTCTCATAAAATGTTGATCTCCAAATCCTAAAAGGGGACAGTTAGTACATTAACCTCCGACCTTGTTAAAGCCACAAACTTCGAGTGAGGTAAAGACACACAACTAGCAGAAAGATCAACTAGGCTATAAAGTTGTGGGAAAAAATCCACCTCCATGGATTCAAGCGCCAGAGTATCTCCCGTCTTCATTACGTAACACATCAACATGGTTTTGCCTTCATCGGATAATCGTCGATCTATGGAAATATGATGTATTGCGATCCTCCAACCCCACCCATTTTTCACGGGATTTCTGGTACCACAACATGTCCTTTTGATCCAAAACCACATCAAGATTAGTCATAAGCCGAGCTTCAGTTTAGACTCGGAGTTACAACATTAGATAAGAGTCGTTGCGTAGCTTGAAGATGTTCCATGAGCTTAGTCTTACGATAGGAGATGCTCCCAAAAACTTCCTTGTTCCACTGACGAAGTTCATCCCAAAAACTCCCTTGTTCCACTGCGAATGCGAGTGCCACGCCGCCTTAAAATGAAAGAGACGTCTCATAAGGTTACAAACCTTAGGCTGACTAAGCTGCATGAAGAGAGGGGCGTGATCATACGACAAGAATGGCAAGTGAGTGACCCCCTCATACTGCCACCGAACCCGCGCCTGAGTACAACACAAATCCCGGTCAAGACGCTTAGCAACTCTAGTTTGAATTGAGTGCCCTCGAAACCACGTGAAACAATTCCCTTTAAAACCCAGATCAATTGAAGCAAGATCTTGCACCCAATGATTGAATTCCATAGAATGAGGCGACCGTTACCCCCAAGTCGTTCATCAAGCTTAAGAATGCAATTGACGTATCGTCCTAAAAAAACCACGTCAGAAAGAGGAGCAATCGCCACCTGCATATCAACTTACAATTTACCCCTACGAGCCAGAGTCGGACAAGCATACACAACAAACATGTTGTACTTTTGCAACCCTGAACCAAGATCCGCATGAATGAATTGTTGGCAAGACGACATAACTGAAACTCGGGCAGAATCCTGCTTCTAGAGGAGCAACATACCAGCACTCTGCCCTTGCGCCTCCACCCACAAATTATTTGAGAACCCCAAGCGATTGATAAATATGATCATCCCTAAGCCTCGAAGTATGAGTCTCAGACAAAGAAATAATATCCACGTTTTGACGCTTGAGCAAATACCTAATAAAACTTTAGAAATTGGGTTTACTAGCTCCCCCATCAATTCCATGGAATGCAATTCATGATTTTTAATCTAAAATAGTATCGAACTACCGGGGAACACCATTACTCCTCAATCGCAATTATATCAGTCTCCATAACAACCTTCTTATAGGACATAACCTGTTGAGTGTGTGTACCAACCACCCCTGGAGAATGATTGGTGTCTAGACCCACTTGAGGACTCGAAGCACTCCTCTGATCAGTACCACGAACGACACCCCCCTGCACAACTAACGTAGTGTCGGCCTTCCGCTGCTAAGAAACCCGTCCCTCATGGCCATTGTTGCGGCCTATACCATGACCCAAATTCTGAACCACAATACGAAGGTCTCTCCCTGATCCATTAATCTCGTAAGATTCTCCCCCAAAAATATTCTTACCTTTAGCATGTTTTTGTGGTTTATTGGGCCCACTGCTCGATGACTCCACATTCCCTCAATTAAATCCTTCCTTAGATGGAATAACTTTTTTCGGAATCATCGAAGATCTCTCTACATCTATGATATTCCGATTTTCCGCAAGGGAATTATTGGCGGTTCACACATGACCAACTCCGGCTCGTCTCTCCCGGCGGCCTCTCTCCCCGTTCCCCGCCAACGGTCTCCGGTCACGCCGGGCGCCGTCCGGTACCAAGCTCTAACCTGAAAAGAAGAGGGGCCCGAGGGTGACCTTGGGCTTGCCACTCCAACGCTCAAGTTAGTACTCAACCCTCGAAATAAGGCAGTAAGAGCAGTAGAGCGTATGGTATCACAGAGTTACAATTGCTAAAAGAGTATAGGGTACGGTGGAGCTAATATGGTCGGAAAAGTCTAGGGTATAGTAGGCCAACAGTAACAGAAGAGTGTAGAGTACGAATTCGGTTTTAGCCGATGGGGTGGGAGAGAGAGGCAACCAGAGAGAGGGTCGAGAATCCCCTTTTCCAGTTACAGTTTCCCCCTTATATACCTGGAGCTTAATGGCCCTTTGCGTCGTGTAGCCTGCCCAGGCCGTGAGGGAGGTTCTCTGACCGTGCTGCCGGGTGGGGCTGGGAAGAGGCCGGTTGGGCAGAGCAGGAAGAAGGACCGCGAGCGATAGGGCCGGGAGGAGCTAATATAGTGCTCCTTGGGGATCTGTTTCGAGTTGGGTTGCTCTGTTAGTTGGGCCTTCCTTTCTCTTGGGCCGACGCGTCTAGGCCAGGCTATATCCGACGCGTCTGGGATGGGCTAAATCCGGCTCCCACACAACCCCTCAAGCCGCGCGGCCAAAGTTCCATCCGGCCGAGAGGCTTGATCTTCAAAGGAGCCAGCTGGCTTTGGTATGGTCGCGGGCCCTCTCAACGGGCCGTGTAGGGGAGACTGCTTTTCTTCGCCATTATTGTAAGGTAGGCGGCGGGTCCCACACACCTCATCTGGAGGAGTGACTATAAAAGAGGGCAGTGTCGCTTCATCTTCCGCACAAATCTTTCTTCTCCTTTGCTCTGATTACCTACTACACTTGTTTTAATACTCATCCTAGACGATTGCCCTTGCACTTATCTCGATTTCCATTTGCTTTATACAGTTCCTTGCTCGCCGGGGTTTCTTGAATCGAATACGAACCACTTGCTTCTTTTGCTTTCTCTTGCAGATGGCCGGGTCATGATGTGGTCAACGGGGCAAGATCCCTTTCGAGCCGGGTGGTCACTTGCTTCTTTTGATTTCTTTGTGTCCGCAAATTGCGATGCCAGGTTATGCCGGCAACAATGTGTGGAGTCTGTATGAATGTGGCTCTGAGTGCTTGCGGGTCGTTGCCTCCGATTCTCTTCCTTACTCCCTTCTCCATGAGTAGTCTGAGCGCCTTAAGTAAAGGTGCTCCGAGGGTGAAGGGTCGTGGTCGATGTCCCTCAGGACGCTCTTGGCCTTGGGGCACCACGGCCGCCTGGACGAGAAGGAGAAATCACCTTCTCGCCCAGTGGGGGTGGGGCGAAGTGGCATAGGAGTCGTGAGGGTAGCGCTTTGCTTCCTTGCGGATGGAAAGGCCCTTTTTCGCCTTGTCGGTCTTCAGGCCGTGGTGCGCAGGGTGGTTGTGGTGTTTGAGGTCGATGGCCGGGGTGCTTGCTAGTGGTGTCGCGCTGCTGGCGAGGAGAAGATGCTTTCTTGTGGACCTCCCAGTCGGAGGGAGTCAAGTTGGCATGCTTCTCTTTTTCCAAGCGATCCTTTTCTTATTACTTTTCTCCCTTCTGGTATACGGCTGTCGGACCGCGGACTGTGTCCGCGAAAGTTGTAGTTTTGCCTTGTATGGTTTAACTTCCGCCTTTGGCTTGATCACTGTCCCCTGGTCCGCGGACATACTGTCGGGGCCTGGGAGATTGCGTCAACTTCTCCCGCTTTCTACTTGTTGATTCATGCTTGCTAATGCTTACCCGACTTATTCTTTGTCCGCAGACGCATCATCGGAACCATAATGGCAGTCTGAACATTGCTTGAGCGGTTACCGAAGTGGTTGATTTATGACAGTTTCTTCTGCCCCCTAATCATAATCGTCCCGTCACATCACCGATATAAATGGGGCCTCCGGCGTGTTGCTTCTCCTTGCTTGCGCCATTGTCACCTTCCTCTGCTCGAGCCTCTTTGTACAGGGTGGACCAGGGTTCCTTGGCTTTAATTGGGTAGGTAAGTGTTGGGCCAGGATTCTCCAGAGAGGATGGGTCAAATCGGTCGAGCCCAAGCCCATTGCCAATCGGAAGATCGAAGAAGAAAGCCCAGAGGATCCGACGAGACGTCTCTGGTCGAATGCCTTCCGACAGGATCGCGAGGATCTCGCCAAACATTAAATGCTAGATCACGCAACGGCCACTGCCTTCAAACCACCATAAAAGCAGAGATTTAATGGCGCAATCTTCACCATCACTCCGAGCATTGAAGATGGAATATTCGGCCAAAGCATAAACGGTCACAAGAGTAAAAGACTTACCATATCAGGACGACGAGGAAGATAAGAAGAGGACTACACAATTACACACAGGACAAGCGTTCGGAAAAAAGACAACTCACCAGAATAGCACTCTCGCTCTCCACCTAGCTCTCTAACGGCTGCTTACGCTAGATCCCTGTCGGTCGCCACTCACAAGTCGCCGGTCGAGTCCCACTCGATCTATGGTTTTATTACGATAAGTTGTATCACGATTCAGTCTGATTCACACGACATCTAATAAGATCATCACGTTATTATACATTTATTCTGTGTTTATCTATTTTTGGCTTGGTTTGGATTGTTTTCCGTCACCCGATCGACTAGTTACTCCGTTTAAGGCGATTTAGGTCATCCGATCTTTTCGCCCCAAAACAGTAAGCAACCCTCTTTTGCCTTTTTCTTTCCCTTCTTATTTTTTTGCGTTTTTTTATTTACCAGTCGAGAGAAAGATAAAAAACCTAGCTTTGGGGCAAAACACAATCTCGCAGTATTCCGCCGTCGCTGCTTCCTCTCTCTTTGTTTCTCCGGCGATTCTCCCATTTCTTCCTTACTTTTTACACCGACAAGCTCACTCGAGGTCTTTTCTGCGCACTTTCTTTGAATTCCCTTCTTCCCTCTCCCAAGTGTCCTTTATTTCAAAGATGCATCCGAGTTCTAGCGACAGGGACGACCTCCCGATCGAGCCTGGTGGTCGGAGGGTCCTGGTGGTCAGTGTGGGGCCATCGAGCACGAAGCCTCATGCCCAAGTGCCTGAGGCGATGAGGCCTCAGATGGCAGAGCCCTGAGTTGAGGAATCTCGGACGGAACCTCAAACGGTGGAGCCGCGGATGGAGGAGCCCTAATCGGCGGAGCCACGCGTGGTAGAGCCCCCGGTGGTGGAGTCACGATCAGAGGTGGGGCAAAGTGCTGGCAGGTGGTCTACAACTTCCTCGGGGTTGTCGTCTGGCGAGCCGGTTTTGAGTGGGGCGGCCGGGAGGCCTCGCGGGAGGGTCCTTCCCTCAATTTTGTCCGAGAGGGTAAAGTCGGACTAGGCCGAGGGGGACGAGGACTTCTGGGCATATGCTTGCAAGAACGGCCACCCCTCCAAGTTAACCTTCACGGACCTTCAGTCGATCCGGGAAGAGTACGACTTCCCCCCCGGTGTTTCACTTACGTTGCCGCATCTTAGGGGGTGTTCTCTGTACATGTATTCCGGCGCGATGACGACAAATCTAGAGGCTTTGAAGGCGGCTTGCGCTATCCTTCTCACGGTCTGGTGCTTGCATTGCTAAGGGGTCTAGGGATTGCACTGATCCAGTTGCATCCAAACGCGTGGAGGTGGATATTTGCCTTACTGGTAAGATGCCATGAGATGGGACTCTCCCCTTCCTTTCGGCGGTTTGTTACCCTCTTTTCGGCCCAGACTATCAAGACCGACTACTTTACGCTGAAGGCGGAGGCCATTAGTAAGATTGTTCTCCGTTCCAAAGTCAAGGACTGGGATGAGAAGTGGTTCATAGTCGTGAGTGATTGTGATACCCCGTATTTCTATAAGGTTATTTTGGGAATTTTGGGAATTTTCCCGAACACTCATTTTGTACGTCGGATTTAATTCAGAGAGTTTAAGACATTCTGTAATGTTCTCTCTATCTATAATATTTTTCTCAGTGAAATAATATACAGAAGACGTACTTTGGATGTTAATACTCGTTCGTGTACGATTATTTTTATCCCGAGTTAAGTCGATATCGTCCAAAAGCTGAGAAGGGCAAAGCCACGGTGGCGGCGACCGCCGCAATTAAGGCGGCGACCGCCGCGAAGGGCTCAAGGCAACAGTGCCCTCGTCTTCTAGCTGGGCGCGAAGACCAGAAAACGGCGACCGCCGCATTAAGGGCGGCGGCCGCCGTAAGTTGCCCGCCGTAGTGGTTTTGTGAGGCGGCGACCAGGTGAATGGCGGCGCCCACCGCGAGCTAGCTAGCGGGTAAAACCCAGAAGTCACCGGCGAGCCTCTGACGTGCCGATTTAGCCCTGATCCGCCTCGTTGTAGACCATCATGGTGTCCCCTTGTGCTTTGGCTATAAATTGAGGAGGTTTTGGGTCAGATTGGGCACAAATCTCAGCCTAAATCTCTCAAATCTCTTCTCGCCGGAAAAGCTTGCTTCGCCGGAGTTTAGTGGTGATCGCCGGGGGTGTTGTTGGTGTGTTCCAGTAGCCCTTGAGAAGCCTCTTGGTTGCCTTTGAAGGTCAGAACCCAAGCAAGGCCAAAGGGGAGCGTTTCGCGTGTGTTTGGTGAGTTTTCTGCCCTCGCCGTTCTGTTCTGGGTTCACCACGGCGACCGCCGTATTCTCGGCGGTGACCGCCGTGATAAACGCGGCGCCTGCCGTGATGAACCCGGCGACCACCGCCAGAAGGTCGTGGCTTCTTTTGGCCTCGGCCCTGGGTGGTCGTTGTTCGGGCGTCGTTCCTTTCGTATCCTTTCGTCTTCCTTTAGATTCGTACTGTTGTTATGTCGGATCTAACTTAGGGTTTCTTTATGGGTCGACTCGAAGGTTGTTGTACTGTCGGAGCTATACCCGTGTCGAGCCCGGAATCCCGTCGTCGTTAGGCTTGTTCCAACTCTGCGGATTAAGGCAAGTGGCGGTTCTCTCTTGCTCATCGTTCCATATTTACATTAATTATCAGTTGTTTATCTGAGTAATTAATTTGGAATGATTATTGTGTTTGTCTGGAAATGGTTTTATAAACTGTTTTGGAAATTGTAATAATGACATTATCATAGGTTGTATATCTGTTAGAACAACGCAATTATATGTGATAATTACCGTGATGGTATTGTTGTGAATTTAATCTTAATGCTAGAATAGCATGTGGATTAATAGGAAAGCTAATCCAAGTAAGGATTAACCGTTTCTATTATCTCTATGTTTAAGTCGTTTGCCTGGATGACTTTAATGTGAATAATTGATGTGTTAGACTGTTTAGTTAGCACGAGTGTTGGTAGGAACGCTAATCCAAGTAAGGATTAGTCGTTTCTTTATAACATAATATTCCTCGGAATAATTCCGAATAATAATAATTTAAGGGTCATGACCTATGCTTCCTATCCACCTTTAAGGATCTGAAGTGTTTAAGCGCCTTGCTAGCGCAATTGGGTGAACATAATTGTCACCCTGTGTATTAAGCACCTAGCTAGTGCAATTGGGGTGGACGTAACTGTCACCCTGTAAATTAAAGTGTAAGCACTGTGGCAGTGTAATCTCGGTGAACGTAAGGTCACCCTGTGTAATAATAACTTCCGTTGTTCTCGGAATAATATTAAGCCTCATGTGTATGTGTTTATGTGTTGTTTTAGTTTGGGTCGACATAATGGTCACCCTGAGATTTAAAGCGTTGTAGCCGCTCTTAATAATATTAATGTATTTCAGTGGTGTGTGTTTTATAATTAAATAAGATAGATGTGCCCGAGTGCACAAGATTAATATACCTTTGGCGAGTAGTGCAGCTAAGTAAATAGTGCAGCTAGGAAAACTCGTCTTGACTTTTGATCAGAGTACGTTCTCTTTCCAATCTGGATTCGCTGTATGCTGTGAGGTTGGTTGTGAACCGAAACATCTAAGTCAGCTTTTAAATCATTAATGTCTGTTTCTTAAAATGTTCCAGATTTGTCATATTTCCTTAAGACTCAATTCCTTTGGAGTCTTCTTTTGGGTCGATTTATGTGAAGATTCTGTCTTCCAGAATCTTCTCTTGTGCATGCCTTTTGTCATATTCAAGTATAGTATGGTGGTTGACTAACGTACTCGACTTTTATTCGAGAGACGAGGAGTCTAACCTAATACGACTACTTTGAACCTTCTGCTTTGTACCCTTGCATAGTCTATTCAGTAGACTAACCAACCGCAATTGTTCTCTGTATGGTTGGCTGGTGTCATCCGTTCGATTCGGCACATCAGATAGAGCGAAGATATGAGGAGACTAGATTGACTATGAAGACGATGGTTATTTTTGGATGTTTTAATAATTATCTTTTAATCAGGTTGAGATCCTTGGACAGATGATCATTACGATCATAACCCTTTTTGTAAGATTTCAAGAAAGACTTCCGCTGTAACTTATTTACTCTGTTATATATTTAAAAAGACTTCCGCTGTACTTTGTTTAAACTCTGTATTTATCCTATTCGGGATTGGGATGTAATCCCGGGACTCATGTTTTATATGAATAAAGTTATCATTTTGTATCATTTGTATCTCATAATTGTATTTAAACGGTAAAGCCTTGGGTGATCTCGGTAAGGAACACTGAGGTCACTGGCGGTAATACCTTTCTAAATGGGTGAAGATTTGGGGGTGTTACAGTGATAATGTCGACAACCTTGGGGTGACAAACGTCCCCACGAAGGGGTCTAGGCTGAATCGCTCCAATGCTCTCCATGTGGACGTCGGGAAAGAGTTTGCTGATCAATTTACGGGCCCTTCTAGAGAGATGGTCAAATGTAAAGATTTCATGACTCCTGAGAGGATGACTGCTGTGGGGTTGTTCACTCCGCGGGCCAACCCTCAAGGCTGGTGAAGGGGTAGGAGCCCCCATGATACTCCGCGACCCTAATGATGGCTAGTTGACGTGCCTTCTTCTTTCTCTTTGTTTCTGGCACCCGCCCTTTTCTCTTTTGTTGTTTTGCAGGCAACATGATGGGCCTTGAGGACTTCGAGGGCATGGGCGAGTCGGATGGCATCTTCGGGGAAATGCAGGGACATTAAGATGACCAGGGGGTGGATTCAAGCGTCAGCATGGGGTACGATGATGGGGCCGACAACCAGGTTATGGGGCCAATGGGCGTGTGGACTGACGTGCCGAGTTCACTGATAGGTGTCATTTCATACACCTTAAATAGCAATTATTAGCATTACTTAGAGGAGTTTATGACTAGATTTGAGGTTAAGTCTGTAATCCAGAAGATGTGGAGAGAATTGAAGATATCCAGGGATTTACAACTTAATGAAGGATGAAGATGATGAAGATCCGCTTGAAGACTAATTGAAGAAGCTACCAACACTTGGTAGTATGGAAGAGCGGAAGAGAAGAAGAAGAGCTGAAGAAAGGAGTGGGAGAGTGTCATCGCCCCGCGCCAGAGCCACCGCGACCCGGCGGTGGGTCTCAGAGAAATTCACCGCCCCGCGGTGGATGAGGATGCCCCGCGGCCATCTGGGCAAAGCTGCTTAATTAAATACAAGGCCGCTTGATGCTGATGTCGATGATGATGGGCCACGTTGGAGGAAGAAAGGCCCAATTGAAGGAAAGGCCCAATTGAAGGAAAGGCCCAAATGAGGAAAGAAACCAGCGCGAGGCCAAGCAGGAATTGAAGCGTGAAATTGCAGCTGGAAAGTGAGATGAGGTGACATCAGCACGATGTCAGCGATCTGATGATATTGCAGATGGGCCGCGCGCTGGTGGGCCGCTGATGCTTGCACGAGATGGGCCGACCGAGAGGAGAAGCCGAGCGAGATGCGGGATTAATTTCCCCGGATTTGATTTGTTTATTTTGCTTTTATTTTATTATTTTACATACTTTCAGAATTAGGTTAAAAGAACTTTTAGTTAACCTAGTTGCCACAATCTAGATCTGGAGAAGTTCATTTTTCATTATGCTTCTAGGGTTTTAACCCATGGAGAGCTAAACACCTTTATTTCGCTAGACGATTGAAGCATTGTAATGGATTGGTTGTGATTTTTCTATTCCTTGTTCTATATCTTATAAAGTTGGTTTAATTCTTTTGAGCATATTGTCTATTGGTTTGTATTAATTTATCTAGAGTTGCTAACTAGGTTTATCGATATTTATCATAGTGCTAGGGTTTGCATATAGTGGAATACGAGTGCATACCTAGTGGCAAACACAATTGTTACATATAGTGGAATACGAGTGTGCAATTGTGAAAGAGAATTATTTGCATGTTAAGTAGTAAGGTTTTCTTCTATTTGCATGTATCCTATATCCTTGTGTGCTTTGCTATTGCTTTGTTAGTGGTAAGTCTATCAACAACTGTGAGAATTGGTAGTACTCTTCCATTGATATTGTGATAAGTCTATAAACAACTGTGAGAATTGGTAGTACTTAGGATCAGGATGGGAACAACTATAAGATTGTGAAAAGAACTTGGAACAATAGTTATCAGTGATCGACCTATTTCATCGGCAGTGTGGATATTTGTCTAGTGGAATACTTCCACCCATCATACTTATTCTTTATCAAAAGCTTGCATCCTTGTTACTCTGTGTTTGATAACCAAAAACCCCCCTTGTTACTTTGCATGCTTAGATACACATAGATTGATTACTTCCTCCCTATGGGTTCGACCCTTACTTGCCCAGACTACTTGTTTAGGTTTGTTAGGATTATTTTGTTTAGGTGTCACGACAACGCCTACCAAATTGGCGCTGTTGCCGAGGAGGCAAGATTTGATTTTTCTGTGTGTTTGTTTGTGTGTGTGTTACTTTGGTGTGGACCTATCTTACGGTCCATACCAGTGCTACTGATTTCTGTGTGCTTTTCTGTTTGCTTTTGATACAGAGATGGATTTCTGGGGAGAACCGCGCGATAACCCACACCCCTACTCACTTTCGCCAGAGAGGGGATACTACCCAACTTCCAGTGCAGAAAGACCAGTTAGAGCTAGTAGACTCTGTTATGATCCGCGGCATTCCACTTACTATTGCCCAAGACTTCCTGAATATGCAACTGCAGTAAATGCTGCAAGAGGTTTTGATCCGCAGAGGCCGCGATATGACCCATACTCCTACACATACAACTCAGGGTGGAGGAATCACCCCAATCCGAGTTATGGGAGCCATCAATACCCTCCATATGGCCCTGACTGCCAGGTGTTCTACCCAGAGCCACAATCATTCTATCAGCAGGTGATAGGCGTTGTCGTGACACCTATACAAAATAATCCTAAACAAACCCAACTAATGTAGTCTGGTAAGTAAGGGTCGAATCCCACAGAGAATCAAATACTATTCCAATGATGTAATTGTATACCAACAAGTAACCAATGAGTTTCTGATTTAAAAACAAAATAAATAAATAAAAACAAAGACTTGAATCAAATTAGGGAAATAACTCAGCCAAACAAATATCCACACTTCAGATTGATAGATCGATCATTGATTATTCCTAGTCCTCAATACTCATGAAAGTCCTAATCCCTGTTCTGAATTAGTTACCAGTCCAACCAGTCCTGATAGCCCTAACTATTAAATAACCTAGAAGACCTTCTAGATTTAATTCAATAGCAGCAGGAAGTTCAGGAATAGATAGGTACATGCAAGTGTAGCAACCAGTTATACAATTGCATGCAATTAATTCTCTACACAAACTAATTGATAGCTCCATAACGCCCTTGATGACGGCGCATGACGAAGAGGACGCAATGAAGTTGCGCTCACCCCGTTGGATCTCATACCACGGCCATTGAAGGAAAAGGAAAGCTTGAAGGGCATGGAGCGTGCGGACCAGGTCAAGGCCCTCCATGAACGGACGAGACAACAACTGGAGCGGAGATCCGAGCAAGTAGCTGCCCAACGCAACAAAAATCGCCGCCCGGTTGCTTATGAGCCCGACGAATTGGTGTGGCTGCATTTGTGCAAGGAACGCTTTCCATTGCAGCGACGCCACAAACTGGACGCGCGAGGTGATGGCCCTTTCCAGGTACTACAACGCCTTGGGACCAATGCCTATCGCTTGGAGTTACCCGATGACTATGGCGCGCACCCGACGTTCAACGTCGCTGACCTTGCTCCTTATACTCCTACTGCTTTTGACGACGAGGACGAAGTGAGGATGCTTCGCAGCCAAGAATGGGAGATTGATAGCTCTATAACGCCCTTGATGACGGCGCATGACGAAGAGGACGCAATGAAGTTGCGCTCGGCTGGTCCGATGACAAGAACCCGCGCCAGAGCCATGGAACGTGCCACACACTCCTTAGTCTCACGGGCTTACGCAAGTGATACGGGTTCATCTAGTCCTAAATGGGTCCTCCTCGTGACCTATGAAGGCTTAGGTGGGGCCTCGTCCTAATCGACCCCACCAAGAAGACGAAGACGACGAGTTCGAGGAGTTGTTGCTACAGTGAAGAACTCGGCCCAGAACTCGACCGAGTTCTGGACCGAGTTGTTGCTACAGTGAAGAACTCGGCCCAGAACTCGACCGAGTTCTGGACCGAGTTGTCGGCGATTTTTCGCCTCTGTTCAAGTACGTTTACAGACAACAACTCGGCCCAGAACTCGGCCGAGTTCTGGACCGAGTCGCGGACGCGTCAGCGTTTCCTCTTCGTCGTCTCTTCGTTTGCTGAACAATTTTAATATTATTTTATGTTATTTTTATTTGACCTATTTAAACACTTGAAACCCTAGTTTGTATTCTTTACGTTGGATTTTAGTTTACAAGTTGAGTTCGCTCCTTAGAAGTTGAGTACGCTCCTTCCTTGAATCCTAACGTCAACCCT
Source organism: Rheum nobile (assembly GCA_027886185.1). Classification (NCBI taxonomy): domain Eukaryota; kingdom Viridiplantae; phylum Streptophyta; class Magnoliopsida; order Caryophyllales; family Polygonaceae; genus Rheum; species Rheum nobile. Next base: position 10,900,793 of record WOAB01000644.1, on the reverse strand, counting down.
TCGATCTCCGGATCAACCTATCCCGTAGCTCGTCGCTTCGAGCAAATCGTTCACCGTCTCTTCGGTAATCAGGGTCATCTCTTTGACCTCTTCGTCATCTCTTTGACGCATTAGAAAGGGTTATCTCTTTAACCCTAGGAAAGCCATCACTTTGGCTACGGAGGAGAAGGTTCAACCTAACTTGAGGAGTCAAGATCCTACATCGCGACATCGCCCAGGGGTTGTTCGCATCACTAAGGGATTTAGATTCTCAACCAGTCTCCTCCAATCCTTAGTAATATGATCAATAACAATCTCAACAGGTTGTATGCAAAAGGGGAACCAATAGCATAATACTAATTTCTCTAGGTTGTCAATCTAGAAGGAACTACTATTAAAATCTATTTGATTTCCTAATCAACAAATCAAGGGGAATCGATATATGATCAATGAGATTAAGCACGAGAGAGAATTAATACAATCATAGAAAGAGTAAAGGAATAAACTCACAATCCAATCAATCCAAAGGCTTCAATTGTCTGCCTGAGCAAAAGGGAAAAACAACGATGAATGAAAACTAGGTCTAACTATTTTCTTCTGGCAACTAGGTTAACTAAAAGTGTTTTAACCTAATTCTAAAAGTGTGGTAATTATTAATAAAATAACAATAATAAACCAAAAATAACAAACGAATTTCTCGTGTGGAATTCTCGGCAAAACGAACAACAACAGCTCCAAATTCTTGTAACATACTCGGCTTCCACAAATTTGTCCACTCTCGGCCCATTCCAAGCAGCTGCGGCCCACTTCAGCAAATGCTCAGCTCAACTTCGCTGATGTCATGCGGCGTCATCATCCAATTCTTCAGCTTCAATTTGACTCCGCTTCTTCTCGCTTCACTTCACGCGGCCGAGCCTTCATTCCATTTGGGCCGAGACCTTCATGGGCCTTTCTTTAATATTGGCCCATCACCAAAATCAGAATCACGTGGCTTCTTGTAATTACGCTGGCTTCGATTCACGTGTGATGGCTGCGGTCGCGGCCTTCGGGCCGCGATCGCGGTTTGCTCTCGAAGTGCCCATATTAATTCCCGAAATTAGCCGCGGTCGCGGTTATCTTATCTTCTGCGTCAATTTCTTCGGAAATTAGCCATCTCATCAGGTGGTCAACTCCTCTTCCTCTAGATGTCTCCAATTAGCTCCTTCAGACCACCAAAACCACACTTCTCCGCTCTAACTCCATAATCTCTAATTGTGCTCTAAATCCAACCAAATGACACCTCAAACCTGGTAACAATCCCTAGAAATGCACTACAAAATAGTGCCGATCAAATCCCCCATGCTTAAACCTTGCTCATCCTCGAGTAAGCTAAAGTCAACCTACTCCTCCAATCAATCCCCAAGGTCTCAGGAAGCATAGAAAAATCAATCTCCAAGAATCACTGTAACACCCCCAAATTCATAACCCCTTTGGAAAGGCATTACCGCCAGTGATCCCAGATTTCACCTCCGAAACCACCCAAGGCTAAACCGGATTATTCAAATCATAAATAACATTTATGTAATCCACAAACCATCCATTAAAACATAAGTCAGGGGATTACAACCCAATCCCCGTAGGATAAAACATTGTTTCAGAGTAAATACATAACGGAAGTCTTTAAAGGTAAAACAAGTTTTGACCATAGCGATCAACGCCATGGATCTCAACCTGAATAAACTTATCAAAAACATTGTCCGTCATAGTCGTTCTTAGCCTTCACTGGGTGGAAACTTGTCTGATGTGCCGAATCGAACGGATGACACCAGCCCACATGCAAAGAACAATGTTCGTGGGTTAGTCTAATGAAAGACTACGCAAGGGTAAAAAGCAGAGTGGTTCGAGTGATCGTAACCGTTTACTATCATTGGCCCTCGAATGATAACCGAAGGGACGATACATAACCCGACACTTTCACGGAATAACAACAAGAGGTATGCAGAAGAGACGACTCTGGAAGACTGAATCTCCACAGAGACTGACCCGAAAGAGACTCCAAGAGATTGAGTCTTAAGGAAATATGACAAGTCTGGAACATTATAGTTTCATATGTATATACATAACGTTAAAAACTGACTGAGATGCTTCGGTTCACGACCAACCTCACCGTATAATGCGAATCACCGCATGATACGACTCCAGATTGGAAAGAGAACGTACTACATTCAAGTCTAAACGAGTTTTCCTAGCCGCACTATTACTTAGCTGCGCTACTCGTCGAGGTATATTAATCATGTGCGAACCTACGACACTTATCTTATTTAATTCCAAAACACACAATTACATTATAAACTTTTAGGATCAGCTCGTCCCGAGACGAGAGATCTTTTGGGAACACTCCCAAGATTTATGACACTGTTTAAGTGCACCACCTCTTCACCCGAGTAAAGAGGTAGGTCATGACCATCCAATTGGTATTAGGTGGGGACGAGCCACCTCTCTACCTGATTATAAAGAAACAAATGGACTCCAGGGCCTCAGTAACGTTCTCACGAATACTCGTTCTAACTAAACAGTTCAGAACAGTCAAATAATCATATTAAAGCCATCACGGCTAACATCATAGATATATTTCAATCTTGGTCTATATATATATATATATAATAGCGTTGTTCTAGCAGATATACAACCTATTATAATATCCATCTTAATTTCCAAAGATAGTTTCATAAAACTGTTCCCAGACATGAACAATGATCAATCCAAATTAATTAACAATTAAGCAATTGATAATTAATGGAAATATGGAATGATAAGCAAGAGCGAACCGCCACTTGCCTTAGATCCGATTAAAGCTTCACACGCTTAGAATTAAAGGGTTTCCAAGTCCAAAACTGGGACAGATCTGGGATAATAAATCCTTCTGGAATGACCCATAACAAGACCCTAAATTAGATTCAATATCTACATATACGAATCTAAAGGAATAAAGATCAAAGGGGTTCGAGCTTCGCCCACTACCAAGCCCAACACACACACACACATCACGGCCTATGCTTGCCGCGGGTGCGGTGGTTCGTCGCCGCGGGGTGCGGTGGTCGAACAGGGGCGAGGAGACGAGAGCAACCATGGGTAGAAACTTACCCAAATCGATCCCTTTAGGCTTCGATTCTTCTTGGTTCAAGTCTACCACCCTCTTAAGCTATCAACAAGCTTCAAAAGCCTCCTGAGAACGGATCAAGACAAAGCCCAAAAAACCACAAAAATCGGATTCAAAGTTCAGCAAAAGTCACAAATTTCTGAAGGGAAAATCAGTGGTTCGCAAGGGTTTTCTTACCAATTTTCGATCGACCTCTAGTTCGATTTGAGCTTGGCTATTCTTCTCACCCTCTTAAGCTACACTTCACCTTCAATATGCAACTTTGATCTGGCCAAACGAATGAGTGAATCGATCAGACATCAATCTCAAAGTTCAGCTCAGGAACACGTTTTGCTGATTTCTGACAGAAAAGAGGAGGACGAAGATGGTGAGGAACGAGTTTCTGGCTCCTCTCACGATCTCTCCTCTTCTTTTATAGGCAAACCACGAAGACCATCCTGAAGACACGTACCCCATGAGGTGTCCAAGCTAGGGTAGTAGCCCCGAAGAGTCACCTAAGCTAGCTTGCCAGCTGCACCAAGTTGGCTTCCCAGCTGCTGAAGTTGGCTTGCTGTGGGGGCTAAGGCAAAGGCCGAAATTCCCCTTTTGTCCTTTTTTACCTTAAGTGGTAATTTTACTTAACCCCGGGTTAAATATATTTGTACACGAATGAGCTTTTAAGCCAAAAATACCTTAACTGTATTTTATATTGCTCAGAAAAATATTACAGAAGTCAAACATTACACAGAATGTTCGTATCTCCTCAAAATTAATCTGGCTTGCAATATGGCTTAAGAAAATTCAAAAAATTTATTCGTGCAAATATACGGGATATTACATCACTCCCCCCTTAAAAGAAGTTTCGACCCCGAAACTTGGCCGAAAACAACTCGGGAAAGTGTCTAAGCATATCCGCCTCAGTTTCTCAGGTTTCCCAAGTAACCTCAGTTTCCAATGCAAACACTATTGATGCAAGATCTAGATCATACGTCAGATAGTTTGCTTCATAGGTTTTCAGTTGTCTAGATGCGTATGTAAAAACCTTGCCTCTTTGCACCAAGACATATCTCAACCTACTCTTCGAAGCATCACTATAGACTATATAATCATCATCCTCTTTTGGCAGCGCTACAACCGGTGTCGAGGTCAGACACTTTTTCAACTTCTTGAAAATTGGCCTTGCACTTGTCACTCCAGACAAACTTCTTGTGGACCTTGTGGAGCAAATCGGTCATGGGTAGAGTGATTTTAGAAAATCCTTCCATGAACCGTCTGTAATGTTCAACAAGTCCAAGGAAACAGCGCACCTCATTCACATCCTGAGGCCGCTTCCAATCAGCTACCGCTTCAATCTTCTGGGGATCAACCATAACCCCATTTCTCATTAATCACGTGGCCTCTAGATGACATCGTCATAGTCTTCGAACTAAAATCGATGACCGCTTCATGACGCGTCAGCTAATCCATACTGAGAAAATGTCGCATGGAACCATGGTCATTCAGATCGATTCCTCTTCGAATTTCTTATCCAAAAAGGTAACCAAAATTCTAACAGACGATTGGTTTGAACCATACGTTTATATTAGAAAGAATATTTACAACAAAAGGTTTACGAACCTTGTTGCATACTTAAACTTACTAATATAACTTTCAGAAACAAAAGACTGGATAACACCTAAGTCCACAGCATATCATAGAGGTAGTACAAAAGACTAAACTTTACTAGCCTTGCCGAGTACTTTAAGCAATTGGAGCATCAGGTCCATCCGCCTCACGCATCACGTAAAGACGTTGACCCTGACTTCCAGAAGCAACTGGGGTCTTCCCCTTGTTTTGCGCAGTTGTCTGCATTGAAGGACTAGGAGCCTCCACTGGTCTAAACCTGGGTCGATTGTTCTGGTTAACAGACCCTTGGTGTAACTCAGTTTCTTTCTGCTCCCCTTGTCGACAAAACTTCTGCATATGACCTTCCCTTCCACAGCCAAAGCATACTCTCCTTTCCTGCTGACACACACTGCTCTTATGCCCAGTTGTGCCACAATTATAGCACTGGATCGGACTCTTGCCCTGACCCAACTGTTGTGTTGACCCTCCTTGAGTCATATCCGTCTTTGCTTTGCTAGACTTGACAAAGTTAGATGGTGGCACGGGACGTTTAAATCCACTTGCCTGAGATGGATTTTGCATCAACTTTTGATGATTACACTTCTTCGTTGACTCCTCTAGAGTCACCTCCATTTTATAAGCTGCATCCACGTATTGCTCCAAAGTAGAGCATCCGTGACGCACCATCCATGGCTTAATATCTGGGCTCATCCACTCGTGGAAATGCCAGATTTTCTGTTCTTCGCTAGACACATCTGATCCAGCGTATTGCAATAGGTGATTAAACTTGGTCGCAAGTTCAGTCACTGTTAATCCTTCCGTCTTCGGATAAAGGAATTCCTTGTGTTTCTCATCCCTCATAGCACGAGAGAAGAAACGGTCGGTCATCTTGGCTTTGAACATTCCCCAGTTCAATCCTAGATGATCAACTAGTCCGGTGCTTTCCCACCACTCACTAGCTTCCTCTTTCAGATGGAGAGAAGCAATATGCACCTTCTCAGCTTCAGTGCATTCAATGTTGCGGAACAACCGTTCCATGTGTGAGAACCAATATGCTACGCTGACTGGTTCTCCCTTGCCATTATAGCTGTCAGGCCTCATAGAGTTTATGGCCTTCAGTGCACGGACATAATTGCCTCCGTTCCTGACCACCTCTTCTCGATGTACTTGGACATTTGGTTCCACAACTCTAGGAATTACTGGAGGAATTGGCACGTCTTGTGCCTGAGGCGCAACTGGTCGCAGGATATCGGTGACTGCCTGTATCACCATTCCCCGAATTGCCTCAACTGTTGCTGCGTCAAATGCCATTGGAGCATTGACCTGAGCTTGGTCACTGCCTCCTGAATTGTTGTGAGCAACAGACTCTTGTTCTTCCATAGGGTTTATAGTATTCACCATCTGTTTACCGATCAAGTTCCAAGTATTTTATACATTAATATCTTTCCAATATATTTAATGTAATAAAATTGACTTGGAATAGATCAAACTTGGTAAATTTTCATGGATGAATTCAAACCGAGTTGATAGCTCTGACAACAAAGCCCTAGGAAAGGGAACTGCTAAACTTAGCACATATTCCTTTTCCTCAATGTCCTTCCTCGGTTCTGTCTCAGGAACCTTGGTCTATCGGACACTACTCCTACCGACTCAGAGAGTACGGTCTTCACCTTCTCGGTGGACTACTAGGTTCTACAACCTCAAAGCATAACGAGAGAACCATGAACTCAAGCCTATCTAGAGATTCGCCATCTCGGCTTCTTCCGAGTTCCTCTGAAGAAAACAGAACGCATCCATATCTCACGGGCAACGAGAAAAGAATTAGTCTTTCTAGATATGGAAGCAACTTCCTATATCAGACTAGAGAGAAGGCATGACTATGAACGGTTTGAAATTTGTACCATTTTGAAAATTCAGAGCCCTTGAAAACACTTTTCAATTTAAAACGAGTAAATGGTTTTCAAATACCCAATCCGTTTTAAAAACTTTTGGCTCTGATACCAAATCTGTAACACCCCCAAATTCATAACCCCTTTGGAAAGGCATTACCGCCAGTGATCCCAGATTTCACCTCCGAAACCACCCAAGGCTAAACCGGATTATTCAAATCATAAATAACATTTATGTAATCCACAAACCATCCATTAAAACATAAGTCAGGGGATTACAACCCAATCCCCGTAGGATAAAACATTGTTTTAGAGTAAATACATAACGGAAGTCTTTAAAGGTAAAACAAGTTTTGACCATAGCGATCAACGCCAAGGATCTCAACCTGAATAAACTTATCAAAAACATTGTCCGTCATAGTCGTTCTTAGCCTTCACTGGGTGGCAACTTGTCTGATGTGCCGAATCGAACGGATGACACCAGCCCACATGCAAAGAACAATGTTCGTGGGTTAGTCTAATGAAAGACTACGCAAGGGTAAAAGCAGAGTGGTTCGAGTGATCGTAACCGTTTACTATCATTGTCCCTCGAATGATAACCGAAGGGACGATACATAACCCGGCACTTTCACGGAATAACAACAAGAGGTATGCAAAAGAGACGACTCTGGAAGACTGAATCTCCACAGAGACCGACCCGAAAGAGACTCCAAGAGATTGAGTCTTAAGGAAATATGACAAGTCTGGAACATTATAGTTTCATATGTATATACATAACGTTAAAAACTGACTGAGATGCTTCGGTTCACGACCAACCTCACCGTATAATGCGAATCACCGCATGATACGACTCCAGATTGGAAAGAGAACGTACTACATTCAAGTCTAAACGAGTTTTCCTAGCCGCACTATTACTTAGCTGCGCTACTCGTCGAGGTATATTAATCATGTGCGAACCTACGGCACTTATCTTATTTAATTCCAAAACACACAATTACGTTATAAACTTTTAGGATCAGCTCGTCCCGAGACGAGAGATCTTTTGGGAACACTCCCAAGATTTGTGACACTGTTTAAGTGCACCACCTCTTCACCCGAGTAAAGAGGTAGGTCATGACCATCCAATTGGTATTAGGTGGGGACGAGCCACCTCTCTACCTGATTATAAAGAAACGACTGGACTCCAGGGCCTCAGTAACGTTCCCACGAATACTCGTTCTAACTAAACAGTTCAGAACAGTCAAATAATCATATTAAAGCCATCACGGCTAACATCATAGATATATTTCAATCTAGGTCTATATATATATATATAATAGCGTTGTTCTAGCAGATATACAACCTATTATAATATCCATCTTAATTTCCAAAGATAGTTTCATAAAACTGTTCCCAGACATGAACAATGATCAATCCAAATTAATTAACAATTAAGCAATTGATAATTAATGGAAATATGGAATGATAAGCAAGAGCGAACCGCCACTTGCCTTAGATCCGATGAAAGCTTCGCACGCTTAGAATTAAAGGGTTTCCAAGTCCAAAACTGGGACAGATCTGGGATAATAAATCCTTCTGGAATGACCCATAACAAGACCCTAAATTAGATTCAATATCTACATATACGAATCTAAAGGAATAAAGATCAAAGGGGTTCGAGCTTCGCCCACTACCAAGCCCAACACACACACACATCACGGCCTATGCTTGCCGCGGGTGCGGTGGTTCGTCGCCGCGGGGTGCGGTGGTCGAACAGGGGCGAGGAGACGAGAGCAACCATGGGTAGAAACTTACCCAAATCGATCCCTTTAGGCTTCGATTCTTCTTGGTTCAAGTCTACCACCCTATTAAGCTACCAACAAGCTTCAAAAGCCTCCTGAGAATGGATCAAGACAAAGCCCAAACAACCACGAAAATCGGATTCAAAGTTCAGCAAAAGTCACAAATTTTTGAAGGGAAAATCAGTGGTTCGCAAGGGTTTTCTTACCAATTTTCGATCGACCTCTAGTTCGATTTGAGCTTGGCTATTCTTCTCACCCTCTTAAGCTACACTTTACCTTCAATATACAACTTTGATCTGGACAAACGAATGAGTGAATCGATCAGAAATCGATCTCAAAGTTCATCTCAGGAACACGTTTTGCTGATTTCTGACAGAAAAGAGGAGGACGAAGATGGTGAGGAACGAGTTTCTGGCTCCTCTCACGATCTCTCCTCTTCTTTTATAGGCAAACCACGAAGACCACCCTGAAGACACGTACCCCATGAGGTGTCCAAGCTAGGGTAGTAGCCCCGAAGAGTCACCTAAGCTAGCTTGCCAGCTGCACCAAGTTGGCTTCCTAGCTGCTGAAGTTGGCTTGCTGTGGGGGCTAAGGCAAAGGCCGAAATTCTCCTTTTGTCCTTTTTTACCTTAAGTGGTAATTTTACTTAACCCCGGGTTAAATATATTTGTACACGAACGAGCTTTTAAGCCAAAAATACCTTAACTGTATTTTATATTGCTCAGAAAAATATTACAGAAGTCAAACATTACACAGAATGTTCGTATCTCCTCAAAATTAATCTGGCTTGCAATATGGCTTAAGAAAATTCAAAAAATTTATTCGTGCAAATATACGGGATATTACAATCACACCTAACATGAAGCTCCAGGTAACCATACAATAAACCCAGCACAAAAGACGACAACACATAATCAAGCAAAAAGGAAAGCAGAGTACTTCCCCCAAGCTTATCCCAAACACCATAGAGTGAATGAATTCTAGTCCTAGTCTCCCATCTATCTTCTTAGACCTCCCAGAGTGACCTAACCGAATCCTCCTTATATCTCCTCTTCTTATGACGCCTCGCCAAGAATAATGAGAAATCCTAAAATCACTCTTCTTCTTTTTCGCTCATTTTGCCAAGGCGCCCTTTCGGGTTTTCACCAAGCCACTCATTTCATTTTTCAATAGATGGGCTCACAATATACTCACATCACTCTTGACCTCATATTACCCCAGCCTAATGCTGGTCCAAGCCACCTACTTATTACCTAGGCCGCCCTTTCGGGTTTTCGACCTATCCCAGGATTTTCATGTATGCCTTTTATCAAATTTTTGGCTTTTTCTTTCTATTCATTTTTCTCCTCAACGACGTAGCAAGTATAAAACTCTCCCCCATGCTTAAACATTGCATTGTCATCAATGTAATGAAAGACAAAAGAATAGAAGCACAGGGAAAAGCAAAAAATAACTCACAAACGTCGCCAAGCTGCTTGGACACTTCCGTTGTTGCTGGCGGTATACACAATGTATGCACAAGTCTCCAGTGTTGGGTGGGTGTCTTCATCAACTCCATCGTCTTCATTACCGTGCAACCAAAGGGAACCACTTGGTCAATAGTGGTATAGCAAGTATGTCGGGGCTACACGGCCTTCTAGGAACACATGGTGGAGCCCAAATGTAATAATGGTGGGGGCTCTAGTGTTCCTCCTCCTCAACTGTCAATTGTAGGGCCATCATCGTTGCCAAATAATGTGGGGCGAATGTCTTCTCCTTGACAACATGATGCACACTATCTCCCATGAGAAACTCTGGACAGCTGGCCTTTGGTAGAATTTTTTTTTTTTTGCCCCCCGTTTAAGGTTTTTTCGGGGGGCGACTTAGTACAGGGAAGGAAGACTTACATTGGTGTGGAAACACTTTCTTCAATAGGCATGGGTCTCTTCCCTGCAGGTTAGTCGGAAATAAAAACAAAACAAAACACACCAAAACAAATGCAAAAACAAGGAAAGAAAAACAAGAAAAGAAAAGCATACCTCGAGTTGCCTCCCGAATAGCGCCTTAGTTATTGTCATGGCTTGACATTGTGCTACTATGATCATGTGATATCACTCAATCCAGAACACACCATAGACTTACTATCAGGAGGGTGTTTCTTATGATCAAATATCTTAAATGTCACCCTATCACCCCCATACTTCACAGACACAATACCTCTACTCATAATGATTCGGATGTTAGTAGTCTTAAGAAAAGGCCTACCTAACAGTATAGGGGGCACATGCATATCATAACCAATGTCTAACACCACAAAATCCACAGGAAAAATCATCTTATTAACCTTCACAAGAACATCCTCAACTATTCCTTTCGGAAAAACTTTGGATCCATTCGCAAATTGAATAACTAAATCAGTTTCAAGCAAAGGTCCAAGATTTAGCAATTTATACACAGAGTAGGGTAACACATTAATAGATGAGCCCAAGTCTATCATGCAATGATCAAACCTGGAGTAACCTATATCACAAGGAATACTAAACATGTCAGGGTCACTACACTTTTCAGGCAAATGTCTTCCGAATGCAGCAGACACATGTTCATTCAAATTAATTACTCCTGTCAATTTCTTTCTCTTCCTAGGCCAACATAAGCATTTCATGTATTTAGCAAATTTAGGCACATCATGCATCAGATCAAGTAAAGGGAGATTTACCTCATGCTCACCTATGGAGTTGTGCGGCTCCATATTGAGCTCCAGCTTCTTCTTCACTTTTAGCCTCTTAGGAAGGTGAGGAGGTGGCTTCTTAGGATCACAAGGTGGAGGAGTGTAATCAACAGGAATCGCTTCCAAAGGGTATACTCCAAGAATTGATCCGCAAAATTTTGTCCAAACTTGCGGACGCTGGTTCTCGTCTTTCCGTTCTCGCTCATCCGTGGTCACGGTTCCTGAGCAAAAGGGCTCCTCCGTCTTTTCTCCTTTCAGTTGTGATATGCCCCTCACATTAGCCACTGGGGTCGGTTGGGGTGGTGGCCTTTCAAAATCCTCCTTCATATTTGCCACAACTTGAGTCAACCTTCCAAGCTGAGTTGCCAAAGTTCCAACTTGAGTTGTTAGAAGTTGGATGTTGGAGTTTGTCGCCTGATGAATAGTCATCATGCCCTGCACAAGTGACTTGAAGCTCTCCTCCATTGACGTATATGAACTTTGGCTCGTCTCTTGAGGTTCAGGATAGTAATGGGGCCAGCCTTGCTGTTGATAGTAAAAATCAAATGCTGCCATTTGTCTGGATTGAGATCTCAATGAAAACAATTAGTAACACAGGTGTGGACCGTAAGATAGGTCCACACAACAATTGGTAAACAAACACACAATTAGAATAGTAAAATTGACTCCCCGGCAACGACGCCAATTTGATAGGCGTTGTCGTGACACCTATACAAAATAATCCTAAACAAACCCAACTAATGTAGTCTGGTAAGTAAGGGTCGAATCCCACAGAGAATCAAATACTATTCCAATGATGTAATTGTATACCAATAAGTAACCAATGGGTTTCTGATTTAAAAACAAAATAAATAAAATAAATAAATAAAAACAAAGACTTGAAATCAAATTAGGGAAATAACTCAGCCAAACAAATATCCACACTTCAGATTGATAGATCGATCATTGATTATTCCTAGTCCTCAATACTCATGAAAGTCCTAATCCCTGTTCTGAATTAGTTACCAGTCCAACCAGTCCTGATAACCCTAACTATTAAATAACCTAGAAGACCTTCTAGATTTAATTCAATAGCAGCAGGAAGTTCAGGAATAGATAGGTACATGCAAGTGTAGCAACCAGTTATACAATTGCATGCAATTAATTCTCTACACAAACTAAGGGATTTAGATTCTCAACCAGTCTCTTCCAATCCTTAGTAATATGATCAATAACAATCTCAACAGGTTGTATGCAAAAGGGGAACCAATAGCATAATACTAATTTCTCTAGGTTGTCAATCTAGAGGGAACTACTATTAAAATCTATTTGATTTCCTAATCAACAAATCAAGGGGAATCGATATATGATCAATGAGATTAAGCACGAGAGAGAATTAATACAATCATAGAAAGAGTAAATGAATAAACTCACAATCCAATCAATCCAAAGGCTTCAATTGTCTGCCTGAGAAAAAGGGAAAAACAACGATGAATGAAAACTAGGTCTAACTATTTTCTTCTGGCAACTAGGTTAACTAAAAGTGTTTTAACCTAATTCTAAAAGTGTGGTAATTATTAATAAAATAACAATAATAAACCAAAAATAACAAACGAATTTCTCGTGTGGAATTCTCGGCAAAACGAACAGCAACAGCTCCAAATTCTCGTAACATACTCGGCTTCCACAAATTTTCCCACTCTCGGGCCATTCCAAGCAGCTGCAGCCCACTTCAGCAAATGCTCAGCTCAACTTCGCTGATGTCATGCGGCGTCATCATCCAATTCTTCAGCTTCAATTTGACTCCGCTTCTTCTCGCTTCACTTCACGCGGCCGAGTCTTCATTCCATTTGGGCCGAGACCTTCATGGGCCTTTCTTTAATATTGGCCCATCACCAAAATCAGAATCACGTGGCTTCTTGTAATTACGCTGGCTTCGATTCACGTGTGATGGCCGCGGTCGCGGCCTTCGGGCCGCGATCGCGGTTTGCTCTCGAAGTGCCCATATTAATTCCCGAAATTAGCCGCGGTCGCGGTTTTCTTATCTTCTGCGTCAATTTCTTCGGAAATTAGCCATCTCCTCGGGTGGTCAACTCCTCTTCCTCTGGATGTCTCCAATTAGCTCCTTCAGACCACCAAAACCACACTTCTCCGCTCTAATTCCATAATCTCCAATTGTGCTCTAAATCCAACCAAATGACACCTCAAACCTGGTAACAACCCCTAGAAATGCACTACAAAATAGTGCCGATCAGCAGGGTACTCCGCACCAGTACTATCCGGCATATGAGCATAGCCCACCAGTGTCCAATCCAAGTTCCGCCATGTCAACTGAAGAGATGCTCAAGACCTTGACTCAGCACTTTGCAACTCATACTCAAACTACAGAGTCAAACATCAAGAATATAAAAAGGCAGGTGGACCAGATGGTGGAATCAATTATACGGATCGATGCAAGGATTTCGGGGAATCTACCATCTCAAACGGTAGTAAACCCGAGGGAAAACGTTCCTCCTAGTGCTGAAGAGGAGGAAGAATATGAGATGGAGAAAATCACCGACCGCCCCGCGTCACCTCTCACCGCGACCCGGCGTGAAGCCCCAGTTATTTCACCGCCCCACGGCAACACTGACCGCGACCCGGCGGTGAGCCTCAATAATCTTCCCTCACAGCCATCGCCCCGCGGCGATGACCACCGCCCCGCGGTGAGACCACCGCGACCCTACATCCAAAGTCCTAGCTCTGCTGATGAGGTTTGGGTGGATACCTGTTTTCGCAAAGTGCTGACTGAGGAGGAGTACTTTTTGGGACTGGAGGAGTGGAGCGACGATGAGGAGGAGTGCCGTGATCGCGAAAATACTCCAGAGATAACCGTTTCTCTCGGAAATGCCCCGACAGTCCCCGACCCTCTGGAGGCTGCCTATGATGAGTTTATGCGTCTCAACTCCTTCCCGCTCGTCGCGCTGTAACCCATCGCACCTTTCCTTGAGGCTTCCCGAGTTACTCAAAGGCTAAAGAACAATGAGAACATCTATGAGGCCTTCAGTGACTGCACAAAAACCGTTCTCTTGGTCACATTGGCAGACAATACCCCTCGCTGCAAGGAAATGTTAAAGGTGCTGTGCATGATCAAGAAGAAACCGAAAGGGAAGCACAAGAAGGAGGCCTTGATTCAAGTGGTGAATTTTTATATGCTGGATACGGGGCAAGATAAGCATGCAGGCCCTGAGATATTGGGTAGACCATTTCTGAAGATGGCAAGTGCATTCATGGGTATGCACAACGGTCCACCCACAAAGAAGTGCAGGAGTTTGGGGGTCACGCTCAACAGGGAGTACACAAAGAGGCACCCCCCGATCCAGGCCCTAGGAGTTTGGTTGTTGTAAGCAACCCAAGTTGAGAAGATTGAGCAGGATGTCAAGCCATGACAATAACTAAGGCGCTATCCGGGAGGCAACCCGAGGTATGTTTTTCTTTCCTTGCTTTTCATTCTTTGTTTTTGCATTTTCTTTAGTGTGTTTTTGCTTTTGTGTTTGTTTCCGACTGACCTACAGGGAAGAAACCCATGCCTATTGAAGAAGGTGTTTTCCACACCAATGTACGTATTCTTTCCCTACACTAAGTCACTCTCCAAAAAAACCTTAAACGGGGGGCAAAAAATTAAATAAATAAAATAGAGGTACCGAAGGCCAACTGTCCAGAGTTTCCTATGGAGATGGTGCGCATCATGTTGTCAAGGAGGAGACATTCGCCCCATATTTTTATTTGACAACGATGATGGTCCTACAACTGACAGTTGAGGAGGAGGAATACTAGAGCCCATACCATGATTACATCTGGGTTCCACCATGTGTTCCTAGAAGGCCGTGCAACCCTAATATCATTGTTTTACCACTACTCATCAAAGTGGTTCCCTTTTGATTGCACGGTAGAAGAAGATTATAGAATTGATGAAGACACCCGCCCAACACCAGATACCTGGGCTTTATTGAGAAGACCGCCAACAACAAAGGAAGTGTCCAAGCAGCTTGGCGATGTTTGTGAGTTATTTTTTGCTTTTCCCTATGCTTCTATTCTTTTGTCTTTCATTACATTGAGGATAATGCAATGTTTAAGCATGGGGGAGGGTTCTATACTTGCTACGTTGTTGAGGAGATGAAAAAAATAAAAAGAGCCAATTTTTTTTGAAAAAAGGCTAAATATGAAATCCTGGGATAGGTCGAAAACCCGAAAGGGCGGCCTAGGTAATAAGCAGGTGGCTTGGACTAGCATTAGGCTGGGGTAATATGTGGTCAAGAGTGACGTGAGCTTATGTAAGTACATCTATTGGAAAATGAAATGAGTGGCTTGGTGAAAACCCGAGAGGGCGCCTTGGCAAAATGAGCGAAAAAGAAGAAGAGTGATTTTAGGATTTCTCATTATTCTTGGCGAGGAGTCATAAGAAGAGGAGTTATAAGGAGGATTCGAGTAGGTCACTTTAGAGAGATAAGAAGATAGATGGAGGATAGGATTAGTATTGTCACTCTATGTTGTTGTGTTGTATTGTGTTGTTGTGCTGTGCGTGTTGCTTTGGTACTCTAAAGCTGATTGTTGAGTTGTTATAGTTGCTGGTGTCATATTTTCTTGTACTTCCTGAGACCTTGGTGTTTTATTGAGGGAGTAGGTTTATCATTAGCTTACTCGGGACGAGTAAAGGTCTAAGCATGGGGGAATTTGATAGGTGTCATTTCATACACCTTAACTAGCAATTATTAGCATTACTTAGAGGAGTTTATGACTAGATTTGAGGTTAAGTCTATAATCCAGAAGATGTGGAGAGAATTGAAGATATCTAGGGATTTACAGCTTAATGAAGGATGAAGATGATGAAGATCCGCTTGAAGACTAATTGAAGAAGCTACCAACACTTGGTAGTATGGAAGAGCGGAAGAGAAGAAGAAGAGCTGAAGAAAGGAGTGGGCGAGTGTCATCGCCCCGCGCCAGAGCCACCGCGACCCGGCGGTGGGTCTCAGAGAAAGTCACCGCCCCGCGGTGGATGAGGACGCCCCGCGGCCATCTGGGCAAAGCTGCTTAATTAAATACAAGGTCGCGTGATGCTGATGTCGATGATGATGGGCCACGTTGGAGGAAGAAAGGCCCAATTGAAGGAAAGGCCCAATTGAAGGAAAGGCCCAAATGAGGAAAGAAACCAGCGCGAGGCCAAGCGGGAATTGAAGCGTGAAATTGCAGCTGGAAAGTGAGATGGGGTGACGTCAGCGATCTGATGATATTGGAGATGGGCCGCGCGCTGGTGGGCCGTTGATGCTTGCACGAGATGGGCCGACCGAGAGGAGAAGCCGAGCGAGATGCGTGATTAATTTCCCCGGATTTGATTTGTTTATTTTGCTTTTATTTTATTATTGTTATTTTATTATTTTACATACTTTTAGAATTAGGTTAAAAGAACTTTTAGTTAACCTAGTTGCCATAATCTAGATCTGGAGAAGTTCGTTTTTCATTCTGCCTCTAGGGTTTTAACCCATGGAGAGCTAAACACCTTTATTTCGCTAGACGATTGAAGCATTGCAATGGTTTGGTTGTGAGATTTCTATTCCTTGTTCTATATCTTATAAAGTTGGTTTAATTCTTTTGAGCATATTGTCTATTGGTTTGTATTGATTTATCTAGAGTTGCTAACTAGGTTTATCGATATTTATCATAGTGCTAGGGTTTGCATATAGTGGAATACGAGTGCATACCTAGTGGCAAACACAATTGTTACATATAGTGGAATACGAGTGTGCAATTATGAAAGAGAATTATTTGCATGTTAAGTAGTAAGGTTTTCTTCTATTTGCATGTATCCTATATCCTTGTGTGCTTTGCTATTGCTTTGTTAGTGGTAAGTCTATCAACAACTGTGAGAATTGGTAGTACTCTTCCATTGATATTGTGATAAGTCTATCAACAACTGTGATAATTGGTAGTACTTAAGATCAGGATGGGAACAACTATAAGATTGTGAAAAGAACTTGGAACAATAGTTATCAGTGATCGACCTATTTCATCGGCAATGTGGATATTTGTCTAGTGGAATACTTTCACCCATCATACTTATTCTTTCTCAAAAGCTTGCATCCTTGTTACTCTGTGTTTGATAACCAAAAACCCCCCTTGTTACTTTGCATGCTTAGAAACACATAGATTGATTACTTCCTCCCTATGGGTTCGACCCTTACTTGCCCAGACTACTTGTTTAGGTTTGTTAGGATTATTTTGTTTAGGTGTCACGACAACGCCTACCATTCGCAAAACCTAGCGTGCACGCCCGAGATGGACCCTGCTAGAGGGGCCATAGGGCAAGAGCCGGTCGCGTTGCCTGCGTCGGTCGTAGACCTGAGTACCCCACCGGGAGGTGATGGATCCAGATCTCGCACTTCGCAGGGCCTGGCCTCTGCGTTGAGTTGCTTTTCAACTCTCCCCATGCTTCCTCCCAACAAGATGAACAATGTCCTCTAGACACTTGTCGACTTCCCATTGGGTGCCACCTACGTGAAGGCACTTTCCCTTAACGACGAGGGCATCGACTCGGTGTTAGGCGCTTCCTGGTTCACGGTATTTCTTCCTTCTTTCCCTCATCTCTTTCTTTTATTTCTTGCAGGGCCTCATATGGTGTTGCCAAGGTGACTTAGTTTCATGTCTTTGGTTTTTTACAGACAGAATTCATGATCGGGGAGCGCCATTTGCTGGCCCAGGCTTTGCGGGAGCACATGAGGCAGGCAGTAGAGCGAGTACATTGCGCGAAGGAGTGGGGGAGACAAGCTGAGGAGCGTGTAAAGCAGGCTGAGGAGAGGGCTCATCGTGCAGAAGAGTCAGGGCGGCATGCCGAGGAGCGGGCAAAGCAGGCCGGTGAGTCGGTGCAGCAAGTGTGCCAGGCTAGGTATAGGGCTGAGGTGGCAGAGCGGGAATTGTCAGGCTTAGTCGGGAGGTCAGGGAGGCTAAGACGGAGCTTTCCCGCCTGAGTCAAGAGCATTCAGGGCTTCTTTCGGAGGTCGAGAGCTTGAGGGCCATTATTGCCGACCAAAAGCAAGCGATTCCACAAGAGGCAGTGAATAAGTTTGCGAAGTGGCCGCGCCACAAGCAGAGATGCGCGTACTTCTCGCGTCCTGTGTATGAGGCCGGGGGTCAGGATGATGTGAACCAGATGGCTCACCACGCGGGCGTGGATCCTATCGTCTTTGACCCGCGCGCCCAATCGATAAGGCCGAGGCGAGCCGAGTTTTATCGGCCTACCCCAATTGGTCAGGTGGCGGACGACCATCTCGGCATCTTGGAAGCATGGGGCATTTTTACCCTTTTCGAGGGGTCGACAGTGCCCGGGAAGGAGCGAGGCACAAAGAGTGGCCGCGATGCATTCGCCTCGCCTTCAATCTTCCCGGGGAGTTCTTCGCAACATGCCGCCGCTCACTCCGCGGCGACATGGATGAGGTCGCCAATCGGCCGGGTGTGCCTCTTTGTAACAACTTGCTCTCTTCTGTCAATGAATAAAGTATATTTTTGCTGCTTCTCCTCTTGTCTTTGCTTTCGTTCTTCGTTTTCCTTACTGTTGCCGGGCTACTCCCATCCCCTTGGCCCGGGGGCTTCGCTTGAGTGTACTGCGCCAAGGGAAGCTCGCGGGGCAATATGAGTAACCGGTTCCTCTTTTTATTGCTAGAAATTGTGGGTCTTCGCATGCCTTTGGTTTACGGCTTCGATGTTGCTTGGCGTTTGAGCCCCTTGCCCACTAGTTTACGCCTGCTCGCGGCTGTTGGGCCTGGCATCCCAGGAGAAAGACGGATCAAGTGGATCGAACTCAAGCCCACTGCAGATCGGAAGAACAGAGGAAAAGCCCAGAGGAGCCGACGAGACTTCTCTGTTCGAGTATCATCCGACAGATCGCAAGGATCTCGCCACGCATTTAATGCCCAGATCACGCAATGGCCATAACATTAAAACCAACGTAATCACAGAGATTCAATGGCGCAATCTTCGCCATTACTCTCAACATTGAAGATGAAATATTCGGCAAGAAATGCAAAACGGTAACAAGGGTGAAAGACTTACCATATCGGGACGACAAAGAGGATAAGAAACAACACGCATAATTACGCAAGGGACACGAGCATTCTTACTCAGAAAACACACCAGAATAGCACTTTCGCTCTCAATCTAGCTCTCTAACGGCTTCCTATGCCTGACCCCCGCCGGTCGCCACTCACAAGTCACTGGTCGAGTCCCACTCGATCTCTGGTTTTATCACGATAAGTTGTATCACGATTCAGTCTGATTAAACACGACATCTAATAAAACCATCACGCTATTACATATTTATTCTTTGTTTATCTATTGCTTGTTTGGTTTGGATTGTTTTTTATCATTCGATCGACTAGTTATCCCGTCTAAGGCGATTTAGGTCGTCCGATCTTTTTGCCCCAAAACAATTTGGCGCCCACCGTGGGGCAACTTGCCGATCATCCTTCCGAAACTTTCCAACCATGACTATCGATCCTTCTACTGACAATCAAGAACCACGTCTCGAAGATGAAACCCAAACTACAGAAAACCCAACCGAAAACCCTACTCCAGCCCAGTTCCAAGAACTCTCTCAAAAAATGGCCGCCCTTCAAGAGGAACTAGCCCAACAACGTCAAAAAACTGAAGCCCTAGCCATTTTGTCAACCCAATCCAAAGCCGAGATCGCGCAACTAACTCGTGAAAATGAGTCTCTTAAGTCGCAGGTACAATCAGGGGCTTCAGGATCTAGGAACGCGCCCGTCCACGGCGGCGTCCGAACACGCCTCGACATGGACAACATTGAGCCAACGCCTCCGAGCGTACGACGTCCTGGACACACTGAGGGTACGTCTCGAACTCCTTTCGCTAGTCCATTTTCGACTAACCATGTCACCTTTTCCACACCGATCGGGTCTGTTGGGCCCCGAATCGACGAACCACAGGTTGCCAATCCGCCAGATATCATGGCTCTTTTCCAGCAGACGCTCGACCGACATATGAAGACGATCGACGATCGCTTCAATAGGCTCCCAGGAGTCCCGCAACCGATCGAGAGAGAAGCGTCCGGCGCATTCGAAGAATCCCCGTTCGTCGAAGAAATCGCAAGGGTCGAGATCCCCAAGAAGTTCCATCTCCCCAACATGGCGACGTTCGACGGCACCACCGATCCAGATGACCATATCTCTCTCTATAAACAAAAAACTAATGGCTGCATCTGTTTCAAGGGAGAGCCGCGAGGCCGTCATGTGCAAAAGCTTTGGCACAACCCTCGCGGGTCCCGCACTAACTTGGTTTATGCATTTGCCTCAGGGAACGATCGCATCATTCGCGGATCTGGTCAACTCTTTTAAGAGTCAGTTCGCCAGTAGTCGGAAGCACGAGCAACAATCGAGTGACCTCTACCGAGTCACACAAAGGTACAACGAACCTCTCCGGAATTATCTTAACAGGTACAACAAAGAGAAAGTGGGAATCCCCCACTGTGACGTCACAACGTCTATCGAAGCCTTTCGACAAGGCTTAGTCAAAGACTGCAATCTCTACGACGAGATTACGAAGTACCCATGCAAAAGCTTTGAAGATGTCCAGGCCAAAACTATGGCCGAGGTAAGATTGGAAGAGGACCATGAGTCGCATAAAGCCTCACGCGGACCCGATCCATCAGATCGAAAACATTCCTCCGACAACCATCGAGACAGACGTCCACATCCCAATTCTCGTACTCGAAACGAACCAAATCAAGTAAACTCTTTCCAAGACAGGTCACAGGAATGGAGAGACAGTTCTGCATTGCCTCCCAGGGTCCAATCTTATAACTTCAACGTTTCCGTGTCGGAGCTCGTCAAGAGTTTCGACAAGTATGAAAAAGACGTAAGATGGCCCCGAAAGAGCGACCGACCGGATATCAAGAAGGACATGAGTCGATGGTGCGAATTCCACGGCGACCACGGTCATTCGACCAACGAGTGCATCGCCCTACGAAAGGAGGTCGCTAGGCTGCTCTCACAAGGGTTCCTACGCGACGTAATCTCGGAGCGGGCAAAGGCTACCATGGAACGCCGAGATCAGGTAAAACAAAACAAACCCCCATCTCCTGTCCATACAAAAATTGTCAATACCATTTCAGGAGGATCGGACATATGTGGGAACACGTACTCCACGGCCAAGCGACACGCCAGAGAAAGCAAGGGCGACAAGTCCGAAGCGTCGGAATTCAAGCCGAGGAGAACTTCCGACCTTCCGACGGTCACTTTCGACGAGTCCGACTCCGACGGGTCGGATGGTCACCACGACGGTCTGGTAATCTCTTTGTCCATTGGAAATTGCTTAATACGGAGAATACTAATCGATACAGGGAGCTCGACAAATCTCTTGACCCTTGATGCTCTTAAAGAAATGGGTTTGACTGAGAACGACCTAATCAAGAAGTCGACCCCACTGGTCGGGTTCAGCGGCGAGGTTAAGCATACGACTGGTGAAATCATTCTAACCACATACGCTGGAGGAGTCAACCAACAGGTGAAATTCTTAGTCTTAGACTGTCCGTCTCCCTATAATTGTATTCTTGGCAGGCCGTGGATACACGCTATGAAGGCAGTACCTTCAACATATCATCAAGTTATCAAATTTCCCACTGAATGGGGAGTCCAAGAAATCAAAGGAGATCAAAAGACCGCAAAGGAATGCTACGTCGCTTCCATGAAGAACGCGGTCGAACGCAAGACCGCGTAGCAACCACAGAGCGGCGAAGGACCTAGTCGGTACGTCGAACCAGAAATGGAAAAACTCGACGAGATCGCACTAGACCCTTCAAAGCCAAACCAAACGGTAAGGGTCGGGTCGGACTTGGATGACTCGACCAGACAACAACTCCTTGACTTTCTCAGGGCCAATGCCGACTGTTTCGCATGGTCGCATTAGGATATGGTCGAAATATCTCCAAATGTTATTACTCATAAATGTGGATCTATCTCATCCCCCTGTCAAGCAAAAACGCAGGAAGTTCGCTCCCGAGCGGAACAAGATAGTAGACGACGAAGTCAGAAGCTTATTGGAAACAAGAAAAATCAGAGAGGTCCACTATCCTGAATGGCTAGCCAACGTGGTCGTAGTCCAGAAGAAGAACGACAAATGGAGAGTCTGCATCGACTTCACAGACCTCAACAAGGCTTGTCCCAAGGACTCGTTTCCTCTACCCCATATCGACGCCATGGTCGACGCCACAGCGGGGCACGAAATGCTCACCTTCATGGACGCTTTCAGCGGCTACAATCAGATCCTCATGGATCCCGACGACCAAGAAAAAACAGCATTCATCACCAGCCAAGGTATCTATTATTACAAAGTAATGCCCTTTGGTCTGAAAAATGCAGGGGCCACATATCAACGACTAGTCAACAAAATGTTCAATGACCAAATCGGAGACACGATGGAAGTCTACATCGACGACATGTTGGTCAAATCCAAAAAGAAAAAAGATCACATAGACCACCTGTGCGACAGCTTCGAGGTGCTCAAAAGGTACAACATGAAACTAAACCCTACTAAATGCTCCTTTGGAGTGTCGTCAGGGAAGTTCTTAGGATACATGGTGACACAAAGAGGAGTAGAGGCCAGCCCAGAACAGATCAAGGCTCTCATCAACCTCCGATCCCCCCAATGTGTCAAAGACGTACAGAAGCTCACAGGTCGGATAACAGCTCTGAACAGATTCATCTCCAAATCATCCGACAAATGCAAACCCTTCCACGACGCGCTCAAGAAGAACAAGTCCTTTCAATGGACGGAAGAACACGAAGCAGCGTTCCAAAACCTCAAAGAGTACCTGGCCAGTCCCATGTTACTGACCAAACCTAAAGGCGACGAGCCCTTATTTCTTTATCTTGCAGTGTCAGAGTCGGCCGTAAGCGCTGTACTGGTCAGAGAGGAGGATGGCAATGAGGTATTCGTCACTTGAAAAGCTCGTACTATCATTGGTAATGGCTTCAAATAAACTCAAACTATATTTTGAATCCCATACTATTACTGTTCGCACTAATCATCCCATGAGAGCTATCATGAGGAAACCCGAGTTCACAGGACGAATGACCAAATGGGCCATACACCTCAGTGGTTACGACATCGAGTACGAGCTTAGGACGGCGATCAAGTCGCAAGCCTTAGCCGACTTTGTGGCCGATTTCAGTCCGACCCTAGAGCAAGAAGCCGCTAAAGAAGCGACACAACTACTCGCGATAGACGAGACAGGTACATGGGAGCTCCACACAGATGGGGCGTCGAACGCCAGAGGATCGGGGCTTGGGGTCGTGCTGAAATCACCACAAGGGGACAAGATAGCTCAAGCCGTCAGATGTGAGTGGGATGCAACTAACAACGAAGCTGAATACGAAGCACTCATATTCGGACTCATCCTGGCTCGCGATCTAGGGGTCCGAGAGATCGAAGTCGTCTGTGACTCCCTGCTGGTCATAAACCAGATACAAGGGTCGTACAACGCCAAGGATAACAGAATGGTAGCCTACCTGGAGGTAGCCAGGAAACTAATCGGACAATTCCAGACATTCAACATCCGACAGGTACCCAGGGACCTTAACTCCCAAGCTGACGCACTCGCCAATCTAGGATCCGTCCTAGACCCGAAAGAATTTCCACATATACCATTGGCCCACATCATGACGCCAGCCGTCCCAAGGACATCCGTCGAGTTAACAACATCACTTGAAGAACTCGTCGCCATGGAAATAGGCGACCGACCCGAAGAGGACATTATCGACGCCGATGACGACTGGATGCTACCTTACATCAGGTGGTTAAAAGACGGCATTCTACCCGACGACAAGATAGAAGCAAAAAGGCTCAAGGTACAAGCACTCTCTTACGGTATCATTGATAACATCTTGTACAAAAGATCTGTTACAGGGCTACTCCTACGATGCCTTAAGACTCCAGAAGTCAGACGTATCTTGCAATTGTTACACGAAGGAGAGTGTGGCAACCACACTGGCGGGCGAAGCCTCTCAAGAAAGGCCCTACGAAACGGGTACTATTGGCCAACAATGAACAAAGACGCCATGGAATACACCAAGAAGTGCGACGCCTGTCAGCGACACACACCCGTCTATCGTCAGCCTTCAGAGCTCCTCCACCCGACCTTGGCTCCATGGCCCTTTATGAGATGGGGAATGGACATTGTCGGAAAGCTTCCTCCCGCGTCGGGTCAAAGAGTCTTTTTCCTTGCCATGACGGACTACTTCTCCAAATGGATCGAAGCCGAGGCTTACAAAGAGGTAAAGGATCAACACGTCATTTCATTCATAAAACGCAATATCTTGTGCAGATTTGGCCTCCCATCAGAAATCGTGTGCGACAACGGTTCCCAGTTCATCAGTCATAAGACTAGAGCCTTCTGCGACCAATGGAACATCAAGTTGGTCACATCCACACCTCGGTATCCACAATCCAACGGACAAGCCGAATCCAGCAACAAGATCATTATCAACAACCTTAAGAAATGCCTCACCGGGGCTAAAGGCAAATGGGCAGACGAACTCCCACTTATTCTCTGGTCCAACAGGACTACTCCAAAGAACGCGACCGGGCAATCGCCTTTCTCTCTCGTCTAAGGGAGTGAGGCGGTCATCCCGGCTGAGTTACTGGTTCCGACTGCTCGCTGCAACCTTCAGACAATTGAACAAAAGGACGTCGAACTAGCACACAATCTGGACACAGCGGACGAGATCAGAGAGAAAGCCTGAATCAGGATGGTCAAGTTCCAACAACAAGTCGCAAGGAGCTACAACAAGAACGTTCGAATTAAGGCATTCAAGGTCGGAGACTGGGTCTTAAGGAAAACTTTCCAGAACACCAAGAATCCATCCGACGGAAAGCTAGCACCACAATGGGAAGGACCTTACTTGATCACCAAAGTGGTCGGACAAGGAGCATATCAGTTAGAAGACAAAGACGGACAACCGATCCCAAGAAGTTGGAACATAGCACATCTAAAGCTCTACCATTTCTGAACCGACGAGGTAAAACATCACACAAATTCTATACATCGCTTCATATCGCATGCTATCGCATATACATTGCTACATATCGCATGCTATCGCATATACATTGCCACATATCGCATGCTATCGCATATACATTGCCATCTATCGCATACATATCGCATGTACATCGCTACTTTCTTTTACATATCATCGTCTGACACTAAGCGAGGACTTCCTCCTTACAAAAACACAAATGCAGAACAACATTTACATTGGACCTAGTCGTCCGCAAATGGATCCTGTCATCCGCATATAGCGCTTACATTATACGATCGATCGGAACACGGGGAGATGACAACACAGGCACGTCGGCACACCGCCTGCCTTACACAAAACACAAGGTATAACACCTTGTTACATTTACGCAATAAACAAATTGCTTACCTCCCCGGCATAATGTCATGACTAACACATACACAAACACATCGCATGCCTGCTCTACATACATACATACGGTGAAACCCCACTCGACGGAGCACACGGGTGAAACCGACGCACACAAAATACAAAACGTCATCGACAACTTCTTTGAAAGTCCGACGAACATGTACGAAACAGACTAGCATATGACTCTATATGTAAACACACAATTGCATCGAAATAAAAGCATTTTTATACAAATACGCGACCCGCGATGGTGGACGGGTGGCCAAACCACATTGTCTGCCTACACATCTGTAGGACTTCATCAAACAGAAATATTCTGTGACCCGTGATGGTGGACGGGTTGCCAAAACACACAGTATCCAAAAACACCAAATGTCTAAACCCACACACAAATGGGACAAACAACGTCAAAATACGCAAAGAAAACGAATCAGGCGTCGGGGACGATGGCATTACCATCGGCAGGGACTGGCTCCAATGGGGCTACCTCATTGGTCGGCTTAACATCGCCAGAGTGGACTTCGTCCTCGTCGACGCCCTCATCCGCGGCTTCTTCGCCGACACCGGCTAAGCAGAAAAACTCCTGACCAGGATCGCCTTTTGGGAACATGGAGTCCAGAGTCTCCTTCTCCGCATTCAGGTCCCATAGCCCGTGCTTGCCTTCGTTGAACTCTTCGATCATTTCGATGCGTGACTTCACAGCATAAAAGGCCCCAACGTCGCCAGCAATCTCGCCATCGACGATACGAGCCCGTTTCACCTCATCCTCAATGCTTGCCCGACACTCTTCAAACTCCCTCTGACATGCGACCAACTCCCCTTGACAGCTCTTCAACTCCCTGGTGAGGCCACGCTCGATTTCACGGCAGCGACTCTCCGCTCCCTCTAATTTATTCTTCAAGGACACGAGGTCAGACTCTGACCTAGCAACCCGCTCCTCGGCCTTGGCGACCATCGCCTTGATGCCAGAGTATGCCCCCAAAAGATACTGAAAAGACTGCAATCTCACACGACGACACAACAGACGATCAGAAAACATGGTCGAACGAAAGAAAAAGAAAAAGACACAAACAAAAAGACGATTCACCTTCCACGTGGAGCACCCCGCTTCACCAATGCAGTCGAGGGGAGAGACGTCGTCGACCTCCGACTTCAAAGTCGGGTCTTGAGCGTGAAAAAGGTCAGCAATCGACCGCCCAACGGCACCGATCTTGCCAATCCCCTCAGCTGTCACGACCTTCTTCTTCTTGAAGACCTCCTTCGCCTTGACATCTTCGGAGCAAGCACTTGCTTTCCTCTTCGAGCTGGCCTTGGCTGGCGCTGTCAGGTCCACCAGAAGCGGCTTGCTCAACGCAGCCTTGGCCGCCGCCTTCCTCTGCTCGATCAAGCTTTTTCCAGAAGCGACTCTCAAACGAGCACTCGCTCGACCACCGGGAGAACCTGACATGACAAACAGAACCCTAAAACACACGACAAAACAAAAGACAGTCACAAGAGGCTCCCAGAGTCGGATGTCTACCTTTCACACGAGATGACGATACGTTCGACATATCCTCTTGAGAAACAGGGGTCGTCGACAAGAGATTGACGTTTACAAACTTCCTCTCAGCCACTGGAACCCCAAGGACGATCTTGGACAAGACGTCTGATCGGCTGTTAACTTCCAAATCTTCCGGTTCAGGGACTACAAAAAAGGAAAGTTAAAAACAGAGTGTTAAAACACATAAACGCGTGGGAGAGAAGACAAATACATACTGTCGATCCGCCACTCCGTCAACAGAAACGGACATTCTCCTTCCTTATCCAGAGAAGAACGTTTGACAAAAAAGAATTTTAACCCCCATCCACGGTCGTTCACATCAGGAGTCTGCACCAAGGGCTTCCGACCACGTCGGATACACAGTTGCACATGGGAAGAACTCTTCGACCCGATGAAGTAATTATACCACAAAGCATCAAAATCAAAACCAGCTCCAGTTTGGACGTTCACGAGGTCTAAAACCCTAAGGACTCTCCATGCCTGAGGCATTACTTGACACGGCGCTAACGCCAAAGTGGCTAGAAAATCTCTGACAAGAGAAAAAAAAGGAAATTTATGCCCTATTCTAAACGGGTACACATAGAAGCAAATCCACCCTTCATAACGCGCGTCGGCCCTCTCGTCTGGATGAGGCAGCCTAGCGATTGTCTCCGGAGGAAAGCCCCCGACTTGGAGGACTTGATCCAGTTCCGCCTCTGACAAAGTGCTAACCAGCGCATCCGACTCCGTCAAGATAAAATGGGGAGGAACTTCACCTTCTCTAGCGTCGGAAAGAGTCTTCGACGACTGAGAAGCCTCAAGAGAAACCATCTTGAGAATAGAGAGGGAGGGGAATTGGAGAGCTATGGCTAGGAAAAATCAGAAAGCTATGACGAGAGAAACCAAGAAACTTACCAGAAGAAACTTGCAAAGGAAGAAGATGAAGACTAATCGTTTCCCCTGCTAAGAATTTATGGAAAGATATCATGACCTGCAGAGACGTCGCATCATGCCCTAATCGCAAGCCACGTCGACCTGTGCAACCGCGCCAAAAAGGACGGTGGAGATCGTGTCCAGAGAAGTTACCACGGATTTCGGTCTACTTGCCTAAACCGTAAGCCCATAACAACTTGGGGCTATTGTTGGGCCTGGCATCCCAGGAGAAAGACGGATCAAGTGGATCGAACTCAAGCCCACTGCAGATCGGAAGAACAGAGGAAAAGCCCAGAGGAGCCGACGAGACTTCTCTGGTCGAGTATCATCCGACAGGATCGCAAGGATCTCGCCACACATTTAATGCCCAGATCACGCAACGGCCATAACATTAAAACCAACGTAATCACAGAGATTCAATGGCGCAATCTTCGCCATTACTCTCAACATTGAAGATGAAATATTCGGCAAGAAATGCAAAACGGTAACAAGGGTGAAAGACTTACCATATCGGGATGACAAAGAGGATAAGAAACAACACGCACAATTACGTAAGGGACACAAGCATTCTTACTCAGAAAACACACCAGAATAGCACTCTCACTCTCAATCTAGCTCTCTAACGGCTTCCTACGCCTGACCCCCGCCGGTCGCCACTCACAAGTCATTGGTCGAGTCCCATTCGATCTCTGGTTTTATCACGATAAGTTGTATCACGATTCAGTCTGATTAAACACGACATCTAATAAAACCATCACGCTATTACATATTTATTCTTTGTTTATCTATTGCTTGTTTGGTTTGGATTGTTTTTTATCATTCGATCGACTAGTTACCCCGTCTAAGGCGATTTAGGTCGTCCGATCTTTTCGCCCCAAAACAGCGGCTGAGCTCCTCTCTAGGTTGCTCTCGACTTCTCGAAGGCCTTATGCCTTGTGGTCTTTAGGGTGACTCTCCTCATTGTTGGGTACCTGTTGGGCCCAAAATGCTCTAAAGGAACCGACTCAAACAAATTGGGCTAACCTCAGTTGAAGGAGTGGGCCGAGAAGATTGAAGAAAGACGTCGGACGCACCTCAAACGCATAAGATCCGACCAATCCCGAGAATCTCGCCTAAAGCCTTAACTACTCAATCCTGAGCAAATGGCAGCCAATTCAAGTACAAGATTAGGGGTGTCATTAAGAGGAAGATCCTAGAGATTATGCTCGGCAATAAATGGAGAGATCTCACAAAAATGGTAACGGTCAGGGGAAAAAGTCCATAAATAGATCATGAAGAGGTTGGGCAATGGACGATCGACACTAGACACGTTTACAAAACAACATTCATCAACTCAACTCTTGAAAAGCTTACTAACTCACTGGTTCTCATTGAGTTCTTTTGGTACATCATCCGAGTGTGAACAGTCGAGTCACCAGAATAGCCGGTCGGACAAGACCTGATCTGTTATTCCTTGAGGATAAGTTGTATTTCGATTCATTTCTGTTATCACTTGATCAATACATCATAATATAATCTTGCTCCTATTTCATACGTAGTTGATTGTTTATTTGGTTTGGATTTACCGCACTCTATCCGATTGACTCGTTACCCCGTCTAAGACGATTTAGGTTGATTGATCTTTTCGCCCCAAAACAATTTGGCGCCCACCGTGGGGCAACTTGCCGATCACCATCTCAAAAATCCTCCAACCATGACTGTCAGCCTACCTACCGATACCGAGTAGCCACACCTCGAAGACGACTCCCAAACTCAAGGAAACACAACCGAAAATCCTACTCTGAACCAGCTCCAAGAGCTTGCCCAAAAAATGACTAGCCTCTAAGACGACCTCGCCCAGCAATGTCAAAAGACCGAAGCTCTGGAAGCCTTGTCCACCCAATCTGAAGCCGAGATCGCACAACTAACTCGTGAAAATGAGTCTCTTAGATCGCAGGTACAATCGATGATCTCTGAATCCAGACAAGCTCCCGTCCATAGCAACGTCCAGACGTGTCTTAACATGGATAGCATCGAGCTGACTCCCCCAAGCGTCCGACGCCCCAGATATTCTAAGGGTACATCTCGAACTCCTTTAGTCAATCCATTTTTTACTAATAATGTTACTTTCTCCACACCGATCGGGTTAGCAGGAATCTGAATTGTCGAACCACAGGTTACCAATCCCCCCGATATCCCGACTCTCGTCCAACAGACGCTCAGTCAGCACATGAAGGCACTCGACGATCGCATCGCTAGAATTCCCAGAGTCCCGCATCCGATCGAGAAAGAAGCATTGGATGGATACGAAGAATCTCCGTTCATCGAAGAAATCGCCAGAGTCGAGATCCCTAAGAAGTTCAACCTTCCTAGCATGACGACTTTCGACGGCACCAACGATCTAGACGATCACATCTCTCTCTATAAACAAAATTAATGACTGCATCTATTCCAAGGGAGAGCCGCGAGGCTGTCATGTGCAAAAGCTTTGGCACGACTCTCGCGGGTCCCGCACTAACCTGGTTTATGCGTTTGCCTCAGGGTACGATCACCTCGTTCGCAGATCTGGTCAATGCTTTTAAAGTCCAATTCGCCAGCAGCCGGAGACTCGAAAGGCAGTAAAGCGATCTCTATTGAATCACCCAAAGGTATAATGAACCCCTCCAAAGCTATCTTAACAGGTACAACAAGGAAAAGGTCGCGATCTCCCATTGCGATATCACCACCTCCATCGAAGCCTTCAGACAAGGTTTGATCAGAGATAGCAACCTCTACAACGAGATCACCAAGTACTCGTGCAGATGCTTCGCAGACGTCCAAACCAAGACCATGGCTGAGGTACATTTAGAAGAAGATCGCGAGTCGCGAAAGGCATCCCACGGACCCGATCATTCCGATCGCAAATCCTCTTCCGACAGTCGCCGAGACAGACGCCATCATCCGTACCCTCGTGGTCGGAGCGAGCAAAGTCAGGTAAACTCCTTCCAAGACAGGTCTCAAGACTGGAAAGACGGTCTGACGCTGCCTCCCAGGGTTCAATCTTACAACTTCAATGTTTCCGTATCGGAGCTCGTCAAGAGTTTCGACAAATATGGGAAAGAAGTAAGATGGCCCCGAAAGAGCGACTAACCAGACGTCAAGAAGGACATGAGCAGATGGTGCGAATTCCATGGTGACCACGGTCACTCGACGGACGAATGCATCGCATTGCGCAAATAGGTCGCTAGGTTGCTTGCACAAGGCCTCTTACGCGACGTAATCTCAGAACGGGCCAAAGCCACCATGGAACGACGAGACCAGGTAAAACCCGATAAACCCCCATCTCCTGTCCATACAAAAATTATCAATACTATTTCAGGAGGCTCGAACGTATGTGGAAACACGTACTCCGCGACAAAAAGACATGCGAGAGAAAGCAAAGGCAACAAGCCCGAGGTACCAGAGCTCAGACGACCCAAGGTCTCTAACCTCCCAATGGTCACGTTCGGCGAATTCGACATTGACGAGTCGGAAAACCATCATGACGGTCTGGTAATCTTTCTGTCTATTGGAAACTGTTTGATATGTAGAGTACTAATCGATACAGGAAGTTCGACCAACCTCCTGACCTTCGACGCCCTCAAAGGGATGGGTCTGGGTGAAGATGATGTTGAATTCCTTAGGTTTTGATGGTAACAAACATTCAACTAATCTGGTAACTAAGTGTTTCAGGA
Source organism: Rheum nobile (assembly GCA_027886185.1). Classification (NCBI taxonomy): domain Eukaryota; kingdom Viridiplantae; phylum Streptophyta; class Magnoliopsida; order Caryophyllales; family Polygonaceae; genus Rheum; species Rheum nobile. Next base: position 10,869,117 of record WOAB01000644.1, on the reverse strand, counting down.
ACAAAACAGTTATCACAGGGAACCATTGCAACAAAGGAGTGCAGAGGGAACAAAGCGATCTCCACATGCTTTGTTACCTCTCAAGGAACATCAGTGACAAACACAAATCAAGATGCGAATGGATTGGAAGATATCCAGCGTGAAGATTATGGAAACTATCATGGAAGATCACGCGGTCAAGGATAAGAGATTTTGGCTGGAAGGATCTCGCCGAATGAGAAGATATGAAGAGAGAAGCCGAATGCGTTATCTTCATAAATCTTTCCTAAGATAATGATATTTGGAGATAGAATATTGTTATCTTTAGCCGATTATATTATCTTAGGAATTCCTTCCTTAGATAATGTAAGCGGTTACAATAATATTCTTCAAATCATTGTAAATCTTCTTGTTACCAAGTTTAGAAAGATTTTATCTTGTTACGATTAGCTTTTAGTCGTGGTGTATTTAATAGGAGTGTGGATTCATTTCTATGTACCAATCGACGACGACGAACTGAGAGCAATTTGAGAAGAAAAAGAGAGTGAAGTTGTTTGTGAGTCTTTGAGGGTTGAGTTCGTATTCACCATTGTAGAAGAGAGTTTCAAATCTAGGTGGGAAGTCTAGGGTTTGGAGTCCATGCTACAAGTGTAATCGAACAAAAAATCAATAAGACAAGTAGACGCTTCAAAATCCTCTCAAGCGAGAAGCTTGAAGGTAGTGGTTTTTCTTTGATTAGCTAGTTGGCTAATTAGGGTTTCCACTATACATCGTGAGTTTGTTCCTTATCTTTCTTGCTATATTATTTTGCTACACATTCTGTGGGAACAAAGCCTTTGTTCCCTCAGACGTAACTCTAACGATCCAACAATTGGTATCAGAGCCTGGTGCTCTAGATTGTTTTCGTTATAGACTTTGCAGGAAAGATGTCGTCAAGCAATGCTGTTGGAGATTCATTTTGGAAGCCTCTGATTCTGAAGGCCGAAGAGTATGATTGATGGGTGGAACAAATCGAGTCCCATATTTGTTCCCTCGATGGACAGATATGGAGAATCATTGAAGTTGGCCCCATAGCTATCCCTAATGATAAAGATGCTACAAAGCCGAAGCCAAGGGTTGACTACACTGATGAGGACTGGAAGAAGCTGGAGAAGAACATCAGAGCTAAGAAGATCCTTCACATGGCTCTGCTCCCCTCTGATCTCAAGAAAATCATTGGCTACAAGACTGCCAATAAGATCTGGGAAGCTCTAAAACGCCTCCATCATGGAAATGAAGATGCTAAGAAAAACAAGATTATTTCCTTGATGAAGGAGTACGATCAAATCTCTCAGGGAAAGGATGAACACATTCAGGAATTCTACTCCAGGTTCTAGGGGATCGTAGGTCAACTAGAGTTCCTTGATGAAGAAATGCCAGACTGGAAGCTTACTCACCATTTCATGCAAGGCCTCAACTCTCAGTGGGATGCGATCGCTCTCGCTCTCTACTCCCAGACTGATGTCAAGACTCTCACTATGGAAGAGGTTGTTGCGAAGCTTGAAAGCAACGCGTCTATCTACAACCACAAGATGAACAAGAAGGCTAAAAGCATTGCCTTAAAGGTGGAACGTGCCTTTGACTTATCTCAAGTAGAAGATGAAGATGAGGATGGTGATGAAGATATTGCTCTCATCACTAGAGCCATGAAGAAGATATGGTCTCGAAACAAGGACACGTTGAGTTCCTCTGAAGGGAACAAAGACATGAAGGATGTCATTTGTTACCACTGTCAAAACAAGGGACATCTCGCCAGAAACTGCTTCAAGAAAAAGGCAGGTCTTCCTCCGGCTCATGAAGAGAAGCAAGCAATGGTCGCAACCTGGGGTGATTCAGACTCAGATGACGAAGAATCATCACACTCTAGGGATGTCTGCTTAATGGCCGTAGAAGACACCGATGAACCAAAAGGCGGTCTGCACAAGGATGAGGTAACTGAATCTGATCTCGTCTCAAACTTGAAAAGTAAGTCAATTGAAAGATTAATTTCCTTCATTAAGAAACTTGTTCATGATAATAGTCTTTTCAGTGAGCAAATTGAGGAAATGGATGAATCGATCTCATGTTTGATCGAAGAAAATAAAGGTTGGGCAGACAAAGTGCTCAAACTTGAGAAAGTATTGTGTTTGTTGCAGCCAAGAATGAAAACTAGGCAATGCAAAACTGTCTAGTGATCTATCTAAACTCAGTGACGAACAGAAGGACAAGCCAAAAAGTATTGTGTTTGTTGCAGCCAAGAATGAAAAGAAGAATGAAAAGAAGGAAGTACCTCGCTTTGGAATTGGGTATCAACCTATGCTTCCTGTTGATGGCACTAAGTCTAAATGTCGTGAAGTCGAAGGAAAGCAGTCAACGCAAGAAAAAGGGGAAAGTTCCTCGAGAAGGAACAATCACAAAGACTGCTCAAATTCGACTGATGGGAACAAGGCTTGGTACCATGGACATAAGGCTCATACCATTTGGTTAAAACAATCTCAAAGCGGTAAGTCCAATCATATTGATTTTCATTCTAGGATTGCTAACAAATCTACTTGGCATGGACATAGTAAGTATGTTGATCTAAAGTGTCAAAGGATTTGTTGGTATTGTGGTCACTCTGGTCACTATAAACAAGATTGCCTCCTGAAGAAACACAATGAAGAAATCGCTCGCACTGACAGGGAAAAATGAATGCTAAAATTCCAAAAATCAAATATGTTGCTCCCACACCCAGAAAGCCTAAGCTTGTCTGGGTTCGCAAAAAGTAACTCTTTCTATACAGGCTGAAGTGAGGAAGGTTCCCGGTATGTCGATAGTGCTTGCTAAAGTTACCTGACAGGGAACAAAGGATGGCTCACCTCACTTCAATAGGCCTCTGAAGGTTCGATAACCTTTGGAAATAAGAGTAAGGGAGAAGTTTGTGGTCTTGGTAAGGTAAAGCTTTCTAACCATATTACTGTGGATAATGTGACACTCGTGAATAATCTCAAATTTGATCTTTTTAGTATGCCTCAATTGTGTCAAAACAAGAAAAATAGGGTAGTCTTTACTACTGATGATTGTTATATTGAGTGCATAAGTACATGGAAAATTCTACTGAAAGGGATCTGCGACAACAACATCTACAGAGTTGATCCTGCTTTCATCCCTGAGAAGAAACTATGTCTGTCGTTCATTGTTGGGACAACAGATCTGTGACATAAGCGGTTCAGACATGCACGTCTTCAACTTCTTTCCAAAATTCATAGACAAGAACTGATGAACGGTCTTCCTAAGACCGAAGCAACGAGAAATGAAGTTTGTGATGCTTGCACGAAAGGTAAGCAAGTAAGGTCCAAAGAAAGAGGTAAGCACTACTCGTCCTCTGGAACCAATCCACATGGATCTTTGTGGGCCTATGCGCACAAGGATCCGTGGGGGAATGCCTATATCTTTGTTATTGTTGATGACTATTCCAGGTACACATGGACTATCTTTCTGTCATCAAAGGACGAAGTGTTCGCTGAATTTGAATATTGGCTCAAGTCGGTTGAGAGGAGTGTGGGACAGTCTCTGGGATCCATCCGTATTGATCATGGGACATAATTTGAGAAATCTCAGTTTCTATCCCTCTACAGGAATAATGGGAAATGACGAACATGAGCAAGGAGTTGATCCATCACTCTATCGAGGAATCATAGGTTCGCTTCTTTATCTCACTGCAAGTAGACCTGATATTTTGCATAGTGTGTGTCTATGTGCTCGTTTTCAGGCTGATCCCAAAGAGACTCACCTCAAAGCAGTGAAGAGGATTCTGAGATACTTGAAGGGAACAGACGATCTGTGTATGTAGTATCCAAGTGGTGGAAACTTTGATCTAGTTGGATACACAGATGCTGACTTCGCAGGGAACAAAGTGGATAGAAAATCTACATCTGGAATGGCTCAGTTCCTTGGGCCATGCTTGGTTTCCTGGGGGTCAAAGAAGCAGAACTCAGCGACTATGGTATTCTTCTTGACTCTATTCCCATTCTCTGTGACAATACTAGTGCAATAAATATCTCCAAGAATCCTGTGAAACACTCACGTACCAAGAATATTGAGATAAGGCATCACTTCTTATGTGACTGTGTGGAGAAAGGGTTGGTGTCCATGGACTTCTGCGGAACCAAGGATCAAATCGCCGACATTTTCACCAAGGCACTAAATAGGGAACCCTTCGAACAGTTTCGTATGGAACTAGGTATGATCTCTCTAAACTGATTGCCTATCTCTTATGTTCCCTCGATGATTGGCTAATTTACATGGTAAAGTGTGAAAGATTAAATCATCATTTTTTTATCTGCACTCATTCTCTTGATCATTAATTGAACAATTTGCTTAGAACTGTGCTAATACTTCACTTATGTGTAAAATTTCATCCATGATCATCTATGCTATCATTATAATACATGAATCAGCCTTCCTTCGGCCCAAAAGAGTCAACTTGATGCATTGATCCCTCATTATAAGCCCAAATGATTGTTGACTCTACAGCTTACCCTAGCCATCATGCTTGATGCTTCCTATGAGCCCCTCTTATCATCCACATCTGGGAGCCTCTCATTCATGATTAAACATTATTAAAAATTCTCGTATATGTTTCTGTGTGATGTTCTTTGTACCTTCTCTTGTAACGTTACCACCGTATCACACTCTTCTACTTTTTCGGAAAGCCGAGAATACGAATCGTCGCCTCTGTGGTCTGTGGCTGGGATTTGACAGGTATGATGTGTAATGATGGCTTGCAACTACTCGGAATGTGTTATGTGCATTAAGGATTGGTGTGTTGGTTGCATGATGTTTGGTGCGCTTGAAATTTTGTGTTTCATGGATTTGGACAGAATATTTCACAAGATTTATTTTTGGAAGATATCTTCCTGGTTGTGATCTTTGGGAAAATAAGGAAAGAAGAGGATTGGGAACATTATCCTTAGTACTTGAAAAGATATGAAAAAGGATTGTCGTGGTTTCTCCCCTCCTATCTATATGGCGACTTCAGCAAGGTTGCCCTATTACTCCCGTGCGTTGTTCCAAAAAAAAAAAAAAAAACTGGAACACCACAAGGTATACAAAGAGGGGACCAATGAATATTTCCTCTACCGGCGGTTGGATGCTAGTAACCTGCACAAGAAGTAGTTTGTGTTACAAGAAGGTGTTGGTTGGGTCAAAGTTGAACCTGAGGTGGAAGCTGATATGGATGAGGAAGTGCAGACTCTAAGGGGAAACAAAAAGATGAACTTGATCTGGAAAGGGCCGTGAGGAGTTTGTCTCTCGCAATATCTCTCTTGGAGGAAGTGCGTGGAAAAATTGTCATTCATACTTCGGCTCCCTCTGCAGGCACCAGTGGTACTTAATTCATCTTTCTCTGGCTAACCAACCCCTCTTTTGTTCCCTAGCTCATCTATCCCCTTACTGCTTTGCTCTTCTTTGCTTCTGCTTCATGTGTTTACCTTGATTGGCATGTTGATCTTGTTTGTTTCTTTGCATATCTTGTTGTTGTCCTTACACTATGTTTACGGTTGGTTGTTTCCTTTTAATGAAAAAGGGTTGTGTGCTTTTCTTGCCGTGCTCATTTCCCTTTCGCTATTTACTTATGTTTTTGATGATGCCAAAAGGGGGAAGATGACAGGTAGCTTTGGTTGAGGGGGAACAGAACATGGTTTCATATGTTGCTAGACTAAGGGGGAATTATTGTGTCCAAGTGTGGACCTTTCTCTATACAGCTGTCTTTATCTCATATATGTATGTTTTATTGTCAAGGATGTTTGTCACCATCAAAAAGGGGGAATTTGTTGAATTCCTTAGGTTTTGATGGTAACAAACATTCAACTATTCTGGTAACTAAGTGTTTCAGTAACAAAACAGTTGTCACAAGGAACCATTGCAGCAAAGGAGTGCAGAGGGAACAGAGCGATCTCCACATGCTTTGTTACCTCTCAAAGAACATCTGTGACGAACACAAATCAAGCTGCGAATGGATTGGAAGATATCCAGCGTGAAGATTATGGAAACTATCATGGAAGATCACACGGTCAAGGATAAGAGATTTCGGCTGAAAGGATCTCGCCGAATGAGAAGATATGGAGAGAGAAGCCGAATGAGTTATCTTAGGAAATCTTTCCTAAGATAATAATATTTGGAGAGAGAAGATTGTTATCTTTAGCCGATTATATTATCTTAGGAATTCTTTCCTTAGATAATGTAAGCGGTTACAATAATATTCTTTAAATCATTGTAGATCTTCTTGTTACCAAGTTTAGAAAGATTTTATCTTGTTACGATTAGGTTTTAGTCGTGGTGTATTTAATAGGAGTGTGGATTCATTTCTATGTACCAATCGACGACGACGAACTGAGAGCAATTTGAGAAGAAAAAGAGAGTGAAGTTGTTTGTGAGTCTTTGAGGGTTGAGTTCGTATTCACCGTTGTAGAAGAGAGTTTCAAATCTAGGTGGGAAGTCTAGGGTTTGGAGTCCATGCTACAAGTGTAATCGAACAAGAAATCAATAAGACAAGTAGACGCTTCAAAATCCTCTCAAGCGAGAAGCTTGAAGGTAGTGGTTTTTCTTTGATTAGCTAGTTGGCTAATTAGGGTTTCCACTATACATCGTGAGTTCGTTCCTTATCTTTCTTGCTATATTATTCCGCTGCACATTCTGTGGGAACAAAGCCTTTGTTCCCTCAGACGTAACTCTAACGATCCAACAGACGACCTTGTCAAGAAATCGACTCCACTAGTTGGGTTCAGCGGCGAAGTCAAACACACTATTGGCGAAATCGTTCTTACGACATACGCCAGAGGAATAAACCAACAGGTAAAATTCCTAGTCTTGGACTGTCCGTCTCCCTACAACTGTATTCTTGGCAGGCCTTGGATACACGCGATGAAGGCGGTACCCTCAACGTACCATCAGACCATCAAGTTCCCAACCAAATGGGGAGTTCAAGAGATCAAAGGCGACCAAAGGATGGCCAAGGAATGCTATTTCGCCTCCATGAAAAGCGCGGTCGAACCAAAGATCGCATAGCAATTACAGCTCGACGAAGGATCCAGTCGATACGTCGAACCAAAGATGGAAAAACTCGATGAGATTGCACTAGATCCTTCAAAGCCAAACCAAACGGTAAGGGTCGGGTCGGACCTGGATGACTCGACCAGGCAACGAATATTAGACTTCCTTCGGTCTAATACTGACTGCTTTGCGTGGTCACATGAAGACATGGTCGGGATACCTCCAAACATTATTACTCATAAATTAAATGTAGATCCATCTCATCCTCCTATGAAGCAAAAGCGCAGGAAATTCGTGATAAGCACTACTTTGTAGGGCTTAACTAAGAGTCATTATAAGTTTTATTGGTGCCATTCGGGTAGATTTAGACACATTCATGTGTATGGCATTTGGGGGCGAAGTTGGTGTATTTGGAGGTGTTTGAGCCATTTTGGAGATCATAGTAGACACTGAGGAGGAAGCCACCAGAAGTAGACGCCAAGGAGCTGAAGAGACGAAGACTTCGGAGGAAGTACCTTACGGCGCCCGCCGCAGAAGCCACGGCGACCGCCGCCTAAACCCTCCGAACAACGATGGCTATGACTTGGTCACGGCGCCCGCCGTGGAGGTTGCAGCGACCGCCACCGCTGTTCAGAAGTCCGCCGAGCCGTTTCCTTATTTGCTTTATTTTGCATTATTTTATTACGATTTATTATTTCGTTTTAGGTTAATTCAGACTTTGTTTCCTTTAGTATTTAAGGGTAGAGAAAGGCTTGTTTGCTATGAGCTAATCTCTCTCGAACCCTAATTTCATTCTACGTACTTTGTTATGAAGAACTAAGTCCCCTTGGCTTAGTTAGACGCTGAAGCTTTCGTTTTGATTCAGTTGTGAGATTCTCGTTCCTTATCTATTGCATGGTTTTTATCTATTCTCTTGCTTGATTGCTTATGATTGATATTGATAATCTCTATCTTGGACGCAACTAGGGTTTGTCGTTATTGATCCATTGCTAGATTTAGATTGTTACTGGCTGAGCATATCTATTTCAGAGTAGCAACTGTATCGTACTAGTATCTGGTTGTGCTGGTCTTATGCATAAGAGAACTGATTTACATTCTAGGATAAAAGCTGGTTGTTTTATGCTAGAATTGTATCCAACTATATTCCTATCCGTAAGGCTGCTGTTAAACTGAATCTTGATAGTTTCAGGGTTGTTTAATTAGTTAGTGCTAATAGTATCTGGTTGTGCTATTAGTTATATCTGAAAAGGAATTGGAATTTCCATTGCATGAGATTTTGAATGAGTATCTAGGATCAACTTGTCATACGAATAGTGGATGTTGTTTGACTAAGTGCTTTTCCCATCACTGATTTCACAACTCTTTAGCTTGTTTACCTTTTGCATGTTTAGAACTTACAAAACTCACAAAACCCCCCTTTGGTTACGTTTGATTGACATACGAATTTCATATTTAGATAGAATTCGCCTCCCTGTGGATTCGACCTTTACTTACCTAGGACTACGGTTTAGGGTTTGTTTGGATATTTTGCATAGCAGTTTTACACGATGGAAACCTGTTATCAAATTGGCGTCGTTGCCGGGGAGGCAATAATCTAGTTTGTGTGTGTGATTTGTGTGCCAATCTTGGTGTGAACCTATCTTATGGTTCACACCCGTGTTACTAATAATCTACCTCTAGTTTTTGATCCAGAAATCGAGAGAACTTTTCTTCAAACTCGCAGGGCTGCGAATTTGCTACTTCAGGAAGCTGGTACAATGGCAGCCCGTGTTACTCTGGAATCTTTGACAGCTCCTAACTTGGAGCAACCAACTCGTGTTGTGCAATTCCCTGCCCTGGGTGATGGGGTTAAATTTGAGCTCAAGAGAGGAGTAGTTCATTTACTCCCGAAATTCAGTGGAACCCTCCTTGAGGATCCGATTCAGCACCTGGATGAGTTCCTTGAGGTCTGCACCAGTATGAGGCCATCTGAGATTACTGAAGATTAGATGAGGTTGAGAGTCTTTTCCTTTTCTCTGAAGGATTCTGCTAAAGACTGATATCATTCTTTACCACCAGGGAACATCACTACTTGGGTGAATTTGAAGAAGGTGTTTCTTGATAAATACTTTCCGGAAATCAAGTCCAATCAGCTCAAGAAGAAGATCTGCAACGTGGAGCAACTGTCTAATGAGTCTCTCTATGATTATTATGAGCGCTTCAAGAAACTGGTGAAGAGTTGTCCCTACCATGGTTACGAAAAACATGATCTAATTCTCTATTTACATGGAGGACTCTGTGAAGATGATCGTCGGATGGTGAATTCTTCATGTGGTGGGAATATTCTGAAGAGGACTTACGAAGAAGCTCTAGAGATATTTGCTACTCTGGCTGATGACTCTAGACAGTACAGTGGGAGAGGTTCCCAAAGATTGGTAGTTGCTAGTTCTCAGTCAAAGATTGATCAGGTTGATTTTGATGTGCTGAGAGAGGAGGTGAGGCGCCTGAAGCTGAAAGGTACGCCTCAGCAGGCTAAGGCCTGTGAGATCTGTCATGACGACTTGCATCCTACTGATTCATGTCCTACTCTACAAGAGGAAGTGAACCATGTAGGAGGATATCAGCAGATGCCCAGGCATGACCCTTATTCTAATACATACAATCCTGATTGGAGGGATCATCCCAACTTCAGATGGAGAGACCCAGAGAAAAATCAACCACAGGGTAATCCTCAACAACCTAGGCAGCCATTTGTGCCACAACCTCAAGGGCAGAGCTCGAACTCTTCACACTCTATAGATGACATGATGAAGATGCTGATGTAGAGCAACGCCAATCTCAATGACAATATTGCTAAGTTGACTAAGAACCAATTGCAATTCCAAGAGACAACACAAGCGAGCATTCAGAATTTGGAAAGGCAATTTGGTCAAATTTCTCAAGTGGTGAGCAAGCTTGACGCAAAGGTCTCTGGTAAACTTCCATCTCAAACGGAAGTGAACCCGAACATTAGGAATGTCAGTGCTGTAACTCTGAGGAGTGGAAAAAGGCTTGAAGGAAGCAATACTGAAGAAGCTGAAGAAGATAGTTCGGATCTGGAGGAAATAAAAGACGGTGACCGCCGCCCAGGTGATCCCACATTCGATGTATCCGAAGAGAATTACGGCGACCGCCGCATAAATGGCAGCGACCGCCGCGATTACGACGACTGCCGTCCAGAGAACGGCGACCGCCGTGACGGTGAGCCAAATCCCAAACTTTCTGATGATGTTCACGGCGACCGCTATCCTTCTTACGGTGACCGCCGCCCCTCCGAAGCTCATCCTGAGGCTGAGAAGAAGTATGAACCTCCGATTTTTCCTGATTGGAGGCCTGTTGCACCATTTCCGTCTGCTTTGAAGCGTACCAAGCCACTTGCGCAGGACAAGGACATGTTTGAGATGTTCAGAAACGTGGAGGTCAACATCCCTCTCTTAAATTTGATCAAGTCTATCCCTCGTTATGCCAAGTTCTTGAAGCAGATGTGCACCACAAAGAGAAATCAGGATAGGAACAACAAGAAGAAGGTAAAGGTAAGCGAACATGTTTCTGCTGTGTTTCAGAAGCGCTTACCCAAGAAGTGTGGCGACCCAGGTATGTTCACCATCCCTATCACTATTGGAGGTACCAAGTTCAATAAAGCTATGTTAGATTTGGGTGCTTCCATTAATGTTCTACCTTCATCTCTTTGTGAATCCTTACGATTAGGACCCATGCATGCCACTAATATTGCCATTCAGTTAGCTGATAGATCTAGTGTGCGTCCTATAGGGATAGTGGAGGATGTTTTGGTTATGGTTGGTGATCTTACTTTTCCTTATGACTTCTATGTGCTTAATATGGAACATGATATGCATGTAGCCCCTATTCTGTTAGGGAGACCCTTCCTGAAAACTGCCAACACTAAGATCAATGTGAGTACTGGTTCCTTGACTATGGAATTTGATGGCCAAACTATTAACTATAATATCTATGAAGCCATGAAATATCCTTCTGATGATCACTCTTTGTGTGCAATTGATGTACTTAAGCCTGTGGTGCAAGATGTTTTTGATAAGGACCACCTAGATGACACGCAATCTCTCATTGTTGATTCTAGCTTGGTTTCTGCTTCATTTACTAACTCGCAGGAAGTCATCAATGAGTTGGCCGCTGACTATAAGATCGTTCCATCTGTGATGCAGGTCCCTGAAGTTGAGGTTAAACACCCCCCTGATCGATCTAAGTATGGGGGAGACGCGACTAAGAAGGTCAAGATGGAGGGGCCGCTGAAGAAGAAGAAGAATGGTCTAAGGTTCAAACCTTTCCATAATTGGTTCAGGAAGGAGGTATGGATTAAGAAGGTTCCTAAAGAGCCTGACGATATGGATTGAGGATGTTCGAGTAGTATGTTGAGCCAACGACATTAACTAAGGAGCTGATCGGGAGGCAACCCGATGTTAGGTAGTTTATTTTCCTTCCCTTAGTCATTTTCTTTTGTTTTTCCTTTTAGTTTTTCCTTTCTGTGTCGAACTAACCTGTAGGAAACGTTTCAAAGTGAAGAAGGAGTTCACAGTGCCCGCCGCCTAGCTTACGGCGTCCGCCGTAATCACCTCCCTCGTTCACTTTGCTTGCGGCAAATGACGGTGACCGCCGCCATTCTCAGGTTCATTTTTTTTTAATCTAAAAAAAAAAAAAAAACCCGAAAAAACCTTAACCGGGGAGGAAAAAAAAAAGAGTTTTGCCGGGCTGTCCAGATTTCCCACGAGAGGTGCGCATCATGTTGCTAATGGAGGAATACATTCACCCTACATTCATTTGGCAACGATGGTGGCCCTACAGTCGACAGCTAGAAAGGAGATACACCAGGGCCCAACCACGACGACATCTGGGCCCATTTTTGAAGGCCATGCAACCCCATTCCCTTGATCGACCACTCATTCACCACAGTGGTTCATTATGGTTGCATGGTAGGAGCTGATGGAGTTGAAGGCCGTGCATCCCTGCTTCCCTACATAACCACCACACCCCACGGTGGATCCCTATGGTTGCACGGTTGATGAAGATTATGGCGTTGATGCCGACACCCGTGACATGGACGTTTATTGAGAAGACCGCCAGTGACACCTTTCGTGTCCAAGCCAGCTCGGCAACGTTGTGAGTTAATTTTTTTCTTTTCCCTATGCTTCTATTCTTTTTGTCTTTCATTACATTGAGGACAATGCAATGTTTAAGCATGTGGGAGAGTTTTATACTTGCCACGTCGTTGAGGAAAAGAAAAAAATGAAAAAGAGCAAAAAATTTGATAAAAGGCTGAAATTGAAATCCTAGGATAGGCTGAAAACCCGAAAGGGCGGCCTAGGTAATAAGCATGTGGCTTGGACCAACATTAGGCTGGGGTAATATGTGGTCAAGAGTGACGTGAGTTTATGTGAGCACATCTATTGAAAAATGAATGAGTGGCTTGGTGAAAACCCGAAAGGGCACCTTGGCAAAATGAGCGAAAAGAAGAAGAGTGATTTTAGGATTTCTCATTATTCTTGGCGAGGCATCATAAGAAGAGGAGACAAAGAAGGATTGTCGGGTAGGTCACTCTGGGAGACATAAGGAGCAATATATAGAGGCTAGGATTAGAGGTTACTCACGCTATTGGATGTCCGGGTTTAGCTTGGGGGAAGTACTCTGCTTGCCCCTTAAGCTTGTTGAGTTGTTGATGTGTTGTAAATGAGAGTGGTGCCAGGAGCTTGGCATGGGTTAGGTGACTCTTAGTTGGAGGATATGCTTCCTGAGACCTTGGATGCTACATTGGAGGAGTAGGCTCTTTATTAGTTTACTCGTGGACGAGCAAAGGTCTAAGCATGGGGGAGTTTGATAAGCACTACTTTGTAGGGCTTAACCAAGAGTCATTAGAGGTTTTATTGGTGCCATTCGGGTAGATTTAGACACATTCATGTGTATGACGTTTCGGGGCGAAGTTGGTGTATTTGGAGGTGTTTGAGCCGTTTTGGAGATCATAGTAGACACTGAGGAGGAAGCCACCAGAAGTAGACGCCAAGGAGCTGAAGAGACGAAGACTTCGGAGGAAGTACCTTACGGCGCACGCCGCAAAAGCCACTACGACCGCCGCCTAAACCCTCCCAACAACGATGGCTACGACTTGGCCACGGCGCCCGCCGTGGAAATGCGGCGCCCGCCGCCATTACGGCGCCCACCGTGGAGGTTGCAGCGACCGCCTCCGCTGTTCATAAGTACGTCGAGCCGTTTCCTTATTTGCTTTATTTTGCATTATTTTATTACGATTTATTATTTCGTTTTAGGTTAATTCAGACTTTGTTTCCTTTAGTATTTAAGGGTAGAGAAAGGCTTATTTGCTATGAGCTAATCTCTCTCGAACCCTAATTTCATTCTACGTACTTTCTTATGAAGAACTAAGTCCCCTTGGCTTAGTCAGACGCTGAAGCTTTCGTTTGGATTCAGTTGTGAGATTCTCGTTCCTTATCTATTGCATGGTTTTTATCTATTCTCTTGCTTGATTGCTTATGATTGGTATTGATAATGTCTATCTTGGACGCAACTAGGGTTTGTCGTTATTGATCTATTGCTAGATTTAGATTGTTACTGGTTGAGCATATCTATTTCAGAGTAGCAACTGCATCGTACTAGTATCTGGTTGTGCTGGTCTTATGCATAAGAGAACTGATTTACATTCTAGGATAAAAGCTGGTTGTTTTATGCTAGAATTGTATCCAACTATATTCCTATCCGTAAGGCTGCTGTTAAACTGAATCTTGATAGTTTCAGGGTTGTTTAATTAGTTAGTGCTAATAGTATCTGGTTGTGCTATTAGTTATATCTGAAAAGGAATTGGAATTTCCATTGCATGAGATTTTGAATGAGTATCTAGGATCAACTTGTCATACGAATAGTGGATGTTGTTTGACTAAGTGCTTTTCCCATCACTGATTTCACAACTCTTTAGCTTGTTTACCTTTTGCATGTTTAGAACTTACAAAACTCACAAAACCCGCCTTTGGTTACATTTGATTGACATATGAATTGCATATTTAGATATAATTCGCCTCCCTGTGGATTCGACCTTTACTTACCTAGGACTACGGTTTAGGGTTTGTTTGGATATTTTGCATAGCAGTTTTACACGACGGAAACCTGTTATCAATTCGCCCCCAAGCGGAATAAGATCATCGACGACGAAGTCAGGAGCCTGCTAGAAACATGAAAGATAAGAGAAGTCGACTACCCCGATTGGCTAGCCAACGTGGTTGTGGTCCAAAAGAAAAACGGCAAGTGGAGAGTCTGTATCGACTTCACCGACCTTAACAAAGCATTTCCCAAGGACTCCTTCCCACTCCCCCATATCGACTCCATGGTAGACGTAACAGCAGGACACGAAATGCTATCCCTCATGGATGCGTTCAGTGGATACAATCAGATCCTCATGGAACCAGAAGACCAAGAAAAAACGGCGTTCGTCACAAGTCAAGGTATTTATTGTTACAAAGTATTGCCCTTCGGACTAAAAAATGCAGGGGCTACTTATCAACGACTAGTCAACAAGATGTTCAAAGACCAGATTGGGGACACAATGGAAGTCTACATAGATGACATGCTGGTCAAATTGAAAAAGAAGAAGGATCACGTCGATCACCTCCGCGACGGCTTCGAGGTACTGAAAATATATAATATGAAACTAAATCCTATGAAATGCTCTTTCGGAGTTTTGTTAGGGAAATTCTTGGGATATATGGTGACACAATAAGGAATAGAGGCCAGCCCGGAGCAGGTCAAAGCCATCATCAACCTCCGATCTCCTCGATGTGTCAAGGATATACAAAAGCTGACAGGTCGAATAGCAGCCCTAAACAGGTTTATCTCAAAGTCGTCGGACAAGTGCAAACCCTTCCACGACGCTCTCAGAAAGAACAAGTCCTTTCAATGGACGAAAGAACATGAATTCGCATTTCAAGATCTGAAGAAGTACCTGGCCAGCCCCCTACTGTTAGCAAAGCCTAAAGACGACAATCCACTACTATTGTACCTAGCAGTGTCGGAATCTGCTGTAAGCGCAGTGCTGGTCAGAGAAGAAGACGGCAAGCAATTGCCGATCTACTATGTCAGTCGAACGCTACTCCCAGCAGAAATGAGGTATTCGTCACTGGAAAAACTCGTCCTAGCACTGGTAATGGCATCGAACAAACTTAAACCCTACTTCGAATCTCATACTATAATTGTTCGCACTAACCATCCCATGAGAGCAATCATGAGGAAACCAGAATTCACAGGACGAATGGCTAAATGGGCCATACACCTCAGTGGTTACGAGATCGAATACGAGCCCAGGACAACGATCAAGTCTCAGGCGTTGGCTGATTTTGTGGCAGATTTCAGTCTGACCCTTGAACAGGAAGCCATCAAAGAAGCAACACAATTGCTCGCAACAGAAGAAACAGGTAAATGGGAGCTTCACACAGACGACGCATCGAATGCTAGAGGACCAGGGCTGGGGGTCGTGCTAAAATCGCCACAAGGGGACAAGATAGCCTAAGCCGTAAGATGCGAATGGGACGCGACTAACAATGAAGCCGAATACAAAGCACTCATATTTGGGCTCACTCTGGCACGCGACCTAGGAGTCCAAGAAATCGAAGTCATTTGTGACTCCCTCCTAGTTGTGAATCAAATTCAAGGGTCATACAACGCCAATGACGACAGAATGATAGCTTATCTGGACGTGGTCAAGAAACTGATCGACCAATTCCGAAAGTTCGACATCAGACAGGTTCCCAGAGATCTCAAAGCGCAGGCCGATGCACTAGCCAACCTAGGGTCCGTCTTGGATCCGAAGAAATTCCCAAACATCCCACTGGCACACGTCATGACACCAGCTGTTCCAAAAACACCCAAGGATCTGAGCGCACCGCTGGAAGAACTTGTCTCATTGGAAATAGGCGACCGACCAGAAGAAGACATCGGCAACGGTCATGATGATTGGACGCTACCTTACGTCAAATGGATAAAAGATGGCACCCTACCCAATGACAAAACGGAAGCAAAAAGGCTAAAGGTATGAGATATTTCCTTCAACATTATAAGTGATGTCTTATTCAAAAGATCTGTCACATGGATACTCCTACGATGCGTCAAGACTCCGGAAGTCAAACACATCCTACAATCATTACATGAAGGAGAATGCGGAAACCACACCGGAGGACGAAGCCTCTCGGGGAAAGCCCTGCGAACGGGATACTACTGGCCCACAATGAATAGAGACGCGATGGAATACACCAAGAAATGCGACGCCTGCCAACGACACGCACCCGTTCCGCATAAACCCTCAGAACTCCTCCATCCGACTTTAGCACCATGGCCCTTCATGAGGTGGGGGACGGACATCATCGGAAAACTCCCACCGGCATCGGGCCAACGGGTCTTTTTCCTTGCCATGACAGACTATTTTTCCAAATGGATGGAAGCTGAAGCCTATCGAGAGGTAAAAGATCAACATGTCATTTCATTTATAAAATGCAATATCCTGTGCAGATTTGGCGTCCCGTCAGAAATCGTGTGCGACAATGGCTCCCAGTTCATCAGTCATAAGACTCGAGCCTTCTGCGACCAGTGGAATATCAAACTGGTCACATCCACTCCTCGATACCCGCAATCCAACGGACAAGCCGAGTCTAGCAACAAAATCATCATCAACAACCTCAAGAAATGCCTCACAGGGGCTAAAGGAAAATGGGCAGACGAACTCCCCCTCATCCCATGGTCCGACAGGACCACTCCAAAGAACGCAACCGGACAATCACCATTCTCACTCGTCTACGGAAGCGAAGCGGTCATTCCCGCCGAACTGCTAGTTTCGACCGCTCATTACAGTCTCTAGACAAATGAACAAAACGATGTCGAACTATCACAGAACTTAGACACGATCGATGAGACTAGAGAAAAAGCTAGAATTAGAATGGTCAGGTTCCAGCAGCAAGTTGCAAGGAGTTACAACAAGAACGTCCGGACCAAGGTCTTCAAAGTTGGCGATTGGGTCCTTAGAAAGACATTCCAGAACACCAAGGATCCGACCGACGACAAGCTCACACCGCAGTGGGAAGGTCCCTACCTCATCAAAGATCCCAGGCCTTCAGATCCCATGCCTCATGCTTGCCCTCCTCGAAATCCTCAATCATTTCGACACGCGACTTCAACGCATAAAAGGCGCCTACATCGCCTGCGACCCGACCAACATCAATCCTGGCCTGCTTGACCCTCTCTTCGACGCTAGTCTGACTCTCGTTGAGCTCCTTCCGACAAATCTCCAACTCATCTTGGCAAGACTTCAACTCTCTAGCGAAGCGGTGCTCGGCGTCCTTTAAGCAACTTTCAGCCCCTTCCATCTTGGACTTCAAAGATGCCAAGTCGGACTCTGACTTAGCAGCTCTGTCCTAGGCTTTGGCGACTATCTCCTTAACCCCAGAATAAGCACCCAAGAGAAACTGTAAAGTCTGGAAGACGAAACAAAATAAAAATTCAATCCACCAGTTTTTCGAAAAAGAAAAACATGTATGCATAAGACGCGACGAGACAATTTACCTTCCATGCAG
The DNA here is from genome assembly GCA_027886185.1 of Rheum nobile. NCBI lineage: Eukaryota > Viridiplantae > Streptophyta > Magnoliopsida > Caryophyllales > Polygonaceae > Rheum > Rheum nobile. The sequence goes on along the minus strand of WOAB01000644.1, from coordinate 10,851,475 downwards.
AATAGCCTGCCTCGCCGATACAGTCCAAAGGTGAAACACCATCAACCTCAGACTTTAAAGTCGGGTCTTGAGCATGGAACAAGTCGGCAATCGATCGTCCGACCAAGTCGATCCTCTCAATTCCAAGGGGAACCACCGACCTCTTCTTTGAGGCGTCTGCAACAACCTTTTTGACATCGGAAGAAACGCCCACTTTCCTTTTCGTGTCGACTTTGGCTGGTAGAGACGACTCGGCCGGCGTCGATTTACTCGATGAGGCCCTAGCCGCTGCCAACCTCTGCTCAATCAGACCCTTCCCAGCCACTCCTTTTAATCGAGAACTTGACCGACCAGCAGGAGACGCTGACACACCAGACAAGACATAAGATACAAAATACAACGTGCGACGAAAGACACATGACTTAAACGAAAAACATACACTTAACCCGAGATGACGATAGAGTCGACATAACATCTTGGGTAGTGGGAGCGATAGAAAACAGATTGACGTTCACAAACTTCTGCTCCGACAAAGGGATCCCGAGAATGATGTTGGTCAGGCCTTCCGACTGAGCATCCACATCCAAATCTCCAGCTTCAGGGACTACAAAAAAGAAGAGGTAAGCAAAAAGTTAACACGTGACTGACAAGCGGAAATCAAGGAAAAATACATACTCTCGACCCGTCACCCGCCTTCTCTAGAGACGATCGCTCGACGAAGAAAAACTTCGACCCCCATCTGCGGTCGTTCACATCAAGATTAGCCACCAAAGGCTTCCGACCCTGACGAATGCGCAACTAGACCCGAGAAGAGCTTTTCGACCCCAGAGAATAGTTATACCACAAAGCATCAAAATTAAAACCAGCCCCTGACTGTAAGTTTAACAGATAAAAAACTCTAAGGATCTGCCACGCCTGTGGCATAACCTGACACGGCGCAAGCGCCAGAGTCGCCAAAAAATCCCTGACAAGGGAAGAGAACAGAAACTTATGCCCTATCCGAAATGGATAGGCATAAAAACAAATCCACCCCTCATAACGAGCATCGGCCCTCTCGTCTAGGTGCAACAGCCTCATGACCGTCTCAGGAGGAAAGCCTCCGACTTGGAGGATCTACTCTAGTTCTGCCTCTGTCAGCGTCCCCGTCAGAGCATCGGCCTCCTTTAGCAGGAAAAGGGGGGAGCCTCGTTCTTGCTCAAGTTCGAGCGAGTAGCAGATGACTCAGAGGAATCACTAGAAACCATATCCAAGACAAAAAGAGAAGGAAATCGGAGAACAATTTTTTGAAAATCTTGAGAACCTACCAGGATAGAAAGAAAAGAGAGAAGGTGAATAGAGATCGTCAGAGCCTGCTTCAGATTTATGGAGGGAATAATGGAAGAGAAGAAGTGTCCCATCATGCCGCGCGATCGTCTCCACGTTAGCCCTTGCCTGTCGCGCCCGAATCGGATGGTGGAGGTCGTGCAGAGTGGAAGTCGTTTGGGCTCCCGCTCATGGCTGCCTTGAGCCCAAAACAACTTGGGGTTATTGTTGGGCCCAAAATGCTCTAAAGGAACCAACTCAAACAAATTGGGCCAACCTCAGTTGAAGGAGTGGGCCGAGAAGATTGAAGAAAGACGTCAGATGCACCTCAAACGCATAAGATCCGACCAATCCCGAGAATCTCGCCTAAAGCCTTAACTACTCAATCCTGAGCAAACGGCAGCCAATTCAAGTACAAGATTAGGGGTGTCATTAAGAGGAAGATCCCAGAGATTATGCTCGGCAATAAATGGAGAGATCTCACAAAAACGGTAACGGTCAAGGGAAAAAGTCCATAAATAGATCATGAAGAGGCTGGGCAAGGGACGATCGACACTAGACACGTTTACAAAACAACATTCATCAACTCAGCTCTTGAAAAGCTTACTAACTCACTGGTTCTCGTTGAGTTCTTTCGGTATATCATCCGACTGTGAACAATCGAGTCACCAGAATAGCCGGTCGGACAAGACCTGATCTTCTATTCCTTGAAGATAAGTTGTATTTCGATTCATTTCTGTTATCACTTGATCAATACATCATAATATAATCTTGCTCCTATTTCATACGTAGTTGATTGTTTATTTGGTTTGGATTTACTGCACTCTATCCGATCGACTCGTTACCCCGTCTAAGGCGATTTAGGTTGATTGATCTTTTCGCCCCAAAACAGTACCCAGTTATCATATCTTGTTGTACCCGACTTTGTGGTTTTCAAGCCTTCACTACTTTCTTGCTTTGTGGTGTTTATCTATCCTTGCAGTTGTGGTGCTCTCGTATCCCTCTTGCTTCGTCGTATTTTCCGTTGTCGTTGTTTAGCCTCCCCTGAGCTTGGTTGTTGCGGGTCATTTCCTTTATCTGTTTTGCTTTTGCCGGTCTGGTGTTGCTCCTTGCCTTTCATGCGGACTGGTTCCTGCACATTTATTGTCTTAGTTATTCTAATATTGCTCCCGCCCCTTCCCCAGCTCAATGTTGCTTTCAGTATTGCTTTCGCCCCTTCTCGGGCCAAATATTGTTTAGTATTGCTCCCGCCCCTTCCCGGGCCCAATATTGCTTAGCATTGCTCTCGCCCCTCCCCGGGCCTTGCCTTTCTCAATATTGCTTAACTATTGCTTTCGCCCCTCCCAGGCCCTTGCTTTTTTCAATATTGCTTTAGTTCTTGCTTTCACCCCTCCCTGGGCCTTGCTTTTCTCAATATTGCTTTAGTTATTGCTTTTTCCCCTCCCCGGGCCTTGCTTTAGTTATTGCTTTCGCCCCTCCCCGGGCCTTGCTTTTCTCAATATTGCTTTTGCCCCTCCCCGGACCTTGCTTTTCTCAATATTGCATTAGTTATTGCTTTTGCCCCTCCTTGGGCCTTGCCTTTAATATTGCTTAATTATTACTTTCTTGACTTACGTGGTGTTGCATAACATTCATAGGGCCTTAATCACAAAAGAGCCTAGCTTGTAGCCGGCCCCGCCGGTGTTTACATTACACATAATATTAGAGCCTACATGGGTGTTACTGGGCGCCCTCGTTGTTTCCTTGGTTACAGGAAGTACTTTTTCAGTCGCAAGACATTCCACATTTTCGGGACCAGGTTGCCGTCCTCCCTCTTTAGCTTGTAGGCTCCCTCATCCACTTGGTGCGAAATGATGTACGAACCTTCCCACCTCGGGTCTAGCTTGCCGCCTTCCGTCCTCCTGAGGACCAGGTCCCCCTTCTTGAAGCATCAGGGGATAATTTTCTTGTGTAGTGTATGGCAATCCTCCTCTTGTACTCGACCTCGCAGATCTCGGCCATTTCTCGCACTTCTTCCCTTAATTGCGACTCCACATACATCCTCTCATTGTTGCTTTCCTCGTCATAATGCAGAATCCTCTCATTTGGAAAAATATGCTCTACTGGAACGACTGCCTCCACCCCATACGCTAGGCAAAATGGCATCTCACCGGTCCCTTTCCTCGGTGTGGTTCGATTGGCCTAGAGGATGAGCGGGAAAACCTCTGCCCATCGCCCTTGTGCTTTGTCTAGCCTCCTCTTTAAGCCGGCTAGAATCTGCCCGTTCACATTCTTGACATGGCCGTTCGTCCACGAGTGAGCCACTGATGCGAAGCGTAGGTGAATACCCAAGTCGTCGCAGAATACCTTTAGCTTCTCCGTGTTTAATTGGGGCCCTCGGTCGATGACAATGTCTTGGGGGAGCCTAATGCGACAAATGATATTTTTCCAAAGTAATTTTTTTACCTTCTCTACTGTAGTCGTTGCTAGGGCTTCTGCCTCAATCCACTTGGTCTAATAATCGATGGCTACCAAGATGTACTGCAATTGTTCGGGAGCATGAGGAAAAGGTCTGAGGAGGTCCATTCCCCACATGGCAAAAGGGCATGTGGCACTCACAATCTTCATTTCTTGCCCTGGCTGCAAGATGACGGGAGCATGGATCTGGCAAGGGTTGCAGGATCGGGAGACCTCCATCATATCCTTTCTCATGGTGGGCCAAAAGTAGCCGACACGTTGGGCCTTGTGGGCAAGAGTCCTCCACCCGGAATGGCTACCGCAAGTGCCGCTATGAATTTCCTCGGTGAGTTCACGGCCTTGCTCCAACAAGACGCATTTGAGGCCTGAGGAGTTGTAGCCTTCCTTGCAAAACGATTTTCAACCAAATTTTCCGCTTCCAAATCTTTAGAATTTTTTACTAGCCTACTTTGTTTTTTCTAGTATCACTTGGATTTCATCCAACTGTTGAGCGGGGTTTTTTCAGTCACCCGTCCACCAGATCCGTCCACAACTTGGTCATTAGCAACCCCCTTCCCCTTATTACATGTCTGGGCATTTTTGCTGACCACCATTACTTGCAGTGTTGTGTCTCTCAGTCTTTGGGGTTGGTTCTGCCTTCTTTTTGCGAGGACACGAAGTCATCAAATGACCATATAGGCCACATGAATAACAAATGGAGTTGCGACCTTCATATGCCAGGAAATATTAAATACTACTCATCCTAATTGTTCTTTTGAGCGGCTTTCATAGATCAATTTCAACACACACCCGAGCATATATATCGTCCTCTCTCAATCTTAAGAGTGTACATATCCACCTTGACATGTTTACAGAGGCCAGAAGCAATACCCAATAAGATAGCACGATGATAGTACACCATAGTGAATCTCACCCAAATGGGAGTACAAGCAATGACATCAGCGCAGGGATCAAAGTCTACAAGTAAATAATTACCAAATATCATCCAAGGTCCCCATGTGAGGGCTGTTAGATACGCCTTCTCCTTCTCAAACCTAATCATAAAGAATTAACGTGGTAAGTCGATGATGTGCATGGCTCCTTGTGGCTTCCATAACTCACAAAGTTTCTTCTAAAAAATGGGGAACGATATACCCCGTCCAAGCACTTTCACAACAATGCAGTTTTTTCCACATTTCCGCCGTAGCATCGATCACTTCCTGCGCAATCAGAATTTTCGGTTGACCATCGGTCCCATGAAGAAAGCTTACCTACATCCAAGCCGCCACAAAATCTTCATCAATAACCAGTTCTAGAACCAGAATACTACCCTCTGCCACCTTTTGAACCCAAGACATCGGCTTGCCCGGTGGGTCAGCGGACGACCAATATCTTCCATATCATCGTTTGTGTCCCGACTTTTCGGCGCCACTGTGGATGCATTCTAAGAACCTAGAGAGTGTTGCGAGTTCACCATTAAACTCTTTATCATATTTTGTCTTCGTAATCTTCTATATATATATATATACTAAAGCAACATTTCACTACGCTACGTGTCGCCATTTCCTTCACTTTGCCACATGTCTTTTTCTCATTTTTTAAAATAAGTTTATTTATATATGTAGATTTATGTACTAAAATTTCCTTATTACAAACTAAATCTATAACTAATACTTCCTTATTTAAATAAACAAACATCAATTAAAAGATTACAAATCAATGAATTAGGAAGACTAAAAATAAAATAAAATAAAACAACAAAGGCAGGCGAAAATCCCTTCTCCACCATTGATCTCTACTTCTCCTCTCGGCATTGTCTATATAATATATTAAAGCCCTAATTATCTCTTATACGTATCATCCTGTGAGCTATGCCACAGACAACTCTAAATGTGCTCTTACAATTTTACCCGTCACTTTTATTAAAATTTACATTAACTTCTTCCTACACCATTTTCTCCTTTATCAAATATAATTACCATGTATAAAAAAGTATATATCAATACTTACTATATATAAGAAAAGTATATATGAAAAGTTTATTTAATATAACAATTAAATAGCTTATTTAATACTTTATTTAATATAACATTTTCGATGCTACCAAATATAACTCATCCTCCTACTTTGTTTAGATTGTATATTTTAAGAGATTTTGGCGCCAAACCACCCGCTATATGGTCAATATTGCAAGAAACCACTCGTTATATCGATAATCTTTTTAAGGAGGAATTGCAAAAACTAATGACTTTTACAAATCACTTTGCAAAAGTACCGTCACTTTCAAAATATTGCAAAAATACCAAAAAGCTGCAAAAATAAAACGGTAAATAAATTCTGAATAAAACTTTTTAAAAATTAAAAAACTCGCCTCCATAACTTCCCTCCATTGCAGCCTTTTTCCCATTCTTTCCCAAATCTGTTCGATTTCTCAACAGCACACGAGTTCCATTTTTAAGAGAAAACCTCTGTTTCCACAAACCCTAAATCGAGCGACAACCCTAAACCGAAATCCCTAAATCGACAATGGTGAAGACAAGAGGATTGAGGTCGGCGAAGGCCATAGAAGAGAAAACGAAGGCGGCGAGATATGCGAAGAGACAAAGGGTAGAAGATCCAGAAGAACAACCCCGTCCAGAACCCTCGAAAGTGAAGAGGGCAAGAATGAAGAGAGCCTACAAAAGTTGTGGGCGTAATTGAGCGGCCGTTCAAGAGCCTGGCGAACAGAAGTTGAAATTAGGGATCAGACGATCTTCGGCTCGAAGTGGGAGGAGGATCAGATGGCCTCGGCCGACGGGAAGGACTGGCACGAGGGGCAAAAGAGGATCATGACCATGGCTAAGGAGAAGAAACCGGAGAGGTCGATGAAAGGGTCGCCGACGGATGGGCTGTGGTGGTGGTCAACGAGAAGGACTGGCTCGATTTTTTTGGGAATTTTTTTCCTATAATTGGGTGCAGGAAGAATGACATTTTTGTGAAAATTTGATATATTTTCAAGGGTATTTTGATCTTTTTACACTTTTTAACAGAGAAACTAACGGAAGAAGCTCGTGGGTGGCTCGTTGTTAACGGAGGATCATTTATGGGTGGTTTAAAATAATTATCGATATAACGGTTGATTTCGTACAAAATCGGTCATATAACGGCTGGTTTGACGCAAAAACCCTATTTTAAAATGTATATAGATATTATTCATCTTTATATAACCTACCCAAAAATCCTCATATGAAATATCTAAGATATCCATTTCTATTTCTATTACATAATGGAGTAGAATCAACAAGTGGGCAAATATCTAACATTATGCTATTTTCAAGTGATGTATTGTGTATCAAATCTACATAATTTTAGGAGTAGTTACTAATTGTTAATCATTTATTTATTATTCATTAGTATGAATATTTACACTCACTAAAATAAAATTGTAAGGCTCACAGCCTTAGAGACGCTGTCCCCATGCCAATCGGGAACTTCCCAGGAGGTCACCCATCCCAAGACTACTCCCGCCCTAGCACGCTTAACTTCCTAGTTCTTTGTCCTCACTTGAACCAGGAAAAGGAAGAGCTCTTGTTGACATGGGTAGCATTCTAATCCTTATAAAGGATTACAAATTCGGGGTATTACAATCATCCCCACTTAAACCCTTGACGACCTCGTCAAGGCCCGTCAAGTCCCAAAGACCACCCTCTAGGTCGAGCGACTGCCATCCAAGACAAGCTCACTCGTAACCCAGAGTCGGCTCTGATACCATTTGTAAGGCCTACAGCCTTAGAAATGTTGTCCCCATGCCAACCGGGAACTTCCCAGGAGGTCACCCATCCCAAGACTACTCCCGCCCTAGCACGCTTAACTTTCTAGTTCTTTGTCCTCACTTGAACCAGGAAAAGGAAGAACTCTTGTTGACATGGGTAGCATTCTAATCCTTATAAAGGATTACAAATCCGGGGTATTACAATCACCCCCGTACTTAAACCCTTGACGACCTCGTCAAGGCCCGTCAAGTTCCAAAGATCACCCTCTGGGTCGAGCGACTGCCATCCAAGACAAGCTCACTCGTAACCCAGAGTCGGCTTTGATACCATTTGTAAGGCCCACAACCTTAGAGACGCTGTCCCCATGCCAACTGGGAACTTCCCAGGAGCTCACCCATCCCAAGACTACTCCCGCCCTAGCACGCTTAACTTCCTAGTTCTTTGTCCTCACTTGAACCAGGAAAAGGAAGAGCTCTTGTTGACATGGGTAGCATTCTAATCCTTATAAAGGATTACAAATCCGGGGTATTTATGTAATTTTCCAAGTCTATTTAAAATGTAATTTCAGTTCCTAATTTTCGACCACCTTGATCAAGTCTGAGTCTGAGTCTCAGTCCTCACTTGATCAAGTCTGAGTCTGAGTCTGAGTCTCATTCTAGTTCACTGATAATGTAATAACCCTGAGTTTCAGTAAGGATATTTATGTAATTTTCCAAGTCTATTTATAATAAAGGAATATTGGTATTTATTTCCTCATTCCAAAAATAGAAATGAAATGGAGAATTTTAACATAAGCCATTACAACCTTCAAGTTGATTGTTATTTAAATTTTGGGTAACATTATGTCGTTACCAAATTTAAATAAAACTATAAGATTTAACCTAGAATATTTAAATCCAGTTTAACTTTTGTTAAGTGATTTAAATATGGTTAAAGCTATAAGAATTGTAACTTAAGCCTATCCTAGCCTAAGTTAAGCTTATTTTAGCCTTTGTTAATTTTTCTAATATTAAATTTGGGCTAAAATAATATTAGAAACTTAGAATTATTAAAATAATTAAGTTTGGAAAAGTTTGGGTAACTTTTGTAATTTTCAAGAATTATTCAAGGGCATTTTTGCCCCAACTTGGAAAGTTGGGGCCAAAAATGCAATTAAGCCAAAATCTGGGGGGCCGATCGGGTACTGATCATCGTCATCAACCCCCAGCCCAGCCGAGCTCTCCAATACCCATCAATGGCGGTTTTCCGCCGAATCGAGCTTCCATTTGTGCTCGTTTGGTTTAACTAACCAATGGGCTTTTTAGAGGAGGATTATACTAGCCTAACCCAAGTGGTTTCGGATGGTAACGATCAAAGACGAGATCGAATTTGAGTATTTATGGAAAGAGATTTTCGGTTTTAGCTTTATGGAAACGAAGAGAAATCGGGGCCATTCCGGGATCGATTTCGTCCAAATTTTATATGGAAACGAAGATCTCCCCGAGACCTTTCCAACCCCTATAAATAGGGCACCATTCATGGAGATCTCAGCACCCAATTAATTCTTCAAAGCTCAAGAACCCTAGCTCTCGGCCGCGCCTGTTCATCACCGAAATTCGTCGACTACCGTCCATCGTTGGAGTCACCGCCACCACCAGAAGTTGCGCCTGTAAGTTAGCTTCCAAAGCCCTAAGGTCTCGCCTCCGATCACCCACCGCTATAGCCGGAAAACCGCAACCTCCCTTGCGACGTCGATCCGAATTGGGTATTTTCGAATTATTAATTCGGTTTCTGATTTTATTTCATCATTATATAGTTTAATTAAGGTTAAATAAATTAATCTTATTTACTATATAATAAGATGAAATTATTCTGATTCTTTATAAAATCTGAATTAAAGTAATTAAAATTACTTGTTTATTATCTTAGACTATGAATGGTTATAATATTGACTTTTCAGGGAGATAATATTTTGGAGTAAGATTTATGGATTTATAAATAAATTGTGATATTTATTTATGTATGAAAAGATTATTTAGAATATATGATTAATTGACTTTTAATCGTATAGATAATCATCCTACCGATTAAGCCTTGAGATTGAATTAATATGAGATGTATTAATTCAATATTGAGACATATACCCTTCAAAATTCAGTTTTAAATAAATTATAATTTATTTTGTGTGTGATATGGGTATGTCTCAGATTCGCTTCTGGAACGAAAATAGAGTAGGGATTCAAGTTGCCACCTGGAAACAACCATCCCCGCGATACCGCTCTTGCATATTTATTCCATGTTTATCTTAATTGCCAATGAATCGGTTGTGCTATTAAGTTGGGATAAATAATTCTCTTCCTGTTTGGGAACTTGTGTGAATAAATGATGTGTTAATTGAACCTTATTAGGTTGTACAATATGCTAGCTATGACCCTTATATATATATACTATTATTATAGGGTGCTAGTTATAAGTGGTGTGGACTTGTTGTGCATTGGTGTGGACATATAAATGCTAGTTTAGCACGAGTATTTGTAGGAACGCTATTTCCTTGCGAGGTTTAGTCGTTTCTTTATAACTTGGTGTTAGGAGGATAAATGCCCTAACTCTTTTGGTCATGACCTACCCCTATCCGAATATAGGTGGTGGTGCACTTAGCTAGTGCCAATCTTCGGGATTTATTCTCATCCTATATCTCATTGCGAGATCTGTTGTGGAAATTAAAAGCTTCAACGTAAAATGCACGTTTTGAAATTAAATAAGATAAGTGTCTCGTTGCACATAATTAATATACCCTCGGGCGAGAAGTACAACGTGTAAACTCATCCGGACTTTTGTCTATGAAGGTTCTCTTATCAATCTGAATTCGCACAACACGCATGCGGTGAGGTTGGTTAAGGACCCGATTATTCAAAGAAGTCAGTTTTCAAACCTTGTGTGAATATAATGTTCCCAAACAATCATAAGTATTCCTATAAGACTCATTCCTTTGGAGTCTTCTCTTCTTGCATTCCTATTCTTTCATTTAAGTGAGAGTATCTGGTTATTTATTCGATAGACAATGATAGTAACCAAATGCAATCACCAGAACCATTCTGTTTGAGCCCTTGTTTAGTCTTTCATTAGACTAACCAACCTTTCATTTTTCTTGCATGGTTGGCTGGTGTCATCCGTCCTATACGGCACATCAGGTACAACTTCCCAAATTGAAGCCCTGGAACGAAGACGTTGAAGGCAGCTGCAGTTTCTTTGGTTATTTCGTCATTTTGAACAAGGTTTAGATCCTGTTGGTGTTTTGAATATTTAAGACTTCCGCTGATATTTTTATATACAATTTGGGGTTGCCGTTTTACAACGTCGAATTATAATATAACTTGATTTCGATATTATATTTGTTATTGTTTGTTATAAATTGTATTTTGCGATCAATACTGTAAAGCCTTGGGTGATTTTGGATATGTGATCCGAGGTCACTGGCGGTAATATTTCTAAGGTAATTTAGGGGTGTTACAATTATGGTATCAGAGCTAAAAGTTTTTTTTAAAAAACTCAAAACTTTTAAACCATTTTGTGCTTGTTTGAGTTTTATAAAACAAGAACTTGTTGTAAGAATTTTCTTTACTATAGGCCCTATGTAAGGCTTAAGATAAAAATGTATTTCAGTGATTTTTGAACCACAGTAATTGGTGGGGTTTATTTCAAAAATATAATATTATAGTATAACGGGTTTGAAATGGAAGACAAGTTTAACAACGAGTGAAATTTGTCTTAGTAGTTTTTGTGTGAGCTTCTTTTTCAAACTTCTACCAACGCTAGTAGTCCAACCATCCATGCTTGCTATAGAAGATAGAATTTCTATATCGGAAAAGTCATAACATCTCCTTGTCTCTTTTCAGACAATGGTGTTTACTAAAGCCCAGCTTAAGACCCAGGAAGAATCTAAGACCGCTCCGACAATCAAGTCTGAGTCTGATTCCGTTAAGGTGGTCGAAAATGATGGCCCAATGGTAGATTTTATTCCACCTGAAGAAGTCCTGGAAGATGCAGTGGTAGCTGAGGCCACTGAAGAGGAGGATCCAATTGAGGATCTTGAATACGAGAGTGAGGGTGAAAGGGAAGTGCAATCCAAGCAATCCCCTAACCCCGAGGTCACTGATGGAGAGGAGGATCCGATCAAGGATTCAGAGAGTGAGGAGGAACCAGTGGATCCCTACTATGAGAGTTGGGAAGAACGGTACGGGCCAGATCACCTGGTTGGCGCTTTGTCTCCCACATACACGCCTCTATCTCCAGGTGCTTATGAGGCTATTGGGATTTCTAGTGCTACACGGGAGGAGTATGACCCGACTTTACCACCAGTCGACGTGGATCCCTCTCTTGACTCTCCGCCTCTTCGACCCCAGGAAGGTCCAATCACTCAGGAGACGCTTGATGGGATGTCTACCCCAGAAGCAATGCGACTTATCGATGAGAAGACCGAATAGACCAGGTTGCTAGTGCGACCTTGGGAGAGATACTTCGCTTGTGGCAGTGCTGAGCCACCGGTAACTAAGAGACCTCGTACTTGGGTAGAGTATATGTATTCCGAGGGCACGAGGCCACGTCAAGCTCGTGTGAATGTCCCGGTGTTGCACGAGTATATGAAGGACTGGAAGGACTCTATAGACGACTTGAAGGCTGAAGCTCGAGACTTTGTGTCGACTCTTAACACTTGGCAAGAGCACGCTCACTCAGTGTTGGATGAGCTAGAGGATGCCGATAAATTCTTAGAGTCTCTTTGGGGGAAAACTTGGAAAGGCTCTGAGCCTCAACAGGGCGATGTGGGCAAGTCTGGAGAACCATCTGTGCCAGCTGAGGAGTCAAGGGACCCGAAGCCTAAGAGACCCACGGATAAGTCTGGGGATGGGTTGCCTCTGAAGAAGAGGAAGACTGGAATGACCAGGGATTATATAGACCTGTTTCGGGCCCCTACGAAGGAGCAGTGAATCATAATTCTGTAGTGATTTCCTTTCTAGTATTTTTCCCACTTAGACAATAACGGAGCAGTAGTCTCCTAATGTTATTTCCTCTTTCCTTCTGGTTGTTGTTTGACATTTGGTGTGATTTCCATTAATGAAAAGTTGAGTTTATTAGATGGTTGTCTTAATTATTACATCTAAAGTATTTATTACTAGCAATTTAAATTTTGACTGCTTAGACCTAATAAACGAAAACACAACTAGATGGGGGAACAATTAGTAGGAACCAAGCGGTTGTCGGAATTTCCAGTGACCATTCAGGGTCGGAAGTTCGAAGCTGACTTGATCTGTATAACCATGGCTCCATACGACATTATTCTCGGGATGGACTGGTTAACACGTCACGGGGCGGTAATCGACTTCAACACAAGGACAATGACAGTTTCATCTGGGGGCCAGTTTGTGTGTAAGTTCAAGGGTCGTAATGACGCCGATAACGGAAAGCTGATCAATGCGATGACTGCGTTTAAGTTACTTCGACAAGGTTGTGTCGGGTACTTGTGTTATCTGGATAAACCCAAGAAGGATGAAGTCTTGGTTCACGATTCTGTTTTAGGTGTCGCGTGCAAACCAGATGTGTTGCTGAACTGTACACTTCAGCAACACATCTGGTTTGCACGTTTAAGTTACTTCGACAAGGCTGAGTTGGCCTTTTATAGCGGGACTCGAATGGGCCGAGTCTCGCTTAATGGGATGGCCCACGCGACACGCGTGGAACACACACCCCAAAAGGAAAACACTGAGAATAATCCATGTAATTGATTAGAGATCTCTATGTCCCTATAGCCCATGACACTTGGCGCTATCAATCAACTTACATAATAGCCTGTATAGAGTCATTTATGTCTATTTTAATGACTTAGACTACGGACAACTCATAATTCATAACATCAGTTCACTTAATAGGGTTTCATCCACCATAACTTTTATGATGATCCTATTTGATGATCATAATTTATTAGGAAATTTTATTTAATTCTAAACCACAATTAAATAATAATGAAACTTTATTTCAAAAATCAAACATCATGCAATGTTTCAACAATCATGAAATTAATATCCATAATTTCAAAATAATACAATCTCAAATCCATTCTCCAATGTGTTTGAGTCTCTTAGCCCTAGTGTGACTGCCATGCTTGGGCTTGGATAAAGGTTTAGTCAACGGACCTACAATGTTGTCATCCGTATGTATTTTGCAAAACTTCACATCTCCTTAACGACTAACTCATCATCTCCTCCATACACCAAGATATCATTTTTAGTGCTTCATAAGTACATTAGGATGTTCTTAGCTGCATTCTAGTGTGCTTCACCTGGATCCAATTGGAATCTGCTGCACATGCTCAAAGCAAATGCAACATTTGAGCCAGTACAAACCATGGCATACATGATGGATCTTACTGCTGATGCATAATAAATCCTACTCATTTTCTCTATCTCAACATGTGTCACTGGAGACTACTTCTTGCTATGATGTATGCCATGCTGCATAGGCAAGAATCCCTTCTTGGAATTCTTCATATTGAACCTATCAAGAACCTTGTCCACATAAGTTCCTTGACTTAGTCCAATAAGTCTATTAGATCTATCTCTATGGATCTTGATGCCTAATATGTACTCGGCCTCTCCTAAGTCTTTCATCGAGAAATACTTTTTAAGCCAGTCCTTAACGGACTCCAGCATTGGAATGTCATTTCCAATGAGTAGTATGTCATCCACATACAAGACCAGGAAGACCACTTTGCTCCCACTAAACTTCTTGCAAACACAAGGTTCTTCTTCACATCTGAAGAAGTCAAACTATTTGACCACTTCATCAAATCGAAGGTTCTAACTCCTTGATGCTTGCTTAAGTCCATAAATGAACTTCTTAAACTTGCATACTTTCTTAGGATTCTGGGGATCCTCAAAACCCTCAGGATGTGTCATGTACATATCCTCTTCTAAATACCCATTTAGAAAAGCGGTCTTGACATCTATTTGTCGGATCTCATAATCATAATGAGCTATAATTGCTAGGAGTATCCGAATGGATCTGATCATGACAACTGGTGAGAAGGTTTTATCAAAGTCAATACCATGAATCTGTTTAAAGCCTTTTGCAACATGTCTCGCTTTGAAAACTGTTACATGTCCATCCTTGTTTATTTTGAGTTTGTAAACCCATTTGCACCATATGGGTACTACCCCATCTGGCAAATCTATCAAGTCACATACTTGATTCTCAGAGATGAAATCCATTTTAGACTTCATGGCTATACTCCATTTCTCGGAGTCTAGACTCACCATAACTTGCTTGTATGTAGTAGGCTCATCGCTTTCTAAAAGCAGGATGTCCAAACTTGCAGTCAATATAAAATCAACATACATATCTCTTTGGCTGCGTTCTGGGCCTATTTGATCTTCGAAGCCATTCCTTGCACCGTGTCATTTCAAGTCAGGTCACATTTTTCTTTATCATTTGGATTCGAGGACGAATCCTCTTAAAGGAGGAGAGGATTATGTGACTATGGGAACCACCATTTTTGAAGAAGATCAAACACTTATCCAAAAGAAATGGTTCGAAACTTGGAAGGAGTCAAAACCGAAGAATCTGTCTCGTCGAAACCTTCTCAGTATTCTGGCCATATCCGGAGCTACGAAAGTCCAATGGAGGCCCATGAGTAGTCATTGGAAAGCTAAGGAAATTATCTACAATTTTTATGTGAAGGTCTCCCTCAAAATCGGGCCAACAAAACAGAGAAATCGTAATCTCTACGACAGTTCAGCAGAAATCCCGAAAGAGTTGCAAATCCAGTTGGAGCAAGGTCTCGTCACTTGTGGGCTTAATTCCAACTTCAAGGCCGGCCCATACACACTTTTGGAATCAAAGGAAGAAGCATTCAAGGTTGACCACTCAATGCTTTGACCAAAGCTAGCACCAAGGAATCCTAGGCGCCTTAATACTATGTTTCTATATTTGTTGTTTTTCCATATATGGTTGAGTTAAAGTCTAGCTTTAAACTCCTTTAATTTGCACCATTTTGTAGCTTCAATAGGAGGCGTTTATTTGCTTAAATGTTAGGTGTTTTCTAGCCTTAATAGGAGGCTTGAAGGCTGCCTTGGAAGGCAAGGAAGGCCGACTCACACTAGCCTACTTATAGCCTTCCCTTTGCATTGTTTTAAGAAGAGCTTTTGAATTTGATTAAGAAAAACTCTCTATTTTCTCTAAGTGTTCTTGCGTCAAATTCCTTTGTTGTCAAGTGAGTTCATCTTGCCAACTCTGCTTCTATCTCAACCAAGTCTACGTCGAGTCTTCCCTCCCCTTGAAGAACTATCCAAGTCCGGATTCAAGAGTTTCCTTTGTTGGTGCGTTATATCCAACTTAGGGAGTTCATATCTTCACCAACTTCCACAATCACTCGACTCCACTTTGCACTGTCCTTCACTGATCCCTAAGACACCAATTCATACCAAAAACTCCGAGCCAATCACTGTCTTCCGCCAGATCCATCGTTCCAAAGACAACCTTAACACAACCCCGCAAGCTCCCTGTGACCCCTCAGGAAAATCATCATTTCTTCCTGATCCCTTGTCCAATCGTGCTCAAATTTGGAGGGACTCAAGAAGACTTAAAGATTAAACTCTGGGATTTGGAATCACTCAATTCCGATCTCAGACGAGAGAGAAAGGTCCATTTCAAGTCAGGTCACGTTTCTGGGCTTTGCTTGACGATTCCTTGAAGATCTTCGAAGCCATTCCTTGCACCGTGTCATTCCCGATCCTTGATTCACATCATGTAGGCTGAACAACAGGATGATATGCCATAACAATGTGTGGAACCTCATTGGAATCAGATTCTGGAGGAACGATAGGAATGGGGTCTTGCGACTCCACTACCTCCGGTGTATGAGTTCCCTCCCCTTGCGGGATTAGGTCTCCAAGTATCGTCGTCTCTGACATAGTGTAATCCATGTTATCTTGTTTCTCTGTTTGTTGCTCTTCTCGAACTTCTCCGAGATCAACATTTCTCCCACTTGACTTTTTGGAAGCAAATTCTTTGTTCATAAAGACACTATCCCTAGCAGCAAACACTTTGTGCTCACTGGGATTGTAGAAGTAGTATCCTTTAGTTTCTCTATGATACCCTACAAAGAAGCACTTATCTGATTTGGGTGCAAGCTTATCTGCTAGTAAACATTTTACATCAGCTTCACATCCCCATATCTTTAGAGAAGACAAACTTGGAACTCTTTTAGTACATAACTCATATGGTGTCTTATCTACAACTCTGGACGGAGTGCTGTTTAGTGTGAACACTGCAGTTGTATGTATGAGGGCCAAAAGCTCGGTTTCCCTTTCACTTACTCCAGTAAAAGGTGACTTTGTCATATTTCCCATTAAGCAAGATTCACATGTGTTAAATGAAACACAATCAAATGAGGTTAGAAGTCCATCCTTTTAGAGATTCTTCATGCAATTAAAGCAGATGTGACCTAATCGACAATGCCATAAATAGATGGTGTCACAATTATTTGCTTTTTGCTTTTTGGTGTTTATGTTATAGTTGTTGGATCCTTGATTCACCACATAGAGTCTATTACTGAGTAGTGCATCGACATAAAATATGTTATCCTTGTAAATAGAGAAACGTTGATCTTTGAGTATAAAATCATAGCCTTTTAAATCCAAAACACAAGGTAAAGGTAAACTATAATCTCCAATGGCAAGTACAACAACCCTTGCTCCATTTCCAATGCGTAGGTCTACATCTCCCTTAGATAAGCTTCTACTTCTTCTTAGTCCATGTACATTCAAAATAATGTGAGAACCACAACCTGAGTCTAATACCCAAGTTGAAGCTTTAGCTGTTAGGACTTCTATAACATCCGTACCTGAATTGGAACTCATAGTTCCATTCTTTTTATCTTCCAGGTATTTTGGGTAGTTCCTCTTCCAATGTCTCTTGGCATGGCAACAGAAACAATCATGGTCAATAGCTACTTTAGCTTTTTCAGAAGTCTACTTGGGTTGTGCAACTTGCTTGCCCTTCCCTTGCACGTTCTTCTTCTGCTGTCCAGGTGCCCCTTTCTTGAACCATCTTCCCTTATTGACCATCAGCATCTCTTTCTTTGTGTCAACAGAGAGATTTTGCTCAACTGTTTTGAGCATCTCATGTAGCTCTTCAAGTGTTTTTCCAACTCTATTCATATTGAAGTTCAGCTTGAATTGAGCAAATGCATCATGCAGAGAATGAATTATGATGTTTGTAGCCAAATCTTGACTATAGGGGTGGCCAGTCATTCCATGAGCACTAACTGGCTTGCCTTTCTCAAGCTTGCAATCAAGAATTGCCTTATGAATCTCATATCTCTCCATTCTTGCTTAATCATGAAACATAACTTTCAGGTTGCGAATGACGGTGTAAGCATCCATCGTCTCAAACCTCTTTTAAAGGCTTGATTCTGTGGAAGCCAGCATAAGACATGTGACAATCACTAACTTATCTTTGATCTACTTTTCCTCTACTATCTCCTTTGGAGTAGACATAGCAGTCAGTGTTGGGATAGGGGTGTCAAGGACATTCTCTCTTCCTTCAGACCTGAGAACAATTCTCAGATTTATTTCCCAATCGAGAAAGTTGTTTTCGTTCAGCTTATTCTTCTCAAGAATCGAACGTAAGTTGATGATTGTTGGGTTATCGTTTCTAGACATGATATCTATAACAAAAATAATAGGCAAAATGTAAATCATGCTTGTCATGCAAGAGCTTAAAGTTTTAAACATAAATAAGCTAATGCACATTTTATTCATTTCTATTTTCCCTTTGAATATAATGATCCCAAGATCCTATTTCAAATAAGACTTTAGGTGTACTTTGGCACTTCCCTAAATCCTATGTGATCAAGGTAAGCAACTTTTACTAGTTATAACATTTATAACTCTTGGTTGATAGGTTACATCTTATGTCAAATCTATCACATGCCTCAAAATCCAAAACTTTATCTTTTGGTCTTTTGTTGAGTATAACCAAATCAAGGTTGCAAACCCCTTATATAGATTTACCCATACTATCCCAAGGTCAAAGAAGGACACTTTTCTTTGGCAAAACCTATCCATCAAATTCCAAGGGCCTCATAGGTTATGATTTGGAAAGACAAAATCTCAATTTTCTTTTGAGGGAAATAGGTTTATTATGCAAGTCTATATACTAGTGAACTAAATAGCATAAATTAACAAGCAAGCATAAACTTAGAGATATTTAAATCAAAATAAATGTAATAAATAAATGTGATCCTAGTATGGCCCTAAAAACTGATAAGATCTAATCTTCATAGATTTTTCTTGTCTCTTGGATCTCCATCCTTGATTCTTTTTTGGATCTCCATCCGGAAATCTTCATAGGATCTTCTTCTCTTGTATTACATAATGTAAATTGATAGGTGCCATTTCAGGCACCTTAACTAGTGATTATTGACATGATTTAGATGGAGTTTCGGTATAGATTTAGACTAATTCTGTAATCCAGAAGAAGAGTTGAGAAGTCAAGATATCATAGGATTTACAGCTTTATGAATGATGGAGAAGATGGAGGAGAAGATCTGCTTAAGACTCATGGAGGAAGGCTACCATCACTTTGTAGTACAGAAGAGCAGAAGATGAAGATTTGAAGAAGCTGTACTTCACCGCCCTGCGCCACAAGCCACCGCGACCTGGCGGTGGACTTCAGAGAAGGCAACACAGCGAAGCCACCGCCCCGCGGTGGATGTAGACGCCTCGCGGCCAGCATTTATTTGTTTCCGATTTTAGCATTTTCGGATATTCCATTTTCTATTATTTTATTTCCGTTATTTTATTTGCTAGGTTTAGCTTATCTTTCCAAAACCTATTTAAGAGTTTTTTCAGTTATTAGATGGGGACGTTCTCATTATTCATTCTAGATCTAGGGTTTGAACGAATGGAGAACTAAACACCTTTATTTCGCTAGACAATTGAAGCATTGCAATGAATTGGTTGTGAGATTTCTATTCCTTGTTCTATATCTTATTAAGTTGGTTTAATTCTCTTGAGCATATTGTCTATTGGTTTGTGTTGGTTTTTCTAGAGTTGCTAACTAGGTTTATCGATATTTATCATAGTGCTAGGATTTGCATATAGCGGAATGCGAGTGCATATCTAGTGGCAAACACAATTGTTACATATAGTGGAATACAAGTGTGCAATTGTGAGAGAGAATTATTTGCATGTTAAGTAGTAAGGTTTTCTTCTATTTGCATGTATCCTATATCCTTGTTTGAATGCTATTGCTTTATCGATAGTAAGGTTTTCTTCTATTGATATTGTGGTAAGTGCTATCAACAACTGTCTGAATTGGTAGTTAATTACGATCAGGATGGGAACGACTATAAGATTGTGAAAAGAACTTGGAATAATAGTTATCAGTGATCAACCAGTTTTATCTGCAGTGTGGATATTTGTCTAGTGGAATACTTCCACCCATCATATTTATTCTTTCTTTAAAGCTTGAATCATTGTTACTCTGCGATCACATAAAACTCCCCTTGTTACTTTTCAGTTATACGTCTTTTGCATACAGATAACCGACTCCCTGTGGGATCGACCCTGACTTGCTTGCTATACTCTTTAGTAGGTGAATTAGGATTTCTTTGACAGGAAAACGACACCGGTTTCCGGCCTTGTCAAATTTGGCGCCGTTGCCGGGGAGTCAAATACTATGTTTGTGATTATTTGTGATTGACTGCGGTGTGGATTTATCTTACGGTCCGCACCTTTGCTACTGATTCACTACTTGTTGAAGTTGATACAGAGACATGTACGAATGGCTCAGACACTCCAACAGCTGACTGTGCCAGATCTGATGCAGCAGCCATTGGCTGTAATCATTCCACCCCTTGCGGATAGTGTGACATTTGAGCTCAGAACAAGAGTGATACGGTTGCTCCCGAGATACCATGGACGAAGTGGAGAGGACCCCATCCAACACTTGGGTAAATTCCACAACGTCATTATGAGCATTAAACCAGCTAACGTCACTGAAGATCAAATTAAAATGAGAGCCTTCGGGTTCACTCTTAAGGACGATGCTGAAGACTGGTACTATCATCTGCCTGGCGGAAGCATAGATTCATGGGATAAGCTACATAAGGCATTCCTCGCACAATATTTCCCAACCAAGATGGCGAACGCCTTGAAAAGGGCGATTGCCAGTATTGAACAAGGAGAGGAGGAGACCCTTTATGACTATTGTGAGCAGTTCAAACGACTTTGTTCTAGTTGCCCGTTCCATGGTTTTGACAAGAAAGCTCTAGTACTCTATGTTTACAATGGGCTGCTGGATGATGAAAGAAAAATCATAGATGCTACTTGTGGTGGTAGTATCTTGAATATGACCCCTGATGCAGCCATGACTAGACTTCATGATATGGCTGAGAGCACAAGGGATTTTGATGAAGCCCCAAAGACCAGAGGAGTTAATGCTGTCAACTCCAATGATGCGCATTTATTGCAAGAAATTGCTTCATTGAAAGACGTAATTGCGAAGATGGGTAAACAAGAAGCACATCAACATCATAATGCTTGTGGAATTTGCGTTGATCCATTTCACAACACCAATGCTTGTCCCCAACTTCAAGATGCCACTACTGCTAAAGTATACGCTGCTGGAGGTTACAGACCTATTAGACCTCAACATGATCAACAACAGCTACACCAACCACCACAACCTCACTTTGATGAGCTACCAGTTGCTCCCCAAGCTAGTAGTTCCTCTTCAACTAACGACTTGATCACGGCCTTAACAATGCACTTCACAACTCATGTGCAAACAACTGAGGCAAGCATCAAGAACATGGCAGAGAGAGTGGGTCAGTTAACAGATGTGGTCACTAGGTTGGACAAAAGGGCCTCGCAAGAAAGTGTAAGTGCTGTGACCCTCCGAAGTGGCAAGCAATTGCAAGTTGCTCCTACTGCTGAAAAGGACGACAAAGCTGAAATTGAGGATGGGCAAATCCTACCGCCCTGCGGTGCTTGCGACCGCAACCCGGCGGACACTATCAGTTCTCTTGAGTTACAACCACCGCCCCGCGGCCAAGAACACCGCCCCGCGGTGAGAGCCCAGATCTGGATGTTGATCTCGATGAAGAAGAGGACCCTTATGTTCGTCCAAATTTTCCTCCTCTTGGTTCTGAAAAGCCCCCTGCCCCCTTTCCGGAGGCACTAAAGGAAAGGAGAATAATTGACGACAAGGATCTCTTCGACACCTTCAGTAAGTGTGAGGTAAACATCCCCCTCCTCAAGCTTGTAAAGAGTGTACCTAGGTACGCTAAATTTTTAAAGGAGCTGTGCACCATCAAGAGAAATCAGAAGCTGAAGGGCAAGGAAAAAGTCAAGGTCAGCGAACGCGTATCTGCTGTATTCCAGAGACGTATGCCAAAGAAGTGCGGTGATCCAGGTATGTGGAGCATTCCTTGTATTATTGGTGACACTAAATTTGAAAGATCTATGCTTTATCTTGGTGCCTCCATTAATGTTTTGCCCTATTCCCTCTATGAATCTCTTAGACTTGGACCTCTGTAGGAAACAGAAATTATAATTCAATTAGCTGATAGGTCTAGTGTCTACCATAGAGGAGTAGTAGAAGATGTTCTTGTTATGGTTGATAAATTGATATTTCCTGTAGATTTTTATGTCTTAGATATGGATACGGATACAAAGGCGACTCCTATACTGTTAGGTAGACCATTTTTTAAAACTGCTAAGACTAAACTTGATTTGCAAAGTGGGACACTTTCTATGGAATTCGATGGGGAGAAGGTGAAATATAATATTTATGAAGCTATGAAACACCCCAATAAAGACCATTCTTTATGCTCCATTGATGTGATTGATTCTATTATGCAAGATATATTTGATATATCTGGTCCTGATGAGTTGATGTCCATTGTTGAGAATAATTTGGATTTGTCCCATAAGGAATACTCTTTACCAACTAACATGCAGGAAATTATAGCTCAGATGGATGCATATGGTAAGTTTCCTATAGATCCTTTGGGCGTTGGCCCCAATTTACTAAACCCGAGCGAGAAGCTCGTTCCCTCTGTTGTACAGGCTCCCGAGATTGAATTGAAGCCGTTGCCGGATCACCTCAAGTACGCATTTCTTGGAGCCAACGACACTCTGCCAGTCATTGTGTCTAGTAAGCTTTCTGAAGACCAAGAAATGAAGCTATTAGGCGTGCTCAGGGAGTACAAGACTGCGATAGGATGGACCATTACAGACATAAAAGGGATAAGTCCCTCGACTTGTATGCATAGGATTCTACTTGAAGATGGAGCCAAACCATCTAGGCAGCCATAGAGAAGACTCAATCCTCCTATGATGGAAGTGGTCAACAAGGAGGTGCTGAAACTCCTTAAAGCTGATATGATCTTCCCTATTTCCGATAGCCAATGGGTAAGTCCAACTCAGGTTATCCCTAAGAAAGGAGGTATCACGATAGTAGAGAACCAACAAGGGGAATTGGTTCCTACAAGGACCACTATAGGATGGAGGGTGTGCATTGACTACCGTAAGCTGAATGCGGTAACTCGAAAAGACCATTTTCCCTTACCTTTTATTGATCAAATGCTAGAACGCCTTGTTGGGCGCCCTTATTACTATTTTCTAGATGGGTATTCAGGATACTTTCAGGTGGCTATAGCGCCAGAGGACCAGGAGAAAACCACATTTACATGCCCCTTTAGCACCTTTGCATACCGCAGAATGCCATTCGATTTGTGTAACGCACCCGGTACATTTCAACGATGTATGGTTAGTATCTTCTCTGAATATGTTGAGAAATTTATTGAGGTATTCATGGATGACTTCACAGTGCATGGGACTAGCTTTGATTCATGTTTGAACCATTTGGCACTTGTACTTAAAAGATGTGTTGAAACCAATTTGGTTTTGAATTTTGAAAAGTGTCATTTCATGGTAGAACAGGGTATAGTGCTTGGTCATATTGTTTTTGCTAGGGGTACTGAGGTCGATAAGGCGAAGATTGATGTGATTCAGTCTTTGCCTTATCCTACTAATGTGCATGAAGTGCGTTCCTTTTTAGGTCATGTAGGTTTTTACCGAAGGTTTATCAAGGATTTCTCTAAGATCTCTTCACCTCTATGCGAGCTACTGAAGAAAGAGGTGACCTATGAGTTCACCAACGAGTGTAAGAAGGTGTTTGATTGCTTGAGAGAATGCCTGACAAGTGCACCTATCATTCAGGCACCTGACTGGTCTCGCCCATTTGAGATCATGTGTGACGCCAGTGATTATGCGGTTGGAGCGGTTCTAGGCCAGAAAGTGGGACGTGCCTCCCATGTAATTCATTATGCCTCCATGACTCTAAATGGAGCTCAGAGGAAAGGTGATCATCTACACAGATCATGCTACCCTTCGTTACCTAATGACGAAGAAGGAAGCAAAGCCAAGATTAATCCGATGGGTTCTCCTACTCACTGAATTTGATGTTGAGATACGAGATAAAAAGGGAGCGGAGAACCTAGTAGCTGATCATCTGAGTAGACTCGTACATGAAGAAGATAAGCCCGGAGCGCAGAGCCCCATTCACGGAACTTTTCCAGATGACACACGCTTTATGATCGAAGGAACTTCGGGTAACGCCCACCGCCCCGCGGTTGGCACTATCGCGACCCGGTGGTCTGTAGAAATTGTGGAACTAGAGACTTCACCGCCTCGCGGCGACACCCACCGCGACCCGGCGACATGTCCAACTGAGAGCCAGCAAAACTCACCGCGGCCCGCGGTGATATCACCGCCCCGCGCCAACATCTTCGGACTCACACTTTGCTCTGTAAGTACTTCTGAACCCTCTCCTCACATAGCCGAGGCTGTCTTCGGACTCCGTTCTTTTAGACCATGGTACGCAGATATCGTGAACTATTTGGTTCGAGAGGAACTACCCCCGGATTACACTAGAGCTCAAAAGGAGAAGGTACGAAGAGAAGCCCGTCACTATGTTTGGGATTATCCTTACCTATGGAAACATTGTGTCGATCAGGTAGTGCGTCGATGTCTTCCGGATAATGAGATAGAATCTGTCCTTAACTTTTGCCATTCTCAAGCATGTGGGGGTCATTTTGGGGCAAATAAGACTGCTAGGAAAGTATTGGATGCAAGATTTTATTGGCCACACATCTTTCGGGATGCTTACGCCTTTTGTAAATCTTGTGACCGATGCCAAAGGGTTGGAAATATCTTCAGGAGGAATGAGATGCCGCAATCATCATTAATCTTTTGCGAGGTCTTTGATGTTTGGGGTATTGACTTTATGGGACCCTTTCCTAGCTCTCATGGGAATCTCTATATATTACTTACGGTGGACTACGTTTCCAAGTGGGTGGAAGCGAAGGCCACTAGGACTGATGATTCTAAAGTTGTGGCAGGTTTTCTTAAGGAGAACATTTTCTCAAGATTTGGAATACCCAAAGCTTTAAATAGTGATCGGGGAACCCATTTCTGCAACAAGACAGTGACTGCCCTGCTGAAGAAGTATCACGTCACCCAAAGAGTTTCCACGGCCTATCATCCTCAAACTAATGGGCAGGTTGAAGTTTCCAATAGAGAGATTAAATCTATCCTAGAGAAAACGGTTGCAGCTAATCGGAAGGATTGGAGTTCTAAACTCAATGATGCATTGTGGGCATACCGCACAGCTTTCAAAACTCCGATAGGAATGTCCCCTTTTCGGTTAGTATTCGGAAAAGCATGCCACCTCCCTGTAGAGCTTGAACATAAAGCATGGTGGGCAATAAAGAAATGCAACATGCAATTGGATGAAGTGGGGGATTTCCGGAAGCTGCAGCTGCAAGAACTAGAGGAGTTACGCCTTGAGTCATATGAGAACTTTGTTAGTTATAAGGCGAAAATCAAGCATTGGCATGACAAGCACATCTTGAGAAGAGATTTCAAGCCAGGGGATAAGGTCCTCCTATTTCAATGTCGGCTTAAGCTTTTTGATGGGAAGCTGAAATCCAAGTGGATGGGTCCTTATGTAATTGCTAACGTATACCCCCATGGCGCCATTGGCTTGATTGACCCTAAGACGAACAACGTTTTCAAAGTGAATGGCCAAAGATTGAAGCCTTACCATGAAGGCTTCAACCCGAACCAGGTTGATGTAGTGAGTTTTGAGGTCCCTGAAGCTGAAAAATGATAGACCACAGCCTACGTCGAGCCAACGACGTTAACTAAGGCGCTGATCGGGAGGCAACCCGAGGTATTTTTCTTTCCTTAGACCTTTTTCGTAGTTCTTTTGCTTTGTTTCGTTCGCCTGCTACTAACGTGTCAGGTACGGAAGTAAATGGAGGCGAGTTTATTTCTCCAGGAAATCCACGACCGCCCCGCGGTGAACCACACCGCCCCGCGGTGAAGCCTGGGTACTTTTACTCAACTCTGATTTAAAAATAAAGGGCCCTGAAAAAACCTTAAACGGGGAGTAAAAAAAAAAATTGTTTTGTTTTCAAAACCATTTTCCAAGTTGGATACGAAGGATTTGACGGTGTTATTTGGATCGCCCCGCGGTCCGGTACTTCCCATTACTCTCCCATTAAACACTTCCCGCCAAACCCTAACCTCCCCACCCTCTTCTTTCTCTCTTTTTCTACCACACTGCGCCTCTCTGTCTTCCCTTGAACCCTCACCAAAAATCTCACAATCCCTGCCTTTTCCTTGCTCTAAGCTTGATTGTGGAAGATACTTGAACCCAATTTCAGATTCCCATAACCAAGCCGCCACATTGTACTCGTCCGACCGCTTCGCGGTGCTTTTTGGTTGAAGGAAGATGTTGTGTGGTTTTGGAAGTGTGATTGGAGGACCGTTGGGTTCTATCTAGGCTCATTGGAGGTTGAGGTTAGGAGGTCGCACAGTTGCCGCCTCGCGTTGATGCTCCACCGCCTCGCGCGATTCGGGATTTTTTTGAATTGGAGAAGAAGGTTGAACAGTCCACCGCCGGGTCGCGGTGAAGCATACCGCCCCGCGGCAAGCCCCGGGTGACTGTCCATCTTTGGTTTGTAAGTTGTCTTTGCCTAGCTCTTTGATTCCACCGCATTCAAATACTTTAATTATGCCAAGAGCTAGGAAGGTTGGTATGACTGCGGAGGAGAATAAGGCTTATGATGTGGTTGCAAAGAGGGATGTGCTCCCGCCTCGATTCTTTGATAGAGGGACTTTGGCCGAGTTGGGAATGTTAGAGATGGTCCAGCTGTGTTTGGATAGGTTGGGGTTGAGTGCTTTTCTTGACAAGTGTGCCCTTGCTTTTCCCGAGCTCTGTTATCAGTTTATTGCCACCATGTCAATATATATAGAGAGGCGCACTATTAATGGTGAAGTGCGCAAGGTGCTTGCGGGCATAAAATTTAAGTATGAGGGGCGAGCTTACGAGATACCAGTGGAGGAAGTCAGGGAGGTGTTGGGAGTGTCTAGACCACCTACTGCTGGGTGGAAGAAGGGACCCGACGAGGCATAAATTAAAGACTTATGGACTACCGCTACGGGAATGCCTGATTTTCAGAAAGGTAGGGAGTCCAGTAATAGACTAGTGCACCCTTGTCTACGCTTAATTCATATAGTGCTGGTGCGATCGTTTTATGGGAGTGCGGAGGATAGGAAGGTTTCTCTGAAATGCCTTGGTTTGTTTCTTCCGATGCTTGACCCTTTGGATGAGGAGATTCCATGTTGGGTTCTAGTGTGGGCTCACAACCTTCAAAGGATTCGCGAGGGTGAGGCGCGAGATATTGTTCAGGGTGGTCTGATCACCTTGGTTGCGGCCGCCAGAGTTCAGACTGGTACTATTCCTCAGCCGATCATGCCTGTTCGCTACGACATCCCATGTCTGCGATGATGTGGTATGTTGAACAACTCCCAGGAGCAATTCCTCTGGTGTTCTTTTGGAGGCCATATGCTGCGCCTTCCTCATCATTTTACCTATCCACGGGATTTCACATAGTGGTTCATTCCATCTGACGCTGAGGTCATTTCCCCCGTTTCTGAGGATAGTTTCCAGGCCGCTGCTCCTATGGATTTTGATCCCCCTGTGTATGTTGATGCCTCTTCTTCTGCATCGACTTATGAGATTCCTTGGGATGAGGTGTCTGCTCGTTTTGCTACTTTTACGCTGCGTCAACACGCTGCAAATGAGGGGATGCTGACTCGCCTACAGACTTTGCAGACTGATATTGAGAGTGATATTACGAGCCGGTTGAGTTCAGCTGAGACATCTATGCAAGAGCACTATTTTGGGTGGTATCCATTTCCGCCAGGCTCTCCACTATATCCACCTTTGTAACACCCCCAAATCTTAACCCATTTGGAAAGGTATTACCGCCAGTGACCTCAGTGTTCCTTACCGAGATCACCCAAGGCTTTACCGTTTAAATACAAATCATGAAATACAATGATACAAAATGATAACCTTATTTATATAAAACATGAGTCCCAGGATTACATCCCAATCCCGAATAGGACAAACACAGAGTTTAAATAAATTACAGCGGAAGTCTTAAACAAAGTACAGTGGAAGTCTTATAAAAGATATTACAAAAAGGGTTGTGATCGTAATGATCACATGCCCAAGGATCTCAACCTGATTAAAGGAAATTATTAAAACATCCAAAAACAACCGTCGTCTTCATAGTCAATCTAGTCTCCTCATATCTTCGCTCTATCTGATGTGCCGAATCGAACGGATGACACTAGCCCACATGCGGAGAACAATGTTCGTGGGTTAGTCTACTTGAATAGACTAGCAAGGGTAAAAAGCAGAGTGGTTCGAGTGATCGTAACCGTTTACTATCATTGTCCCTTGAATAATAACCGAAGGGACGATACATAACCCGACACTTTCACGGAATAACAACAAGAGGTATGCACAAGAGAAGATTCTGGAAGACTTGATCTTCACAGAAATCGACTCGAAAAGAGACTCCAAGAGATTGAGTCTTTAAGGAAATATGACAAATCTGGAACGTTTAACAGAATTACACATTAGTGATTTAAAGGCTGACTTAGATGTTTCGGTTCACGACCAACCTCATCGCTTACAGCGAATCCAGATTGGAAAGAGAACGTACTCTGATCAAAAGTCGAGACGAGCTTTCCTAGCTGCACTATTTACTTAGCTGCACTACTCGCCAAAGGTATATTAATTATGTGCACTCGGGCACTTTATCTTATTTAATTCCAAAACCCACATGACATTATAAGCTTTTAAACATCCCTCGGGAACTAAATCCCTAAGGCAGAGTTGACTCGGGAACTAAATCCCAAGAGTCGAATCGAGAACTAAATCTCGTGGGAACTATATCCCTCAGGCGGAATCAGGAACTAAATCCTTACAACGACACTAAAGAAGAATGGTAGGAACTAAATCCTAACCACCAGGTTATCAAGAAACGACTAGCACTCGTATTGAGATACACAGTAGTGTTCCTACGAATACTCGTTCTAACTAAACAGTTACAAACGCAGCAATAACTCATATCAATGCCCTCAAGGCCAGTTACAGATAAAATAGCGTTGTTCTAACAATATACAACCTATAATAATATCTATATTAATTCACATATATATATATAATAGCGTTGTTCTAACAGATATACAACCTATTATAACATCATATTTTAGTTTTCCAAAACAGTTAACAAAACCATTTCCATATGAACACAATAATCATTCCAAATTAATTACTCAGATAAACAACTGATAATTAATGTAAATATGGAACGATGAGCAAGAGCGAACCGCCACTTGCCTTAATGCGCAGAGTTTGAACGAAGTCTAACGACGGGATTTCGGGCTCGACACAGAGACGAATATGTCAACTCCGGTACCTTCAGATCGACCCATACAGAAATCCTAAGTTAGATTCGACAAACAAAAATACAGAACTACGAAAGGACGAAAGGAATCGACGGAAACGAAACCCGAACGAAGGCCTCGGAAGCCAACCACAACAACTCACGGCCACCACCTCTCGCCGGCGGGCGCCGCCCAAATCACGGCGGGCGCCGCCTTAAATGCGGCGGGCGCCGCCTCACACGCGGCGGGCGCCGCTCATCCACGGCGGGCGCCGCTCCTTGGCCACACAGCACGGCAGCCGGGCAACCTCATCACGACGGGCGCCGTTCTCCACGGCGGGCGCCGTTCCTGGCGGCGGTCGCCGTCTACCTGGCGGCGGTCACCGTCGCAAACGAAAACAGAAATACGAGAGGGAAAAACTTACCCTCGACGATCGGTTTGGTTCGTCTTCCGCCTTGCTTGGTTTCTAGGCGTCCGAGAGCCTCCAATGCTCCTCTTGGCCACCGGAAACGACACTAAATGAGCTCTGACGATCCACTAGAGCCTTCCCGAGAGAGAGCGTTTTGAGAGCGTTTTTGAGAGACGAGAGCTTGACAGCGCTTCCGCGTTTTTCAGCCCCTTTCACTCTCACCCAATGCTCTCTATTTATAGGCAAAATTAGGGTTGGAAGGGAGCTTGGGTAATAACCCCTGGTTAACCAACTTGTACTTTTGCCTCATGGATAATAGCTCTTGGACAATAACCTTTGGATAAAGAATCTTGTACTATTGCCCATTAGATAACAACTCTTGGGCAATAAACTTGTACCAATCTTAACCCGCGTTAACAAAAGTCGTACACGAACGAGTATGAACTTCCAAAACATCTCGACTGTATAATTCTTCACTGAGAAATTTTTTTACAGATACAGAGCACATTACAGAATGTCTCAAACCTTCAGAATTAAATCCGACGTACCAAACTGACGTTCGGGAAAAATCCATAATTCCCAAAATAGCCTTATAAAATTACGGGGTATCACATCACCTCCCCCTTAAAAGAAGTTTCGACCCCGAAACTTTGGTCGCCAATAACTTGGAAAGACATCTGAGCATCTTTGCTTCGGTTTCCCAAGTAACTTCCTCTTTCCCAAACTTGGACCACAGAATCCGTACCAACAGTACGATCTTGTTGCACAGTCGCTTCACACGGCGTTCGAGAATGCGTACTGGCATCTCCTCATAGGTACCATTTGTCTCTAACTTCTCTCGAAGTATATACCCAAACCTTCTTAGGTCGGTATCCTTAACTAATCTGGTCTTCATAACTTATATTGCCAACATCGAACTTCCTATTCGCTTTTGTAACCGCTTATAACATATAGTCTACCATCCTTAATCTCGTTCGAAAAGATGTAATCATCCACAAGATTACCATTGCCTTAACCAGAGTATCTATTACAAAAATCTCCAATGAATCTTCGCTGATATGCCTTATTACTGCTAAAGACCTTAATAATCTTACATAGAAGAATACAACATCTTTCTACTAACCTCCTTTCGACAATCCGGTCCTTGAATATATACTTAGAAATCAACTGTACTACCACTTAGTACCTCTACCTGTCATACAGACCTTACATAAACGATTCACTTGATACCTTAATCATATCCGGCCCTTATGCCATATTTTTATCCCACAATCTTTACTCATGAGTTCCCACAAACAGTAATACTACAATCTATGTCTGATTACCTCAACATAATTCACTAATCCATTCCATAGGATTATACTCTTGTCTCACCCGAACGTGATATATGCTTATCTTAACCAACGTGGGTTACCTTTTTCCTCAAGTCCACTTGGTATCATCCGTAACCTCATCTCTATATATTATACCATGTAATCATTCTCACTATATCCACAAGGTTCTGACCATTATATAATAATGGTCTCCAAAATTTTCATAACGATATTATTGTACCTTTAATAGGAGAACACGCATCTCCCTCACAATTTCCTTATATACAAAATTCCAAAGTTCACATTTTAATTCCTTATAATCCCATTATCAACTCTTAGTAACCTCGAAACATAACATCCTTAATTTCCTTAAAGGTACCTCTTACAATTCCATCATTTATATGGAAGTAAGTTTGACCTTATGCCACTTCAAACTTAAATCCTTTAAGAATTCTATATTTTCTCCAAGAATAATCATAACATTTATTCGTATGCTTCCCAAACCAATCACATGAGAGCTTACTCCCATTTCCTCAAAGTATCATATTGGTAAATGATTCATTACCAATTGAATCAATCACTTGTGTCTTAATCCTTCAATAGATGTACACGAGTAACATTGTTACCTTACTCCTTAAGCATACATAAACTTAATCTATGAACTAAATCCTTCAGTTTATCGAAATCATCACTATGATCGATCCTTAAACTGTAATCCTTCCATTTAAGTGACCTCTTCCTAACATAGTAACTTCACAACCTGATCTTTCCAATAAGGGTTGTACTATACGCCTTATGGATGACCCATTCACATAAACTCCAAATATCGAATCTTGTAAATTCTCAAGTGCCATAACTCTTTATTCCCTAGAAGGACAACTTCCCAACTTTAATCATTTGACCCTAAAGTTCACTGCCAACTCAGGCCTCTAGTTTCCTCGAAACAAGATCGCAATCAATCGATTAGCACTGTTGTGCCTAATCACTTAATTTCCCAAAATGTGACATCAAATCGCCATAATAGACATCAATCATTATCTGTCTAATCCTTATATCGCTTCTCTTAAGGAAGCCTCATAACGGACCTCAAAACGAAACTTCGAATAGATCTCCCAAAATAATACTTTGGCGGAACCATCATTTTTCTCCGGTAGCGCTAATACTGGTGCGGAGGTCATACACTGTTTCAGCTTCTGAAAAATGGCCTCGTACTTGTCATCTCAGACAAACTTCTTGTGGACCTTGTAGAACTGACCGGTCATAGGTAGAGTGATCTTAGAAAATCCCTCCATGAACCGTTTGTAATATCCGGCAAGTCCAAGAAAACCATGCACCTCTTTCACATTCTGAGGCTGCTTCCAATTGGCTACTGCTTTAATCTTCTGGGGATCAACCATAACCTCATTCTCATTGATCACATGGCCTAATAAAGCCATTTCCTTGATTCAAAAGTCATACTTAGACAACTTCGCATATAGCCGATTCTATCTAAGGAGTGACAAAGTAATCCAAAGATGTTCCTCATGAGCTTCCACGCTCGGGGAATAAATCAAAACGTCGTCGATGGAGACCACCACGAACTTATCCAAGTATTGTTGAAAACATCGATTCATCAGGTCTATGAAGACCGCTGGAGCATTAGTAAGTCCAAGTGGCATGACTACGAACTCGTAGTGACCATATCTCGTCCGGAATGCAGTCCTCGGAATATCTTCCTCACGAATCCTGAGCTGATGATAACCAGATCTCAGATCGATCTTGGAAAAGACTTTTGCTTCCTGTAATTGATCCAACAGATCATCGATCCTTGGCAAAGGATACTTATCCTTGATCGTGACTTTATTCAGCTCTCTATAGTTGATACAAAGTCGAAACGATCCATCCTTCTTCTTGACAACCAAAACCAGAGCACCCTAACGCGATGCACTCGGCCTTATGTAACCCTTGTCAAGAAGATCCTCAAGTTGCTTCTTCAACTCTTGCATCTCCACAGGAGCCATCATGTACGGTGCCTTAGAAATCGGCGTGGTACCAGGCTCGAGTACAATAGAAAATTCCACGACACGATGCGGGGGAAATCCAGGAATATTCTTCGGAAAACATCCGAGAATTCACAAATAACAGGAATATCAAGAACTGATGGTTCATCTTTCGTGGGCGGATCCAGATAGCAAAGGTACCTGACACAACCTTGTCGAAGTAGCTTAAACGCAGCCATCGCATTGATAAGCCTGTCATTATCAGCGTCATTCCGACACTTGAATTTGCACACACTGGCCCCCAGATGACACCGTCACAGTTCTTGAACTAAAATCGATTACCGCCCCATGACACATCAGCTAATCCATACCGAGAATAATGTCGTATGGAGCCATGGCTATACAGATCAAATCTGCTTCGAACTTCTTACCCTGAATGGTAATCGGAAATTCTGGCAAACGCTTGGTTCCAACCAAATGTTCACCATTAGGAAGATTCACAACGAAAGGTTCACAAACCTTGTTGCAAATTAAGCCTAGCTTACTAACGCAACTCTCCAAAATGAAAGAATGGGTAGCACCCAAATCAACAATATACACACAGGAGTAGAATGAAGGTATAGAGTGTCTTGAGCAATTGGATCATTTGGTCCATCAGCCTCACGCATCTCGTAAAGGCGCTGACCTTGACCTCCAATCGTTCCTCTAGTACTTGGGGCCTTGGCCTGACCGATTGAGTCGGGACCACAACTGGTGTACCCATTGACTCTCACGGCCTTGCCCTCCAATTAGCACGCTCAACCGTCTCATCCACCTGGCGATGCGCTTCAGCACTAAACGTCTTCCAAGTGGAAGGAGACAATGGCGAGTATTCCCGCTCAGGTGACAACACCGGACTTGGATAGATAAACTCCACTCCCGGGTCCTCGCTGCCCACCAAAAGTGCTCCAAGTCATCGGACTTGTGGCCCTGCCCCTCGAGGTCTTCCTCAGGATTCTCTTATTCAAGGTCCTCTTCGGAAACCATCTTGATCATGAAATCGTCGTTATAGTACCCTCTAGCGTATCTTGACAACTCTTCTTCATCCTCAGTGTCCTCACCTGGCTCCTCTGTAGGCTCTTCCACAGGAACCACGGCCTCGTCGGACACTAGCACTACCGACTCAGGGAGTACGGTCTTCACCTCCTCGGGTGGACTACTAGGTTCACTGACCTCAAAACACGACGAGGGAACCAAAAACTCAAGCCTATCTAGAGATGGCGGAGCCATCTCGGCTTCTTTCGAGTCCCTCTAAAGAAAAAGGAATGCACCCATATCTAGCGGGGCAACGTGGAAGGAATTAGTCTTTCTAGACATAGAAGCAAGCTTACTATATCAGACTATACAGAAGACATGACTATGAACGGTTGAAAATGAAAACACCGTTTTTATTTTTAAACTCATAGCCTTTTGAAAATACCTTTCAATCAAAAACGAGTAAATGGTTTTCAAATACCCAACCCGTTTTAAAAACTTTAGCTCTGATACCACAACTGTAACACCCCCAAATCTTAACCCATTTGGAAAGGTATTACCGCCAGTGACCTCAGTGTTCCTTACCGAGATCACCCAAGGCTTTACCGTTTAAATACAAATCATGAAATACAATGATACAAAATGATAACCTTATTTATATAAAACATGAGTTCCGGGATTACATCACAATTCCGAATAGGACAAACACAGAGTTTAAATAAATTACAGCGGAAGTCTTAAACAAAGTACAGCGGAAGTCTTATAAAAGATATTACAAAAAGGGTTGTGATCGTAATGATCACCTGCCCAAGGATCTCGACCTGATTAAAAGAAATTATTAAAACATCCAAAAACAACCGTAGTCTTCATAGTCAATCTAGTCTCCTCATATCTTCGCTCTATCTGATGTGCCGAATCGAACAGATGATACCAGCCCACATGCGGAGAACGATGTTCGTGGGTTAGTCTACTTGAATAGACAAGCAAAGGTAAAAAGCAGAGTGGTTCGAGTGATCGTAACCGTTTACTATCATTGTCCCTTGAATAATAACTGAAGGGACGATACATAACGCGGTACTTTCACGGAATAACAACAAGAGGTATGCACAAGAGAAGATTCTGGAAGACTTGATCTTCACAGAAATCGAATCGAAAAAAGACTCCAAGAGATTGAATCTTTAAGGAAATATGACAAATCTGGAATGTTTAACAGAATTACACATCAGTGATTTAAAGGCTGACTTAGATGTTTCGGTTCACGACCAACCTCATCGCTTACAGCGAATCCAGATTGGAAAGAGAACGTACTCTGATCAAAAGTCGAGACGAGCTTTCCTAGCTGCACTATTTACTTAGCTGCACTACTCGCCAAAGGTATATTAATTATGTGCACTCGGGCACTTTATCTTATTTAATTCCAAAACCCACATGACATTATAAGCTTTTAAACATCCCTCGGGAACTAAATCCCTAAGGCAGAGTTGACTCGGGAACTAAATCCCAAGAGTCGAATCGAAAACTAAATCTCGCGGGAACTATATCCCTCAGGCGGAATCAGGAACTAAATCCTTACAACGGCACTAAATAAGAATGGTAGGAACTAAATCCTAACCACCAGGTTATCAAGAAACGACTAGCACTCGTACTGAGATACACAGTAGCGTTCCTACGAATACTCGTTCTAACTAAACAGTTACAAACGCAGCAATAACTCATATCAATGCCCTCAAGGCCAGTTACAGATAAAATAGCGTTGTTCTAACAATATACAACCTATAATAATATCTATATTAATTCACATATATATATAATAGCGTTGTTCTAACAGATATACAACCTATTATAACATCATATTTTAGTTTTCCAAAACAGTTAACAAAACCGTTTCCATATGAACACAATAATCATTCCAAATTAATTACTCAGATAAACAACTGATAATTAATGTAAATATGGAACGTTGAGCAAGAGCGAACCGCCACTTGCCTTAATCCGCAGAGTTTGAACGAAGTCTAACGACGGGATTTCGGGCTCGACACAGAGATGAATCTGTCAACTCCGGTACCTTCGGATCGACCCATACAGAAACCCTAAGTTAGATTCGACAAACAACAATACAGAACTACGAAAGGACGAAAGGAATCGACGGAAACGAAACCTGAACGAAGGCCTCGGAAGCCAACCACAACAACTCACGGCCACCACCTCTCGCCGGCAGGCGCCGCCCAAATCACGGCGGGCGCCGCCTCACACGCGGCGGGCGCCGCTCATCCACGGCGGGCGCCGCTCCTTGGCCACACAGCACGGCGGCCGGGCAACCTCATCACGGCGGGCGCCGTTCTCCACGGCGGGCGCCGTTCCTGGTGGCGGTCGCCGTCTCCTTGGCGGCGGTCACCGTCGCGAACGAAAACAGAAATACGAGAGGGAAAAACTTACCCTCGACGATCGGTTTGGTTCGTCTTCCGCCTTGCTTGGTTTCTAGGCGTCCGAGAGCCTCCAATGCTCCTCTTGGCCACCGGAAACGACACTAAACGAGCTCCGAAAATCCACTAGAGCCTTCCCGAGAGAGAGCGTTTTGAGAGCGTTTTTGAGAGACGAGAGCTTGACAGCGCTTCCGCGTTTTTCAGCCCCTTTCAGTCTCACCCAATGCTCTCTATTTATAGGCAAAATTAGGGTTGGAAGGGAGCTTGGGTAATAACCCCTGGTTAACCAACTTGTACTTTTGCCTCATGGATAATAGCTCTTGGACAATAACCTTTGGATAAAGAATCTTGTACTATTGCCCATTAGATAACAACTCTTGGGCAATAAACTTGTACCAATCTTAACCCGCGTTAACAAAAGTCGTACACGAACGAGTACGAACTTCCAAAACATCTCGACTGTATAATTCTTCACTGAGAAAAAATATTACAGATACAGAGCACATTACAGAATGTCTCAAACCTTCAGAATTAAATCCGACGTACCAAACTGACGTTCGGGAAAAATCCATAATTCCCAAAATAGCCTTATAAAATTACGGGGTATCACATCACCTTCCCCTTAAAAGAAGTTTCGACCCCGAAACTTTGGTCGCCAATAACTTGGAAAGACGTCTGAGCATCTTTGCTTCGGTTTCCCAAGTAACTTCCTCTTTCCTAAACTTGGACCACAGAATCCGTACCAACAGTACGATCTTGTTGCACAGTCGCTTCACACGGCGTTCGAGAATGCACACTGGCATCTCCTCATAGGTACCATTTGTCTCTAACTTCTCTCAAAGTATATACCCAAACCTTCTTAGGTCGGTATCCTTAACTAATCTGGTCTTCATAACTTATATTGCCAACATCGAACTTCCTATTCGCTTTTGTAACCGCTTATAACATATAGTCTACCATCCTTAATCTCGTTCGAAAAGATGCAATCATCCACAAGATTACCATTGCCTTAACCAGAGTATCTATTACAAAAATCTCCAATGAATCTTCGCTGATATGCCTTATTACTGCTAAAGACCTTAATAATCTTACATAGAAGAATACAACATCTTTCTACTAACCTCCTTTCGACAATCCGGTCCTTGAATATATACTTAGAAATCAACTGTACTACCACTTAGTACCTCCACCTGTCATACAGACCTTACATAAACGATTCACTTGATACCTTAATCATATCCGGCCCTTATGCCATATTTTTATCCCACAATCTTTACTCATGAGTTCCCACAAACAGTAATACTACAATCTATGTCTGATTACCTCAACATAATTCACTAATCCATTCCATAGGATTATACTCTTGTCTCACCCGAACATGATATATGCTTATCTTAACCAACGTGGGTTACCTTTTTCCTCAAGTCCACTTGGTATCATCCGTAACCTCATCTCTATATATTATACCATGTAATCATTCTCACTATATCCACAAGGTTCTGACCATTATATAATAATGGTCTCCAAAATTTTCATAACGATATTATTGTACCTTTAATAGGAGAACACGCATCTCCCTCACAATTTCCTTATATACAAAATTCCAAAGTTCACATTTTAATTCCTTATAATCCCATTATCAACTCTTAGTAACCTCGAAACATAACATCCTTAATTTCCTTAAAGGTACCTCTTACAATTCCATCATTTATATGGAAGTAAGTTTGACCTTATGCCACTTCAAACTTAAATCCTTTAAGAATTCTATATTTTCTCCAAGAATAATCATAACATTTATTCGTATGCTCCCCAAACCAATCACATGAGAGCTTACTCCCATTTCCTCAAAGTATCATATTGGTAAATGATTCATTACCAATTGAATCAATCACTTGTGTCTTAATCCTTCAATAGATGTACACGAGTAACATTGTTACCTTACTCCTTAAGCATACATAAACTTAATCTATGAACTAAATCCTTCAGTTTATCGAAATCATCACTATGATCGATCCTTAAACTGTAATCCTTCCATTTAAGTGACCTCTTCCTAACATAGTAACTTCACAACCTGATCTTTCCAATAAGGGTTGTACTATACGCCTTATGGATGACCCATTCACATAAACTCCAAATATCGAATCTTGTAAATTCTCAAGTGCCATAACTCTTTATTCCCTGGAAGGACAACTTCCCAACTTTAATCATTTGACCCTAAAGTTCACTGCCAACTCAGGCCTCTAGTTTCCTCGAAACAAGATCGCAATCAATCGATTAGCATTGTTGTGCCTAATCACTTAATTTCCCAAAACGTGACATCAAATCGCCATAATAGACATCAATCATTCTCTGTCTAATCCTTATATCGCTTCTCTTAAGGAAGCCTCATAACGGATCTCAAAACGAAACTTCGAATAGATCTCCCAAAATAATACTTTGGCGGAACCATCATTTTTCTCCGGTAGCGCTAATACTGGTGCGGAGGTCATACACTGTTTCAGCTTCTGAAAACTGGCCTCCTACTTGTCATCTCAGACAAACTTCTTGTGGACCTTGTAGAACTGACCGGTCATAGGTAGAGTGATCTTAGAAAATCCCTCCATGAACCGTCTGTAATATCCGGCAAGTCCAAGAAAACCGCGCACCTCTTTCACATTCTGAGGCTGCTTCCAATTGGCTACTGCTTTAATCTTCTAGGGATCAACCATAACCTCATTCTCATTGATCACATGGCCTAATAAAGCCATTTCCTTGATTCAAAAGTCATACTTAGACAACTTCGCATATAGCCGATTCTATCTAAGGACTGACAAAGTAATCCAAAGATGTTCCTCATGAGCTTCCACGCTCGGGGAATAAATCAAAACGTCGTCGATGGAGACCACCACGAACTTATCCAAGTATTGTTGAAAACATTGATTCATCAGGTCTATGAAGACCGCTGGAGCATTAGTAAGTCCAAATGGCATGACTACGAACTCGTAGTGACCATATCTCGTCTGGAATGCAGTCCTCGGAATATCTTCCTCACGAATCCTGAGCTGATGATAACCAGATCTCAGATCGATCTTGGAAAAGACTTTTGCTTCCTGTAATTGATCCAACAGATCATCGATCCTTGGCAAAGGATACTTATCCTTGATCGTGACTTTATTCAGCTCTCTATAGTTGATACAAAGTCGAAACGATCCATCCTTCTTCTTGACAACCAAAACCAGAGCACCCTAACGCGATGCACTCGGCCTTATGTAACCCTTGTCAAGAAGATCCTCAAGTTGCTTCTTCAACTCTTGCATCTCCACAGGAGCCATCATGTACGGT
Organism: Rheum nobile; assembly: GCA_027886185.1. Classification (NCBI taxonomy): domain Eukaryota; kingdom Viridiplantae; phylum Streptophyta; class Magnoliopsida; order Caryophyllales; family Polygonaceae; genus Rheum; species Rheum nobile. The sequence goes on along the minus strand of WOAB01000644.1, from coordinate 10,811,693 downwards.
GCCTTAGAAATCGGCGTGGTACCAGGCTCGAGTATAATAGAAAATTCCACGACACGATGCGGGGGAAATCCAGGAATATTCTTCGGAAAACATCCGAGAATTCACAAATAAAAGGAATATCAAGAACTGATGGTTCATCTTTCGTGGGCGGATCCAGATAGCAAAGGTACCTGACACAACCTTGTCGAAGTAGCTTAAACGCAGCCATCGCATTGATAAGCCTGTCATTATCAACGTCATTCCGACACTTGAATTTGCACACACTGGCCCCCAGATGACACCATCACAGTTCTTGAACTAAAATCGATTACCGCCCCATGACACGTCAGCTAATCCATACCGAGAATAATGTCGTATGGAGCCATGGCTATACAGATCAAATCTGCTTCGAACTTCTTACCCTGAATGGTAATCGGAAATTCTGGCAAACGCTTGGTTCCAACCAAATGTTCACCATTAGGAAGATTCACAACGAAAGGTTCACAAACCTTGTTGCAAATTAAGCCTAGCTTACTAACGCAACTCTCCGAAATGAAAGAATGGGTAGCACCCAAATCAACAATATACACACAGGAGTAGAATGAAGGTATATAGTGTCTTGAGCAATTGGATCATTTGGTCCATCAGTCTCACGCATCTCGTAAAGGCGCTGACCTTGACCTCCAATCGTTCCTCTAGTACTTGGGGCCTTGGCCTGACTGGTTGAGTCGGGACCACAACTGGTGTACCCATTGACTCTCACGGCCTTGCCCTCCAATTAGCACGCTCAACCGTCTCATCCACCTGGCGATGCGCTTCAGCACTAATCGTCTTCCAAGTGGAAGGAGACAATGGCGAGTATTCCCGCTCAGGTGACAACACCGGACTTGGATAGATAAACTCCACTCCCGGGTCCTCGCTGCCCACCAAAAGCGCTCCAAGTCATCGGACTTGTGGCCCTGCCCCTCGAGGTCTTCCTCAGGATTCTCTTATTCAAGGTCCTCTTCGGAAACCATCTTGATCATGAAATCGTCGTTATAGTACCCTCTAGCGTACCTTGACAACTCTTCTTCATCCTCAGTGTCCTCACCTGGCTCCTCTGTAGGCTCTTCCACAGGAACCACGGCCTCGTCGGACACTAGCACTACCGACTCAGGGAGTACGGTCTTCACCTCCTCGGGTGGACTACTAGGTTCACTGACCTCAAAACACGACGAGGGAACCAAAAACTCAAGCCTATCTAGAGATGGCGGAGCCATCTCGGCTTCTTTCGAGTCCCTCTAAAGAAAAAGGAATGCACCCATATCTAGCGGGGCAACGTGGAAGGAATTAGTCTTTCTAGACATAGAAGCAAGCTTACTATATCAGACTATACAGAAGACAAGACTATGAACGGTTGAAAATGAAAACACCGTTTTTATTTTTAAACTCATAGCCTTTTGAAAATACCTTTCAATCAAAAACGAGTAAATGGTTTTCAAATACCCAACCCGTTTTAAAAACTTTAGCTCTGATACCACAACTGTAACACCCCCAAATCTTAACCCATTTGGAAAGGTATTACCGCCAGTGACCTCAGTGTTCCTTACCGAGATCACCCAAGGCTTTACCGTTTAAATACAAATCATGAATTACAATGATACAAAATGATAACCTTATTTATATAAAACATGAGTCCCGGGATTACATCACAATCCCGAATAGGACAAACACA